>OX596154.1:5066485-6316857 GCA_951394285.1 Epirrhoe tristata
GGCACTGATCCTTGAATATTTTAATGCCAACCCTCATGCTCCGGTACAGGGAAGGCAGGGCAGAGGTAGACCAATAATATTTACTGTGGTAAGTGGGCACTAAAGTTAAACGATGCCCAGTGTGATAGGTCAGTGAAAGGACACGCGAGGCATAGAGGGTAACGGATACAGCAGGCCTTTATTCAGGCCATTAGGATTTTATGGATGTAGGTAGATGATAAAGATGTGGAAAGGAGCACGTGTGAGTGATTGAGTGAGTCGTCTTTCAGATTTTTGTCTACCCATGATATTTTTGAGTCATATCCAAACCTTACTTTGATATAATAGACTAAAGATTAGGCTGCCCTTATTAGCTCCAGCTGCTAATTATGTTGCAATTTTTATAAGTAGACTTGAGAGAAATAACATTTAATCATTTGCTAAATTGTTAAAAGAATATTTAAGATCACATCCTGAATACATTCCTGTTGTGAGTGGGTTTCAACGGGTTGTGCAATTTTAACTTGAACTTTATACCTGGACGGGAAACAAAGTAAATGCCGTTAACCAGCACTGAATAATACATCTTACTTTATTACCTACACTCCATTGTAAGTCGTAATTCGCAGAAATAAAGATTTAAATGGTGTGAAGCATGCTTCATTGTACTTCTGCGGACAGAAGGCTTATACATCACCAAATCAAAGGAACTGCTTAATCAAACTTTCATAAGAGCAACTCAAGGTTTCGCTTGAAGCATTGTTTTCGATGTATAATGCTGAATCAGGGCGGCTAAGGGCTTCTCGACCTCGAGACAGAGAATGTCTTATAATAATATGTATTGAATGGACACTCCTCGCCCCTCTCTCTTGAGTTCTTACGAAAAAAAGAGCGTGTATTTCATCAAAACAAAAATATCCATCCAAATAACGACATATAATGCGTGCGTCTTATAGACATGCATTTTTTTCGCTGTATATCCTGAAGTCTATGTTGCGGCGGCGCGCATTCGATACTGATTTTCAAAGTGATCCTAGCGGTCCTACTGAATAAATGCTTTTTGACTTAGTCTTTGAATACCTATCAGCCTGTATGTGTAAGTAGACTATACCGTGGCGTTTGTATTGAGTTATGTTCAGTGTCCAGGGTGTGCCCGAGATACGAGGACAGAGAAATCATTTATAAAAAATTTGTTTAATTTTTCTTATTGCTTCGAGGTCTTACGTTTTTTATAGGTGCTTGTAGGAGTACCAATACAGGGTTTGCAGGCCTAAACAAAGTCATTTGTCTTACTTTATTGTTTTTCTGTAGTAAAAGCTGTGACTTATAATAATCTCGAAATAACATTTGAAGGTCGCGCTCATGATACCTAAACATCTAAATTATACTCATATAAAATACTTACCTACATACTACTATACTACATGTACTAACTTACTCTTTTGGCGCAGCGACCAAAAGTCAAAAGTCAAAATTAGTTTACATTGAAATCACTATGTATTGTTTTAGAATCGTCATTTTTCCGCCCAAAGTGAGCAAAGGGTGGTCGCAGTCCTATCCGCGCCGAACTGTCAATTCAATAGAAGAAATGCTGGAAGCCAGCCGCATTTTCTGACGTCTTCAGCATTTTTCGTATAGAAAAATTACTGCGGCGCGTACGGCGCGGCCAAATGTGCGATCAGGTAAAGTGAGTACAGAAGTATTACACAAATATAAAATAATGTTAAGAGGTAAATGGAAAGAATACTTTGATATCGTTTCTAGGGAAAAGGGAATATGGTACAGAACAATACAAAGCGAGCCACCTCATGTTCCGTGGTTCGCGAACGTTAAATTGAGTAGAGGACTAATTTTGACAGCTCAGACTTCGCTCTGGACACATGCCACTTAACGGGTTTAAATATCTAATGAAGAAGGTGGACAGCCCTAACTGTGAAATATGTCGGGTTAGAGAGGACGTATACCACTTTCTTGTGGAATGTGTTCGGAGCATTTCTATGAGAAATAATTTATGAAATAACTTATGTAAGATTAACTGGCTAGATGTGGGTCTGTGGCAGAGCGTGCTAGCCGCTCAGACATCTGATGCGGCCATCATGCTCTACCGACAGACCCTCAGGATATTGGAGGAATAGTTTTGTAAATGAGAGACCTATGGGACCGGCATGTTCGATAATCGATCAAGGTCCCTAAATTAAAATAGATTTAAAAAAAAAAGGTAAAGTGAGTCTTGGCCTCCGATACTTTTTCCTGTCCAATGACGTTTCTTGCCAATTGTCAGCTTGTAGGTCCCGCAGATCAGTCTCCGTCCGGTCACTCTATCGGTACTTAGGGCAACTAACCGGCCTACGGCCCCGGAACGCTCTCCCGATTTTATAAGTATAGTATTATTTTATTTGGGCTTAAGAGCCGTGTTGGTCGAATGGGGTTGTGCTTCGACTATCAATCTGAAGGTCGTGGGTTCGAATGCATCAATGGATTTTTCGTTTCGCAAAATTTATATGAGCTTCAACACGAGCTCTTAACAGAGAAGGAGAACATCGTGAGAAAACCCGCAGCTTAGTCAGCTCCACACGTATTGACGTCGTCTTTCCTGTGGACCAGGCTGATTAAGCTGAGAGGATGGTTTAGGTGCTAGCCTATTCCATCTCAAACAATGTCCCAGGCACTACAGTGTCCCGTTAAGCGTAGGCATAGGTTGCCTCCTGACGCTATATAAATCATCTATACAAATATAGATGTAAATCCAATCAATTTGGGCTTATACCTAGTTCTTTTATTTGATTGAATATAAAACCTTTATGTAATGTAATGTAACATTGACGTAAAACTTACAACAAAGTTATCGCATACTCTGACCCTTTGTGAGCTTACACGGCTAGAAAATTGTGAGTTGAAAATTGAAAACGGAAAATCTTTTAATAAGGTAATTTTGTTAAGGCACGCTGGCGGCATTTCTTTGTTATGAAGAGTCCGTACACCCAGATAACTATTCTGTGAGGTCATACAAGGTGGGGTTGGCCACAGAAATTATCGAATTTTTTGCAAAAGTTACTTACACCAAAACAACATTTGAGATGTCAACATACTACTGCTACTAGTAATTAGAAAGATTAATTAGAGATCGTAGCATTAAATGGATACTGCACTGCAAAGTTACCATAATTTGTAGTAAGTAGATAGATAGATAGATAATTATTTATTGCATACCACACGTAAAAGACATACAAGAAAAAAGACACTTAACTTATAGGTAGACAACGGGCGGCCTTATCGCTGAAAGCGATCTCTTCCAGGCAACCATTTAAGTGAGAGAGAGAAAATTATAAACGACTTAATTGAAGGCAGTTTGCATAATATAAATTAGGTACTAATTGCGATTTGCAACATCGCGTAAACATAATTACTTAGATAATAATAATAAGTACCTATAGTCAAACGCGTACGAAGTTGCGGCTTTCTCGTATAGCGTTACGAAATGGTTTACCTTGAATTTTTCTATTTTAAAATAACACAACAACTACGAATGTATGGGTTAGTATACAAAGAGGCATTTCAAGCCTCCGAGGACATAGTTTATTAATTTCTACAAAGAGCCGGCCCAGCTGTCGGTAGAAGGAAAGTGCAATTTTATATCACAAATTAAATAATTCTGAGACATTCCTAAATTAAATGTAAACAGAAGAAAGTAAGCTCCTTTAAATGAAATATAGGGTAGTAGTAAAACTTTGTCATATTTTAATTCTAATGCAAAGAAATTGTGTATCTTTTCGATCAGAGATATATGATCGAGGGTGTATCGTAAGTCAGTTTTTAGCATCATCATCATCATCATTTCAGATCGATTTCCACTCCCAGCAACCTTTACCAGTTTTTAGCATACTAGCTATTAAAACTTTTGAGTAACCAATTTAAATAACATTTTTTTTAATAAAAATTTTGGCTACTGTTAGTATTAATTAAGTGAACACAATATAACAATCAAACATAAATGAATTTTAGTTTTTAATTACATATTTTAATTCATAAATTGTTATGGGTTTGTTGCTGACTGTATCTCAAATCCTAAGACGGTCCCAGCACTGTATATTATAATAGAAAACGTACATTTTGTACACTTTAAGGCTAAAATCACTCTCATTTAGAAACAATGAAAAACGGCCAACCAAACTGGTAAGTCTACGGAGTTCAGACTAAAAGTTCCATAATGTATTTTAAAGTCCCTGAACACAGTACGAATTTACTTAACGGAGTACCATACCAGCAAGAATAAATACTACGTTCTATTTTCAGCTGGGAACTTTTAACGTAACACGAGCCGTATGTTGTCGACATAGCTCAGAGAATCAGCAAGCTGAAGTGGCAGTGGGCTGGCCATATCTGCCGAAGAACCGATAACCGTTGGGGTAAACGAGTTCTTGAGTGGAGACCGCGACTCGGCAAACGTAGTGTAGGACGCCCTCCGGCCAGGTGGAGTGACGATCTGCGAAAGGCTGCCGGCAGAAACTGGATGCGTCGAGCTGAGGACAGGGCGCAATGGCGCGCACTAGGGGAGGCCTATGTCCAGCAGTGGACTGCCATAGGCTGATGATGATGATGATGATGATGAGCCGTATATCTATAAAGATTAGCCGCCCGCTGGTTCTTTAAGTTATTAGAGCTGTGAGTTGCAACTATTACCGGCTAATTGCGACGGAACAGTAGTAGAATATTATTTGAACAATTAGAATAACGAAGAATAACATAAGTAGATCTTTTCAACCTGATCCCAGCGGTTCTATGGAATAAATATGATTTTATTTATTTTTCTATTTATTATCAAACCAAATAAGTTGAGTTTCATAAGATGAAATTTCAGAGTTGCGCTTCTATAGCATATTTATACAGAATACATTCCGAGTTATGCGGAATGTATTCTGTGAGTTAAGGAAAATATACATTTCCTTCCTTAAAAGAGGAACGAGACGTTATTTAATTATTTTAAAACTCTGTCTGGAGGCTTAGTTACTGTACGAGGTTGTTAAAATAAAAGATCTAAAAATGGTTAAGATCCTTTCACGAAGGTAGGAAACTAGCAAACAGCCCGCTTGATAGAGATTGGTCAACGTTGCCAATGGACAGTCATCGTCACCACCTGGTAATTCAACACATTCAAGACTGATGTACTGATGCATAACGTATGACTAGTCAAAGTGCCAAGTACAGTGTACACACAAGGCACGAATTAAAATCGCCTTATTAGAGGGTTACGAATTAGTAACGCTGACTGTACCTATGTGCAACAGGAGTATCGTTTCCGACCCTAAATCTAGTTGGCAATACCTCATCGAGCATAGGCAATCTTACCATAAAAAACACAACACTAATCAAATTAAGCAATATTACTCCCGGGAACTCTCATTATGCGTGAATATATTAAGTAGAGCTCATAATATTAATGCGCATTTACATTTTCCCAAATGAATAACCCATACGAACTTCGTATGTCAGGGCAACATGACTTTAACCAAGCTCATGATTATATAATGAGATCTGAAACTATGTAGGAATTGATTAAAAGTGGTTGACCAACATTGTTGTTGAACTCGATAATTCAAGCAAAGATTGTGTTCACGTAAATGAAATTACAAATTCATTAAACTAAACTTGAATTGTTGTTCAAAGTTTTACAATGGAATAAAACTTCACAAAATAAATAATTAGTAGGTTATTAAGGCTGGTTTTAGAGTCACGCTGACCCTCAGCGCTGATATGAGAGTGATCTTTATTACAATGTAGTAAGGATACTGATTGTACTGCAGCGTCGAGAGAAATCAGCGATGCCAATTCTGCTGAGACATTACTATCCTTACTTCATTGTAATAAAAAGTATGCTTCTATCAGCGCTGACAGCGGTGACTAGAAAACCAGCCTAAGATGTTGGAGCTTTGAACGAAGTGTAGGAGACACAAAACACAATACAAAAAAAAACACAAGACATACAGACATTGTTGATGTTTGTTCCTCACAGTCAGTTTTTTTTTTGATCCAGTGCTAGTGATGTGAAAAGGTTTTAAAGTGCACTTTATAATTTTTTACCGATGAAAAAATGAAGATGAAAAATATTTAAAACAGACACAGTTTACAAAAACAAAAAATTGCAGGCAGAAGGTTTTGTGTTGCCGTAACAGGATTTTAATAACAATCATTGAAAAGTGTGCAATTTGTGGCTCTGCCTACCTTAAACACTTCTTTACACAAAATATGTGAGAGAATTTCTGCTACGCCTTGGAGAATCAGTCGTGATCATCTTTTTTTAAACTCTTGCATTAGTTAAGATTGGGATGACCAAGAGCTTTAGGAAAATTCCGTAGAGATGGGTTTACACTGCCGAGGGCAATCACTAGTTTATTCATTAAACTTTCAATGAGATGTTATTTCAAAGTACTGAACTTATTTTCTAAAGCCACAATAGCTTCGAAGTTTCCATTCTAAATAACTTTCATTAGAATCTTAATACTATTAACTATCAAGGGATGTTTTTTAGAAAAAAACTCAGAAAATAAAATAGAAGTAATTATGAATCTAATCGTCATCATCATCACTACAATTTCAGTTCCAATACTTTTGTGTGCTTACGTTATTTTATCTTTGTACGGATGAAAGTATAGGTATATTTTGTAATGCAATGTATGTAACTGACAGTAATAAACTAGCTACCGTGCAAGACGTTCGATTCATTGTTACCCATATACCAACTGACGAAGAGGATGGGAATATGGGAATATCCATACAAATTGTTACCGACCGACATACCAACCTACACAGCACAATATAGTAACATACTTACGCACATTCATAAAACAAAAGTGAGCATGTGTTAAACCTGATTTGATTATGATAGTGATACCTATTATATTGACGACCTCTGTGGCGCAGTGGGCGAAGCTCCGCCTGCGACGCAGAAGGTTGCGGGTTCGATCCCCGCCGCGGGACAAATGTTTGTATGACCTACAGATATTTGTCTCGGGTCTGGGTGTTTCTATGTATGTATGTATTTAGAAACAAAAAAGTATATAAGTAGTTTATCAGTCACCTAGCAACCATAACACAAGTTCAGCTTACTTTGGGGCTAGATGATGCTGTGTGAAAAGTCCAGCATTATTATTTATTTATGATCTTGTAGGTAATACTGAAAAAAGTTGTTACTAAATAAAATAAAATCGAATTACTCACTCACGTAAGTACCAAAAACTTTCGTCGATTGTAAGTAATTCCACTATAATGTTTATGTAAGTCCCGTGTGGCAGGTTTCACTAGTTAGCAATAAACTGATATAATTAAGTTAGAAACACTATTATCAAAGCATATTAATGTTTTCGTAGCCAATCAAGTTTTCTTTGCGAACACTCTTATTTGAACCCTGGAGGATCGTGATAATCAAACATTAAGGTTTTCGATATGAAAATAACCTGTAAACGAGAACATTATTATTTATTTCATCTACAAAATAATGAACTAACAATTGGCTTTGACTTAATGTATGTTGAACTTATTTTTTTCTCGCAATTGACTCAATTTAAATAAATAAAGCATGAGATTCTGCCTCTCTGGATCCGATTAATCCTCGAAGATTTTCCTCCATTTTCTGTTCTTGGAATACTCAATGAACCAAATACATCATGTTTTCACTGGTTTTCAGTTCGTTAGACTTCTATTATTTCTGGTTTTTTTTTTAATTTTTGTTGGAATAGAGAGACAAAACATGAAGAGGAAAGAGTAAAAAGTCACAATAGACTTTCGAAATGTTAAGTACATCACAACTATCACAACTCACAAGATAGAGTCGATATTTTCGGTATGCTTGGTCCTCAAAAAATCTTCAACTCATTCTTTGTTATTATATTTCATTAGAAAAGTACCATAGAATTTTATAAAATTCTATTTCTTCAAGTACAGATATGAACTGCCATCTCAAGGTTGGTCGAAACGTACTTTGAGATGACAGTTGAGTGGAGGTTTTACGTTTTTATAATAAGCAGCCATGTCCTTACAATACATACTCAAATGCAATCCTGGACTAGTAAGATCCTCGATCGCAATTGATATGCGAGGGTCGTAAGTTTTAATCCCGAATGGATGCAATTTGTGAGATCCATTTTCAAACCTATAGCTATTGTTTAAGTAACTGAGACTCGAATCCAGACAAGAAAATCTAAAGATTTTTTTTTTTATTTTTTTTTTAAATGTATCCCAAAAATTAGCACCCATGCGGGATTTGAACCCACGACCTTGCCGATCCGTGGCATCGCTCTAACCAACTGAGCTAACGGGCAACCGACGCATGAGTTGAAATTTATTGGGAGTTAAGTGTGCGGCTAACACTATAAAAATATAATCCTTAAGAAAATCTAAATTTATTTTCCGAAATGGCAACAAATTTATAGTAGCTCTTGGAACTATTTTTATCAGACATAAACTGATGTTCCCTGCCTCTTGTTGCGAAGTCGTCGAGCATTCTACCTCATGATTTATCCGAGGTAGAGCGTAGTAGGGCTGCCACAGACAAATGAAAAGAGATTTCTTTTAGAAAATAACTTGCAGCAAAATGTTGGAATACATTGTTGCACTGGCTTATTATTTTGTACATAAATAATGTTAAATCTGTTCCTCGCTTATTATTCAGTACCATGATTTAATTGTTTATTGAACATTTAAATATTGTTGGTAACTTTACAAAGTGTATGGGAAATGCTTCCAAAAACTCAAACCAATATTATTACACTGTCATCCTCCCCACTTTGATGTGAGGTCTCTTTCACTATGCTCTATCAGCCGTTGGCTCAACATTCATTCCTTTCTTACCCATTATTATCAACTTTCACAGTCCTTCCTCCGTTCTTTGGCCTGCCTCTTTCGTACATTACATTCTATAATAAATTACTTCTAAAATTCAGTGAAACAGAGTATTTATCGTTCGCATGCAAAGCATGTTCCGCTGGGTACGTTAATTTTATTAGGAGACTTAGCTTTATTTAGTCATCGGACGGAACCACTAAAGTCTTTACCATACCCTACAGGAACGGACATAATTTGTTCCGCCGGTGTCCTTGTAAATTTTGTTACGGTACCGGTATAAATGTATTTCAAAAACCAACAAGCATTTTCAGTCAGGACTGAACAAACTGTAGAGTTTATTGCCAAATAGTAACAAATTACCTACGAGTATATGCGCAATAACACCAGTAAGGCTGGCTAGCCACAATTTCGTGACGTAGAATTCGTACTCTTCATTTGTTCATTCATAAGTTCATTAATTCATTTATTATTTACACGGAAGAATTTCAACCGAACCGACATTTTAGAATCGCACTGCAATCTTTGCAGTCGATCAGCTGACTGATATCTTCTGCAAAATCACGCCTAATACGAGCTTCTGACTATCCCCTTCGAGATCTTCAAAAGATCTTGAATTATTTGATCTGAATTTCGCTTGCTTTGGGTCTCCAGTCGTGGTCCTGTTTAATTTTCACCTCAGTGCAATCGTGCATGAATCCATACAGAAAAAAGCCGAAGCTTTTTGGTATCTTGGGTTGAAATTTTATGAACCTGTGCCAAAACTACCTACTGTAGGGAATGGGCCATTAATAATGCTTTATCAATGAACCCGAGCTTGGTAATAAAAGCTACTAACGATGTTGCCAGGTGCTGGGTTTGTAGAGTATCCTAAAATTTTATACATACTAAATTAGCTATTTTAGGTTATAGGTCAATCTGAGTCTGTTAAAAAAACAATGAAAAAACTGTTTGGTAGAGAAGAACTATAAAAGATCATATCGTAAGGCAAGGTTCGATAATGACGGCAGGGATTCGAACCGACGACATTTAGATCGAAAAGCAAGGTAGGTATAACCTACTCTACCAACATTATATTCAAAATGCATTGCAATTTGCACAGTTAGTTAGTATTATATCACAATAGAATCGCGCTTCCACTCAATCCCACTGTTCGAAGTTGAGTTTAAATGAACGCTTTGTGCAATTCATCTCCTAATTGCAATGGTGGCTGTAAATTGAAAGCTTAGCATAGCAGAAATTCTCGTACCTACAATATATTGCAATATACGAGAATTCACAGAATGGCCGACTGTAAATGTATCTGTGAACTAACGTTATTTACTTACAAACATAAAACCACAAGCATATGTGTGCTGTTCTAAACTACAATATATCTGTGCCAAATCTTGGCTAAATTTCATCCAAATTCATTCCCAGATAGTGCTTAAAAGAGTAACAAACACCCATACATGCTCACAAATTTTCAAATTCTAATATTAGTGGAATGCCTCTTTCATGAGATAGGCAAATATCAGATTTTTCCGCTTGCTACGATCTTGACACAGAGTTTTCAATGGAATAGTACTTGTGAATGTAGGTAAAAAAACACTACAATTTTCTTTGCCATTTTACTCCAAGCGTAGACCAATCAAGCGTTTGTTGTTGTTTGTTGCAAGTCTTGTTCACACTTGGCTGTTTTCAGTGATTAATTTATCGACTGTTTTAAATAAAAAAAAATACCAAATAAAAGATACACTTTGATACGTTTTTAAAGTTGATCTCTGTCGTCGGCGAGAACTTGCCCTTCAGTTTGTACTAATACGAAAATAATTTTACATCTTGACTTTGAAAGAACATTGATAAAGCAATCAAATATTTAGATTTATGACTTATTGCGTCTGGAAGTCTGAAAGCAATGCTTTTTTTTATTATCTTATACAGTGTTCGAGAACAAATACCTAGAAAATTTAAAACTTCTCAACAGTTATTTTCCACAGACGTAGATTCCAACTTTAATAAAAGCTGATGGGTAGAACATTTTTCAAGATAAATTACTTTTCTTACGAAGTATGTTGCCAAGAGAAAAGTCGTAGAAAGTCGTAATTGCAGGAAAACCACAAACATCGTCAATTTGTAACTTTTTTGAAATTATACTTCCTTGGAGGAAGGTGGATTATTAAGATGAACGAATCGTAGGTTTGATAGATACAGTATCAACTCCTGCCCAATATGAGTGAACTTACAGCTATAGAAGACGCACCACATAAAGTGGTAAGAATTCTTTTTTAAAATAACAATTATAGAACTTATCTTCGTAATAAAAAGGTGCATAGTTCACTGGATATGCGAAACAAAGCGCAAAGCCTCTGACACTAAACTGTGCACTTTTAGCTATACATAGAAAGTATATATAGAAAGTTCAGCGAAAACTCATAAAAAAGTCAAATGTGAAATAAATATAAATATTTATTCTTACAAGAAAAATGGATATTGTTGAAGAATATCAAAGGTAAAAAAAAACTGTAAAAAAATTGCTGATAAAATGTAACAGCAAAAATATACAATAGTGGAGAAGTCATTGTAAATGAATTGGAATAAAACGCAATTGAAAAATGGACAAACAATATTGAAGTTTTTTGTTCACAAGCATTGAGCACGTATATTATTATATGGTATGGCAGTTGAAAAGTAACTTTACTGCACTGGTTTAGGATTGAATATGGCTTAGCTACGGTATCTACAAAAGTTATCACACTTTTCAGGAGATTGAAAACCTATCCCTAGGAGCTAGGAGTTACTGTTTGAAATGTAAAAAAAATGAAAGTAACTTTTTCTACGTTTCAGTTTTTTTAGGTATCTGAAACGAAACACAAATGAATTATTTTTTGTGTTACCAGGAGTGGCGTGAAACAGAAGAGTCCTATACCCAACAGTGGGTGTTACCGGCTGGATAGATGGATAGATAGACGTAATTTTGAGTTCGAAGTTATGCAAAGGTTTCGGGTTCGAGTCTCAGAGAGAGTAATAAAGTGAAAAGGTCCATAACAGTCCATGTCAGCTTCCATTTCAAGAACAAAACTTAAGGCAGGCTTCAAAGGGTGCTAATTGCTTGAAGCCTCCTTAATTTAATTAACATGACCTCTAGCCGGCGGCGTTTCTCCTTATTATAAGTAAGTCCCGCAGCCTAATGACGTAAGTATAGAAATAGCAAAGTGATAGTAAAAATCTCACTAATAAATATTTCTTCCTTTGCTAAATTCGTAACCATGTTTAAGTGCGGTATAGAAGCGATCACAAACTATCGTCAGCGCTGCCTCTACAGGACAAGCAAACCTTTAGTTTTTTATAACCTTAATTACCTTCGTAGTAAGTTTGAAACTTCCTTGGATTCACATTACACTTAAGTTTCAGTGATTGCTACTCAGCCGCAATGAGGCTATTCTAACATTTTCCAAATAGCAATCGGTTTATTTTACGTAATAGGCCGGTCGACCCTTAGTAAATTTTATAAAACATATACTCGTAATTAGGTATTTACTCTGAATCTTGTATTTAGGAGATTTTTTTTAACGATACTAGTTTTCTACTACGAGTATACCAAAGATTTGTAGCACCAAAAAAAATAATTTTAATTTCTTAATTCTGATATTTGGTCGGTAAGACACACAAGATGGCCTTCATGCGACCTAATAAACTTGAATACCGAATTTGTCCTCTAACTTACAAACTTATTTTATTAATTTTTTTTGTAGGTATTTATAATATTAGGTTCTATGTACTGGCGTTAGGTTAGATGGCTATTAACTAATCATATCATAAAGCCTAGGAACCTATTTAACCTTTCATCAGTAGCGAACAATGGAAGTCGGTCGTATCCGTAATATGTACCTTCATGGATTACTTAGTACAATTTAGCTTTCTCATTAAAGATTGAATATTTCATGAACAATAAACCACAGATTGTGTTGATGAGATTTTAGGGTTCAGAGAAAATTGAATTGAAACTCTTCTTGATGTTCTTGCGTTTGAAATTAGAATTTTGTTGTAGGTACCTAATTGTTTGAACAGTAAAGATGCGTACAGACTACGCGTTCCAGGCAACGCGTAGCCTGCAACAACGCGTATACAATTTGACATTTTACATCGACTCGCGCGAGCGCGTAACGAGGGAACGCGTAGCCTGGAACGGGTGAACGCGTAGCCTGGAACACGTTGTCAGAATCAGAATCAGAATCAGATTTTTTTTATTGCATACTGTAGTACATGATAAGGTCTTATTGTAAATGGTACAGTTTTAAACAGTTATCCAATTCGGATGTGCAACATTATTGTCTAGTTTTAATAACCAAAACACAAAAAACATAAGTAGGTAGGCCAGGTAGGTAGTAACTTATACCTCCTTTAAACCTTGAACTAAAAAAGAAATCCTTACAAATTACAATTGAATTCAACATTTTACCTATCATAATACTCATCTACACTATAAAATGTACTGGTAGTTAACTGTCCGTACAAGGGTTAATACCAATCTACTCGTAGGCATTCTAAATAAGAGTGGTTATGTAAGATCCAACGAGCGTCGCACTAACTAAGACATTAACAGCCGACGACCATTTTCACGTAAAAAATTGCAATTCGATACAACAACCTATTGGTTGAAATTCTGTGTAAATGCTCTTTTAACGCTTTCAGTTCAGTAAGTTGACAATTTTGTATGAAAAAGCACATCAAAACGGCTAACTTCACGAATGCCAAAATCCATTGAGTGTGCTGTACTTAGAATACAGTACAAAAATAATTGACCCGACCCCACATAATGTGGGAAAAGGGCAGGAAGGTGATGATAATGATGATGATAATTGAACTTTGCTTATAAAACAATTACCGGTATTTCAGTACACATTGCAATTGAGAATCGCAACTTTCAGTAATTTAAATGGGGTGGCTACTGAAGGCAATTCATAATGAAATTGGGAGTCGATGCTGCCAGTTAATTGCTTTTGTCTTATTTTACGCCTCATAGGCTTTCCAGTGGGTGGTTGACGGACGTTCCTTCACGGCCGTATTGAGCCATTCACAGCTGTATATTTTCTATACTCTATTCCCTACGTAGTAGGCTTCAAACTTCCTTGTTGACAGCCTTTCCATAAAGACCATGACAGACGCTCATTATTTTGCTCAAACTACACAAAGTTATAATAATATTAGGTACCCTAGCTACCGTAACAATAACAATCCATGAGCTTTGGAAGTACCATATTTTCTTGAATTACATAAAATAAACATCCCAGCGCTTGCTTACAGTAAGTATAAATTAATAGACATTGGCGAAATACACCAACCGTCGCATAGACATAAGAAAAAAACTATAATATTGATTGATTTCCATTGTTCTTTTTGGGTTTTTTTATGATGAATGGGTTGGCTCTTGACCTCGAAACTTACACAGGCGCAAGAATGAGGTCTACGATGGAGCTAGCCTATCCAGAAGTTGCCAATAACTCCCTTCTTAAAAACAAGTGGGTCGTAGTTTAGCGGAAATACAGACGCTAGAAGCTGATAAAACTAAAAAACATAAACTGATTGTGCGTGCATTATTGTGTAGCCGCAGCTTAAGTTGATATAGTGCCCACATTTTCCTCAAGCCTACTACAGTGAAGAATGCTCTATTGAATGTAATAGGTTAATTCCGAAAATGTTCTCAGAAATCAAACTCCTTTAGGAAATCGACTGAAGTGTAGGTATTCTTAGGAGAATTTTTATAGAAAAATTACTGGTAATCTTCATGTTAGGAGAATAATAGGTTACCTTGCTATTATGCTTAGTAATGTTGTGTATTTCAAGTTAATTAGCACGAAAGAAGCCTCTTTGAGGCGCATTTAAAATCTTTTTGCCGCATAAGTTCGAAGAACTACAGACAACAAAATACTTTCAAATTACTCTAAAATAAATGACAATCAACAACTAAGCATATTGCGAGTTCAAATCTCTTCTACGTCAAAATATTTACAATGTATTTAAAATCTTTAATGTAGATGAGATTCTTTTCAGTCTATTTGAATTTTTAAAATACTGTTGCTAGCGGATAAGGGTTCAGAAATCAAGCACAATTTCCTAGATCATAAATATAAATTGCCTTTGGCCTCTTCGAGTATGTACAGTCAGCGACAGAATACTAACAGTCAGCGACAGTAAACTCCGGATTCAAATCAACTATTGCAATAAATACAAACTGAAAAGGAACTGCCTTATTCCAGTGGCCTAATAGACTTTAAATTAACCCAGGCGGAGTATAGGGCGAGCCGCTAGTATTGAAGGTAGTTTAATTTTAAGTATTGGTTGAGTAAATCTATGCAACTTCAATTTTATTTTGACCAGCCATCTTGATTTCAATATATTTTGAGTATGAAATATTTGCTGATCAATTTTCTTTGCTGATTGTACTTGTTTACTGATTGCTACTTAGTTAGGTAGGTTATTGTTTTGTTTAGAGGTTAATCATTGGATGTGGATTAAAAAAGATTTTGATTTACATGTCTGCAGGATTTAAAATAGGGAAAAAAAAAGGGTATTCTTCGTCTAAGTTAAAATGTTTCAAATGTTTTTTTGATTGTCACAGCAATATATACACACAGGGATTATAAATACGTCTACGATACAGCAACAAAAGTTTCTGCAGACTACGAGCAATACCTATTTGTTTTCATTTTTGAACTGAAATGCATGGTAAGTTGGAATCGCTTCCGAAAACTGAAATTTAACCATGATTTTATAAGCCACAAAATTTAAATCATTTTATGACTATTTTAGTGGGCAATACGAAATATTGGGTTGTATACAGGGTGTAAAAAGATGTCTACCGAAGCCGAAAGGGGTAGGTACAGCATCCCAACAAACAACTAAATCAAAAGGATTTTCCGAAAAAAACATTATATCCGGAGAAAACAGCGTTTGCGTTTGAAGATTACTGTTTGCGTATGTACTGGGCGCGTTGTTTTACGTAGATTGCTGGATTTTGAGTTTTAATTGTTTTTTTCTTTTATTAATGAAATTATCAGGTAGGTATGATATTATTATGTTGTCCTAGTAAGTAAATAACATATAATGACGTAGCTAAGTAAAAAATTTTTTTGCGTTTTATTTCGCTCAATACGTTTAGAATCATGGTCTGATTGCAACCCCTCAGTTTTCGCTAGTAGTCTTTTTACAGCCTGTATAAACTAAAACAATGCTAAATCTTGCTACGCTAAGCTATTCTAACTGATCGGTAGGTATTTATTTTTTATTTTATTTCTTTAGTTGGAATTGCTCTGAAAATTTACGTCAAACTTGTTTTTGTTTAAGTTTTTTTCGTCTTTTTTACGTGGAATTGACATTCTGTAATTTTTTTTATTAAAACTGTAAATTTTCGTCCATGTTCACCTTTAGGCAAATAATTGAAGATTAAAGAGCAACAGCAAGTTACTTAAAAAATTTCCCGTCCGAGTCTCTACCGTACAGATTGGTCGCGCCCGGTTCAAGTCACTTAGGTGACACACCAATTTGTCACTGCGAGTACCTACGGTAGTAATGGAGGCCTTTCTTGGATGATGAACTGCGAAGGGTAAATCGAGTTATCTTTGCAACGAGAAAATATTAGAGAAGAGTATATTCTACAGGTAGGGTAAATACGGGGTAGATAGCCGTACGTCGGAGATAGCCAATCGAAAAAAAACATCTTTGTGAATTGTGTTAATTTATAGGTAGTTCGCTACGCCTTGTGCCTAGCAAAGCAAGAAATATGGATGATATTATTCAACGAAAAAAGATGAAAAAGTAGGTAAAATCCACTTTGTAGTTTAAAAACAAATGTCCATAACACACGTGTACGTACAATAGCGTACCTGTCTTAAATTAAATTATTCGGTTATGCCCGAAAGTGGCTTTCAAAGCCATATTTGGTTTCAAAGGTTCTGCTGCAGTGCACACTGCAGAGTAGATACAACCATACAACTGACCAATTGCATTGTTAGGTGTCGGAAGGCTCCAAACGTTTTATTGTTACTACTATTGTATCCGGTAGGCAATATACATAATATACAATACAGTGTGTTTTGAGATTCTAGAATATTGTATAAATACAGGAGAAAGGGCAACAGCGGCCAAAAAAACAAATGCCTCGAAAAAATATCAAAACATGGTAGATCTGATTCCGCAAACAAAATGCAATTATATGTCTTCACACATTAAACTATCCACTATATGCATTCGATGCAAAACGAATTTGCTGCTTAAAGTTGGAATCGAGAAATCTCAAGTTTCCGCTACTTGGCGGTGAGTGACACGGGAATACCATTGTAAATACTTTTCAACACGAATAATGAACTCCTTTTTCCCTTCTGTAGCCTCAAAAACTTGTTCATATGGTGTTCAGATACATAAAAGCAGGTCTATTATAATACACCACGGGATCTAGCTATTCGTGAAGTGAGCCATGCGAGTAGACGCTTCGCGAAACTACAATCGAACTGTTCTTTAGATACTCGCACTTTCCTACAGTCAATTAATGCATCAGGTAATTTTCTAGGAGTATATTTTTCCATGGTTTACCCACCACCGTCACTGTCATGTAACACTAATCCATTATAGCATTAATTTCCACTTAACTCGATCAACGGAGCTTCCAAATGCTCTAAGCCTACCGAAATTCTATTCAATGTACATGGCTAAGAGATTGTGATTTACGGGTATACCTAAAGCTGGCTCTACACTAAACGAGGATGACACGCAAAAAGGTAGAGCTACTTTCCTGTATGAAATTCAGCTACATAAAGCGCATTCTGCTAAGGACCTCTATTTTATTTTTGTTACTTCATATAATGTAAAATCCATCCAAGTAAGAATAAATTATTCGGCCTTGCAACGAACTCTCTGATATCTAAGATGTTTTCCTTCTATTGATAGAAACTCTTCTTACGATTAATGTTTGAGTACTCCACCTATCTTGTAATGTGCTTTAAAGTCGCACCTATAAAGATTAAAATATATTTCTCTAACGATAGTATGCCGAGAGAAGGGGGCGTTTGTTGAGTTCAGTTCGTGATGTCTTGTATCCGAGCGCTTGCTTAATCGCTGTCTCTTCCATCCACTCGGTCTGTGTAATCCTGCCATTAGACTTGGCAATGTATATTGGAACCTCGCTCCGTGACCTGACCTTCGGTGATATTAACTGACACATCGTGCCTGTCGTCTTCAGTATGTGGGATTTACTGATTAAACTCAAGTGTCAGTTACATTTGTGGGCACCAGTGGCTCTGTCCTAAACAGGTTAAAGGAAGTTCAGGTGTTTATTAAACGTGAATTTGACTATTAAACAATTTCAAAGAATCTTTTTCCTTGGAAATAAAGCTGTAATAATGATTTATGAACAACTGTCTGGATTATTATTTTGATTTTACTAATTTCACGAATAATTAGTAATAGAATTGTTGAAATGGAGTTGGGCGGGGCACGTCAGCCGTATGAACGAAGACAGATGGGTAGGGGTCGTCACACAATGGGTGGCTGCAGATGGGCGACGCAGCCGGGGCAGGCCGAAGAAACGTTGGCGTGACGATCTCAATGCATTTGAGAAAGGCTGGTGGGAAATGGGCCGAGACAGAGATGATTGAAAATATATGGGGGAGACCTTTGCCTTTTTTTTTTTGATAATGTAAGTTTAAAAAAAAAACACGAATATACACGTTTTGGGACAACCTTACCGAGACCATAACAAGTATGCGACAGATTCTGAATTAAAAATGTTAAAGTAAAATAAATTATTCTCTGTTTTGTAGGTAAATTAAAAGAAAATAAAATTGTTCTCATTAAAAGGAGATGTTCAATTTATTCTTCTTTGACATTCAAATAAGAGGTTTTCCTTAAATATTCATTTGACCGTTGGAGTTGGATACAGTGTCAATGGTTGAAATGAAATGGCGTTATACTTGTTGGCCTATTACGACTTTGTGCCATAATGGTCTCAGTACGTTCCTAGGTTTTAATTTTAGCCACAGAATACGCTGATGCTAATTTCATACGATGTATAAAAATACATCGTATGAAATTAGCATCAGCTTATTACAAAACTTAACTTAACTTAATTTAAACTTAAAACCCTAGGTACCTACAATTAAAAAACTTACATTAAGCAATAGTTTGCAATCCTTATTTCCAGGTTTTGGTACTTATTCTGAAACAAAACAGTTCAATTATTAATAATCATCATTATAATTAAATCACTTTTAAGCAGAATAAACAAAACAACACATTACTTTGATAAAAAATTGTTTTTTTCAACAATCAATATTTATTTCCACTTCAATACCCTCACGCCTCGAAAGATTATCTAGTCTATCAATATCTCAACGATCTATCGATCAAAGTAATAAAATGATGTATCTATTTCGATACTGAAACCATTTGGCGTCCATCCAGAGATTCCTACTTGTACATTATTAGACAACACGTTTCAGCATCTAGCCGCTAGACTACACTGTAAGCTTTTGTTTATACCATTTTATGAGATATCTGGGGGGTTAAGCTGAGAGGTGGTTTGGTGCTGGGTAAGCCCATTTCAGTCCAAGGAAGTCCTTGGAGGAGGCTTTTACCCGAAAGGGGTCCATTCAAATGAATTAACAAAGACTATATATTTTTTATCCGTGATTATTATTTTGAACTAAATTATTACTAATTAATATTAATACTTATCAAATTATTATTTTATCATAAATAATTGTAACATTTGCATGGAATTAAATAAAGCTTTTTTATTTTTATTATTATTATTTTGTTGTGTGATGGAGACACATACCGGCTACTATCCCTTCAACACTATAAAAATGCATTCAGGAACAGTCTCCGGTTTGTGCAGAACTATTGAGGATACGGAAAACGAATTACCGGGCTATGGGGTGGGATTATTATTATTATTATTAAGCCCATTTAAAACTGTTGTATATCTATACATAGTATACATGTGTGGCTGCGACCACCACTCGCCATTATGAAATAAATCAGTGTGTCTCTAGCCCTGACGTCTTTCACTTGTCCCTACGTAACATTGGCGCAGCCGGAAAAAAATCTACCCACAAAAAAAAAAAAAAAAAAAAAAAAAAATTAACAAAGACAAATTCGATTGGTGTAGAGGAACAATTACTAAAAAACTAGGAAAAGTGATCTATCTTATTGTTGATTTAAACACTTCAAACTTGGTTAAAAAACATAAAAATCAAATAATAATGTATAAAGGCAATGTAGAAGAAATTATGCCTGAGTTCGACCTGGACGTGGTCGAAAATGTGCAGGCCCCTGCCAGCAGCTCGCTGCCCGGGGAGGGAGGAGGCGAGGCTAGCTCAGCATCAGGCGAGCCTCACGGCATACCTTCTAGGTCTACTACTAGATTGTTACGCGTTTTACCTAGAGTAGATTACAAGCCTCTTTGTTAATAGGTAGTTATTTGTAGTAGTTATTTTGTTTAGTGGTACTACCTACCCCTTATAGTATTTTGTCAAATAGGGGAGGGATGTTGTATATCTATACATAGTATACATGTGTGGCTGCGACCACCACTCGCCATTATGAAATAAATCAGTGTGTCTCTAGCCCTGACGTCTTTCACTTGTCCCGACGTAACAAAAACAATAAGCCTAAGTTTAATGAACTCATATTTTCAGACTATAAGTGCCTGAAAATAAGAGTTAATATAACTCTCTGACCATATATAACTACAGTAATCTCAAAACGTTCCAAAATTTCCCGAAAACCTTTTTGATAGTTTTTTAAGTATATATTTATAAAGCTAAGTAAAAGGGTATTTGTTTTACGAATTGAAATATGGCATAATAAAAAATGAAATGAAAACATTACGAGCCTACGTACGACCCATCTGACCTCAGAAATTAAATTAAATGCTAACAACCTCTTTCTTGGAAAATAACTCTATTTTTGTCGATAGTTGATACCAATAACTAGTTATATCTAACCAGTATCGTGAAAAGATTTTAAGTGAGCCTGAAACTCCTTTTGTTCAATTGATACAACCAAACTTTTAGGTCTTTCTTTTTTAGCTACCTGCATTTTTTAAATGCTTTGTTTTAATGACTCAAACTGTCACCTATAGATTGGTGACTTGTGCAATATACAGGGTGTAAAAAGACGTCTACCGAAGCCGAAAGGGGTAGGTACAGCATCCCAAAACACAACCAAATCCAAAAGGATTTTCCGAAAAAATCATTATATCCGGAGAAAACAGCGTTTGAAGATCACTGTTTGCGTATGTACTGGGCGCGTTTTTATACGTAGATTGCTGGATTTTGAGTTTTAATTGTTTTTTTCTTTTATAAATGAAATGATTAGGTAGGTATGGTCTTATTATGTTGTACTAGTAGCAAAAAACTAGAAAATAAAATAAAATGACGTAGCTAAGTCAAAAATTTTTTTGAGTTTTTTTTCGATAAATATGTTCAGAATCATGGTCTGATTGCAATCCCTCAGTTTTCGGTAGCAGTCTTTTTACACCCTGTATAGGTATTGTGCACGTGCCTTAGCGTACATTTTTTTCTAGAGAAATATCTACTTACCGTATTTTGAAGAGTCATGATCCTATTTCTATCTCTATAATTTGTATATTTTGCACACTGAACTATGTTGTCAACTAAGATCAGTGACGGGATAAAAGCCTTAAAAACGTACAGTAATATGAGTAGTGATTTGGCAAAAGAAAATACGGCAGGATTGTGTGAAAAATGATATGAGGAAAATAGGGGTAATACAAAGATAACAAACGACTGAGGAAAATGGAAAGGAGTGCTGACCCAACCTCTACGAAATAAGGGCAGGGAATGATAACACGGCTCACAGACATTACTGTATTACATCCTATTCTATAAATGCAATAAATAATATTAATTTATTATTATTATTATATTATTAAAAGCCCTCAATGTCTGTGGCTCATTAATTTATTTATACTAAAAAAATAGACTTCTATTTCGACATTTCTCCTATTTTACTTCCTTAGGTATTCCAAAAACGAAAAAAGTGTTTTTTTTTATCGGATAATAAAATTAAATGGTGATGTTATTAAGTCTTTTAAATTATAAACGAATAGATAATCTCTTTTTTGAAGTCAGTTTAAAAATTTTGTTAGCTTAGAAACGTGCAAAGTACAGTCACATACCTACCTACATACCTAAAAGCGATGCATTTAGAAATGAAAGTTTCCCTAATCTATTTTTGATGTTCCCACGTAGTTGGTAACAGTTGATATTGAATGAAACTCATAAAATGTAAGTACTAACTTGATAGTCATTACCAACAATTTACTACTTATACTTTGACTTCGCAAGATACTTATTCAGACGTTCATTAGAATATTCATAACATTTTGAGGTTTTATTTACTGAAGATTTTGATGACCACCCCGCATCGTCTTTGGCTGGCGCCTAGTCTTTCATCAACTGAAATAATTTAATTTACAATTTCCCTTTCAATGCTTATTTTAAAAAAAAAAGAATAAAAACTAAAAGAAAACTGACTTCAATGTTGGACTGAAGTCGAAAATTACAAGCGAGAAGGTTTTTTTTTAGTTTAATGCAGAAGCATCAATTCCTCAGGAATAAAATGTATATGAGTGCTACCTCGAGTCCCTTTTAAAACGAAAAAAGAATTTTGATAATCAGCTTACAATTTTATTGACAGATATTCTGTGAACAGCCTAACGACGAGTCTTCTCGTCTTTGTGACGTCGGTTTAAAAGTAGCCCATGCTCTTCCTAGGAAGCATAAGACCCATGCAACATTTTAATAAATATAATCGCGTAATCTGTTCAGTGGTTTAAGCTGTGATTAGTTAACACAAAGGACAAACGAACAGTTTCACATTTATAATATTTCTATGGATTATCTGACGATAAATGTTTTGGACACAGATGCTGTAAATGACAGTTGTTATTTTAAAAGCATTTACGATTACATTATTCGAAATGAAAACAATTTTATGGCTTTGAAGATGACACTTACATCGATATCAATAAAATGTACCGTTACACAAATTGATATTTCTTTAAAAAGAAACTTGTTTGCGAAATGTAAAATTCAGACTGCTTTCTTATTAAAAATAAAATATTTTGTTCAAATAATGCAAGGTCGGCCTATTGTGCAAATGTGAATTCAGTAGATTTTGCTTTCAAGTTTTGAGACTTTACTTTGACAGATTGTTTTAAAAACACAATGTTCTTTATTATTGAAGTAAGTATTTTTTAAGTTCAGCCATATAATCGATTGGTTTTTATAATCTCTTATCACTTTGAAGAGATTTTATGTGAGGTTTGGGTTTGACCATCAAGTACAATCTACGAGTATTATCTAAGTAGGTATACAATTTATTTTAGGGTGGGATTAAGCTGACAAAGAGCACCAAGTGCTCTTTGTAAGCTGGTGACCCCAAGAAGAACTAAGTCAAATCAGTGTTGTGCCAGTTTCCGTATTCCCGCATGTGGTGTCCTGCCAGCGGAGAGGGGCCGCTTGGATCACTTTGAATAGTCTTCAAGCTATGAGTTGAGAGAGAAAAAATAAGTACTGTGTGTTTTTTTTATAAAAAAACATTTACAATAAGAATCATAATACATATAAGGAACGTGTAGTGTAGGTACTCTACAAATTAAATGAACCATTTCGGAAATAATAAGCCATTTAGAAGTCCGGTGGTACTTAAATTAATTAGTCGATGTCCGATTCTAAATGAGATTGCCACCGCAACCAGTTAAGTTTAGCTACTTATGATTCCGTCAACGCTAATTACGAACGTAAATTAGACCGTTTGGCCGAAGGTATTGCCTTGACTTTCAATCCGAGCGTGGGCATAGATCCTGGTAGAGGTGAATGGATTTTTCTTTTCAGAAAATATTAGTATAGTGTTACGCTTTTTTTATATATAAAAAAAGCTACTTTTCTTCTAAATTAAAAATGGAAAACGTTGAATCACATGCAAATAAAAGTAGAAAATGGACCATGTTATGGTAAGTATAACTTTCATTCGGTATTTACCAATCCATTACCATACAATTTTCAATCTTTTATGTATTTAATGTGTCAACCCTCTGAATAGTTTTTCACTAATTAGTACCTACAGGGAGGTATAAAAGTTCAAGGTATTTTTATCTTTTTTTTTTATCAAATAGGTCAGCATTTGACCTCCCTCTGCCTGATGTTAAGCAGTAGTGAGGTCTAAGATGGAGCATGCTTTCCTAGAAGGAACCTATTTACTATTGATTTAAAGACCCCTATATTGTAGGTACTTTTCGGGAAATACGGTACCCGGCAATGGTGAATTTATAAAAAAGAATCGGTTCGCCGGCGGCGTTCATGTTTGTAATTCAGTGGATACTGTAGCTTTTCACAGATGGCCTACACTTATTAGTCGGAATTACGTAAATATTAATAAACGTGTGTTCGCTGTCCCGAATCCCGGATTATATCGTAAGTTTAAGACTTGCATACGACTACTTAGACATTTTCAAACACCTTGGATATCCTAAAATCTGAAAGATTAACAAATCTCTCTCAATTGATGAAGTTTTAGAGAACGCCGGTTTTTTGTGAAAAACCCCGTCTTGCCAACTTTTAACCCTTCTCTTATATGTCACCAATTTAATGAACATGTATGTTTCGGTATATGATATAGGAAGAGTTCATCGAGCACCCTGCAGCTATTATCCGTCTCTAAATGAGTCTGCGGCCCCAGCGATTAGCGCGTTTGATTAGGACCCACGCGAGTGTAACCACTTGTTTGCCAAAACTTTGCGTACCTAATAGTTAACGACCGTCATAATACATCCGATTTTTTTTACAGTTTTATTCAAAATCAACTAATTAAGTGAGTTTGCAACCTGTCAGGAATGTTTCTACAAAATATGCCATTTAACTCTTCACATTGTGATTTCAACTAAAATACAGGGTGTAAAAAGACGTCTACCGAAGCCGAAAGGGGTAGGTACAGCATTCCAACACACAACCAAATCCAAAAGGATTTTCCGAAAAAAACATTATATCCGGAGAAAACAGCTTTTGAAGATTACTGTTTGCGTATGTACTGGGCGCGTTTTTATACGTAGATTGCTGGATTTTGAGTTTTAATCTTTTTTTTTTTCTTTTATAAATGCAATTATTAGGCAGGTATGGCCTTATTATGTTGCACTACACTGAGAAAAATGAATCTCGTCCTTCATTAAATTTAAACATGAAGAATTATAACTAATCATGACAACTGTGTTAGTATCATGTGCAATTTAAAATGTTATTCAGCCGGCTTCGATTTACGTTGCATCACAACTAGTTACAATGAAAAACTTGGTTGGTTGTCATGATTGTTCATCAGTAGAACGTAAAGTTACATACCAATGAATTATCAGCAATAGCATGACGTTTTATCGAGAAAGTCATAGTAATCTGTTGTTTTCCTGATTAAATGACAAGAACGATATTTTTAAAGTTTATAACTTACAATTACCAAGACTGCGCATGAATTAATGTCAAGACTGTATTGACTAAAGACTAAATTCGTCACGTTACAAAAATTATATCATGAATTCATTCTAACTTTATCTGTGGGGTTTATCAGTAGAGTCACTATAGATAGTTGGGAAAACCTAAAAGTATATTATGCTATCATGATGAACTATTGTGCTATCATGATAATATTTCATGCTGTCATAATAAAAGTTTGGTTTAATCGATCCTAACTAACGGTATTTAACGTCATAGTAAATGACTGCACGATGGAATGTCAAGAAAGACCTCTTTTTTGACTGTTTTTTTTATAGGTCACATCCATAGATTATGTCACATCAAGGCAGGCTTGTCAAGTTTTTGGGTTAGTATATTATCATTTCGACACTTGTATAATTAATAAAACTAATAATTTATTATTAAAATAGTTAATAAAAGTTCTGTTTCATACTAATAGCGTGGAATCCATATAGCTGTGATGCTGTATCTCATTTAGGAACCTAAGTGAAACAAAACCAAAAAACTTAGTGGCATAGGTACCTACAATGTTTTACTTTGTTTTTTTTTCTTTCATGGACTGAAATTGTTCAACAAAACATTCGTTTTATTCAGTTTTAACTACTCTAGCCTCTTCATTTCATATAAAAAAACGTACGTAGATCTATTTAATTTTCTAACCTGGGTTAAGCCTTTTTTTAAATCCGAGTTGACAACACTGGTCAGTTGGTTGTCCCTCCTTACTTGGCTTCGTTTCTATCTGATTCAATTTGAATCTGCCGGCATATTGAAATAAATTGGATTGTGAGTGCTCATAGTAGTTTATCATTTCTCTGTGAGTGATACTGTGATATTGTGTGTGATGTGAATGTGACCTAAGAAAGACCTGACAATGGACCAATATACATCTGACCTTCTCTGTAAGTGGGGACTATTGGAATATGTGAATATCTTCGCAGGTGAGTACTGTTCGCCCAACGAATCTAGGCATTCGTGAAGTTAGCACTTTATCTGCCCAGTAACCGCTTTTTCATACAAAATAGTTTTCTGCGCAGACAAACGGCTAACTTCACGAATGCCAAGATCCGTTGAAAGAACTGTAAGAAAATTACGAATGCTGTCTTTCTGTTTCTATTCGGTGCATGTGTGGCACGTCTCAGCAACCGTGTCGTGTTCTTCGATATTTCTCCAGCATCAAGCTTGTACCTACCTACAAGCATAGTGCTGGTGAAATATCGAGACGGGACTCCGCTCATTGCAGGAGTCGAGGCGGAGTTCTTCCAACGGATCTAGGCATTCGTGAAGCAAATGCTGAGGGGTAGCCGTATTTTCACCCACATAAAATTGTGTAGATTTAAGTACCTATTGTGTAACTGTTGTATATGATGTGGAGAAAATAAAACTTTATTCTATTCTATTCTATTCTATAAATAATTATGATTGTTGCAGCTTCCAGAACTCAGTTCTATCTATATGAAAATTTATATCCGAATAATACTGCTGGCCTGACAAATTTTCTGAGTGTCTGTAAAAACATTATAAAAATTGCTGCAGCTAAAGCAAACACAACCACAGATGCTACCATCAAGAAAGCTATCCAGGGCTATATAAACGCTATTGATGGTGAGTACTCAACTTGCTTATTGGTTTACTTGGGTAAACTTGATATCATCATCAATAACCTATTAATACCCACTGCTGGGCGTAGGCCTCCTCTCTAACCCGCCACTCCTCTCGGTTCCGTGCTATCTTCATCCATTGTCGTCCAACCACGCCGACCCAAACTTGACTGAATTAAACTTATCTGCTAAAGGTCAATTTTTTTTTCAATAATAATCGCATGTATTTGCGCATCTGTGACAAAACAATGTGTATTCTTTATTTAATAAGTACCTTTATTTTGTTTCAGAAAATAATGAAGAAGATGTAAGCCTGCTTGTGCTCCCTTACATCATAAACATTCCACCTGTACGGAGAAAAGGCGCTTGGAAGCCATCTCAAGCTGAGTTCATATTTTGGTCAACGTAAGAAATGTAAATGTACCTAAAATATGTCTAGTATTCTTTCGTGCTAGTGTATATATTTAGAAGATTAATACAGTACCTATGTACAGTCGCGGTATGAAAAGGTTCGTCATCTTAAAGTCGACTTTTGCTTGCACGAGTGCAAGAACCAGTACTGCCAACATTTTAATTAATAAATATTACGTTTTGTTATGTTTAGCGTTTACTATCGATTATAGGCAATGACATATCAAAAAGGTTTTGCATAATTTGTTTACTGTTTTACTCCATCCTGTCAATTTTACAAAAATAACAATTACCCATAACAACAAGATTTTGATATAGGTTATTTGTATTTAAACGTTATTTAGATTACTGTAATCTTTAATTATACTCTATTTTCCTGGACTGCCAAGATTTATTGACAGAGATATTACTGTCGGGGTAAACCGCTTTGTTGATAGGACCGAATATGAAAGAATAGTACGAATAAGTAATATAATAACTTTATTTTATTTAATAACGTATATAACCACCATTAGCATCAATCACACATTGTAACCTGTTTCTCATAGAACCAACAAGGCGAGAGCATAGGTCCGTCCCTCGTGTATCTTCCCAAATGATATGGCAGTGGTCTTCTATAGCCTTCTTGGTTCTTTCGTTTCTATTATCCCATCGCTGCACCATTAAACCCCATAGGTTCTCGATCGGGTTTAAATCTGCAGATCTTGCTGGCCACGGAATCACCGCTATATCACTGTGCCGATTGAACCATTCATTCACAATACGAGCAGTGTGCGTGCGAGCATTGTCTTGAACGTAGCTGACCTGAGGTAAGTCAGCAGCTGTATATACGGTACGGACACTTGGTAGCATACTGTCTTCCAGAACCGATAGATAGTGAGTTGCATTTGCCCTTGAAGGAAGAAGAACGAGCTCGCCCACTCCATCCGCTGACATCCACCCCCAAATATTGGCAGAGATACGTCCAGAACTAAAATTGGGCACTACATGGTCTTCTGTATATCTCGTGCCGTTATACCTCCACAAATGAAGCCTCCCATGTTGGCTTGACATAAAGGATTTTTCGTCGGTAAATATAGTGGTACTCCAATCAAAGTTCAAATAGGTCTCTGCAAATCTCAAGCGTGCTTCCTTATGGGTTGGTGTCAGAGCAACTTTTTTTGAGTGTCGTCTATAATGTAATCCCATTGAGTGTAATGCATTTCTTATTACTCTAGGACAAACTTCATACAGTTGAGCGAAATGATTGGTTGACACAAAGCCATTTTCTTCATATTGCCGTCTCATGTCGGCATTTTGTGCAGCACTAAGGATAGGACGGCGACCAGAATTGTTGTGACGATGATCTATGAGTTCACCTTCTTCACCATATCTCCGGATCCAAAATCTTACACTATCCCTGGTTACATTAAGACGACGCGATATCTCACTGATATTGTAGCCAGCTTCATGTTCAGCAATAATTGCTGCTCTTTCTACAACACTTAAAGGTCTCGGCATTTTATGTAAAATATAGAAACGTGAAAAAATAAAATTGCAATGTCAACAATGACAGACAACGAGATGTTGAAACCAATAAAAAGTTTTTACATTATATAATCTTCTTGGTCAAGACAGAAAATCAAACAAGTATAATCTGTAATTTTAAACTTTATTGTCAAACAGTTAAACATAATTTTCTGTGAACCAGTCTGTTCTGTGACTTAGTTTGAAAAGGTAATATGTGCTTGCGGAACGTTAAATGAATCAATTTGAAAACTGGCGAACCTTTTCATACCACTACTGTACAAATAATGTGAGTATTTTAATAAAAATAAAATAATGATTACCTTACTCTATGTGTTTATTTTTTCTGTTTACACCTAAAATCCGCTTACAATAGGTATACCGAGTTATGATCATAAAATATTGTATCTGTAAGTACTTTACCTAGGTACTTTATGTTAAATCTGTGTGTATTCTGCTTTGGTATGTCATATTGTATTATGTAATAATAAGGTTCTTTTTATATTTCTAGGCTTTAATGTTTTTCCATGATGGTTTTACTACTTGACTGTCTGCAATGATTATTAGGTCCTGTTAGATTTACTTTCTCCTAATATTGCGGGGATGTTTTCTCGTGGACATTTTACCATAACCCACCTGCCCCTTCAGCACGGGCCAGGGATAAAAAAAAATGTCCCCTGTTTAATCCACCTTCAAGAGTATTTTATCTCAGATGGATAAAAACAGGAGATTTTTTTTAAATCCTCGGCCACTGTTAAGGTGGCAGGTGGGAAATGGTAAAATATGTCCACGAGAAAACACCCCTGCAATATTAGGAGTAAGTACTTCCAAAAAGCGGTAATATTACCGTTAATATATTGGGAAAGCATACAGATTTGACATGACAGTACTAATAGTTTATAGTTATGAGAGGTCACACTATCCTTAAAATACCAACAACAATTAGGGTAGGTCGTGATATATTTGGATTTCGTAATGATAAACTACTAGGAAGCTCAATATAAATGTCATGACTATCAGGAAATATATTCTCAAGTTTCACAAAGCATAATTAGGAAATTTCTACTGATTATTATGATGTCCGTACCAATATGACATTCTAATAATGATACCGTAATATGACTTTAACAATTTCTATCATTCTCATCATGATTTCTCATCATTATTGTTAGGAGTATTCATAGAGTTCGTCATGACAAAATGTTATGACGCGTAGCGATAACACACGAGTATGCAGCACTCAATATCATTCCCGTCATGATTGAAACTCATTTCTAGTAATGATTGCTAGACGCAGGCAGAGAGTTAGTCATGACATTTTGTTATGACATGTAACGTTAAGACGCGAGTTTACAGCACTTTGTATCAACGTGATATTGTAATGATGTTCATTGGTGATGAGTTTAATGATAGATTGTTACGATTTACTCACAAAGTGTTAGTAAGGACTCTTGGTCCGTTTTTGTTGGGAATACGGATAAAATTGCTGGAATTCCTTTATAATTGTTCGTAATCATGAACGTTATTTCTCTCAGTGTAGTAGTAAATAACTAGAAATTAAAATAAAATGGCATAGCTAAGTCAAAAATTATTTTGCGTTTTTTTCGCTAAATATGTTCAGAATCATGGTCTGATTGCAACCCCTCCGTTTTCGGTAGCAGTCTTTTTACACCCTGTATAATAGTCAGTAAAAAAATAAGTCGTTCTTAATTAAGTATATAAAAGGGCTGTGCCAATCTATACCTACTTAAGTATAGTTATACTGTAAGTTAGAAATAAGTTAAGTACCAAATGTTGCAGTGCCCCAGCGGGGTTCATGTTATGAAGCACCTACGTAGTACCTACCTATATTTTTGAAGATCTAGCTAAGATAAAGGAATAACTGTTTTGAATTGAATTGAATTAAGACGGTAACAACTTTTCAAGGAAGTTAAGCGTTGTATCAGATTACGCCAAATATTTACTTGAGGGTAATTTGCGATTGACGTCATACCACTTCTTTTGGGAGTGCTAAAATCAAATGACGCCATTGTCCTCTTCAAGCGTTGCTTAATGTTATTAGGTACTTAAAATTTGATAAAGTAATAATTGTTATTCAAAATGTAAGTTGTTGACAGTTTCGAATTCCATTCCAGAAAAATGGACATTCAGTTTTCCCGAATAAATCAATTTACCGGGAAACTTTCAATTTTATTTTACCCAAAAACCATTCGGATTATTAATAAAAAAACTGCCATCGGGCAGGCATTTCATTTTTATTATTTTTAAAGGAGATCTAGGAAGTGTACATTTACGAAACAGACAAGACTATGTCGTAAAGCGCTACAACATATCTTATAAAAAAATATTCATACATACATTATTGATAAAGAAAATATTACTTATTTATAAAACCTATTGACAGTCAGAACACGAAAAACGCCGAACCTTCACCAGAATTAACATACACACACATTAGTACCTCGCTTTTTACCCTAGTTTTAGAAATGTTTTATTTTCAGCGGCCATTATTTCCTTTGTAAAGCTCTGTTTCATTCACAGTTTAAGGTTTTTCCTAGAACAAAATACGGGTAAAAAGCTAAAATGTGGAACAAAAACCCGCAAAATACCCGAGGCTTGCTTAGTTGGTCTGTAATTTCATTCTTCTACAGCCAATGCTTTTACTGCGACGTTTATTAGACTGGACAACGATCACTTTCTCGTTGGAACTTCGAAACGGATAAATAGTCTAGTTTAGTTTTATATTACTTAGGTACTAGTTGTTTCCCGCGACTTCGTTCACATTGAACTGCTACCTCGTTTAAAAATAGTCTACGTCCTTTCTGGGGAAACAAAAAGTCCATCTCTTTTATCAAAATTTTTTCAGCAGTTTATTTGTCATTTTCAACCGACTTCAAAAAAGGAGGAGGTTCTCAAGTCGTCTGTATGTGTTTTTTTTTTTTTTTTTTTTTTGTATCTTGTTACGCGATTGTTCTGCCATTTGTTGACCGATTTGCAAAATTCTTTTTATGTTTGAAAGGGTATACTCCAGAGGTGGTCCCATATAAATTTTATTCCTGAGGGATTGATAGTTTCCCCGTAAAACTCTAAACACCTTCCCTCCTAGCCATGTCACAAATAGAAATCGAATCGACAGCTTGACGCCCTGAGTCACACCGCGTTTCGAGCCAAACATTGAAGTCGGTTTTCTTTTTAGTATAAAAACGTAATTATGATATGTAGAGTACCTAGTTTTAAACCGCTAAGCCGATGGAAAACAATGATCATAATGCAGCTCGTGTCAGTCACCATAGTTAGACATTCTAAAAAATCTTTAAGGTATTCAAGATTCTTTGAAGTAATACCAAATTTATTAGCTGCGGTAGTTGCCCAATAGTCGATTTATAAATTAAAGATCTTGATGAAAAATAATGATATAATTTTCTATCGATACTATAACAATATTCGATTGTGAACATTTCGACGCGTGGGGTGTAGAATAATATTTCGAAGATCTGTTATCGCATCGATCCGAATATATCGACATACATTAGGCCTTTACATTTATATTAGATGATTTATACAGCGTTAGGAGGCAACCTATGCCTACACTTAACGGGACGCTGTAGTGCCTGGGACATTGTTTGAGATGGAATAGGCTTGCCCAGCACCTAAACCATTCTCTCAGCTTAATCAGCCTGGCCCACAGGAAATACAACATCAATACGTATGTCTGAGCTGTGGATTTCCTCACGATGTTTTCGAGCTCGTGTTAAAGCGCATATAAATTTTACGAAACCAAAAATCCATTGATGCACGGCCGGGATTCTAACCCACGACCTTCGGATTGAAAGTCGAGACACAACCCCATTCAACCAACACGGCTCCATATATATACATACATACACGGACGGTACTTCAGGTTCAGGAAAGTACTTCCATTGTGTTCCTCGGCTAATAGCTTAGTACTTAGACTGAAATAGTTAGTAGTAATAGGCTGAATGCATTTAGTTTCCATTAAGACGTAATCTGAACCATACGGTACATTTAATTGCTATGCTGAGGATCCTATCTCAGTTGCTTATCGTATATGTATATATCGCAAATAGCATTGTGTTAAGCCAGCAGTGAAAGCAAATGAAACATGGAACGATCAATACTTTGAAAATAACTTCAAACTCAAAGTGAGCTGCAGTGGATGGAACTAATGAACTGAGCCGCGAGCTAGGAGTTCCAACTCTTAAAAAATCGATTTAGAAAGGCCAAAATATCATTGGGATAGGTGCTATTATTTGTCATGTAAAAACATAAATGTTTCTCGCGAGATCATGGCGCATGCAACTGCGTCAAAATATCAGGATACAATAAAACTTAAAAATCGTGGTCAATAATTATGTACATAGCTAACCATGATAGTTTAAAATAAATTTTGGCACTCAGAGACAAACGAAGGATTTTGACGACCTCTGTAGCGCAGTGGGTGAAAGCCCGCTTGGGATGCAGGAGGTTGCGGGTTCGGTACCCGCCGCGGGATAAATGTTTGTATGATCTGCAAATTTTTATTTTGGGTCTGGGTGTTTCTATGTATGTAAAAAAGTAAAAAAAAAGTATATAAATATTCTATCAGTTATCTGGTTCCCATAGTACAAGCTTTGCTTAGTTTGGGGCTAGATGATGCTGTGTGAAAATGTCCAGCATTATTATTATTATAACTACAGCTCTCCCTTGTATTTTATACGTTATATACTTCTAGTAAGATTTATATCGCACTATGTAACTAATCAAAATGCAAATATCATATACCTAAGCGTTATGGACGTATGTTATGAGATACATCCCCAAAGCAATTTCACAAATCCCTTAGCTTCGTACATTGGAACCATATAACTCCATTAGTGGACAGTGGCGTAGCTACCGAATGGTACCGGTGCAGTGCACCGGGGGCCCCAAGCTCAAGGGGCCCTCAGACTCTGAGTCCCGAGAGTCCGGAAGGTTTTGTTCTTAGGAAACTATAGGTATGCTTATTTTGAAAATAAAACATTTTTGAAAAAAAACATTGAACCGACTTCACAGAACACAAACAGAAGAACCTTCTACACACTAAAAAGAGAAATATAAGAATATAATTTGAAGTCAACTGTAATAAAAACAACTGCATTATTAGATTTTTGAAATAGTTACCCAGAAAATGACGAATCAAATCTTAAGTTTTAACAAAAAAAAATACGTTTACATTTTGCCACACCCTGCATATTTTGACTTGATAAAATCTAAACCGTTCAGTTAGGGCCCCGGTTTATTTTGCACCAGGGCCCTTGGCTACCTAGCTACGCCACTGTTAGTGGATCACATTGCATCCTAGACCTGATATGCTGTTTATGCAGCATACCCATGTGTATCCTTTACAAAGATAATACGACTCAATATAGACGTCCCATCAGCAAAGTTACCATATAAATAATACACCGCTATTTTGTGACTACCATAAATTTAAGGACAGTTGCAGTAGATGCAAAAAATGATGATGACATGGTCAGATTTTTTTATTTTGATCTATCAGCAAGTTTTTTTAGTCTTAACTACAAAAATGTGATCAGTAACAGACACCGAGTTTAAATTTTTTTGGTAATTAAAAAATAGAGGTGTATCTCTATATATAAAAATGAATCCCTATATCCCTTGGTCAAGCCATCACGCGTGAACGGCTGGACCGATTTCACTATTTTTTATTTTGTTGTGTTTGTTATTGACAGGAGAAGGTTCTTATGACAGAAAAAAATTAAAAAATTGCGCGGAAAAAATGAATCCTACTTGTATTAGGTACATGACCATATCGGATGAAATATTAAGCAAATTTTGCTGTTCCGTGGTAAAAAGAGTTAGTGAAGTCTAGAGCAGAGTTTCCACCATAGTATAGCAAATATTTCATTGAATATAGTCATGTAATTTTTATTTTGACTTTGATTGGAACAAAGTTCCTTTTCGGTCGGTATCAAAGAAAAAAAAGATTGAGGAAAATTTTGTTCCATTTTACCGTCTCGACACATGTATATGTCAAATCGTCACAGTGCGAAATGCGCAGCCGCGACACAGTTCATAGATTGTTACATTGTTAGTACGGAAGAGCGTTTCTAGGATACCTAATTGACAATTATTATATTCCCAGTATAGAAAAGTACTCTTTGGTTCGTTCCAACCGAGTGTTCCACGACACTCACGTACTTTTTTTTTCTTTACCAACACTTAATCATATTAAAAAGTCGCAACCTTCAATCATCCAAATGACTTAGCGAGAATACCACAAGTTTATACTAAGAATACAAAGAAATGGCGACTTTATATCACTTTGAGTAAATTGCAATGATTACCAGTCAGCGACCCGACAAAGTGGACTTACTCCGACCGGAATTCTTTTGTCTGCTAAATATCTTTTAGACTTTTACTGCAGTTTTATTGCCTTGAGAATTCACAAAGAAGTTTCATACAATAAATTGGCTGATTATTCTCAAAAGCTCTGGTTGGCTGAATGTTTGATGAGAAATCTTCTGCTTCTGGGAATATTGGACTAACTAAAAAACTGTCCCTATAAAACGATCTTTAAATACTTGTACAGTAGTGGTATGAAAAGGTTCGCCAGTTTTCAAATTGATTCATTTAACGTTCCGCAAGCACATATTACCTTTTCAAACTAAGTCACAGAACAGACTGGTTCACAGAAAATTATGTTTAACTGTTTGACAATAAAGTTTAAAATTACAGATTATACTTGTTTGATTTTCTGTCTTGACCAAGAAGATTATATAATGTAAAAACTTTTTATTGGTTTCAACATCTCGTTGTCTGTCATTGTTGACATTGCAATTTTATTTTTTCACGTTTCTATATTTTACATAAAATGCCGAGACCTTTAAGTGTTGTAGAAAGAGCAGCAATTATTGCTGAACATGAAGCTGGCTACAATATCAGTGAGATATCGCGTCGTCTTAATGTAACCAGGGATAGTGTAAGATTTTGGATCCGGAGATATGGTGAAGAAGGTGAACTCATAGATCATCGTCACAACAATTCTGGTCGCCGTCCTATCCTTAGTGCTGCACAAAATGCCGACATGAGACGGCAATATGAAGAAAATGGCTTTGTGTCAACCAATCATTTCGCTCAACTGTATGAAGTTTGTCCTAGAGTAATAAGAAATGCATTACACTCAATGGGATTACATTATAGACGACACTCAAAAAAAGTTGCTCTGACACCAACCCATAAGGAAGCACGCTTGAGATTTGCAGAGACCTATTTGAACTTTGATTGGAGTACCACTATATTTACCGACGAAAAATCCTTTATGTCAAGCCAACATGGGAGGCTTCATTTGTGGAGGTATAACGGCACGAGATATACAGAAGACCATGTAGTGCCCAATTTTAGTTCTGGACGTATCTCTGCCAATATTTGGGGGTGGATGTCAGCGGATGGAGTGGGCGAGCTCGTTCTTCTTCCTTCAAGGGCAAATGCAACTCACTATCTATCGGTTCTGGAAGACAGTATGCTACCAAGTGTCCGTACCGTATATACAGCTGCTGACTTACCTCAGGTCAGCTACGTTCAAGACAATGCTCGCACGCACACTGCTCGTATTGTGAATGAATGGTTCAATCGGCACAGTGATATAGCGGTGATTCCGTGGCCAGCAAGATCTGCAGATTTAAACCCGATCGAGAACCTATGGGGTTTAATGGTGCAGCGATGGGATAATAGAAACGAAAGAACCAAGAAGGCTATAGAAGACCACTGCCATATCATTTGGGAAGATACACGAGGGACGGACCTATGCTCTCGCCTTGTTGGTTCTATGAGAAACAGGTTACAATGTGTGATTGATGCTAATGGTGGTTATATACGTTATTAAATAAAATAAAGTTATTATATTACTTATTCGTACTATTCTTTCATATTCGGTCCTATCAACAAAGCGGTTTACCCCGACAGTAATATCTCTGTCAATAAATCTTGGCAGTCCAGGAAAATAGAGTATAATTAAAGATTACAGTAATCTAAATAACGTTTAAATACAAATAACCTATATCAAAATCTTGTTGTTATGGGTAATTGTTATTTTTGTAAAATTGACAGGATGGAGTAAAACAGTAAACAAATTATGCAAAACCTTTTTGATATGTCATTGCCTATAATCGATAGTATGAGGACCTAGACCTAGATGATGTTTATTACCGATTGGGCGGTATAGTCGCTCAGCGACAAAGCCCTTTTCTTTTATGTTTAGATAAATAAATAATAAATAATAAATAAACGCTAAACATAACAAAACGTAATATTTATTAATTAAAATGTTGGCAGTACTGGTTCTTGCACTCGTGCAAGCAAAAGTCGACTTTAAGATGACGAACCTTTTCATACCGCGACTGTACATAGAACGCTTTTTTGTGGTAACAGTTTTGTTTTGACATGTGTCAACATGGGGTTCAACTAAGGTTTAACGTTTATGATTACAGCAGCATACTTTACGGTAGAAACAAAAAATACAAATGCAAGTCAATACGTGTGGAGCTGACTAAGCTGCGGGTTTCCTTACGATGTTCACACAAGCCTCAGTCACAAAAGCCTTATAGGGTATAATCATAAAAGATAAAGCTTAAAATAGTAGCACTTCTATTATCTGTGTATAGTCAAATGTCTACACTATAGTTGTTTACAATATGGTTAAAAATGTCTACAATATAGTTGGGATATAGTTTTTCCGATGACGTGGGTGTGACACGCCATACACTATCAGATTCTATTCATCCCGATTCTATTTATAAACTTTGAATAGTGTTCATGTTTTATGGACAGTGTTTTGAGATATCCGTCTATTCAACAAAGGTTTATTTTAACTGAAAGCTTATACTCGTACTAGCTTTTTTCTACAAAACGAAAGTAAATTCGTATTGTATGTGCTGGTGGCAGTATTTTAAAGCCTTACTGATGTAAGTATCATGTCAACTTTTGCAAACAGTGGACATGTGCCAAATGAATATTTAAACTAGCCTTTAAGAACCTTTATACCTACAAAGTCGCATGAGTTGGCTACCAACTCATGCGACTTTGTAGTCGGGGCCGACAAAATAACCTTTGACGGTAGTCTTTGAGGATGTCTAAGGTATTAGTTTATAGTAATCTTAAATTCCCTAAAATATCTGAGAAAATATCTAATCTATATCCTCAAAGGGATACAGCCGTGATCCAGAAGAACTATCTTCTGCTATTCGGGCTTTAGGCAGGCAGGCTTTACTAAAGGTCGCTCGTGTGTTCGCTGACAGTGTAAACACATAAAGGAAAAGTGAACATTTAGTTAAGTTAAGAGCCCGTTAGCTGTTTTCGGTTCGATATTTCGCATAATCGGTATTCCCTTTATCGGTTCAGGTAGGCGGTGCTTATTTGTTCAAATGTCACTTAGCAGTTTGGACCGTTCCATCTATCGTCCATTTTCGGGGATTTTGGGCTAAAGCTTGGATATTCCTGTCCATTCTAAAAATTCATTTAAGTAAACGTTGCGATCATTTCTGGTGCGTATTTGGGACTAACAAGTTAAGTATAGTATTATAGGTATATAGTATAGTGTCTATTACAAAGATTTAAGATTTTTATTTATACAAATAAATCTTGGAACTGATAAAACAAAGCCAATATAGCATCAGGAGTCAACATAAACCTACTACACTTGCATTTAAAAGCACCACACATCTAAAACGAATATGATAAAATAATGTCGGTCATCTCCATACTATGACGTAGCTAAAAAAAATTTTTGTTTCCAGAATTGATCTTCAGCCTGATACCTTGCGTCTTAAACCGCCCACGTAAGACGCAGGGTTACAAAGCCACTTACCGTTATGCAATTCGTAATTTGTTTATATCAAGCTGAAAAATAATAACTACTGTATTTATTAACCTCTAAAATATACTGAATTTGGTATATTTTTTATCAGTGGAAAATTTGTCATGATTTTTTGAGTTTTACTGTGTTCGGTTGACTCCTAATGGAGCTCGACTATTTATATTTTAAAACAGGATGGATCACTTAATTTTAACTTTTTTATCTAATAAATATTGAGCACTTAGACTGAGTTTGCTTTTCCTGAAATATATTTTACAAAAAATAACAAGTTTAAGTAAAATATATCCTGCCAGAATATAATTGGATCTGCTTTTAATAAAAACAAGGCATTAATTTCCATTGTTATTACAGACTTTTACTGAAATACTCGGTGAAATACAGTTTCAGTCAGAAATTGGAAGTGTAATGGCCGGTAAGCCATTGGGGAATGAAAACCTCATTTATTTTGTTGGTACAGTCGTGAACCTGTTTGTTTTGTTTTTTGTTGTTAGTCAATGGCATGTGTGTGTGTGTCATAGTCACATGCTCATATTTTGCAGTATTCCACACGTGATTGTTTGGCTAGCCCATCGTCTATTTGAATACTATATTCACGATTTTTTTTACAATAGTTGTTACGTCAAAAAAGCGTGTCATGATCGATGGCACACTGGAATTGCTGTGAAAAATTATGAACATCGGGTGCAAATCAGGCCATTATTACAGTGAGAACTCGTGACTAGATCGTTAGCGACAGGTGCTCTAGGCTGTGTGCACATTGAATCGTTACTTACGGCAAGAATACGATGATATTATGAGCTAAGAATAAATAAATAAAAGTAAAAACCTGTTGAACTAGCTAAGATAACTCAATTACTCTCGAAACCTTCAACCATTCAAAGGAAATCAAAACTGTTCAGTTCAGAGGTATAAGAACAGATACCTACGATGCATTTAAACTGTCAAATGTCTAACACACATCCAAGAAAGTTCTAAACCTAGTGCGTTAGAAATTTCGTAATATATTTTTGTGATGGGGAGTTTTTGTGCGTCCTATGAACATTCTCCTTTATTTTAAGACACCTAACAATCCTAATAACGTCGAAAGTGGAAATTATGTTCATAAGAAATGGACTTTTGAGTCCGTTTTTCAGCAGTATGTTCTTCCCCTTAGAATAATGATAAATAACAAATAGGTAACAGCTATTATGATGAATAATTACAGATTTTATCGCTGACGAAACTGTGACGTAATAATGACAAGAAATTTTCCGTTATCGGCGATCTGAATATTGGTACCTACTTCCGTTCCCTAATATTCTAGCTTGTTTAATTGAGATATCATTCGCGATAAAAAGTTTTATATAGGTTCGTGCCTAGCTCATATACATCGTAATGAGGATTTTCCGTAGAAATAACATGAAACAATATTATGTGAAGTCATTTCAGTTTTTCAATAATAGATCGGGAAATATGCTATAGTCTAAAAATTACAACATGCTTTTACTTCCATTATTCCGTTTTATTTACGTATTTTTCTTTGTTTTATTTTAGTATCTATCTACAGATAGGTCAATTGGCACCATTAGTACAAAATGTATGGGAAAAGTTTTTGACGATGTCTGATTTTTCCTAGTACTCAAACCTTAAATAGCCCTATAGAGTATTTTGATCCCTACATGGAACTGAATCGGATTGGAATAAAAAAAATTGACTTTTGGCATTTTTGTCGCTGGCTGTAAATTTTTTTCAAAATCTGTGAATGCAGTTCAAAATATCTCAAAAACTTAGGGAAGGGAGCGTTTTCCTTTAATTCCAAAAATCCAAACAAAACAAACTAGATTGCGCTCTTATATTACTATACAGGATAGTAATATAAGAGCGCAATCTAATTTGTTGTGTGTCGTCAGTCTTAACATAAAAGTAATATGGTCTTGTTTTTGTGCAGCCTCAGATTAAATATATTTTCTCTAACACATTACGGCGATAAATATAAAATACTGCAGACATTTAAAACACAATTAACGTAGGTAAGTTACTGCATGGGTAGCTTGAGGCACATCCTATAAAATGAGCAATTCCACGAACCATTAAACCGTGTTCATTCAAGTGCTTTGATTGCTCATTTAATTGTCATCTGTTACTGTTACTTAATTGGAATTGAAGATAACAGTAAAAAAAACTAAAGTAAAAATACTGTTTCTTAAGCATCTATGAGTAATAGGTTAGGCACAATTATTTCGTCTCCTAACTAAACTTAACCGTTGGATATTATTTACTAATGATTTTCATACAATAATTTCTGACTTCTTTTATCATATCAAATCATTTATTGCAAAATATGGTCAACATAAACTTTGCATTTACTTGTGTACTTTTAATCCTGTACTGTATATTTGTCTAGGTTGCAAATAAATCATTTCATTTCATTTCATTTCATTTCATTTCATTTCATTTCATTTCATTTCATTTCATTTCATTTCATTTCATTTCATTTCATTTCATTTCATTTCATTTCATTTCATTTCATTTCATTTCATTTCATTTCATTTCATTTCATTTCATTTCATTTCATTTCATTTCATTTCATTTCATTTCATTTCATTTCATTTCATTTCATTTCATTTCATTTCATTTCATTTCATTTCATTTCATTTCATTTCATTTCATTTCATTTCATTTCATTTTCATTTTCATTTCATTTTCATTTCATTTTCATTTCATTTTCATTTCATTTTCATTTTCATTTCATTTCATTTCAAAAGGATCTTAAATTAGGTCCTTCACGGATCATACACGTTGTATAACTTGTATCAGTCACTGTCAGATAGCTGTAATATAAAATTTAAAAAGTATTTTTAATTATTTATATAACTTATTAATTAAATAAAAAAGTTTTATTAGGTATTGAATATTGAGTACACGATAAAATTAAATTGACTCCGATAGTGATCGCTTTCACAAAAATGTTTACTCGCTTTTATTTTAAACTGATCGTTATACAAAAATAGCAATTTAAAACTTGTTAGCCGAAAAATACTGAAGCTGAAATAAGCTTTTTTATTAAATAACGTTATCTCAAATCGAAGAATATAATATAATAGAATTTTTTATGACAATCATAAACAACACAGAACGGAACAGATAAAGCTCTAAGCACGTGATTAGTTATTAGCAGCCTTCACACGCACAATCTATCGCGAGTAATATAGCCAAACGTGCGCGAAAGAAAGCGTAACATCAAAATTATCACTCGCGATTGCGTGTACATTTACGCGATTGGCTTTCCCGCGCGCAATACTGTACGCTCAATCACTCGCGAGAGATTGTTCGTGTGAAGGCCGCTATTGTAATTTTATATAAAATCTTTCATGTGTACCGATCTTGATCGTCATCATTCATATTTATCTGTATTCTGTGCCGTCATCTAACGCCACTGTTTTTTTTGCGAGCGAGAAGCTTTTTACGTACAATACTACAGTTGAAACTTTGCTGAGGAACGCCAAACGGTTCTGTTTGAAAACATCTTCAGCTCTCAAGTTATCCACAAGACTGACTTTCTACGAGTTTCAATTTACACAAAGTTCTTGATAGTGTTGAAACAGTAGTTTTCTTTTTCAATGAGATTGCTGGATCAACATTGGTATTTTGACCGGTTTTAGAGCGAATTCATGGAAAGTAATCATCATTTGTTATATCTTTATTTGACATCATACAATCAATTGGAATTAGAAAGATAGATAGAAAAGATAAGTAGATACCAAGTTCGTCTATTGAAATGTCAAATATCCAATATTGAGGCAACCAACATAATAAAACATCAATATTCGTGCCATCCAATCATCATTTCATCAAGTTATGTGCCTCGTAACATGAGTGACATAATTTCTAAGTATTGACATATAGAATATAGAAAAGAATTAATTTCCGAGTCGATTTATCAGATATCGAATTATATAAATGCTTAGGAACTCGATTTCGAGCACTGCTGGACCTACGACCTTTTATCCTAGGTATTAGGTCCTACTATTGATAAACCATGTCTCACTCTGTTTTTTACACCTTGATAGATAGATGGATACTCGCCGCGAGACACTATCATAAGCAATTTTTATAGGAAACAAATTGTACTCTATTACTTCCATTACTTACTTGAAAACATAATTGTGCAGCAATTATATACCTAAACAATGAAGAGATTGCAACTAATATTGTATAATGATCTGTTTTTTCAAGCTCAGTTGAGCTCAACTGAGAGTTAATTGAATGGAGTTTAGTAAAACTGTTTTCTGTAAAATTTGTTTTCGCTATAAACAATCAAAGTATTTTTAGTAGAATTTGGTCTAGTTCAATCCGAATTTAAATTAATAATATTACACAAATTGTGTATTGTTTACATTATTATACCTTGGTAATTGTAAACAGCATAAAAATGTTACGAAAATGTTTTTGTACATTTCCCAAACCCCTTTTGTAAATAATATCAAAATATTTCCTTAACATAATTTCAGTAGGTACAGGACCTTTTGAAACATAAGTAGGGTCGTTCCCATTGGGCCACCATGGCCCATAAGCAGGTATATACAAAAACCTTAATTTGAAAATGTATACGAATTTATTCCTTGTTTTTTGCTCAAATTATGATAATAGGTAGGCGCACCTCCATTACAAGGTAGCCTCAAATATTTGTGATCGGTCAACAAACCTTGACGTGACAACGGGATTTGTGACGTCATCGTATGGAAATCCATGGAAATATTAAAATTATGAGCGAAAATCCAATGGAGAATTTTCGTGATAACATCGAGACTTAAACGAATACTTTACAAGATTTAAAGTATTACCTACATTATGTGATACTCAGCTTTGTAAGTAGGTGTTTCAATAATGCCGCAAGTGGAGATAATATTCTTTCAACATTGTTGAAATTGAGTAGTTTCGGCAGACAATCAAAACAAGCTTTACCTCATTAAAGTATGTGTGTAGATTTAATAACTTTAATCGTATGCAGGTGTACTTTCGAAGCATAACCTCTCTGTATTCTGTGGTATAACACCAGTTTGGCGGTTGTATGAGGAAAGTGGCGAAGATGGGCAAAGTTGTGAGAGCAAAGTTACTTGGTTATATTTTGCTGCGGTATCGGAAGATTACTACAAGATCTTTGTAAGTTTCAGGAAACTTACCACCGTGGGAATGCATTTTCTATTTGGAAATTATATTCACGAACTAGCTGTTCGCTCACAGCTTCGATTGGTTCCGCAGGGACAGGATCTCTACAGCTAGTGTAGAATCACCTTTTTCATAAGACTATCCTAGCGGTGCTACTGTTAGATGAGTTAGCTGTTGGAGCAAATGCTGAGGGGTAGCCGTATTTTCACCCACATAAAATTATGTAGATTTAAGTACCTATTGTAACTGTTGTGTATGATGTGGAGAAAATAAAACTTTACTCTATGCTATTCTACTGAATAAATGCTTTTTGACTTTGAAAAGATAAGATAAGATTCGTTTATTTGCCAGAACATAAGTAACAATTAGGTCTTAAGATACAATGTTAGTCCAGTTACATTCTACCTATACGAGTATTAGGCATACAAATAAATAAATAAATAAATAATGCTGGACTTTTCACACAGCATCATCTAGCCCCAAAGTAAGCAGAGCTTGTGTTATGGGTACTAGATGACTGATATACTACTTATATACTTTTTGTTCGTAAATACATACATATTATACATAGAAACACCCAGACCCGAGACAAATACTTGTAGATCATACAAACACTTGTCCCGCGGCGGGGATTGAACCCGCAACCTTCTGCGTCGCAGCCGGGCTTTCGCCCACTGCACCACAGAGGTCGTCAGTTGAAACGTGATATCCTTCCGCAAATACTTATTAATAATTGTTAAAAAAGTGACTTTGATAAGATAACGTCTTATGCGCCATCTCCTACATAAATAGGTAGGTATAAGTATGGAGTTCTGTGTGCGCCATAGATTAAAAGTAAAGAAGGTAATTATGTGTTTTTACTAAGGTAAGTACTTCTTTAATTTTAAGCTTCTTCTGTGGACAAAAACACAAAATCTGGTTCATTTGTTGAGTTTCAGAGAATCTGTTTAGGAAACAAATACTTTTTTATCTGTGTTTGTGAACAAACAAAGTGGAGTGCATTATCTGTGGTCGATGGACATCTCTATGCGGGCACTATCACATCCCTATGGTGCGCATCCGGGGACGCCATTACACATTACATCAATTTCGGAAGCCGTGAACAAACTCACGCCGTTCATTATTTGTGCAACCACTGTACAATAATTTCATTAAACTTGTTAATATGATGTAGTTCCTTGTATTATATTATTGAAGGAAGAACAGAATCTGTTTATAAGTCGTTTGTATGCTAATGTAGATTCTAAAGAAAAAGTCGAGCCAGTGTTTATCAACCGATAATATACTTAGAAACAGAGAACTTGCAATTTAATAATGCCTGAATGGTACTTATCCAACGGCTACCGACCATCGCAATATCAATAGGAATACGTGAATAGGAATGTACAGATTGTACAGTCAGTGATTGAAATCCATTAACATTTGATGTTTCACACTGAATATTCGCGAAATCCGTAATATCATGACCTAAAGACAAATATTTGAAGATTTGTCTCTGTCCGTAATAATTTCTCAGGCACAATTACCTTTTTCTTGAGAAACAACTGTTAAGCAATTTTCGTCGCTGTCTGTATCAATATCAATTAGAAACATTGAATGAGCACGATTGCTTTTAATAGCTTGCCAATACAAATTCCAAGACTGAAATTCAATTGACCTTTATGTAAGATAGTATAAATTCATACGATTTGCCCAGAACCTTCCAATTGAGGTTTGGTGGTCCTGAAAAGGATATTGAATAGTCAAATTATCCGAAACTCCTGTGTACCAACATCCGTTTCCGCTTCTTTTAATTGTTTTCATCTAAAGGTGGTCTGAAAAATCGCTCTCATCGATAAGATAATTAAACTACGGCGCAATATACACAATTTCTTATTTTTTATTTTAAGAAAATATTTGGTTTTTATTTTGTTGCAAATCATATGGCACTTTTTTTATTTACACACAAAATGCATGTGTCGCTGCATTTCGAGATATTCTGGCTCTTAGCACACTCAGACTAAGGATCAAGAGAGATCACCTAAGTTTAAAAAGCCTAGCGTCGGTCGCTGACCTCGTTCACCCAGAAAAAATGAGGCAAAACTTTAACTAGCATTCCTTTTGTTCACGGGTCGGAACTTCAGTGTACAGTCAAGTCCTGTCATAGAAGGTGGTGTACATGACATTTACGACTCCACGTATCGTTTTCCTAAAAGCACTGGGGTAGCTTGCTCAGTCGCCCTGGATAGATCGTCAATGAAGATCTTCTGCACAGTTTCGGCAAACATGATTGTGAACGCTTAAATACTTCGGACGTCGCGGTTAATTGGCAATCACAGCAGCTGTGACTAGAGTTGGCCCCTAACTCATAAGCGCTTACTTTTTGATGATTTTATTATAGGGCCCACCCTATAACGATGAAAGCACTAATCGCCATTGGTAGCGAGGTTTCGCATTTCACACCACTTTTTTCATACCTACATTGTCGATCAATGTAAAATAGATTTGTCCAACTTCTGACTGGTAATATTTCACAAGTGCCAATACGCAAATATCTGACAACCGCAAACAAAAGAAATTGTTTTAGCTTCAATCAATCAGCATCAGTCTATCACTATTTTGCGGTTTTTACTTGAAGAGATAGGCATGAACAAGTTTTGATTGATTTATAGATTTAGGTATACTTATTTATGACTGAGTCAACCTACAAAAAAAAGAGGGGTCAGCATAACAGAAGATAACCCACGACGCGTCACGATGTGAACTTTTCAATCTGAACATAGTAACTAGCTAAATAGATACAATCTAGATACCTAGGTAAACAAAACATTGAGGGCCTTACTTATAAACGTGGTGTAAAGTTATTCCTCAGAATAAACTAAAAATAACCATACATTTTGACAGTTTACACTCAGGAACAACTTTATACTACGTTTATTAGTAAGGGTCTTAGTAAACAGTAAATCTAGGTAGATACTATGATGATCTACCGCTTAGCTTTTGATGTATTTTCCATGGATCGATAGATTGAGTAGGTACTATGATTTATTGAGTGATCCAATTAAGCGAGTTCTCTTGTCGTGATACTGATTTTGGTTCAGACTATAGTGACAGATTGATGGATCGTCCACGTTTATTACTAAATTTATTTCAGGAACTTTCCTAACTTTTGATAGTTACTTTATATAAATTAATTGAAATTACACGTAACTTTTTGGTAACTTGTCAGAATGAAGTTCAATAATGTCAAGGGCAGTTTCTTATTTTATTTTATTTATAAGCTGTAAGATTGTAAGTAACTGTACCTTTTTTCCAAAATCTGTGAATGCAGTTCAAAATTAATTAAAAAGTTAGGGAAGATCTCCTAAGAACATTTTCCGGTAGCTACAACAGTTCCGTATTAAAATTCAACCCGGTTTTTTTTCAAGTGCTGTTCAGAAATTGCATAATGTTATCAGTAAATTATAGACAAAAACAAAAAAATACTATTGGTTATATATCCATGACGCACGTGGTATGGGCAATGGGCGTTGACTTTAAAAAAATAATTATTTAAAACACAAGGCAAACACGGTTCAAAAGTTATAATTATTATATTATTTCCATGTAATTTCTGATGAAACTCCATTGTGGTATCTGAGTGGCGTAGGTAAGCCTTTGTTTCGATAACAAAGCGCAAAGTTGCGCTGTGAACTTCGGTTAAAGTTTGCATTCCATATAGATCCTGCAAAATTTTCCTGAAGTTTGTAAGAATTGTTGTATAGTATGTACGAGTAGGTACCTATCCTTTTAAAAGCTATTAATATAATTAGATACTTAATTAGGTTTAACTAAGTTCATAAATTGGCTTCTTTCAGGCTCCATTCTAGGCAAATCATATGACTAAGATTAGCTCAGAGAATTAGCTCTCGTATCACACTTTTAAAAGACGAAAGTCAGTAGGATCGTGTATTTATTAGTCAGTATGAATGAGCTAGGAAGAGGCTTGGTCAAAGCATGTTCACGGTCAAATGATTCCAAAGGATAGTTTTGAGCGGAGTATCTTTGACAATGACCGCGCAATCAGCTCGATGCGGGCTGGGTCATCGCATTCGACCTCGGCGACGATTACTCAAAGTGTACTGTGACATAATCGCTCTTATCAGTCGCTGTGAGAACTCTTTTATTAATCTCTAAGATACAGGGTGTAAAGCAATAATATGGATACATCTCTTCAAAGAAATTAGACCGAAATCTAGAGCGTTTTTCTTACAATCTGTTTACGATTTACCTGGTGGTATTTGATATTTGTATCGGATTTTGCAGTGATTTTCAACTTTATTTTGATGTTGAAAAATAATGGGGATGGGAATTTGCCGTGGTCTTGAATTAATCTAAAGAATCTTGAATTAAATGAATTATAATAATTTAGAATCAGAATACGTCAAGTCGACCTGATACGCGTCGATAAGCGAGTGAACGGAGCTAATTTGATCCAAATCAATTGAGTCAGGTAACTCAAATACGATTGGCGAACCCATTAAAAGTTTGAAACGTTTTTTGGGAGACAAAGTATGAATTGAAAAGTTGTAGAGTATTGATTAGGTTTACATTCTGATCTCGATCGTAAGACATTATTTTATTGGGATAACGTAGAACTAAAAACTGTTTCAGAATATAATTTTTGAGCCAAAGTATGTCTTGCCTCTTCGTGCCACGGCATCGTGAGCTACCTTTCACCTAGATATTTATAAATACTACAAAGAATTTTACCTTTAGACAATGGATTACCATAATGAAAGGTTCACAATCGACAAATCAGTGAACATTTTAACTACAGTCGAACATACCTAGATCATTTTTTGAAGACGATTAAAGAGAACAATATATTTTAGACCCTGTTCCTAAGGGTGATAGGTATAGCTATGACTTATCATAGCTATACATACATACCTATATCACCCATAAAGACGCTACTTGTTACTAGTGGCTCACCTCCGGGCACTTGACCTTTGTATCAAGAGAGTAACACCTACCGCACAAACGAGGCATGAAATTGTCCAACGCTCTTAATCGCGTATTTTCTAAGAAATTCATAAAAAATAGAATTTAGGCTTTCAACACCACTCAGCCAATTCTTTGGACAACAGTTAATTATGTTCTGTCTTTTTAGATAGGTCTATAGATAGCTCCTATATCAGCTACATCTTTAGTCATCTCTTTTCTTTGACTACAAAAAAATATGATAAACATTTTATAGATCCGTACTACATTTAATTTTCCGTTTGTCATTGACCTCTCAAACGATAGGACTGTTATTACATTCTTATGTTTTTATTCTTAACTTTCCATAGAACGCCACAGTTGTAATACATGAAAGAAGACATATGACTAGACTAGTGCTCTATTAACCTGATCGCACATTTGGCCGCGCCGCAGTCATTTTTATACAAAAAATGCTGATGACGTTGGAAAATGCGGCTGGCTTCTGACGTCACAGCATTTCTTCTATTGAATTGACAGTTCGCCGCGGTTAAGTCTGCGACCACCTTATACTAGCCTACAAGGACATCGTACAATATAAAGGTGTGGTTATTTCAATAAGTAACTTTATCGTCACATACGACGGGAAGTGCCTGGTTTAACGAGTAGAGTGTTTATAGCTATTTTTTATGGTGTGACTGACTAGAATTACTCGTGTTCTTATCTATTGAATATAAGTCTAGCTTTCACTTTTTGCAAAGTGAATGCCACAGTAATGATAAAAAAACCGGCCAAGTGGGAGTCGGACTCGCGCACGAAGGGTTCCATTATAGATCTATAAAAAACTAAACGGCAAATAAATCACGTTTGTTGTATGGGACCCTTAAATATTTATTTTATTCTGTTTTTTAGTATTTTTTGTCATAGCGGCAACAGAAATACATCATCTGTGAAATTTCAACTGTCTAACTATCACGGCTCATGAGATACAGTATGGTGACAGACGGACAGACAGACAGCGAAGTCTTAGTAATAGGGTTCCCGTTTTACCCTTTGGTTACAGAACCCTAAAAAGCATAACGTTTTCTGTACTAAAAAACCGACTGCATTGAAATATAATTGACTGCCCGACCGAGATTTACAAGCCGAAGCGACATTCGGATTGAACTTTACTTAGAAAACAATGTACTGCCTCGCTAATGTACTAACTTGTAATCAGCCCTTAGGGGTCAATAAACCTTCGTACAACTTGACCTACAAATAAATGTTTAGCTGACCCCCGAACCCTTCCATCAAAGTTTACCCTCCTAAGTTTGACAGTAACATAACAATATACACTTTCTACGAACAAGCAGTTGCCTAAAACTTCTAACAAAAGCCTACACAATAGATTTGTTAGCGTAGTTTTGTTTTCCTATAATACATACTTAATTAACAGTGGATTAAGAGCAACCACAGTTTCATCATGTCCTTAATACATACATAAAATAACGTCTCCACTCTGCCTTTATCCCACTTTTATGTGCAATGGGTTCGGCAGTGCCGACTTCAAAAGGCCCGGCCTTATTGTGTAATTCAACTGGGAATAGACATGGACTTCAATTGTAATTTTCCTATCATGTGATTCGTTGAGCTCTATTGGAATGACGAATGGGAATGGATTTCAAGTTAGAAAATGAGGCTGCTGGCACAACAGGTTTTCTTCTACCACTCTACTCCATCAGCCGTTATTTCAACATTCACTCCGTGAGATGATTATGATGATGATAAGAAAAACATGCGATCCTATTTGGTTTTATCAACAAACTCAAAGTCGTTTTAAAAACTACAAATCAAAGATAACTTTTACAAAAATAGCAATAATTTAACAACAGCGCGTAGCAACATCTCATTATACATACAATGATTATATAATCAAGCAATGAAAACAATCGTTGTTTATTATTGCATTCAATTATCGAGTGCATAATATTAACTTAACTGGATTTATTCATTTAAAATATAGCTTATTGTTCAATTAGTCAGTATTCGTGTTAAATAATGTACCATACTTGTACTAATGTACTAATGTAGTACGTGTACTAATGTAGTACGTGTACTAATGTAGTACGTGTACTAATGTAGTACTAATGTACTCTTCAGGCTGATTAAGCTGAGAGCATGGTTTAGGTGCTGGGTAAGCCTATTCCATCTTAACCAATGTCCCAGGCACTACAGTGTCCCGTTAAGTGTAGGCATGGATTGCCTCCTGACGCTGTATAAATCATCTAATATAGATGTAAAGGCCATACTGTACTGTAACTCTTTAGTTATAAAATGAATATTTCAGCCTATGACCTTCGTCTTCGAATGAGCGTTCGCTTGAGTTCGTCGCAAATAGATGATAAATAAAAAAAACCTTCTATTTTGTGGATAATTATAATGTACTTGCCTAAGACCTGTCTATCATAACCAATATCAGTATAAAATAAAGTTAATTCTTCAGGTTTCGCAGTAAACGCATCATTCAAGATTTAAAAATATTTTAATTAAAAATAGCGCTTAGTGGACGATTTTAGAGAAATTGAAGAATTACCTTGCAATCTGAGTTTGTCCATGTTACTAGGTTTGTATGCAGAAAAAATTAGTTGCAATTATCTATAATATTGTACTCGAAGTAGATGACTATTGATTGTAACACCCATTATGTACACTTCGATTATCTGTTTATGGTGTGCTAACTATATCGAAATGGATGACGAGGTTGCTTCGTTCGCATAGGTAGGTACTACATTATACCCTTATCTAAAAAAATGTGATAGTGAACTTTATAGGCGTAAAAATACCTACTCTAAGGACTTTTTAACAGAGATCTGGTTCGTTGAACGCATCTCATGGGATTGTGAAAACGGGAGTTGGTTAGTATTTTTGGATTTCAAAAAGGATGCAGACCAGTTAATATTTGGTCTACATCGACGTTTTTAGCATGACATTCATCCAATCCATTGAATGAATTTATGGATGAACGGATTTGAATGAAAGTTACTTCCACTAACCTAGGTTAAAACACAGATTATTTTTGAAACCGGAAAGTGCAGTATCTCCTAGGGGTAAACCGCGCAGCGCAGCCATTGTTACTAAAATATTTATACCTGGGTAGAAGTAGGCTACGCCTATTTGCGTTGCCTGTACATTTAATATTATTGAAATATCGTACATCATTGTTCACATCAAAAGTTCCTTGACAAAGATGCTACCACGTGTGTAATTTTTCAAATTGACACGGCCTTAACGGAATCCGGCCATACATCTCGGCTTAACGAATTGAACAAACAGCTCTATGTTTCAATGTCGGGGTCACACGATGACATCAATCATGACGATTGAATCACATTTTGACGCAATTATGAAAATCTAATAAATAATTATTTATTTACCTTGCAATCCATGTGTACTTCAACGAAAGCTAAAAAAGTCACTGACAACACAACACACGCACTGTAAACTAGTCTGTTTATGTTTTATTTTATAAACTTGTTCTTTATTTGTTCGATAAGTTTGCGACGCGGGAATATCTGTGAGAGCACTCGCACGTCCGCTCGTCTCGACTGCTCCGATTAGACTGACGCTTCTCAGATAAAATTGATAATAGTTCAAAAAACTTTTCAGTATCCACGTTAGTAATCACTTTTCTCCTCCTCGATTTTTCTTTTAAACATTGTATTATGGGGTATCACTGGATTACAAAGAGTTTCATAGAAGGAAAATGGAAGCTCTTTTATGATTCAATTTGCGATAAGAACCTTTGGTAGCTTATAGCTAATTTCTTCATAGTCGATGTGATTTGTGTAATGGGTAACGTCGCTGTGGAATTACAAACAAGCAATTTTGATTACTTCGTGTGTTCATGTCATTTCATGTTTTTTTTCATACGAAATCATGAATGAATCAAACTTTATAAGTAGGTACATCGTTCGTGATCTAAATGACATTTAGTTAAAATCGAATAAGAAGTCTATTATAAAATTACCTTGCTCTTGAAATGGACGGATTCATATCTGAAAGTGGAATAGACATTGAAAGATTACTAAGAATAAGTATCTACTTTTAATACATAGGTACACCCAAAAGAAAAAACAATCAATTATTTATTCATCAGTTTGAGAGCTTCGATGCTACAGATATGCTATAGACACGCAGTCTGAAAATAACCTCTTTTTGCAATAGAGATATTCTGTAGAGATTATTACTTTCAGTCATAAATAAAATAAATAAATAAGTCATCATTCTAAAGTTATTATTTTTTTATTATTTTTAGAACGTTTAACTTCATATTTTCCCCCTTGACTTGATTGGCTTTGTTTTCCTATTAAGTACCTACTAAATAAAGTAAGTAAGTTTGTATGAGTCAGTGGCCAACTCTGGTGACGGAGTTTTAGGCCGCCTTAAGGCCTCCGTCATGGCTTAACGACTTAAACAGCCGGGACCGACAATTTAACGTGCCCTCCGAAGCACGGAAGCGCTGAAATGAAAATGCCACCCATCCACTTACAGACCGTTTCAAACGTTGCTTAACGATCTATCAAGAACGACTAAGAAAGCACGACCACGAACGCTTCAAGTACTATTTTAGTATCATGTTATACATCCTAAATTATAGAAAGTGTAATGCAAAACATTGTTAGGTATACTCCATTAAACTGTTCATATCTATACTTAGCAGGTTAAAGAACTTAGATCATAATAGACAGCAGAAGGGGTGTGCTCTATCCGCACCATAGATCTATAGATAGACGGAACAGATACAACCTATATGTAGGCATTCACGTCATGAGTAGGGACGCTTTGACCTAATTTAGCATTCAATCTCCATTAATAATGCAAATTAGGGCGATTGACCTTTAAAAGCTTTTGTTTTTCTTTCACAACCCTCCGAATATTCATCTCAGAACGCCGTAGGAATAATAATACGCTTATTAGAAAACTTAAGGCAATGTTACTTAAACATGGTTTTTGAGCAATGTTTTTTAACCTTTTTGATTAAGCACCCTTCTATAAGTCAGAATATTTTGGCAAACTCTAGGCATAATAATATCAACCAGTTTACTCCTTAAAGTGCTCGTGGAGTAGCTTTCATAGTATTTCTTGTAAAAGTTGAAAACGTGTACAAACCACAAAGCTTGTCTTCTTTAGCTGGCTTGTGATTACGCTTACGTGGGGGTCGTAAGCTCATGACCTTTTGACCCCCTTGGAGTTTGTGGTCCTCAAGTTGAGAAGCGCTGGTTTTTGTAATTAGTTCCCGTACCTAATGGAGGTTATACTGCCGCTCGTATTTTTCTTTGTATGCTCGTAAAGGTGACATAAGCTTAAACCACTTAGGTGATATCTTGCGTATAGAATAAGCTTGTATCATAGATCATTAATTTTCAAATGAGCTAAAATTTTATAGATTATTTAAAAGATGTGCGCGCCGTGGCAAACTTCGTACTCTGCAAACGGAATTTGTCCAAATATGCAACCAATTTAGCCGTCTCCTTCACGTCAATCTTTGAGATCAGAAGGTAGTGAGTTTTTATTTCAGAAGCATGCTAAGGTGAACACTTTTTGTAGGATAATAGGATGAAACAAATGTCTTGCGACTAATTTCGTAATTCTATAATAACACCAACTATAACCTTCATCATAGCTTCGTTTACAACGTGCCAAAATCCTGTCAATTAATATGAAAAGTGAAAATGTTTGCGTGTTCATAATTTATGTTTGTGGCTTGAGCCGTAGAGCTTGCGGTATGATCGATCACGTCTGTGACGTTAAACCGATTTGAATGAAAAACGAAATAAAAAGTAAATTCGTAGCCTTAGATGGAAATATAGCATAGGGTTTTTATGAATAGGCAAGCGAGTAGGTATTTTATAAAAGCAAAAATAAAGATAAAATATGTAAGTACTTACTAGTTTTAATAAAACCGATTCTCGGAAATAGGTAGGTATTCACTATGGTGTCCACAATCATGGATCTTTTCACGATTTTCACAAAAAAGGACGTTAGTATCGTGGAACACTCGGTTGGAACGGAGTTGAATTAGACATTTGGCATTTGTCAAATATTTTTTTCTAGAAACGCTCTTCGGTACTAACAAAGTAACAATCTATGGACTGCTTCGCGACTGCGCACTTCGCACTGTGAAGTTTTGACATATACATGTTTCGTGACGCAAAAATCTAACACTTTTTTCGTCTAGCCCCCATCCGATACCGTCCGAAAAGGAACTTCGTTCCAAAAACCTTTTTCCTACCTATCATTATGTGACTGTCGCTGTATTTAAATTTTGAAACATTGTCCTGTATTCTTCGCAAAAGCTGTTTTTTACTTATCCCACAAAAACCTCACTCTTGAAGTACCTACTCGAGTGGAGACAGAGGCTGTCCCTTACATTATTATTGACACGGAAAGTGACACTCCACAGATCAAGGCAGTAGAGTCACGTGAGTAAATAAAATACAGTAAATCTACTTACCGCATGACGATTCAGCAGATCTTCGAAAGCATCCGTGACGGCCTATCTAAACGACGGACGCTGAGAAACAACAGCTAATATTAATATTGAATATTATTGGAACGAAGTTCCTTTTCGGACGGTATCGAAGAAAAAAAAGACTGAGGCTGGAAAGAAAATTTGTTCCATTTTACCGTCACGACACACATGTATATGTCAAACCGTCACAGTACGAAATGCGCAGCTGCTACACAGTCCATTCTTTCGATCCGACGATGTGAATCGCAAGAAAAAAATCATTTTATTAGTAACGGTAGGTACTATTCTAAATAATGTATCACAAAAAAAATATCCCATTCCAAGAAACAATATTTATTTCTCGAATCGATTGCATTTGATTAAGTATGAATCAGCCTGCAGAAGCACTTTCACCTAGTTATCTGCTCATCTAATATGCACGTGCTAGTTGAAATGATAAACTTGCTTCTGAGTTCTTGAGTTGTTTGCTGAATCCGGTGTGAATTGGTTTCTAGAATTAGCGATAAGTAATTAGAATTAGTTAGAGATTGTAAATTGGTCAATGTTGTAAAATTTTGCTACAGATAGTCTGACAGTGACCGGCTAAAAGCAGAAGGTGCTATGTAGTTATAGAGATACATGTTATAGAGTTATCTCTCTGTAAGCTATTTTCTCGTTTGAGCCCTTGAGCAGGGCTCGGTGGAGTGAGATCGAATGACCGCACCAACGATTTTGTGACAAAAGCATTTTTCAGTAACGTTTTCAAGTTTTTTTTCTCACAAAGTATCGGTGAGTTCCTTTCACAAGTATAGCTACTAGTCTAATATTTTAGGTTTACAAGGCGTTTAATGAGACTACAACAGATTTTGTTACTTTATTGAATCTCTAAAGACAGAGACAGAGCTGTAAATGATGATGATGATGATGAAAGACAATACCTAATGTCTTAATGCGTGTAAAAGATTTCCATTCTCAGCACAAAAAAATAATTTCATTCTCAGCGTAAGAAAATAATTTAAAACTGAAAATGCGCTTACCTTGGGAGCCAACTACAAAGCATCGCAAACGATTTAATAGATAGGTCAATTGAGGTCTTTATACTTTATACTCACTTTATCGTTTGTAGAGTCACAAATAAATGTCACTTTCAACAATCTTTTAAAGATTTTCAGGTTCAATTAGAACATTCCACGTAGGCAAGTGAATAAAATCCGCGCTATTGCTCAATTTTTTTGGTAAACATCTAGTAGCTCAAACCTGTTGCTTGTACCGGGGAATACTAGGAAAGAGGATAATCTCCAAGAATCCGGCTCTGTGTTGCTTTGAAAAACTTCAACGGACTTTAGAAAATGACTATTTACAGGACCTCTTCGAAGCCACGGAGGACGCATGAGTTTTGGGCCCGAAAAATCTAAGGAACAAACAGGGAACCATCGTCACGAAGAAGAAGACCGTTTGACTCGAAGGGAAAACTTTATAAAGTTATTAATGATAGATAGACTGGTGACTTTATGTCCCATTGCTTCTTCATCTTGTCGTGTCACCAGTTCTTTCGAACCAGTGTGGTGAAAGGATTTTAAGTGCGCCTCAAAAGCTCCTTTCGTGCACTTGACACATGTTTTCGAACTTTTTAGGTTCTACGACATGCCGGTTTCCTTCACCGTTTGAGAGTACTGGCATACATTTTTCGGCAGAAAAACTCATTGATGCACGACCGGGATTGAACCCACGACCTTCGATCGACGACCACGACCCTCACGACGTTCGACCGATCGGATGGCGGGGCCACTACCACTAGCTAGACCAGTCCCATTGTTGAAATCAACGGTTCTCAGGCATGCTTGTTAATTAGAATGAAAGACTTAATAAAGCCTTTACTCTCCTTCAAAGTAATTCTACGCTGCTTTTTTTTTTATTTCTATTCTAAGCTTGTTAAGTGGGGCGGATAAGCAAACTGATGCCTGATAGTGTTTGTTCGCTCCGGGCGTCCTTGCACTTGCCTGAAATAGATGCTAGCACACTTTAGCTTCTATTTAAACAACCTTCGTTCCTTTCTTTATCTAAGAAAGAGTATTTACTTTGCCTTAATACATTGATGCACATGGCACTAGTGCAATCATTTTTACGCACTAGAAGCCCGACCGCGGTTTCACTCTCGTGATACTTAAAGCCTACCTAGATTTTTGCCATAGATAATCAAAGTTTTTGCTTAAAACTGGTCCAGAAATTGCGTTTAACGATGCCCCTGATGATCTTTATCATACCTAAGTAATATCCTATTATACAAACAGAAAGTCAGTACTAAAACGATGATATAGGTACCTACCTACTAAAGGATCCATCTTTCTAAACTTACCCAGGGAACGCTAATCAGTTGCCGCCTGCTAACGACATCATGTCAATTTAATTCGAATTTGTCGGCTCATTGAATCCGCTTCGCATTGGTAGACCGTAACTTTTGTATTTCTCAGAATTTGTCAAGCGTTATCAAAGGGATGCTGTAGTTCCTGAGAGATTTTTGCGGTATCTATCTTATATTTTCTTTATCCCCAAATATGTATAAGCGCGGCAAGCTTGTATGGAGAATATAATGAGATTGAATGAAGCGAAGAGTGTGTCAGGTTCGTAGCAGGTGGAAATCCGTGGTCTCTGCCTGCTCCTGGCAGAAAGAGGCATTATATTTAAATAAGTAAGTCATTGTTGTACCTATGAAAAGTCCGAGAACCATTTTGCTTTTTGCACTGTTTCATCATCATCATTATCTCCCTGCCCTTGTCTTACTTTATGTTATGCGTCTTTTACACTGCATATGAGATGTATTGCTGATGTTTATGATTGTGTAGTGTTCATAGATATGGGGTATTGTGTCATGTAGGTATGATAATTGAAGCCTATTTCTCTAATTCTAAATTTTGAGCAAATTAAGGTCTCTATGATTAATAAATATGGGGGCCTTTAGTTGAACCACCGCAACCCAAAAAATAACGAGAAAAGAAAAAGAAGACCGAACTGAAGTTTTTCCTAAAACACCAAAAAATTACCCCGAATCATCTTTGAACAGAAAAGTTCTCTTTGGCTTTGACAGAAATAAGCGTTTGTAGACTATCCAATTAGGATAAGTGACGAAACCGAAACTTATAACAAAATAGTAGCAAACTTCATACGCCTCTGATTAATGAAAGGTTTTTGGCAAGCTGACTACATTAGGTAAGTACCTATCTACATTTCGAACTACGTAACTTCAACCAAATTGGGTAGGTTCGTCAAACTAAGAAGGCCAGCAGAGCATTTAGGACGGCATGTCCTAAGGACTCAAATGTTCTAAGTTGTTCCTCAAATAGATTCTGCGCAAGGTACCTTCAACATGGGATAAACCTTGTATTCGGTTCTAATAAATGCGACCCAAAGGTCAAATTCCTCTTTCGAGGGAGAGCTATGTCAACCACAGGCTACCCAACATTTCACTTTAATTTTATTAAATTAGGATATCCTAAACATGGAATGCTTTGAATAAATTAAATACTAAATAGCAACAAACCAATATCATGTTATACTTTAAAATGATTTTGTAGCAAAAAGAAACTTTAACTCCTTTTATACCTACGCATAAAACTCATCACTAAGTTGTTCTATAAAATTGTGAGTGCTTTGCTTTCAGCGTAAATAGTGAAAAGTCTAGCCTGTAGATTCGACATTCCTATACCCAATTTATTTATCGAACCAGTGATCAATCCTCATCACGAGCGTCGGTCAGATTGATGAACTGATGCACTGACAGATTGACAAACTGGAGACTGTCTGATTGACGGACTGACTGATCTAAGACCATTCGGCCTAAAAAACTGGGTGGCCATCCAATTTGTCTCAAATGATGCGTTATAATTGTGTTATGTTATAAGGTACGAATCAATGTCTATACAGTGAACAAAAATTTTTTTATGAAGCTTCCTACCTAAATAGGAAAAACACACACACACATATTGCATTTGCATTTGCATATTGACAATTTTGTGCAGGATAATTCATAGTGACGATGATTTTTCTATGTTTTTGTATAGCGCATTTCATGCCCCTCACTACTGCTAAGCTCGCCGTCCGAAGCACTGATAGTGTTAAATTTCAGCGTGCATTAGTCAGTTTAACCGGGTTTAATTGAGTTATTATGTACTATACGGTGCAGTGATAAAGTTAGACCGACACTATGAGCGATAAACGAAAACTGTTCGCCAAACATGGTGTTCATCGCATTACATAGGTAAGTTAGGTATAGGTACTTACATAAGTACATTCCTTGATAATTTTGAATTATGATACTGAAACAGATAATTTTAATCGATAAAAAGGGGTGTTAAAGCTTTTAGGGGAACTTTAAAAGGGCTATGCTTGAAATTTGGTTCGAGTACCTTCTGGAAATGCAAAATAAATTAGACACTTTTTCAGTATTTTTTAAAACAACCCTGTTTTGTAAAATAGAGTAGACTGCGGGAGATTATAAATTATGTTCATCATCATCTTCCTGTCTTATCCCACTAGGTGTCAAAACGTCAAAATCATTTTTTTATCAGCTTTTGTTGACTGCACTTATATAAATCATAGACTCTGTGAAAAAGGTCTCACTTGAATGAGTTGTACGACCAATTTAGCACAATAGTAGTAGAGACAATACTTCAAGATTAACATAATAAGTTGTAGTTGTATGTTGTTGTTCTACAAGACAATGGTGAATGAATAACTATTAGCCTATTATGGCAGTACCTAAGTATCTACCTACTTTAGTTTGAATAGCTATTAATGATATTTATACTTATCTACTGTAATTATCTAAAACAAATTCTGGCCTAAAAAAATGATCGTACAAGCTGGTAGCCGACTCTGGTGATGGAGTTTTTCTGGTCACTTTGTTTGAATAATGCAGCAATATAATTCGCCATAGGACAGAAAGAGATGCAAAACAAAAATGTTCCCTGAATCCGCAGAAGTCTGAGGGAACCAACTTCGATAACGTTTTTCCTATAATTGTGTTGTCAAAGTATCAAACTCCCCCATTCTCTGGTTATCGATGCTCTAATTTTACGTTAATGTGATTGATCACGTTCCACAATCGAGAAAATGTATGAGTTGACGATTCCTGAAAGCTTTTATTACTCATTTTTACGATGTGTACCTAAAGTAAGTCTAGGTAGCTTACCTAAGTCCAGACATTTGTTTGCATTGCATTTGCTATCTCATTACTTAATTGCATTCAATGCCAATTTTGATCCATCCCATCTCCAGTTCGGCCTCACTTCTAGTAACCTGAATCAGTTGAGCTATCTATAGTTCGTTGTCCACTATCCTTAGATGGGGCTGCTCATTATCATTATGAGTAAGAAAAGAGAACCCATTTTGCACTACCTCTTACATTCATGAGAAAAGTGTGTACAAAAACATTTGTTTGTTCAGCAAAATTGACTCTTGATCTTTTCATAATATCTTGTAGCTCCTCAAGAGCTGAAAAAACATCTACCTAGCTGGAATATGTGATTTTCCACGCTCTTTTAACCTTTCGGGTATCAAAACCCGAAAACATAGGAGAGGTAGCTCTTAGAAAATATTTCTTATTTCCATAATTTCAAAGGATATCGGAAAGTCATTTTAATTTCGATTCTGGAATGAATTTGAAGCGTTCTTTAATCTTCTAATTTCAATAGAATGGAAAGCTTCGAGGGTCAAACGAGAAATGGGATAAAGGGGGTCATTTCTTTTATGAATATTTTTTTAGTAAAATCACATCTTGGCTTCTTTTTTCTAATTTCACTTTTAGTTAAATGTAGTTAAGTATTTATAATACACTTAGGGGAGAGCGGGGTTGAAAGTGCCGGGGGTAAGTAGTGCCGGCGAACATAACTCGAAGACGAAAAGAGATAGCTCCATTTCTATTTTGCATCTCAGAACGTCTAACGCGCGTGCATCGCCGGCAGCCACTTTAGTAGCGGCTGCGACGCGTATCGAGTGGTGGCATGCAGTGTGATGCTCTGACTACACGTTAGTAAATATTTTGTGTTTTAAACTTTTTGGTCAATCGCCTTGCTTTTTAAAGCAACTTATGCCAGTGTTTCACTAGGTCAGTGGTTATTTATTCAAACATCGCTTTTCGGTTTGTTTTGTAGGTTCTGATAAGCAAAACATTTTAAATTTGACAGAAAGTGCGTGTACTAGTAACGGGGCTGAAAGTGCCTCTCATTGGGGGCTAGTTGTGCCGCGGCACAACCGACCCCAAGCGATCCATTGTTATAGTCTACGTTTTTGTCTTATAGTATTCTATGTATAATATGTATGTATTTACAAACAAAAAGTATATAATTAGTTTATCAGTCATTCTAGTACACATAACACAAGTTCTGCTTGCTTTGGGGCTAGATGATCCTGTGTGAAAAGTCCACCGTTATTTTTTATTATTATTATTATTATAGGATGAGGACAGACAAACGAAAGACCAAGAAAGGGATTACTTCAAAGGAGCTTCTACAAAGAGCTGCTAATGCCGTAAATTGAAAACTGTAGCTGGGAAGGAAAAAAAGACATGCAGCGCATTAATAAAATCAACAAATGTATAATGTATAATATAATAAATATATAATTATTATAACACTTAAAAATGAAAATTGATCTCTCTGATAGTGCAAATTATAAGTTATGTTGAGTTTTTTAGTTAAGAAAGAAGAAAAATTTTGATTGTTTCTGTTGTTATCTATGTCAGTTGGTTTAGTAAGAGTTTAATTAGAAAAAACATTGTGAATGTAAGGAATATTTTTTTTTTATATAAAGAAATAGCTAAAATATAACAATTTTTGTCTTATTTTTTATTTAAACACCATTATTTTTTATAAAAAATATCCACTTTTAGAACGGCACAACCAACCTCAGCATTGGCACAACCCGCCCCACGACGGGGTCAATTGTGCCTCAAGGTCTCGTTGCACTAATTTCAATGTCACAAAAAAACTATTGCAAAATAGCCAATTATTAATTTAAATTCAAAAACTACAATAAATTTAACATAAGTGTTAAAGAAATTGAGAATGCACGATTTCATTTCAATAGTTTTTTAAGTGATTTATCAAAATTGGCACTTTCAGCCCCGCTCTCCCCTACCTGCGGTGTTATACGTACCTATGCTTAACAAACTTTCAGATTTATATTTATTTTAAAGTTGCATAATAATCAATTTCAATTGCGAAGGAGAGAGAATGGTTTATTACGAAATAGGTTAATTAAATTAAATCAATGAGAGTGAATAATGCTACTGATCTAAGTAGGTATTCGTTTGTACGTGTTTACGATAGCCTGCCTACTCACTCGTTCAACCTATTGTTCCTACCTACAACTGATCCTAAGTACTACTTCCTAGCTAAGGGTTTTCACTTGTTTCAAATTAAAAGGCGCGGTACTGTACATAATTGATGAACAAAATAGCTTAATAATATCTCTGGGATCAATGGAATAGAATAATTTACATGCAGTCATTGAATACCTACTGCATGTAAGTTTAACTAAAGAACTTATTGACGACCTCTGTGGCACAGTGGGCGAAGGCCCGCCTGCGACCCAGAAGATTGCGGGTTCGATCCCCGCCGCGGGACAAATGTTTGTATGACCTACAGATATTTGTCTCGGGTCTGGGTGTTTCTATGTATGTATGTATTTAGAAACAAAAAAGTATATATTAAGTAGTTTATAAGTCACCTAGTACCCATAACACAAGCTCAGCTTACTTTGGGGCTAGATGATGCTGTGTGAAAAGTCCAGCATTATTATTTATTTATTATTTATTAACTGAGAGATAATTTTGAATACTTTTACTTATGAATTTCATTTTCCTATTGGTGCGAAAAAGCTAGCACGTGACTTACAAAGTTTTTACGAAAAACAAATTCAACTCAAAAAAGCAGAAAGTAATTTCGCTTCGCTTCCATGTTAATAACATTTACATAAATTGCCCCATAACTTAAATATTTAACTTTGCGGCTTCATCAGCTTTCCACAGCAGACCTCGCGGCTTTACTTCTCGTTGTTTAGATAATTGAAAAAAAATAAACCTTGGGTACATCAAGAACTTATACCTACAGGAACAAACGGAGTGCACTAGCCAGCCATTATTATAGCTACGACCAACGGCGTAGGAGCCTTCAGTCTTTCTTGGAGCCAGCTCATGGGTGCTTATTAAAAAAAATTGTAGTAGGTAAGATTTCCCTTTTCGCCTTTAAAAACAATGCTTTGATATCGAATAGAATCCTTAACGCTCACACAAGTATCCTCCAGGGCTCACCTACGTTCATAATGAAGGTTTATCACATTTTTACCCACATCGTGTTCTATTTATAAACCCTTTCAGTGATAGCCTCATGCTGCGAAGACTAAACTATCTTATCTACAAACCGCTATTTCGTCGGAAATCGACTATTAGGAACACCCTAGTTCCCCTACATGAAAACTTGTTTGGCGTAATGGATTTATTTGGGTCAAGTGTGTGACACAAATTAGGGTGAGCACACATTACAGTGTGTTGCCCCGTTGGACCTAGTGAGACTTGGTCAATTACCTTAAGCCCTGGTTTCCATGCGGCAATTGTTACTATACCTGGAAATAATTTTAAGTAAGTATTCACAAAAAGTAGTTTTGTAGTTATTAACAAACAGCTGACTCTGTTTTTTTTTTTAAAATATTGTGTTCTCCATCAAGCCATTTAGGCTACAAAGCACGCAAGAGAAATATACATAGGTATACCTACTTACCTAGCATATATTATGTACGAAGGTGTCGTGTAGGTATAGGTATTAACGTAACTCTCCTTCTGAAGCCTTCGGATAATATGCCTACCTAAAATAAGGCCGAATACTTTTGATACCAATGTTTCTTCTGGGAAGCTCGGCAGAGAAAATACTGGAAACCGCAAATGAAACTATTATACTAGAGAGAAGACAGTTGATAACTGCTTAATACGGTCACAGTATTCAAGAAATGCGGACTTTAGCAATCAGAGGACTATAGGTACCTATCCATAAATGGAAACTAAGTAAATATAACATGCGATTATTGGTCAAAAGTAAATGTTTGTAATGTTTTCAGCGTTCGTTTTTCATCCGGCCAGGTGGAGTGACGATCTGCGACAGGCTGCCGGCAGAAGCTGGATGCGTCGAGCTGAGGACAGGGCGCAATGGCGCGCACTAGGGGAGGCCTATGTCCAGCAGTGGACTGCCATAGGCTGATGATGATGATGATGATGATGATGATGATGATGATGATGTTTTTCAGAATCTCTAGTGAAATATATGAACTCAATTGGGATCATTGAGAAAACTTATCCTTCTCCAGTTCGCGACCAAAATCGTGAAGGCAACAAACACGGTTTTGGGGGTCTAGCATTTTAAAACGAAATATTCAAGCTCCAGTGGAAAGCCAATAGAACAAAAATCGTAGTTACACCAACAAACGAGCAAACCGAGTGAATAAAAGCATTAAAATATACTGCCATCTAAAATCGCTCTAGCCTACATTATTAAATGTATTGTGGAGGATGATATCGGGAACGTCTCTCGGGTGTAAGCAGTTATTGGACTTGTGATCAAGTTACCCACAAGATAATGCACTTGCATTGTGATTAACCCTTGAAACCGCAGCTAATGCTGTTGAGCTGACCAAGTTAGATAGATGGAAAACTTAACAATCTTTAGTTAATAGTGTTTCTAAGCCTATATTTAAGTATATATACTACTCTAGTATAGTTTAGCTAAGATAAACTATTGTAAACCTTTATCTGAAATAAATCTTATCTTATCTTATCTTAAGTTTGTCTAAACACTACGTTCATGTCGACAATAACAACAATAATAATAGGTAATAAGTAGTTTAAATACTCGAGTTCGTTGTTTCAAATCCCGACAATTTTTGCATCGAATTGCAGACCCTAGAAACACAGAGTCATAGGAAATACAGAGAAGTGCCTTTGGCTTAAATCGATCAAGTCCATCTCAACAATGTCTCCAACACTGCAGCGACCCGCTGATTTTAGGCATAGCCTAACGCTAAATCATCTAGTAAAGATGGATCAACTAACTCCTCTGCGCGCCATGCCATTCAAACCACCTTATTACTACCTATTGATGACGCTTACGTATGGTTCTGTGTGCCTAATTACATTTGCATATTTTACGCTTAGAGCTCATATGATGGTGAATCCGGATCAAAAGTAGGTATTTCTTCCATTTCCTCGCCATTCCGGTGGCAAGCTGAAGGGTGCTAATGGACGAAGTATGCGTTATTCTAGCTGACTGACAGCTCAGTTATTTCCACTTTTTCGTTATTTCACTTTTGGTTGAACTTTACGGCTCGGGAACGACAAAAAAGTGCCTCCCGAAATTAAAATTATTATTATGTTTTCTAAACGGTGAATGAATTGATTATTAGATAGGAAAATAAAACGCACATTTGCATCCGTACCTACTTAAAAATATTACATTTCATACGTCAATAGAAACTGTACGATGTAAAATTGATGGAAACGTAATTTCGAATCACTTCGCACGTTCGTTCATCGTTCGTTGTACATTGCCTTCTGTCAATCATAGGAAGCCAAAAGGCCGTAGGGGCATGGATATATACCTAGGCACATTGAATATTTTGATTGTAAATCATGCAGACAAACTGATATGAAAATATTTTCTCGTAAATTGAAGTTACCAACGGTTGGAAGGCCACTACAGAGTTAATCTAAGCTAAAAACACAAGAAAGATCTAAGTATGTAAATACCTACCTATGTAAAAGTTTGGAGACATTGCCCAACTATTGAACTTAACGGACTAACTAACTTATATAAAAACTTTATTTTAATTACGTTACCCTAATGGTGGGTACACACGTACAGTCAGCAACGAAAGTCGATTAACATTTTATGTTTCACAAATCTGAATATTCCTGAAATCCGTAACATAACTAAACATTTTTACTAATATTTGAAGATAAAGTCTTGGTTCATAATAATTGCCCAAGAAAAGTTTATTTTTAATTGGTTTTCGAAAACAAAATCCATTTTAAAAAAGTCCAACTGTTATTTGACTTTCGTTGCTGACTGTACTTGCTCGATCTCGAGCAAGCAAGTACGAACGTGTGTACCATGCAAGTCTCAAGACAAATGCTCGAAGCCAACCAAAATGTTTGTGATTTTTTTTTTAAGTCATCGGATGAAATATGCTCATCGAGCATGTACGTACGTGTGTACCCACCATATATTTCAAAAACAATAGTCTTAAAAACACGCAATATTTACTTAGCCAACAAAAATCACAAAGAACGCATATCTACGTTGGAATTTGAGTAAAAGCTCTCTGTATTCTGTGGTAAAAGTATTGTTGATTTGTAGCATGTCTACGAGCGTAGGCAGCGCTACGCAACGCTACGAACTGTCTGATCTAGTGAGGCTGTGCCTTTTTTCTGGTGCAATAACCATTTGAGAAGGCTTTTGTTCCTCCCCTAGAAAGTTTTATGCAAGATGCGAGTTCTCAGAAATCTTTTCTATTTGCTGGTATTGCTAGATTTTAGTGCTACTATGATCTGCAAATATTTATCTCGGGTCTGCAGCCTTTTTGTCTAGCTTGAAATCCATTCCCATTTGTCATCCTAATAGAGTTCAACCAATCACATAATAGGAAAATGACAATTGAAGTCCAGAATGGGTTTCAAAAGTCAAAGGCAGCCCATGTCCAATGCCAGTTGAATTACACAATAAGGACTGGTTAGATTTAATATAATTTTTACTTCCATAATTTTTGTAATTCATAATTTTTGTAATTCTAAAACATTGTTTTGTTATTCAAACGTTCAAATTCAGAAGTTATTCACAGTAAATGCTTGCCATTCCTGCTGGATTCAAATATTCTGTAGCTGTGCTGAATATTTCATCAAAGCCTTTGAAAGCTTTATCTTATTTATTCAGCTTTGATACAAGGCACTGCGATGCAATGGGCGGTCAAGACCCGTTGTCATTTCACTGTCCAAACTTTACCTACATAAACTACTTTACATACATTACTTGATGAAAAATGTTAAATTAAGAAATTTTTAATTAGAGAAACTGTTAAAATAGATACCGACCATTAACTACTGAGAATGTTTCGATTTATCCATATTTTCGTTATGTAGCTAGATTGCAAACATAATTTGAGAGAGGGTTATAAGTACATATTATACATACATACTTACAACATACATAGAGGCCTTTGAAACTGACAAACGATAATAAGCTTTTCCACGATTACTGTCACAATAATGGCTTAGATGTCGTGGAAAACCTAGTTCAGAGCTTCCACCAGGTTTGCGGAACCTACCTTGAAAAATACCTACTCTTTATAATTTATAATAGGCTTTACTGTTTCACTGATGAATGAATTCGAACTTTTTATATGGCTACTTTCTTTCCGAGAAAAAAGCGACTGAAATTCGTGATAAATGTCCTTTGCGACAAGCGTCTATCAGCAGTGATTTATTTTCCGACAACCAATTCAGGTAGGAGCTGAAGTTTTGTTGTGATCTACAAAGAGCATAATTGACAGTTTTTCTTTTTGAGATAGCGTGTATTTTTAAGCTAGAAACATCGTACGATATCACTTTGAAGACACAAATTGAATGTGTAACCTATACTAATAAGTGCCTACGTAGAAACCTGCCATAACCACTCTGGTAGAGTACCTATACCTAAGTACTTAAGAGTACAACTTTATTGGCAAAAGCATAATATTTTCTACAACGATACTTAGGTAGGTTAATTAGGTAGGCCTACCTATGTAGGAAGCCGAGTAACGAGGAGGGCAGAGATTGTTGTGGGCCGTAGATAGACAAGGCTTCAAGAGCAACTTCACCGAGTAGCAATCTTGATAGGGTTTAATATTTGAACCATTTGGGGTTGAGACCCTAGGTCCGTGGGGTTCAGGAGCCCTTCGGGTTCTTTTATTATGCGCACTGCAAAAATTTGGAATCAGCTTCCAACGTCCAACATAAAAAAAAAAAAAGGATTTTCAAAATTCTCGGGCGTCTGGTCGAAGCGACGCGTGATCCGAGAGCTAGCACATTTTTTGGCTCAAAGGATTAGCATTGCCATCCAGCGTGGTGATCGCCAGTGTTTTGTGCACGCTTCCGACTGACAGTGACCTGGATCAGTTGAGCTATCTATAGATCGTTTCTAACGATCCTTAGATAGCTTGACTAATCCTGTTGTATTTTGTAAATATATGTAAATATGTAGTAGTTTAGTTTCTGTAAATAAACATATATTTTACCTAACTTCGAAACTCGCATAAAACCGCTGTGAACCCTAGGCCACAAGAAAATTATATAAGTAAAAATTATGAAGTTTTAATGATCGCCACAGAACTTTGTTGAGATAAGTTTTATATGAAAGTTTTAAAATGCTCTGTAAAAGCTTTGTAGGATTTTGAGAGCTATATGTACACACCTATTTATAAGTTAGGTAGGTTACCTACAGCTGTGGGACTGAATTAATACCTACAATAAAATGCTCAGTCCTTGCCTTGGTAGGTTTCAAGTTGGTCCTACTCGTAGCCCCACCTAACTATAATGCAAACTGACGAGCAAACTGTAAAAAATGATAAAAATGGAGTTCACACTTCGAACACCCAGTTGAAGCATGCATGCCAATAGCCCATCCATCATAATCTCGCTCTCTGTGGGTGTCCTAAAATTCCCTGTCTAAAAGCAATGAATGTCCTTCGATTCTTGAACAAACAGAAAAAGCTTATTTATTGTATGTGAAAAGCAGCGCAATAACAGGTGCAAGTCTGGTAAAGCTGAGTCGGCGGGCAGCCATTAATCACGGCTGGATAAATTGGACGAGCTCCACAATGGCCGCGCTCTACAATGCACCGGATTTCTTCTAGCTTCGGAATTATGGTGAGCGATGATGCCAAATAATGGATCATGCTGCAGAATGGGTACCGTGGGAGACTTTGGTGTAGATAGGTAGGTATAGGGAATGACGCAGATTCTTACTCTAGGTTCCTATCATTCAATGTTAACCCACACAAGATAACCCACAAAAAATTTGTGTAGTAAGAACATCTTAGGTCATTACCTAAGATGTTCATGTAGTTCATGGGAACATCTTAGGTCATTACCTAAGATGTTCTTACTACACAATTTTTTTTTAAAGAATACAGACCATTTCAATTCATAAGACTTGTTCAATTTCCGCCATGGAACGCAGAGTAATAGGTGAGTGAGTGAACGGAGTAATTGCAATCCTACGGTCGGATATATCTAGTTGTTACTTTGTTAGGCGATGATTAACGTATCTCTACCTACTCTACTCAGTGTAACTGCCTTCTTGCTACGTCGTACAGGGTAAGGGAAAGGGGTGAACCAAGCAAAGATACGTAACGTGTTGAGTATTGTTATCGACTTAATATGTTGAAAAATAGCTAGTAGGTACTATTTTAACATTTTAAAATAATCTGCCGTTTTCGAACAGCACCCTAGCCGTAGTTTAAAATTACGACGCGTGTAACTTGTCCCCATACAATTTTTGAGTTTAAACCTGTCGTAACTTTACACCACGTTTATTAATAAGGTCGTAGGTAGTTCTTGAAAATATGAATTGGATAGTATAGGATGTAATGTCGTATAGGTAGTAATTTGACGTGTAAATGTATGTTAAAATAAAATAATTATTTATTTTGGTTATTTATATGTATTTCATCATTGGATTTTTTTATAAAATAAATATGTAAGTACTTCAATTTCACAAACAGAAGTTTAATTTAAAAGTCTTTTTACACATAAATAAAGCTTTATAATTATAAAGTTTTTATCCTTGTCATATGGATGCCAAAATACTATCAACTATTTTAGCTTCTTTCAAGACCCAAAAAACGCTATATTTGTAGTATGTTGACATAGTAGGTACTCCCAAACAAATCTGAACATTTAATGACATTTATGAAACCATACAATTATTTTCTTTCTAGTTATACTTTGAATAGTTTGAATATAGTTTTTGTAGAAAATAAATGCCAGATCAACAGTAACAACAAAACGAACCAATTTCTCACATACATACTAAACTATTTACAAAAACTATTATACCTACTATTCATACATAACTTGTTTCTTTTTCCTGAGACCAAACGGCATCTTCTTTTGTATAGAATAAGGCATGCCGCGAGGGTCTTGCATTTTTGCAGGCATTGTGATCTCACTATTTAGCAGTTTTTCCAGGGACTGAAACAAGGTAACATATTTTTCAACACACTTGCTTATAAAGTGGCTCTATGGTCACCGCAATTAGGCACATAATGACACCCATAATCAAACTGTGACTTTTTCATTACTATAACTCACTAGTGAATTATAGATTTTTTTTTTAAATTTTATTGGTTGAGTTGCTTTGTTCTTAAAAAAGTTTTTATTCAGAAAAAAGATCGTGTTCAATAGATCAAATAAATTAATGTTCCTATTGCTTGCTCATTTCATGCAACTTCTTATTTAAATAGATAATTTTAACTCGTACGTGTTTAATAAATAAAACTTTCACTCAAATATAACTTTTGTTTTCTCTGTAATAAAAGAAAACCTTTAAATTCCCCATTTTGTCCGTGGCAGAATAGGCCGCAAACCATATGCGCGGCGCGGAAATATAGTCTGTGGCCGATCGCAATGCGCGCTCATAGGAAAACTGATTAATTTTTCCCGCAATAGCGAAACATTTTTTACAACTCATTTTCACTGTTGAAAATGAGTTTTTATTGTTATTTTATTCACAAGTGTGTTGAAAAACGTCGTATGATACACGTGTGTATTGATGATTACCTGCCTCGGCTCTGATAAATAACGCCTCGGCGGAAATCACCAATGTTACACACTAGTACCATAATGTACTATTATCAACTAGCTACTACATGTTGGTCGAATGGGGTTGTGTCTCACTTTCAATCCGAAGGTCGTGGGTTCGAATCCCGGCCGTGCATTAATGGATCTTGCGTTTCGTGAAATTTATATGCGCTTTAACACGAGCTCTTAACTTCAGGAAACCACCTACAAAGTTAGAAAACATGGTGTCAAGTGCACGAAAGGAGCCTCTTTGAGGCGCACCTAAAATCCTTTCACCACACTGGTTTGACGAGAACTGGTGACACGATAAGAAGAAGTATGAAATTGAATCATACAGTACGAAACTCTAGTTTACCTGCTGCTCATCAATAAGTCCTCGATCCCTCAGCGCCTTTTCAACATCTGTGAAACTCTTCTGCAAATCTTTGTTGTTTGACTTCTCTACTGCTTCCTTTACTCTTAAAATCTGAAAATAAAGGAATATAGAGAGAGACCCTAGAGCAGCAATAAACTTGTGACATCAAAAATAATGCTAATCTATTTGTACTGCAAAATGTGGTCTTGTGGCAAACTATGGTGTCTAAGCAATAACAAACATTGCCCTTATCCCACTCTTTTGTGTGGGGTCGGCATAGAAATATCTTGTAAATATGTATCATAATTTTAAATTGCTGAGTTTTTTTGTCTGTCATCTTTGGCGAACGCTATCATATTTAGTCTATTTTAGGAATCAATAATAATGTAAGATACAACTTACAGTCTCTTCGAAGAATGTGTGTTTGTCCTTCTGCTCAGGAATGTCAATGTCCAAAACTGCTTTTAAAATTGGCACAGCGTCATCCAGTCTACCCATATCTGCTAAAGCAGTGGCCTGTAGATTATAATATATAAACTTAGTAATAGATAGATACACAGTACCTAGCCCTGTAAAACTTGAAAAACTTGTGTAATTTTCAACACAGTTTAAACATTGAAGTTTCCTTTTTAGTTTTTAAAATGTTATATGTGACTTACCCTAATATTTCTGATAGTGACATAGTGTGGCCTCTGCATTGATATTGATTCTAAAGCAATGTGTGGAGCTCCTTGTTTTAGTGCTAGACCTAAAATAAACATTATTTTTAGCTTTAAAACTTTGAACTTTAAAGGCAAGATTTATTGGTGTGTTTCATAAAAACATAAGTCATGCTAAAGTCTTGATTTTATGCTGTAATTAAGACATTAAGTTAACTCTTTAACTTTTATGACACACACTGCATATCATTAACAAGTTTTGACATTCTTCATTCATGGAATTTTAAGCCTCTTTCAAAGTAAGTAACAAATACAAGTTGACTCTGACTTGCCCTATGGACCCTCTCTCTAAAAAACCACAAGCATTTCAAGCATGTAAGATATTAGCAGTTACATTAATGATGATGTAAACCAGGCTTGCTGTCAAGTAGTAGATAAAGAAGAGTAATAGCTTAATTTGACAAACCTGCCATGAAAGTCGAGGCTCTTCTTAAGGGCTTGGTGCCTACATTTGTCATGTCAGACCATAATCTCGAAGCATACTTCAAGCTCTCAGGCGTATTCTGAAAACAAGCTATTTTAGTCCCTTCTAGATCACAATCCAATGCACATTAAGCGCTTTTCTATAGAGGACATTTTAACCCCCACTCCAAACTGATGATGTATTGAGGTTTTAGTTAGACTAACTAGCTATATTAACTCACCTGTTTGTAACATGCAGCGAGAATAAGCACCACTGGGTATTTTGGATATTTGGACATATTAATCTGCTTTTCCTTGACCTTCTCAAACACTCTGTACATTTCGTTATACATTTCATTATTGTAGAGCAAGTCAAGTAGTATTTGGAAACTGATTAGCTGATCAAAGAAACCAGCATTTGCTGGTTCTTCGAAGCACTGAAATAAAATTGTATTCATATTAAAAACTTTTTTTACGCTAGTATTTTTGTAGTGTAGCTTGTAAATAATCTCTTTCTGGGATCAAATTGGCGATATTTTGGAGAAGGGCCAGTGGGCCTGTGATGAGCACCGTGACTGAAGTCTCTTGTCTCGTTTTCTCGTTAAAAATCGTCATAACTGTGTCTGTCGTCATGCGCAGCCCCTTATTTCATATCGTTATGTTAAATTGTGAGATAGTGTGACATAGTCTCTGTCATGGCGCTCATATTTGCGCAAAATGATAAAAATACCGGCATGACAAATTTTCTCATCTCACGCCGTGACAATTTCACGTTGCTTATCATAGCCCCACAGGTAAAAGTATCCTAAACCTGCGAGCATGCATGAAGAATGTTATGAGAGTGAATGAGGCGAAGGTTGTATGTCAGGATCGTAGCAAGTGGAGATCTGTAGTCTCTGCTTACTCCATTGAAAAAAGGAATGAAATGAATAAAACGCCTTTCAGCATAATTTAATACTTCGTGTTGATATTATTACCTGTAAAGCTTCTTTGGGAGCATCAAGGAAGTAGAACATCCTCATCACAACTGGTCCAAAAATAAATGATCCAAATCTGAACTCAGAATTTTGTGAATTGAACCTAGAAGGAGAGTAGTTTTACATCTGATCAATCTAACTTTTTGTTGATCGTAGCTTTTTCTCTTTTCTAAAGATTTTTGCAAAAACTAGTAAGGTTTTCCGTGATACACAAGATAGACTAAAGTTTAGTCATTTTGGGTATCACTAAACTAAATGCAGAGCCCACTTTCATCGGTCATTTAATTTGGTTTTATTTTTATTATCAGCAGATGTTTCTACCGTAGTAAGTACATTCATTACTAACTTTTTTACCATACGAATAATAAGATCAACATCAGAAGGCTCAGCTAAATGAACCATATTCTTCAGATCTTCTGTGAAAATCATATTTTTTGGATCAGCAACAAAGTCGGTCATCTTCGTCCTGAATTTGTCAGTGAAATTCGTAAACTGTTCCTTTGTCTTTTTCCTGGCATTAAGATAATTATCAATACCAAGAGCTGACTGAGAATAGAGCTGATTCACTGTAAAGAAAAGGATAATAATAAAATATCAAAATCGCCGAAAAATCTCAAGACTCGCAAAGCCAAAGAAACAAACCTGGCGAAATGTGTAAGTTTCTACAAGACTTCAACAAACGAACATTTATTGAAGTTTTCACGATATAATTTAGAAATGCAGTCATTTTTAATTTTTGTTTTGTAGAACAAAACAAAATCTTGAAAGTTTTTCAAATCAATTTTTTTAGGTTAGATACATAGATTATAGATTAGACCATAGATAGACATTTTTTGTTAATGGCTCAGGATACAAGTCTTTCTAGCCAGATTAATAAAATCTATTCTCCATGGACATCTTTCTATTGAGTTTTGTTGGTGGCGCGTCTAGGTAGGTAGGTACACAGGTGTGTCTGTAATTTAGGCATCTTGATCATAGAGATATACGAGTATATTGCATCTTGATACAAGAGGTACAAGAGTAATATACCATACTAAATCTATGATGCACAGGGTACAACAAATCTTGGAAAAAAGATTTTAATGTCAATGTCATGAGTAGTGGTCTCTTTTTGAGTGATCTGCGGTCTGCGGCGTCATGTCATTCATTTCATTCATTCCATTCATTCAATGAAACAAACATGTCTGATTGTCTGAGTAGAAAATGCAAGTGAAGCTATCTTTGTGTTTTCATGGTTTTAATCATTAAATTAACCATTAGGAAGTGTGCTAATCAAGTATATAAAGAACCTGAATGCATTGTACATGTTATACACTGTAATTGCATTATAACAAGTAAAATGCATTCTGTAATATTCTACTGATAATTTGATCGTTCTCTGTTAGTTATGACTAATATGAAAAAAACGTTGTGTAACTCAAGGGATATTATTTTACGACTTGTTATTCGTAAAATGATATTCCTTGAAATTTTATTGATACCTACTCAAAACTCAACAAAACTGTAAAATAGTGTTCATGGTATGAAAGATGACAAGTGTCCAGTTGTGCTGCAATCTTTGCAAAGACTTTGGAAGTATTATTGGATGTTTTTTGTCATAGGACAAGTTAGGCGCATTTTGTAAGCGACCACCTACTCTTAAAATAGTATTGCAATCTTAATTCTATAACATTTACAGAAATGTAATTTTTATCGTTTTCTGTCGAATATCTTTAAATAGGCCTTTGCCCAGCAGTGGGACATTGAGGGCTAGTATAATAATAATAATAATCTTTAAATAAAAAGTAAACCTATTTGAATAGGTTACTACTTATAGTTGCCTACTCAATTTTTATTATGTAGGTGTGAGCTCATACCATGAGTGCTATTTTTTTTAAACACTATCAAAAGGACCATTATTGAGAATAAATTGGGATGAGTAAATTCGTTTTAAATGTATTTCTACTCAATTATTTGATTCAAAATTATTAATTTGTTTGTCAATAATTTCCCATTCAATATTGCTATTAACACTTTTTCTTTCTAGTTTCGAAACATTAACATCAGCAATATGGAAGTCTATCTCAATGTTTATAAAACCAAGAATGGTACTATTAAATGATACATTGATGAACAAGATGACTGAGCAACAACAATATTTGAGAGGCAATGTGAAGATGAGACTATGATGGTTCATTACAACATGAAAAGTACAAATAACTAAGTAATGTTGGAATCAGGAACTGGGTGGAAATGTAATCTAAACAATAGTTATAATTTACCTAATAGATGTGCCATAAATTATACAAGTCACTGTCACAACTTACTGTTAAAGTTTTGTACAAACATCCAATAATGGCCTTGAATGCTTTGAAATATATTTATGTGCATATCATCCGGTTTTTGTTTTTAACTGGCTTATGGTTCTGTTTCTCTAACATAAATATGTAATTTAAATTCTTTGTTACAGATAGCATCAAAAATTTCAGAAAATTTAAAACTAAAATACAAATAATGTCAGATAAACACATAAGGCACAGGACATCATCAAGAAGACACAAAGAAGAAGCAACTAAACACTCCAAGCGAAGGAATGGTTACCAAGAATGCAAAAAATATGAAGAAGCAACCACTCCTCCACTACCCACAAACAGACACAGTATAGAAGAACTGATGCAACAAAGAGAGTCACTTAGAGAAGAATTAGAACTGTTAAATGCAAAAAAAACAACAGCTTTAAAAACTTCAAGAGAGAAGAAACGAAAACATGAAGATTTTTGGAAACAAGAAGATTATAAACATAGAAAAACAGACAAAGTTTCTAACACAAGTTATAGGGATTCCAAAACAAATTTGAAGGACTCTAAATTGAAAGTAGATAAGAAAGGTAGATCCAGAGTCCATATATCACCAGAATACAATGTAGATAAATACCTAGACTCAGAAGATGAAGAAAGCATCATTGAACAACAGAGAAAACAAAGGAAACAACTACTAGAAAAATTTAATGGTATTGAACTGACAACAAATAATGAAAATAATATGAATGATAAATCTGAACAAAAACTTTCAGTAAACCACCAAGCTCCAACTGCAAGCAATAAAACATTGCCACAGACACAGAAGGAAATCAATAATGCAGGTTCAGCTCAATCAGACATGTTTTCCGAAAGAGATGACTTTATCCTACAAAATGTTCAAGGAACAAGAGATACAAAAGATGAGAATAATTCCCAGCTAACTGATAACTGGGATGATGCTGATGGCTACTATAACATCAGAACAGGAGACATTATAAAAAGCAGATATGTCTTAAAAGAACTTCTTGGAAAAGGGGTCTTTGCAAATGTCATTCATGCTCAAGATCAAACGAAAATGAACGCTTCTGTAGCAATTAAAATTGTCAGAAATAATGATCTCATGTACAAAACAAGCTTGAAAGAAATATCTATTTTAAAAGAAATAAACTTAGCTGACCCTGATAATAAATACCACTGTGTAAAATATATTTGCAACTTTATGCATAAGGGGCATCTGTGTATTGTGTTAGAAGCACTACATATGGATCTACGTAGTATCCTCAAAAAGTATGGAAAGAATCATGGCATCCACATGAAAGCTCTTATCAGTTACAGCCGACAACTTCTTATGGCGTTGCGACTTCTAAAGAAAATTGGAATAGTCCATGCTGATATTAAACCAGACAACATCCTGGTGAACGAAAAGAAGAATGTTCTTAAACTATGTGACTTCGGCTCTGCTGCTAAAATCGATGAAAATGAACCTACGCCATATTTAGTTTCCAGATTCTACAGAGCCCCTGAAATAATTCTTGGTGTACCATACAGTCATGGCATAGATATTTGGTCATCTGCATGCACAATATCTGAAATGGCCACTGGAAGAATTCTGTTCACAGGAAACTCAAATAATCGAATGCTCAAATGCTTCATGGATCTAAAAGGGAAAATTCCTGTAAAACTGATAAAGAAAGGGAAGTTCAAAGATCAACATTTCAACTATAACAACAATTTCCTGTTGCATAAAAAGGATGAGTTCACTGGCAGAGACAAAGTTATTGAACTGAGCAATAATAGCATCACCAGGGATTTGTACAAGGAACTAAAAAAATCTTGTAAGAATATATGCCCTGGCGAAGAAAAAAAACTGACACAACTCAAAGATCTTTTGGATAAAATGTTAATGCTGGATCCAAACCAAAGATTCTCAGTTAGTGATTGCTTGAAGCACGCATTTATACAAGAGGAACTTGAAAAGTGAATATATAAAGACATTTAAATCAAATCTAATGGTACTTAATAAAACAAAGGTTTAATTTTATGTTTACGTTTTATTAGATACGAAATCAACAAAAATATATGCCATCAACCAAAATATCACTTAAAATAATATAGTACATTGTATGGGTTATATCACATTTAATTCAAGAAAAATTGACAAGATCAATTAGGAGTTCTGCAATTGACAAGACGGTAGTACAAGTTTAGGTAAAACAGGAATTGATACAGTAAGCCTCTATGTACTAATTAGGAGGTAGGTTACCTACTTGTTTATAAAAAGTACAATATAAAGTTTTATAGCTTGTTCGATCGTATCGTCTATTTGCAGTTTAAATAATTCCATTTTTCTTCAACTTAAAAATAAACAAATTCAAGACTACATTTAGCTTTGCTAAACAAGTTCGTTCATTGATTTACGCTATGAGAAAATCAACAAAATAAATGTATAATTCAAAAACAAAGCAAGATACAAAAGAAATATAAAAGTCAATTAAACTAAGGAAGTTATCCAACCCCTTTGAAAACTTGATTGGTCCAAATATTTAGCCTCTCACTCGCACACTCATTTCATTCGATCAATGAAGGGGTTGTATTAATGCATAATAAATCTAGTGAATAATCACAACATTAATAAAATAATTGTAATAATACTCAATAGCTCAAAACCTCGAATATATCAATGGCTCTTAGACAATTTATGATAATAAAATGAGTAAACCTGGAAAATTAGTAATTACTTGGGCAAAGATGAATTTGATTTCCAGTATTTCCACTGATAAAAATCGCATGTGATATGTCTTAAACCCTAGACTCAATTATAACTTATTGCTTGAGATGAGGTAGGAAAAATTATAATGTTAGGATAGGTAAAATCAACTTGAATATGATCTGAAAATACCATTGTAATGGTATTTTTCAGATCTTTCTAAGTATACTTAGGTGAGTCTTTCGAAGTTTTTCTAAGGCTTCTAGCTAATCTACTGGTACTAAGCGTATGTGTGAAAAAAGAGAAAAGGCCATTAGTTAGACTACAAATAGATACTTTAGTTAAATGTCCTCCAATATTTTATTTTGATAATATTTATTTAGAACGAAAATGGACGTGGATAACCAGCAGTTTCATATTAGTAGACTGTTGTAATATAAGAAGCCTCTCCCCGAAAAACTCACTGTGTATGTACATACTTATCTATGTATGGATAGGACCTACATTGAACAAATTAGTAATTATTTTGAGTTCCCACTAAAGTTCAACGCACTCTATAATAATTACAGCCTCTTATCAGGTATTGATCACTCATCAAAATGATTTCAAACAAACTTATCATGCAAGATCATTAATTGAGTGGCATAATATTAAATACAAGCAGCTTTATAATAAATCTAAGCATAAATACTTAGACTGCTATTCTTAAAAATTACAATCAGCCCCCTTACCATGACCATGCTATCTCTATGGTAGAATAGAGAAAATGACATTTTCGTTCAGACGATTTTGTGTGTTATTGCGGTCGTAGAAAAGATGCTTTTGCTTAAAGTCATATGTCATTTTTCTCTATTCTACCGTAGAGATAGCGTGGTCATGCTAAGGGGGCTGGTATATCAAGAGGCCAATGCAAGTAATCATACATCATCAAGATCCAGTAAAAAATAAGATTAAGTATAGAGAAATCAATATGTTATGTGTCTATGCAGTTAGTTTTTACTGTTCTATTAACAAGATTGTAATAATAAGTACCTACCTAGTATAAAACAAACATCATCACGACTAGCGACTAAAACAGGCGAGGTAAACAATAGCAGCCTTTATACGTACAATCTATCGCGAGGTATACAGCCAAACGCGCGTGAAGCTACGCGAGCTTCAAAAAAATTATCACTCGCGATTGCGCGTACAAGGCTTTCCCGATAGCGTTTTGACAAGAACTAACGAGTAATCGCGCGCGAAAGAACGCGTAGCGTCAAAATGATCACTCGCGATTGCGTGTACAGGCTTTCTCGCGCGCGCAATCCTGTACGCTCAATCACTCGCGAAAGATTGTGTGTCTAAAGGCTGCTAATAACGGCGTTCACGCGCGGGAAAGCCTGCACGCAATCGCGAGTGATATTTTTTTTAAGCTTGAAGCTACTCGTTCTATCACGCGACTGGCTGTATCCCTCGCGATAGATTGTGCGTATAAAGGCTGCTATTTTCTCAGATCTTTAGTTTGTATTCCAGATCATTTGAAGATGTCTAAGGGGGTAGTCAGAGGCATGTCCAAATAAATATTTGATCATGCAAATAATGTCTTGTTTCGCTGTTTTAAACCATTAAAATCCCACTTCACAAATTACTTATTAAAGCAATACGAACCCGCAGATTTAATAAAATCTTACCTTCTGTGTGAGAATAAATCGTTTTTTCGTTTTTGTAGGTCCTACTATAGATAGGCGTACACTTTGAACACATATTATAAACTGGAGCTTCGTGTTATAGGAATACTAACATCGACCACTCTATAGATACAAGCAATTTTAAATGACAAACAAGTATGTGAGGTGCAACACAAACCTGCCTTATAATATAAAAATATTTCTTTCTATAAATCTATGTGTTTCAAGCTTCGATCGCATAAACAGAATGGTTAACTAAATAAATCACAAGTCACTTATGTGTCACAACTTTTTATATCTACAAGGGGGTTGCAGCCAGCCGAAGCAGAGATCACGGTGGTTTAAATGTCAGTTTTCTATATACTCGTATATAACATGTTGATAATAAGAACTGGGACCTTGCGTTGGAGTTCAAATTTTTTAGACATTAGGTACTTACAAATCTTTTGAAAACAACAATGTTTCTAATCACCATCAAATGGCCATAAGTACCTAACTTCTTCCAAGTTATTTTGATTACAAAATAACTTAAAAATCAAACCAATATTATCAATTTGATTTCCTCCCTAAATATTTTCTAAATTAAGTATTTAGACTCGACGATGAAAACAGCTAAGTACGAAGCCATAACCATATCAAACATTTGGCCCGTAGAAGTACCTAGGTAAGGTACTTACTTACCTAAGAAAAAATTTTAAAGTCTGAAAGTGAGGCAATATTTTCATTACTTAAAAAAATCTTTGCTTCGGCTGAATGTCATCCCATATAATCTTAAAAGTAGCTAATCTAATGTCATACTATGGATGGATCCATTACAAGACTATCTCTCTACTCAAAAACGCTATTTTAATTTAAACAATGCTTAAAAATCTCATTCGGGTGGTAATTTTTAATTAATTCAGCATAAAGTAGGTATCAACTCAAATCAAGCCTAGCTTACTAGAGTTAGTATTGGCTTGAAGTAGGTACATTGACGCTCAAGCATACTCAGTTCTCTTGTTTATAATTTCTTAAAACACTTCGAAGCGAACTCATAGGGTACACAATAAGTAAGTACTTACATAATTTAAATGGTAACAAATCATACATACAAAATCGTTCAATTTCATACCGGAGCTAAACTAAGCATTGTTTAATTTAAGACAACTTTTAAAGTAAGGAATTTTAACCATTATCATAAGCAGAAATGGGATGCTGAGCAGTCTCAATCGATTCGTATTGTTCACTGGTTACAGTATCACAAAATAAATGTTACATTCGAGAAAATGCTTCCACACGCGAGCGGAGAACGTTGTACGAAATCAACACGTCCGAATAAATAATACGCACGAATCTTACAGATTTTAAGTACACAACGAATGTCATACATTATACATAGCAAATTGGAAGGATATTCTAGCATACAGTCATCATTGCTTTACTTACATTAAAGTTATTGCTGTAAGGCGTAGAGGTTGGAGTAGCACTATAATACTCTTAACAATCGGAATGTTCGTGCATATTCGGGCGAAATCATTTCGTACAATATAACGCCTGAAAAGCGTTATCAACAAACAACGCTGTTTTAGCCAAGTGTATGTTTTTTTTATTTTTAAAAGTAACCAATAAAGTTGCTGCACAGAAACATTGCTTGGTCAAACCAGCACTGGTGGTTTGAAATCGGCTATAGAGATTTATTAAAGTAGACGGAAGCTGCCCTAGCCCTAATTAAAGTTTCTAGAACGAAATCAGATCATAGCGATTCTTTACAAATTCAAGTACCTACCATTGCAGGACGAAAAACACGCACCAAACTGTAGGTATAAGTAGTATGTTCAAAGACTATTTGTATTGGCCATAAAACTAGGCGCCATTTTTTACAAGTAGGTACACTTCGCCCAAGGGATCTAGGCATACTTGAAGTTAGCCGTTTGTCTGCGCAGTGAACGCTTTTTCATACAAAATTGTGTACGGACAAACGGGTAACTTCACGAAGACAAATGGGAAACTTCACGAATTGCTAGATCCGTTGGGCGAAGTATAGGTCTATAGGTCTTATTTCAAAACATACATACAGTTTGATGCGACATAGTTCCTATTTAATTTATTATTCCTGCATTCTCAACGCACCATAGAAGTTCTAATTTAAACACTACCATGTCGGAGACAAACAGCGCATCACTAGCCCAGGAGACCGCGGCAGCGGGGTCCGGGGGACGAGACGACGCGACGCGCCCCACCGACCACATCGCAACACTCCATTCAAAACCACGGATCAAACTAGGCGCGCGTTCTTACGTCCAATATACCATCTACCTATTTTACAGTCCGCTATTTTCATTTATAATCCACTGACTATCCCCAACATATGGTCCTCTCTCACCGTGGAAAAGGATAAGGACGTCTTGAGGCCTACTTATTTGAAGACCGTGTCAAACAAATTCAAGAAACTTTGACGAGTCGTACGCGTCGGCCATTACGCGACGACTTTGGAGGAGGTCACGGAAGGACATTTAGAGGGCGAAGAAATTTTCTCGTCACTGGATTTAAGGATAAGACATCTTGTGAGTTCGTTCCTATTTATTCCTCTTATTCCTCTTATTTCCTCTTCTCTTAATTAGTTAAAACTTCTTATTTCCCTTCTTAAATATCATTTACATCGTGCTAAATCTTGAGTTCAAAGCTTTGTGCTTTCTTTATACGCTACAATTCATTCTATAAAATATTTATCCCGTTATTTATAATCTTTTAGCTTCATTGACAATTTTTTATCGTAGGCTTTGTGCATTAATTGCAGTCATAAAACTCGAGCGAGTGTGAATGCCTATCGCATGAATCATCTTGTTTACTCCAAATCGAATACGCACAGTCATTGAGCTACCTAGTTCAGTTATATTTGTGCCTTCTTATCTTTATTACGGTGCATTGAATAACTAGTACTTATTGCACCTTTTATACGTAGGTATTAAATCAGCTGTTGCTCTTATCGCGATTTGAAGTTTTGTGATCATGTCCGAGCTTAAAACTTTAATTAAAAAACGCTCAGCTATAAAATCAAAGCTTACTATTTTTGGCAATCATCTTAAATTAATAAAAGCCGCCAAATCATTAACGGAATTGCAAATCATAGACTTAGAGTGTCGCTTGAGAAAATTTGAGCCCTTATGCGAGGAATTTGACGCGTTACAGACTGAGATCGAGATTCTTTCTGACGATTCACCAACCGATGAAGTTCCCGCGGAGCGTGAGCAGTTTGACAACGATTACTACCCGCTTGTAGCCACAGCCAAAAGTCTGCTTGCTGCCGGAGGACGGAGCAGCGGGTCTGTGATGGACTTCAGTGATGCAGAATCAGGTGGGCAAGTGAGAAATTTAGTTAGGCTACCGAAAATTGACTTACCACATTTTAGCGGTGGCTATCAGAACTGGCTCGAATTTAAAGACACTTTCCTTTCTCTTATACATAACAGTGATAGCATAGATAACATAAATAAATTTCACTATTTACGGGCTTCTCTTCAAGGTAGTGCCGCTCTTATTATTAAAAACATTGATTTTAAAAGTGTGAATTATAAAATTGCGTGGGAATTATTGTGTGAGCGATACGATAATAGTCGCTTACTGATTAATAACCACATACAGGCTTTGTTTAATGTCGATCCTATACGAACAGAATCATGTAAGTCGATTAGGTATCTAGTTGATGTAACAAACAAAAACATCAGGGCTCTCGCATCATTAAAAGAACCCACCCAGTACTGGGACACGCTGATAATTTATATGATGTCAACTAAACTTGATAGTGTGACGGGTCGTGAGTGGGAAGAACATAGGAGTACATTATCGTCATCCCCAACCCTATCACAGTTCATAACATTTTTAAATAACAGAGCTGACTTGTTAGAATCTTTGGAAGAGAAAAATAAAATTTATAAAACAAAAACAGAACCCGTAAAAGCAAAAAGTTTAGTGATAAATAACACAAATAAAACTTACAAACGTAATGCATGTCCATTGTGTGCCGATGAGTCACATCAGCTGTTCAATTGCGAGTCGTTTAGGAGTCTTCCATTAGAATCTCGGAAATTAAAAGCTAAAGAGTTAAACGTGTGCTTGAACTGTTTGCGTTCAGGTCACATAGCAAACAAATGTTTTTTGTCACACTGCAAATACTGCAAAGAAAAGCACAACACTCTTCTACATGTAGAAAAATCCGAGCATTCGTCTGCTTCTCATGATTCGTCTTCGTCAATATCAAAAGATATTGTTTTGACAACTGATGTAATACCGGTTACTACTCCGACGCGTGTTTTCCTTTCCACAGCGTTGGTGAGAGTGGTTGACGTCAGGGGCAACAAACACACCGCCAGGGCGATCTTGGACAACGGTAGCGGAATAAATATCGTTTCCGAGGCTTTCTTCAGTAAGCTGGGTTTGCCGAGGCGGAACGTGAGCTCCACGGTATCAGGTTTTAATAATCATGTATCCAATAGTACACAGTCTTGCAATCTCACAATTGAGTCATTGAATTCTAGCTATAGGACTAACATTGATTGTCATTTGTTTACCAACGTCACCACAGCAGTACCAATCACATACATAGACACAAAACACATTAAAATTCCAGCAGGCTTATGTCTATCTGACCCCTCTTATAACATTCCGTCTAAAGTGGATCTTCTTATCGGGGCAGATATCTTCTGGGATATCCTAGGTAATCAAAAAATTAGCCTAGGCAAGCACTTACCTACTTTACGTAGTTCAGAGTTCGGATGGATAGTCACTGGTCACATCTCGGGCGCAAATAGTACATTCAGTCAATGTCTTTTCACTCAAGGTCAACTTGATATTGACCTCACTCGATTCTGGGAGATAGATAGCGTTTCTCTTGATCATTCTCTCTCCGCAGAGGAACGAGCGTGTGAAGATAGTTTCACTGTCAACACAACTCGTAAGGACGACGGTCGATTTGTAGTCGCGATTCCTCTGAAGCAGGATCCTCAGGTCTTAGGCGATTCTTTCGAAATGGCTAAGCGTCGTTTCTTGTCGTTGGAACGCAAATTCGAACGAGAACCTGTATTCAAGGAGAAATATTTAGATTTCATGAAAGAATACGAGCGGTTGGGTCACATGACTGAAAATAAAACTCTTTATCCTTACAGTGACAATGTCAACTACTATCTTCCGCATCATGGCGTACTTCGGGAGTCCAGTACAACTACAAAGTTGCGTACAGTCTTTGACGCTTCTGCCGTCACCTCTTCAGGAATTTCATTCAATGAAATTCAGATGGTCGGTCCTACGGTCCAAGACGATCTCTTATCGATCCTCCTCAGATTCCGCCAGCATAAATTTGTAGTTTCGGCAGACATAGAAAAAATGTTTAGATCTATCGACATAGTTCCCAGTCAACGTTCGCTACAGCAAATCGTATTTAGGTATGACTCATCGCAGCGCTTAAAAACGTACACTCTTAACACAGTCTGTCAAGGGACTGCCTCGGCGCCTTATCTCGCGACGAAATGCCTCAGTAGCCTGGCATCCACAGTAAAGGATAGTAGTGTCAAACAGAGTATATTGCACGACTTTTATTGTGATGATTTATTAAGCGGGTCTAGTACTGTTAGCGAAGCTATAAAGTTGTGTCGGGGAATTACTGCCGTCTTAGATTCTGCAAAATTAAATATTCGTAAATGGAAATCTAATAATGCAAACATTCTTAACGAACTGTTTTCAGGTAAATCTATAGATTCGCATGCAATATTAGATCTTTCAGATAACAACACAAACACTTCTTCGAAAACATTAGGTATTTATTGGCTTTGTCAGCAGGATACCTTATCTTTCTCAATAAATATTGAGCTTCACGAGAAGGTTACCAAGCGCCACATTCTTTCTGTTATAAGTCAGATATTCGATCCATTAGGGCTTGTAGGTCCATGCGTTGTCGAAGCAAAGTTGATTATGCAGAAGTTGTGGGTCAATAAAAGCTCTTGGGATGAAGAAGTTTCGTCAGAGATTTTACATCTTTGGTCTTCATTTGCTAACACATTACCCTGTCTTAATGAGTTACATATTCCTCGATGGGTTCTTAGTGATCTTTGCGTAAAGGTCGAAATCCATGTATTCACAGATGCATCTGAAAGGGCTTATGGGGCATGCGTCTACATTCGGTCTGTGTGTAACTCGGGGCTTGTGCGTGTTCAGCTCTTAATTTCTAAAAACAAGGTTGCGCCAATTAAACCAACAACTATCCCACGTCTTGAGTTGTGTGGGGCCTTATTAGGTGCGAGACTGTGTACTAAGGTACAAAGTTCACTTACATTAAAAATAGACATGTGTCGATTTTGGTGCGATTCCACGATCGTTTTAGGGTGGTTGTCCACCCCTTCTAACCAACTGAATCAATTTGTACGTAATCGCGTGAATGAGATCCAGGAAAGCACCAGCGGTCACACGTGGAGCTACGTACCGTCCAAGGAGAACCCGGCAGATCTTGTTTCTCGCGGGGTGAAGGCTGATATTATCAGCGACGCCTCGTTATGGTGGTCGGGCCCATCATTTTTGCTCGAATCAGAGCATTCTTGGCCTAAAATGCCTAATGAATCCCAGAAACAGGACCTACCGGATCTCAATTCTTGTCTTTTCATAAATAACCAAGATAGCAAGAACGATGACGATAAACTTTTCTCAAAACTGATATCTAAATATTCACAATTTACAAGGTTACAAAGAGTTATAGCTTATGTACAAAGATTTATATATAACTGTAGAAACAAAACAAAAAGATTCAGTGATCATCTTTCTTGCGAAGAATTACAAAATTCATTCAACTTTATCTTGCACACTGCACAGTTAGAAATGTTTCCGAATGAATACACGATCTTAAAATTAGGTCACACTTTGCCAAAGAAAAATAGATTAATATCATTGACCCCATTCCTAGATCACAATGATATCTTGAGAGTCGGCGGTAGACTTGATAATTCGCCTTATAGCTATGACACAAAGCATCCTATATTGCTATGCAGCAAACATCACATAACAAAAATCATATTTCAAATGCATCACTTAAAGCTTTTACATGCTGGACCTCAGCTATTGTTATCGAACATTCGTCTTAACTTTTGGCCTTTAGGAGGAAGGAATTTGTCTAAATCCATAACTAGAAGTTGTATAAAATGTTTCAGATTCAAAGCCAGTAATGTTCAGCCTATAATGGGGCAGTTACCGGAATCCAGAACTAAACTGGAATTCCCCTTCTTACACTGTTCAGTAGATTATGCAGGCCCAGTTATGATAGCTAACCGTAAAGGTCGAGGTTGCCAACTAATAAAATCTTACTTGTCCATTTTTATCTGCTTGGCTACTAAAGCCGTACATTTGGAGCTCGTTACAGATCTCACTAAAGAGGGATTCATGGCCGCTTTAAACCGGTTTGTGGCTCGTCGAGGGAAGCCTCACAGTATAACCTCCGATAACGGGACTAATTTTGTAGGTACATGTAACGAGTTACATCGTTTTTTACAGGAATCAGGTACACAAATTAGTTCTGAAGTCGCTCAACAGGGCATAGACTTCCTCTTCATTCCGAGCTACACACCACATTTTAACGGTATGGCTGAATCTGCTGTCCGTTCCACAAAATATCATCTTCGTAGGCTTCTCCAACTTACTCATTTCACTTATGAAGAAATGCACACTTGCCTAACTCAGATTGAAGCCATTCTTAATTCACGTCCTATCACTGCCTTAAACTCCGACCCTACAGACTACACACCTTTAACTCCCGCTCACTTCCTAATAGGACGATCACTTGTGTCTGTTCCTCATCCACAGCTGACGACAGAAAGAATAACGAGCCTTGAGCGATACAAGCGAATCGAGTTCGTCAAGCAACATTTTTGGAAACGATTTTCCGACGAGTACGTCACCACTCTCCAGCAAAAGACGAAGTGGTCTACTCCGACGAGCGAACTCAAATTGGGTTCCTTAGTCCTTATAAAGGACAAAGCACTGCCTCCATTACGTTGGGCCCTGGGTCGCTGTGTGGCCGTTTTCCCAGGAGCTCAGGACAAAGTAGCTCGAGTCGCTGATATAAGGATCAAGGGAGGAACCATCGTTCGAAGGGCATTTAACAACATTTGTCCCCTTCCAGAACCTGCTTGTTGAATCAGCTGCCTACCTACTTCAACCGGGGGAGTATGTCGGAGACAAACAGCGCATCACTAGCCCAGGAGACCGCGGCAGCGGGGTCCGGGGGACGAGACGACGCGACGCGCCCCACCGACCACATCGCAACACTCCATTCAAAACCACGGATCAAACTAGGCGCGCGTTCTTACGTCCAATATACCATCTACCTATTTTACAGTCCGCTATTTTCATTTATAATCCACTGACTATCCCCAACAACCAAGACTATCCCTTCCTACTCTAACTGGCAAACTAACCAAGTTCTAGAAGGTTCAGTCCACACAGAAAATTAATGAATATAGCATTTGAAATTCAATAATTGCGTCTTTACAAATTGTAGGTATAGATAAGATAGATAAGTTACCAAAACACGGTGGAATATAGAAGCTAAAATAGCAATCTTCGCAAATTAACAAGTTAGGTAGGTAACATTCTGAAATTATTGAGCAAAATAATAACATTCTGTAAATGAAGGTCATTTTTCTTTCAATTTTCTTTTCTATGTGTGTTACCAAATGAATGTTTTTATTTCTTTCTAACTTTCGTGTGACTACCCTCACTAGACCTTCAATGTTACAAGTAGTAACAAGTTAAATATAATTGGGAAGATTATTTGTAACTCTCACTTCGAGTTATCTTTGGGATGTTATGTTGAAGGCATTCTGGTGTGAAAGCCTTCGACGGATTGCCCTGAGGCTATAGAGTCGGGACTTTGAAGCGAGGCACTGTAAACTGGGTTCATGGGCGTTGTCCCACCGGCTTCGAACAACGTACTATCGTATACGCTGTTACTCTGCTGAGGAAGGTGTTGTTATAGTCATTTTTGTTAATGATTTCACAAATACAGTACGTTCAACTGATAAACTCTTCTCTTTGTACATGTACCCACTATCTATTTTGCACATCTCTCTAGCCTCAAAGGTTTGCTGGAAGAAAACTCTTTGTAGGGTTAAGCTCGCCTTTGTACATGTCCTTTTTTATGTTATTATCCTGTGTGTGTCTATTTGTACAATAAAGAATTAAGAATTAAACTAGGCATTCGTGAAGCCGTTTGCACAGTGGCTTTTTTAGTACAAAATTGTATACTGTGCATCGAAACGGCCAACTTTTCACGAATTCCTAGATCCGTTGAACGTACTGTAGGTACCTACCTACTACTGTCATAATTAAGTACCTACTTTGTAGAAAATTACAAACGAGAATAAGGTTTTTTAAGTTTTGCGGCAAAAGTTAAAAAACCTTTTTTTAGAAAATTTTTATTCTGGAACCACTTCGAGAGTAGATGTACTTATCAAACAAAAATAATGACGATTAAGAATTTGTATAAGGTAAATAAAGTACCGGCTATTTCGTTAGCCATGACTGAGGCCGTAAGACGACCTAAAAAGGCCGTCACCAGAGTTGGCTACTAACTCATACAAACTTACATACTTTTAGGTAAGTAAATAATTTAAAATAAAAAAGCAATTAATTTGAAGCATAATATAGGTTATACAACATACTAACTTGGTATATATAATCGGAGTCTGTCTTCAACGAGCTGAAGCTCTGCTGATGCGGCAAAGACACCTGATCCTCGTCCATTGGCTCGTCCATTTGCGCCTTGTACGAGAACATTATGCTCGGCTGGGACACGCTGGAAGAAACAATTGCAAGTGAATGAATGAACATTTTCTTTTAATTATACATTTTCAAATGTATGTTTACTTACTGCATTTATTCGTTCATTCATACTTAATTATTACGGAAATATTTCATTCATCCTTTCATACTTTTTTTTTTTTTAATGATGAATGGGTCGGCTCTTGAACTCGAAACTTACACAGGCAAGAGTGAGGTCTACGATGGAGCGAGCTTACCCAGAAGGTGCCTATTAACTCTCTTCTTAAAAACAACAGCTCATTGTGTAGCTATAGTAGTATGACCGGTTTAGCGACATTATGCGCTGCCGTGGTCATGTCAGCAAGAAATACCTACAGGCAAGTAGCGACATCGACCACACACATTTATTTTGTCTAGTAACTAATACATCTAGTAACACATACATGGACAGTGCTGAAATCCACCACCACCATAATTTGGTACCATTTATTTGGTACATAGATGTTCTCACCTGAAAAACTCGCTAAGGAAAGTGTGATACACAAGCGGTGTGTATAACGAGAAGTACAGCCAAGTGGTAACATCTACCACACACAAGCCAGACTGGAACGAGCCCCATGCGAGCAAACCTGCGCCAACCGCTTGCGTTGTGTCTAGTAACGCGAGGATTAGAACGTACAGGTAGAACGAGAGTTTTGCTAAAAAAAAAAATGAAAATGTATTACCAATATTACTAAAAAAAAACCTAGAGATAGATACTAAATATTTAGTTCCTATTAAGTGCTTTTTTAGTTTAGTTAAAAAGACATGTATTACTAAATAAAAGCTTAAAAAATACTAAACATTTAGTTGGTGACCCATTTCAGTAGTCTCAGGGCACATAAAGATCTGAGTCATGGCTTATCGATTTAGCAGTGACCGACAATTTAACATGTAAGAGAGAAGCACGATATGTCTTAGCACTATAATATTATTAATAGATAAATATAATAATATGCGTTGTAGTACAATGATTGTACTTACTTAACTGATTTTTTTTACCGACTTAGCAATTTACTAAAATGAGTGAATTTGTTCATTTTCTAGATTAATTTCTTTGAGTTATAATTGTTAATTTTAAAAGCATTGCGATATGATCTACAAGTTCTACAATGCACATAACTCAAAACACTTATGAGTTACGAGTAAATTACCTTAGTAATTACCTTTCAGTACACAGATCTAAAGAGATTAATAAAAATTTACCTACATCGCGAGAAATTGGCCCAGTCATTCGTTGACCATCGCCATTAAGTAGCTATTAACGTTGCGTAACATAACGTTGCGTTCATCATTACATAATGTTATGATTGGCGGCTCACAAACAAACAGCACTATGACATAGATCGGACTCTCGGAACGATTTCATGTTTCGCGGTGAACATGGACAGTCAGGCGCGGATCTACCGTTATGGGCACGGTGGGCATGCCCACAACCTTTTGACCGAAGTTTCAAGATTGGCCAAAAAATGTATTTGTCTGTCGGTCAGTCTGAATGAAATAAATTTTGATAACATCTCAGGAGATGGCGGGGGAATCTTGAAGGCATTCGCTAGTTTCTGAATTGTGAGATTGTATTTCAACCTCGGCCGTTTACTACTAAGGCTGCTTTAATGTATTCTGATTCTGATCCAATTAGCATGATTGTAGACGTAGAAATAAATATTGAAGTCTTATTGAGTATCTACAGTCAGATCTATTAATATAAGTACAGTACGCACAACCAATCTTTAGCTCTCTGAAGTTAGGTGCACTGAACGATTGCGCAGATTTAAGTAGGCGAGATAGAACGACGCAACAAACTAAGCGAGTGAGCGAGGCAACAACGCTAATACAACGCTGTCTTCGTCTTTTAGGCGTCATCTAAAATGGGTTCTGCGCAGCTACTTCAGAGAGCTAAAGATTAGTTGTACGTACTGTACCTGCACTTTTTACAAAGGGCTAGAAGTGTGTAGATACCCCGTAAGTAGGTAAGGTAATCTCCATAACTTATCACAGAATTAAAAAATATGATAAAAACATTCCCCAAATCCTCGATGACCTATTTTAAGTAACTAAGTAGGTATGTAACGTAGGTGTAAGTGTAGTTTATGTTGAGTAGGTATTATAATGTTTCATGTATAATGTTGACCGGAAACCGCAGTAGAGGACGGCCCCCCACTAGATGGAAAGACGATCTGGTAAAGGTTGCTGGGAGCCGTTGGGTGCAGGCTGCACAAGATCGATCGCTGTGGAAATCGATGGGGGAAGCCTATGTTCAGCAGTAGACACTAGATGGCCTATAATGTTTTGCTGACTGTACTTGCACCTAAACAAAGACTACGTCAATCAACCACGTCTTTAGCAATTTGAAATTATTTTCTTCATTTGATTGCTCAAGTCTAAGGTTATCAATTAAGATAAATAATTGTTATTATCTTTAGTGAGTATAAATTAATGTCCACTCAAAGACAAACATTTCCTATTTTATATAGTCTACCATCATCAATTTACGACTTTGTTTACAAATAATTTCTTTCTCTTCGTAAGACTAGTGGAGAGCACGCGGTATTTTCTGTCTGAGGTATTTTAATCTTTTGGACTCAAAGCTATACTTACAGTCGACAATTTTAATACGTGATATGTGTTTGACTCTAAATTAGTCATTTCGATAATTAAAATTAAAATTCATTTTCATCCTTACTTCTTTACACATAAGTATTAAAAATTTCTCAGACTTATGTAAGTAAATGGGTCATCATCTCTTTTATAAAAACATTATATTATTACATTATTTAATTGAAATAAATACCTACTGTTGCATAATATCTTGCTTATTTAGAAGAAAACAGCATTTTAATAAATGCTAAGTGAACTAATTAATTATCATAATGTGAATACAAGTTTATATGGATATTCAGTTTGCATTAAAATGACGTAAATTAAAATTATTTCTTTAGTTTGTAGTTTATTAGTTAATAATGAGGTACAGTGTAGGAAATATTTTCAGCCAGTAGTGAAAGTCAAAAGCTTACAGGTTCACTTGATTAAGAATTAAGTAGTCCAAATATGAAAGTCTGATTGCAAGTTTTTTTTAGTAGGTAAGTAAGTGTTTTAGTAGGTAATCTCTCGAAATCATTTATCGTGATCTGTTTGAACTTTTTTCGTGACTCGCCTTTCAAGAGGCCCTTATGAATAAATATTTACTGATGTAATTAGTTCTACTGAAACTTATTAAGGATAAAAACTAGCTTTGCATTATTACATCCCTAGGGAATACTAAGCTGCGGGTTTCCTCACGATGTTTTCTTTCACCGTTATGAGCACGTGTGATGCACCGGGATTCGAACCCACGACCTTCGGATTGAAAGTCGAGGCACAACCCCATTCGACCAACACGGCTCTTAGTCAGCTCCACACGTATTGACGTCGTCTTTCCTGTGGACTAGGCTGATTAAGCTGAGGATGGTTTAGGTGCTGGGCAAGCCTATTCCATCTCAAACAATGTTCCAGGCACTAGAGCATCCCGTTAAGTGTAGGCATAGGTTGCCTCCTGACGCTGTATAAATCATCTAATATAGAGGTAAAGGCCTAAGTTTTTAGGGAATACTAATACTCTTTCGGGATTAAAAGTAAATTAAAATATGTAAAAGCAATGTAACAGATTTTACCTTAATCTGTTCAGTTATTTCAGTATGAAGATGCAACTAACTAATAGTAAACTAGTACCCCTTTATTACAAAAAATATGAACTGAGTTTAGCGAAGCACTGACTAAAAAACTGTCTCTATGAAAACGATCTTTAAATACTTGTACATTTGTGGTGTTCAACTAAGGTCTAACTTTTTTATAATAAGGTCAATAGAGTGTTCAAAAAGAGAAGCGTCCTAGGAATTGAGGGCGCGCGTGAGCTAATTTCCTACTTTTGTTTAAAAATGACAGCTGGATTGGGTTGGCATCATGTTAGTTCACTGTAACCCCACAACGGTTCTCTTTTTGAACAGACTCTAGTAAGATTACTCACTAGGTAATGCCAAATATTCTCTCAACGGGATCCAAGGCAGCAGCAATATAAGGTAGTATATCAATGCAAACACCAAGGAGCTTGTAAACCAGAACAGCATACCACCATGGCCAAAGAGGTTGTAATCCCTTGTGTCAATGTGGAACATGTCATCAGGCATCACTAATTCTAGAGTGCCCTGCGTTACAGTGAACGCAAGCGATATGAGCGATGTGGCAAGTAGAACATATCTAATACTGCTTCGGCTGTCTAGATGCCCTGAGAAAATCAGATGAATTATGATCATAAAATTATAAAAAAACTATAATTTAAAGTAGGTACACACATTACACTTATTTCTGAGGTCACTTCAAGTTAAAGTTATTATGGCAGGAAGTCCTAGTAAATATCATATAATAAGACAGTTATTTTTGGAAAGCTACTCAAAATTATCTTAAGTTAATTGAGTGTAAAGCACTTAAGTTATCATCAGCAATTGCACAATGCTAAGTATGTGCAAGTACAATAACCAGGTGAGGTCATTCCATTTATATCATGCCATACATTATTTGAATCAATAAAAGACGCACATAGCTTTTTATGTATACTCATGTACAGATAATGTAAATTAGATTGATTAATAGGATGTTTGCAAAACTTCAGAAGCATATTCAGTTGAATGTCAATTAAGGGACAATTTACTATGTAAACATAGCCTTGCATGTTAGTACCTGTCTGACTACATAATACATCTCCAAAATCAAAGTACACCGAACACAGGTTAAAGCACTCAAAACAGAAAATGATAACAAAGCTATAACTTACCAAAAGCCAGCCCAAATATAACAACACTCATTTCAGTGGCAAGCAGGAAGAAGCGGACCACGACCCAGAGGATCTTGTCCACCAGCCCCCCGAGAGGCACCGCCGCATTCACTGTCATCGACACACCACATCGTACAAGGCTGATGATCACATTGCCCCATACCAATGTGTAAAACGTCAGAAATATAGGACTACTCGTAGCACGCAACTTCAACTGAGCCTTATTGAACCTAACCACTAGGAACAGCACGAATAGAGCATTAGGAATAAGTATTATCAAATCCCAAATTCTGACCCTGCAAAGAAATAACGCTGTTAGAAAACAAACAAAAACTTAGCAAGGACAAAGTATGATTGATCAACCAACCTTGAGTTGTTTATCTCGTAGTACAAAACGTATTTACAAAAAGTGTCCTCTTTCACAGGAGGAAAGTCCGAACCATTAGCACCGTACATTCTGATAGTAGCTAATGTTTCGCCATTCGTGTGTTACGACAGTCCTGCAGCTTGACCCTCGAAGAAAAGCATTACTCCAAACTCCAAGCGTATTGGAATAAAATGTTCAGCGTTACTTCAACTGAGTCCCATCATTGTAAACAAGCAGGCACACTCGGCTTTAAATTTAGAATAATCAACTCGCGCTTTCTAATTAGATTTACAGTGACGACACTACAAATCGCAAAATTCAGGCTCCTTCGTGTTTCGTGCATCCAATTCCCTTCTCAATAAAATAAAATTGACTGCTTGCTTTGCTTTGTTGAGTTGAGAAGATTGTGAATTGTGACATATGTATGTGTGACGTTGACATTTGTTATGTTTTTTTGTCAAATCACGAACTTGACACAAACAAAAACTTAATTTGACATTGTTGACATTGACTACAATACAACTTTGACATTGACAAAAAGACAACATTGAAGAAATGTGACTGACAGTCACATATATAGAAAAAAAGGCAGATTGCAGACCAGCCAGCTGTGTTGTTCTTGTGAATAAAATTCTTCATAGCTTCAGTCTTCTTGGCAAATAAAATAACTATCTTTTACGTTATTTATTCCTAACCATTCGTTTTACAAAAAGATACTGCCAGTAAAGATAACACAAAATTTTAATGGTGTTCCTCACTAGTTTAGCTAAGCAACACTTTCTCACAGCAGTACGAGGAGCACCTAAAGGTTACGTAATCTCTGTTTGTGACTTCTTACATTGATCTCTGACCATGTCTGCGAGATACAGGTTCCTATGGAACCGGTTGTCTCGTCTAACAATCACTTTCAAAACTATACCACGTTTGTATGTCACCCAAAAGAAAACCAGTGTTGTACCGGCAATGTTAGGATTTTCTTTATTTACTTGGCTAGGATTTGACACGGGAGATAAAAATCTTACTGCAGAAGATGACCTAATCAATACCATCAAACACTGTATTCTGTTTATTCAAAGGTTAGACTATGAAAAAGCAGAGCAACTTCTCCATGTAGCATTGAGACAAGCACAGCAGCTCCGCCATGATCTGGGCGTTACTTACATCTACGACATAATGGCCAATTTAGCACTTGAGCAAGAACAGCTAGATAAAGCCAAGAAATTGTTTGTTGCGGTAACACAAAGAATCATGGCAAATGGAGCTAAGGAGGATGACCCAAGAGTGGTACACCTCAGTGCAAAGTTAGCAAGAATCAGCCATTTGAAAAAAGAATACACCACAGCCCAACTTGGTTTCGATTGGTGTCTTGACCAGCTAAAAATAATCACAGATAGAGAACCCAATAATATGGAACATAAGAAGCTACTAGCTCTTACAGAGGATTGGTATGGACGATTGTTCATTGAGTGTCAACAGTATGAGCAAGGGATCAAACTTATGGTTAGTTCTTTGGAAAAAATGAAAGAACTTTCTGATGTTGAGAAGGAGCACATTGTTTTTCAACTCAATGACATAGGAGCAGTTTATGATGAACTCAATAGGCCTGATGAGAGTATATCCTACTTCAAAGAAGCTATTTTATTGGGAAAAGCTGAGAAATTAGATGAAATGGGAACTACCTATGTCAATCTTGGTAGAGTATACCTTAAGAAGAAAATGATTGAGGAAGCCAGAAAGAGCTGTGGATATGCTTGGAAGTTAGGAGTACAATCAAAGGACAATAATGTAAAAAAAGAAGCTACAGAGTGTTTAAAAGAAGTAAAAAACTTTATCTAGTAAAAGGTTGTTTTATTCCAAGTTAAATACATTTTGACAGAAACATTTCATGAAGAAATGAAATAATCTCACCCTGTTTTAGTGAATTAAAAGTAAATGCACTGGAAATTAATGAAAAACCCTAGCTATTCTTACAAATATTTCACAATCTTAAATGTTATTGAGCACTTTCTTTTGTGACACTGAAAGGTTCTGGAACAACTTCAGAGTATGAATTGACAATAACTACATCCTTTATGGGGCGGTCGTTGGCACCAGTTACAGTCTCCTCGATTTTGCGAACAACATCCTGTAAAAAAGATATTTCCATAAGTATATTACCAAAATGTGGGAGGCCTATGTTTAGCAGTAGACATCATGTGGATGATGATGATATTACCAAAACTAATTAACACTAACCTATAAATGCCTTCATCATACATATTTTTTGTTGATGTAAACCAGGGTTAGTGACTAGTTTAGTCTTATCTCATTTGTAACTTGCGGTAGGATGTTGCACTATCAGTAACACTGTATGATTGCAAGTGTAGGTTACCAACATGGATAAAAAAATCTTACATGATTTAGTTTAATTATCAACACTAATTCGAAATCAGTACCTTTTTGAGATGAGGGTGCCTAGTATTAGTTGTTTACGCGTTAGGTATCGACGCCGTAAACGCGGAATTGTATGGAAAAATTGCAGCGCCATCTTTTGGTACTCACTCATAATTAATGAAAATCAGTACAAATCCACGTTTACGGCGTCGATACCCAATGGTGAATAAATTCATATTTAAGTTTATTTTATTTTACAACCAAATGCATTAGTTCACTGTTATGCGATTGGTCTCTTATTCTTTCTGGAATCTTTCAGTTTCATATAAGTTGCTTTTGACATCTAAATCTTAGACACAAAAAGATGGCTTCTTAATGAACATAGGTAAAGCCCAACTCACCATTCCCTCAATGATTTTGCCGAAGACGACGTGCCTGCCGTCAAGCCAGGGGGTCTTGGTGGTGGTGATGAAGAACTGGGATCCGTTGGTGTCCTTGCCAGCGTTGGCCATCGACAGCCAGCCAGCTCCGTAGTGACGAAGCTTGAAGTTCTCGTCTTCGAAACGCTCACCGTAGATGCTGCGGCCTATAATATAAGTTTGAGTGAGATAGTGATTGATAATTGTTTTGGCAAAACTTTCTACAGCTGATTGGAAGTTTTTTTTTTATGGGATGATAACTTCTTGCATTTGAAGTTGATTTAGATGTGCCAGGATCTTGGTAGAAAGTACTGCCTACCCCTATGGGAAAGAGGTGTAGTTCATTTAGTACATTTATGTATGACTAATATGAGTTTCAAGCAAATCGCTTGACGCATTTAAGTTTTATACAAACGTTTTCACCCCTTTTCAACCCTTTGGGAGTTGAATTTCGAAAAATCCCACCTTGGTGTTTATGTTATAAAAGGGAGCTACTCTCCAAATTTCAGCTTTCTAGCTTCAGCGGTTTCGGCTCGGCGATTATGAGTCAGTCAGTCAGGTAAAGCTCTTTTATATATATAGATAGATTTGGAACATTATTTATTATACAAATACATTGATAAAATATACAAAGAAGTTTTTATGTCCCAATTACTTACCTCCAGTTCCATCACCCTTGGTGAAGTCTCCACCCTGGATCATGAAATTGGAGATCACTCGGTGGAATTGGCTGCCCTTGTAGCCTTCTCCTTCAGGCTTATCAGCCAGCTGGGCAAAGTTCTCCACAGTCTTGGGCACAGTCTTGCCAAACAGTCCAATTACTATTTTACCAATGTTTTCATCTCCAAGTCTCATTTCAAAGGTGACCTGTAATATTGCCCTAATTAATAACAATAATAATTTTAAACGTATTTAGCACTTGCTGGAATACAGAAAATATTTTGTATTTTAAAATGAAGTTTATGAGCCATGTGTTTTAGTTGTCATAACCATTTTAGATGAAGTTAAATACATCTGTTTAAATAATATAATAATTATTCATAGCTGTGTTTGCATAGGTTTATATTTTAATTTAGCCTTCAAAGATATGTGAAATATAAAGAAGAAATTCCAGTATTCTAAATCCTACAACAAATTCCCACTAAACAAAAATCACAATAATTAATATTTATTGGCCATACAATATTATGCTTGAATTTGTTTTATTAGTTTTATAAAAATCCTGTCCAACAGGTTTAAAATAATTCCAACAGGATTAAAAGCACACTGGTTTGGATTGTTAAATGAATCTTGCTTTTTTTTCTAGTAACATGGAGAACAATACTACCATTGATCTGCCTGTGGTATTGTTTCCCACATGGATATTGAAAGCTGATAAGATTCAATTGATGAAAGGACAATAAGGTATACAATGATACACCTTATAAGGAAGGTAAGGTAGTACCTACTATAGTTTTGTAGTTATCAAACAAAACCTCCCATACAACCATTTTTGTCGCCGTTACGTTAAAGTGACGTAACCATTTTCAAGTAACAATAATTTTTGGTCAAAAATTTACGTAAATCTCTGTCGTAATTACGAAACATGTTACGTTAAAGTGTCGAAAAGTGGGGATCAATCGTAACAGTATTTTTTGTCGCATCGTATCGGTTTCATGTTGAAACATTTCAACCTTATTGTGTTCACTTTACCATTCAATGGTTCATTTCATTCATTCCTCTTTATAATCTACCCAGATTTATGAACAGAAATTTTGAAGTGTACTTTTTTAGTTGAAAGGTGTGTTGTGACATTAATTTTATTTTTCGCCGCCATCATAAAAATGTGAGTACCTACATTATTCTGTAATATTTGCTTGTTAGTCGACCTAAAATACTCTGCGAATTGAAATTCATCGTGCAGTTTAGTGTAATTTAACCAAATCTACCGATGCGCCTGTAGGATTTGATAAAATAGTTCAAATGTTTTCTATTATTGTGATCGTTTTCAATAAAAAAAAAGTCAAAATACAATATTTTCGAACCACATAAATGATTTATATTATACTGTCTATAAAAATAAGCAAAGTGTATTCTTTTTAACTAATTATATTGGATAGTTATATAAATTTCAATGAAAAAATATGTATTTACTTGATGATAAAACTTGACCCACAGTTACGTTAATATGTTGAAAAATTTCAAAATTGTGTCAAGAACTGTTACAGGGCGACTGTTTTATAAAATGGAGTTTTGTTTATTTTATGTTCACAGTGGTTCTCAACATGCCATTTAATGAGGTTTCTGCGGAAGAAGGGTGGGTAGATGTAACCTACCTATTTTGACCTCGCTCATTGAAAAAACGAGATACAAGCTCTATGATGCAATGAACACAGCATTCCAGAGAAAAACTGGAAGAAAATGAAATGCAGAGTAAAAGAGACATTTCTACATTCGAAAAAGTCCTCCGTTTTTTAATGTGAAATAAAATTCTAAAAAATTAAACTTCTTTTTAATAGATTAACCTTGGATTTTCATTTTTATTTTAAGAGTAGGTACCTACTTAACCTTTGTTGTGTGTTATAAAAACAATCCATACTAATCTACGAGTATACTCCATACTAATATTATAAATGTGAAAGTAACTTTTTTATGTCTTTCTATCTGTCTGTTTGTTACCTTTTCACGCCCAATCTACTGAACAGATTAGGCAAAAAATTGGCATGGATAAAGGTTGTATCCCAGGGAAAGACATAGGCTACTTTTTATCCCGAAAAAATGCCGAGGGACCGCGGGTCATACCGCGGGAGCGCAGCTAGTAATTGATATTCATCTGCACAAACAACAGTCCCTGAGCACCACTAAAGCTTGAGAACCACTGGTTTTCTGTTTTGACAAATCCAACAATTAGTGTCGTTATCTTTACTACAATTACTGTTACCTAGTGTCGTCAATGTGTTGACAATTTACTCAAGTCCACACAATGTGTCAAGAACAAAATGAAGAACAAAATGACGAAAATTATCGACACAAAGCACACACACTATTACTGTAATGTTTTCGATACAAATTGTCAACACCTTTAATACACGCTGCAACCAAAATCACAAGTAACGTAATTGTTACGACAAATAGCAAATTTGCGACGTTTTTAAAATTTTGCGACCGAAAATGGTTGTATGGGCTAGAACCATAAAACTTAGACCCAGAATAAATGTCTGCAGATCATGGAAATAATAATTTGCTAAGCATGTCCTATATTTCTTCATTAGTTTCATTTTTGTTTAATCTCTTGTTTATATCCAGCTAAACCATAAATATTTAGTCCTCCCAACTACTCTGTTATCGTAAAGTTCATATCAATATAAAGCACATTAGAATCTGTCTGATAGATTTGGCCTATATCTAAGGAAAAGGTCGCTTAGTACATAAATTGGAGTATAATAGCAACTAGGATTATTGAATGATTGCACTGAAGACTTGTGATGTGCCTCGTGATTTGAAGGGCCGGCAATGTTAGTATTAGAATTTATACAAATGCTTATCTACAGTTCGCCCAACGGATCTAGGCATTCGTGAAGTTAGCCGTTTTTCATACACAATTGTGTTCTGCGCAGTGGCGTATCTACCGAATGGCTAGGCGGTGCAGAGCACCGGGGCCCCCAAGCTCAAGGGGCCCTCGGAGTCCCGAGAGTCCGGAAGGTTTTGTTCTTAAGAAACTAATAGTTTCTTAAGAATAATATATACCTATTTTATAGTTGTCGGTATGATTATTTTGAAAAAAAAAACAACTGCATTATTAGATTTTTGAAATAGTTACCCAGAAAATGACGAATCAAATCATATGTTTTTACAAAAAAATAAATTCTTTTACATTTTGTCACACCCTGCATATTTAGACTTAATAAAACCTAAACCGTTCAGTTAGGGCCCCGGTTTATTTTGCACCAGGGCCCTTGGCTACCTAGCTACGCCACTTCTGCACAGTCAAACGGCTAACTTCACGAATGCCTAGATCCGTTGGAAGAACTGTACCTATGCAAAATGTAGGGTAAGTTGTGTACCTTACCAAATTTGTATTTCAACATACCTCTGACCACCATTAAAGTACAAATAAATTCTTAAAAATAGTTCTATTTGAATTGAACAATGCAACAACTGCGTGTCCTTGAAGTAAATTGGCGGACGTAGATTAAAACATAGGTATTTTCCTTTTTTCAATAAATATACCTACCTATTTCAGCTAATAGCGAGCGATAAGGTATAGCGCTAACGAACCAGCTAGAATCTTATGAGAAAAAAAGATCAAGAAAAGTTAACAAAAGAAGTTGTAGCGTCATCAAAAGGTCACCGACCGGTCATCGGTTCATCAGACAATGATGAGATAGTACCCAGCTGATTGAACAATAAATTTTCATAAAAAACATGAAAATAATAATACCTACCTACTATTTTAGTAAATAGAGAAACTGAAATTATTTACCTTGTGGGTAACTTTTGGTCCTTTCGCTGTTTCTTCGGAGTGAGCGAGTGCAATGAATAGTAGAAGGCCGAGACCCGTCGCTAGAGCACCCATGATGAACAAAAGTTTAGTCTTCCTTCTTGCTATCTTTACAAATTTATGGTAGTCGCCTTAGGGCAACACGAACTAGGAGATGAAGTAAGAAGATGAAGTCTTGACCGGCCGGCACGGCGTTTCAGGTCAAACCACAAACTCGAAATGAAATAAAAACTAAACCGTATTTCGTTCGTATCGCAGCGCAGAAATAACAGGGCCACGTCAGTTTTTGATAAGTAAGCGCCACAGATAGCAAAATCACAACAAAATGTTGCATTGCATCAAACTAATCAAGCTTATGCTCAGCAGCGTCAGACTGAATGAATTATTTATATTCTATATTCTCTTTGGAATGTATGAACATCATGTGAGCTATATATATCTCTATGGATCAAACACAGCTTTTATTTCACGCAAAAAGTACAGTCAGCAACAAAATAGGTAGGGTAGTACACCTAGTAGGTACACCTAGCAAACAGAGAGAAGTAAAGATCAAAAGTATGTAGGACTATTAGGTAGGATTAGTAGTTAGTAGGTAGAACTTTTGTCTAGGTGTAAATTAATGATTAAACAAAAGAAATACCTACTATATTAAATAGGTACCTAGGCTTGGTTCTAGGATTAAGTAAGCAGGAATTGAGGGTTAAAAATGAATGAAATCGGTAAGGGTTTGTTTTCCGATTATTTATCTACCATTTTTATCGCGCGGAGTAGCATAAATTTTCGAGAAAAAAAATAAAATAAATTTTAACTTCACATCAGATTACAAGCGAAACGTAACGCAATCTGTCTAAAGTATTGTCTGTGGTATAGAATTTCGTGCAAAATCGATGCAAACGGAACGTAAAAAGTTGTCTGTCAGTGTCATTATTGGCGCTATTCCGTTTTTCTTTGAATTTCGCGAATGTGCTTCTTGTATTACCTACTAGTAGGCTAACAGACCTATAGCATAGGTTGCGAGAAGCGAAGCGACGAGCGGCTAGGTGTGTAGTGAAAAATCACGCACGAGCCGAGCGAAGCGTGCCGCGGTAGCGGCCGGCGAGTGCTAGAACCGACTTGCTCCTGTTGTACCTTACCTTTATTACATAGGTAGGTACTTTCAGAGTATGATTTTTATACCATTTTGATTGTTTGAGGTTAGGTTTTATTAAGTCATTTTTCTAAAGATCTCCGCGCGCTAAAAGAGGTACCAGGGGGGAGGGCGTACCTCTCCCTCCCCCCCTCTTCCCCATCCCCCCTTATTTCCTGCTTACCGAATTCTAGACCTATACCGGTACCTACTCTGAGAAGTTAAATAAATTAATAAATAATGCTGGACTTCTCACACAGCATCATCTAGCCCCAAAGTAAGCAGAGCTTGTGTTATGGGTACTAGATGACTGATATACTACTTAATATATTCTTTTTGTTTGTAAATACATACCTATTATACATAGAAACACCCAGACCCGAGACAAATATCTGTAGGTCATACAAACATTTGTCCCGCGGCGGGGATCGAACCCGCAACCTTCTGCGTCGCAGACGGACCTTCGCCCACTGCGCCACACAGGTCGTCATTTGTATGTAGGCAGGTAAGTAGGTACGGTAGGTGGGTAGGTACCTACCGTACATGAATTAATTAATAATTCGAAAATAAAAACGCCACGAAACAATAATAGCTGAGTAAGTAATATTTTCCTGAAGAGACTCGCAAGTATAACATAAAAAATCAAAGAAATTCATAGTCCTAGCCTCCAATGTGGCGTGTGCCTGCAAACAAAGAAATCAGATTATGTGGACACCTAAATACAATTAAAACTCCCGAACTTACTAGCGTATGTATCTACCAATAACAAGCTTTGAACTGAATTGAGCTTAAAACTAAAAATTCCTTACAGTTGTTTTTCCCTTAATTCAATACTATTCCCACTGGAAGATGATCCATGTTTACTGTAATCGTGTTGATATCTATTAAGCCATTGTTTTGTAGGTTTAAGTATACTATTAGGCCTTTTTTCCTTTGCTGCAGAACGTTTTGTTTTAGTTTCAAACTCGGCTAAACCATGTGGACTTTTTGGACTGTTCTTGGAGTCACTGAAATTTAAACAAATGCAAGGTACAAGGTACCTAAGGTACATAATTATTTACCTAATTAACTTTACCTATCTGAAATAGGTACTTACCATAACCTACTAGTATAATTATATTGTCTATGCCATAACTAACCCTGTTAGTACACCGACGCATTCGCATGCGAATGCGAAACGATGCGAACCCACGTTTCACTCTAGCACATAGCTAATGACATAGGCGCGTCCTTGTCGGGTGCGATCTGTCGATGCGTATCGCATGCGAATGCGTCGGTGTACTAACGGCGTAAAGGATAATTTAATTTTAGTGCGGGTATGTACACATTAACATAGCAAAATAATAAGTGTTCTCGTTCCAACTGAGTGCGGTTGGGTTGGAATGAAGTTTCAACTTTGACCTTTGTTATTTGTCAAATAAATAATTGTAAATAAACAATAGAAACGCTCAATGTAATTAAAAATCTATGGACAGTTTCGCGCCCGTCAGAGTAATATTTTTCTGTGATTTCGCGCCTGCACGCCTCATGATGTGACGGAAAAATATTTTTTTCGTCTAGCCGATACCATCCGAAAATGAACTTCGGTCCAATAAAAAAATTAACATTACCATAAAAAAGTAAGCCTCAGGTAAAAATGGTTTAGGTCGTTGGTCAAGGTATCTTAAGACTAGGTAAAGTAATATCATTTGAGTAATCATTTATCTAGCTGGATGCTTGCTTACCAAACTTTAAAGCCCAAACCTTCTGTTGGTTCCATTGGAAGGCTGTACTCTTCATCAGCGTACATAACCTGCACAGAACAAAAACTGAAAGTTACTGATCATCCTACTTAACTACATAAGTATTCATTAGGTAAGAAGGTATTCGTAGGTAGGGACAAACCATTTTCTTGTAATTTATTATGATAAGTTACTTTTTGAAGTCATAGCCAAAAATAAATAATTCTGTAGGTTAGGTAGGTAGATTAGATACCTACCTTACCTTACCTACCTTGGGATTACGTTACCTATGTGCTTAAGGATGACATTAAAAATTCTTACTCAACACCTAGGTGATTCTATATCGAACCATACCGTGAAGAACCATGGTAGAAAGGTAATGCTTGAATGTACATACTTACCCTTTTCGGGACTTTTTTGGTTGCAGTTTTGGTCCATTTCCATATATCAATAGCATTTTGCTGCTTTTCTTTGTAGTATAGGTATTTGATAAACCATTGCACGTGTGTAGCAGTGGTGCTTAATGTAATGCCTGTAAATTAAAAGTAGGTAGGTAAGGTATATGACATACAAAATAATTACTCAACCTTACTTACCAATCCCTTGTCAGCACGACAAGGAACGATCCAAAGAAGAAGACTTACCAATAACGTATGTTTTTCAGTTTTCGTAGATAAATGATAAGATCAGTTAGTATAAGACCATAACTGTTGTGTTCAAACCAAACTATGCGAACACTAAATACGATTGCAAAATAAAACAAAAATAGGTCCAAACCTTGCAATTTTGTCATAAGATCTTCGATAAACATTTCGTATGTTACTGATTGTTCAAAGGTGTCACTTTCAAACTCAGCACAGTAGTTCTTTCCAAAACACTTTTGCCATTGTTTAACAAACAAATTATGATTGTACTCGTTCCACCCACCATATCGGTTATGACTGTTTTTCATAAACTCTTGAAATTGTTGGACCTCCTGGGAAACAAAAAAGTTATATGTATTGAAAAGGCAAGTGTAGGTGTAGCAATGCTTAGCAACATAGCTTGAAAAGAAATTTGCGGGAGTATGGTTGAGGTAAAATATTAATTTGTGTAAGTTTCATTCAAAGGTGTTACCAACCGAACATTTAAAAGGAGATGTCATCATAGCTCGGACAGGACTTGGCACAATCGCGTTAAAGTTTACTGTGTGAGTCTTCGGTCGTCGTTTCAGGTTTCCCACTTCATTTGTGTTCTCCTGAAACTGGGTTTGCAATTTAATAATAACATTTACAAAATAACTAATTAGGAACGTCCAAACAAAACAAATTGAGTTCAATGCAGGCGTTGTAATGTAACCGATCTTTCAATCAACACTCGATTTAAATAAGTATAATAATTAAAAATGTATTATGTATTACTCATAACTAGGTAGGTAACTAGGAATAATTGAAAATAAGCAGGTATCTAACATGCCTACCTACCTCTTTGTTTAAATCTTGTTCTTTTTGCTTTAGCATAGCCAGATGAGTATAAATATCAGATTTGTATGTTTTGATGTTAGAATCCAGTTCAACCACCTTTTTCTTAATGTCATCGATATCTGCAAGTAAAAAGTCCCCGAGAGTACCCACAGAAGTGATAACTGAACTACACAATTTAAAAACTATTTAATTTCATAATTTTATGCATTTTTATTCACCCGTTTATATGGGCCTTTAAAAATGTAAAAATATTGCTGTAAAAGTTTACCGATTACAGAACTAGATGACGCTACTGGTACATAAGATCGCACTTTCGTTGCGTTTGCCGCTTTGACAGCGTTCTCACTTAAAAATGTTCACCAGCGCGCGCGTGGCGGGCTGGCTGTGCCATAATTGTATAATAAAAAAAGGCAATATTAGCAAATTAGGCAATGTCCAATGAGCCATTGCTTTTTAGCTTTTTCAATTCACAAAAATTCAATAGCCATTGGGTTGAAGAAGAAGTATTCGCTTCAAATATAAAATTTTCATTATTAGATCATAATAGTTAAGAGAAGATAAATGCAAATAGTTACTTAGGTACAAGATAATAATAAGGAGGTAAATAAGAGGTACCTAAAATAATAATAAAAGCTTTTGTAGATGATTGTACTTAATCTGTAGATATACAAACCTATGTCTGCAAGTAGTTCTTGAGACTGCGTATTGGCTTTTACTTCGTCATACAAGTTTTTAAGATTGATGTATGAATTTTGAACCTTCTTCAGCAATGCTGTATAACTAGAAGAACTACTTTGATCTCCACCATCTACAGTTTTATCTTGTTTTAGAACACTTTGTAGCAGGAGAGCTTCTTGAATGCGAAGGCGACGTAGTTTGGATGCAATGTTATTGTCATCATATAAAATACTTGTATTATGTGTTAATACTTTTTTATCCATTTTAATAAACAAGTTGTTTGAGAGGTTTATTCCTCACGATCTCAAATTTTCTAAAATATCGATCAAACAATAATTTATTTTAGCGCTATCCAACCAACCAAATCCAATCCAAATCAGTAGGTAGAGTAGATTAGATAGAAATCAATGTAGCCAACTGTCTCTTTATCAGACAGAAGTACAGTAAGTTTGATGGCTTTGCCTGACGAGTTTGATGAATGAATGAAAACATCCAGAAAAGCGACAAGTTTGACATAAGTTTGACAAAGGGTTAACTTAACAGTTGGTCTCTGTCAAGTGTCAACAATTCAATACATTTCAAACCATAGATTTAGCATGGTACCTTTTTGGTACAGATAGATTTCGCATTTCAAGTTGAACTATGAACATTTTCTGTCATACTCGTCACTCTATGGCCCATTTTGCCTGAGCTAAAAAGAGCGGTCGCGATAGATACTTACGTGCGATTTTTTACGCAGCGCGCCACTCTGACACCAGAGCTTTCTTGTTTACTAACCAGCTGGTTACCAAGTTCGCGGTGAAAAATTACGGGTTTTCTCCTAAATGAATGTTTTTTTTGGACTGTGTTTGTGATATGGTGTTAGTTTGGCAATGATGCCTTGTGCTGCTCCACAATGTCGAAGCAGATTGGGTGTGCTTAGGGAGAATGAAGCAAATATTTATTTTCATCGGTAAGTCATACCAGTGAAAAATACGTTTGTGTTTAGAATTACGGAAGCTATTTTACAAACATTGTATCATTGCATCATTTAACATCGTTTTACATCGATTTCACGCGTGTATTTGGATAATCTCAATTAGAATTTTCGATCTAGCGAAATTTACATTCCTTTTTTGACATTTCTTGTACTCCATAGCTACGCAATAGTGCTGTAGTTGTGTCGACATATTTATCGATATTAATAAATTTTTTTTGTGTAGGTACTAGGCACATAACTATTAACTTTTTCATTTTTACTTTCTGGAAATAGGTTTCCAGCTGACCTAGATTTAAAAAATCGTGGATCAAAAATATCAGGAAAGGCGAAGAATGGAGTCCTACTCAATACACAAGAATATGTTCCTTACTCTTTGAAAAATCATGTTATCGTGAAGGATATGGACGAAAAAATCTGCATTCATATGCAGTGCCCACAATATTTACAAACCATTTTTCATGCTGGTTTTTTTATTTAAGCTCAATTCAATGGTTCGTTTGATGAATTAAAGGTGGATAACTGGATACGGATCCTACCCTCAGTAATGGATTCTTTATTTTCAGAAATTACCCAGAAAAAGAAAGCTCGTAGCTAGACATTCTGGCTATAGTGCGTCTACAAATACTGCTATAGATATCGAGGAATACTAAGTAAGCAGTCAGTTAATCGGTTAAATCTTTAATTTTACACTATGTACCTACCTTACAAAGTTAATATCCAATTATTTATTTTCAGAAATTACCTAAAAAACGAAAGCTGACTATGATGTAAATACATCTTCTGCCATAAATAACGACGAAGATCGAGTAAGCAGTTCATTGATAAAGTATCTACAAGTTAAGTGCCTGCTTACCTACTAATACCATAAACGCAAATGTTTGTGTTTGTGACTATTGAGGAAGTCAATCAAAGTAATTTTCAATATAGCACCAAGTCTCTTGGCCGGCACTTTTGACTTTTGGGCCCAGCCTTGTATAAAACGTGAATATATCCTATCCTTTGTATTAGTTACAAATTAAATAATGAATATTTATATATTTGTGTAGGTTACTATCACTTGATCACTTATTATGATTATCACTTGATAGGTTAGGTAGTAATATCTAATGATTATTATTGCTACTGTGTTCCTACCTATTTTTCTGTTATTGTACTGAGTATTGTAGTATTGTAATAAAAAAAAAAAAAATATTTTCATTTTCATTTTTTTTTTTCATTTTCATACCTACCAGAACAAGCTCTTCTACTTTGGGGCTAGATGATGCTGTGTGAAAAGTCCAGCATTATTTATTTATAACCAAAATAATAAAACTTTATAGCAATTACAATTTTATTACGTTCTACAGTAATAAAAGAATACCTATAGAATAGACAATTCTAAAAATTCATTAAATACTTTTTAATGTGATTATCGATAAGAAATGTACAGCACTATTCTACGTTTAAAACATATCAATAGTTGTCTATGAATGTAATGAAAAGTGGAGACGCTCAAATTACTCTAAAGTTCTATCTATTACATCCTATATATATGTTTCAAACAATTTTTCGATTTGTCATTTGTCTGTCTGTGTATTTTATATTTCCATTTTCCGTTTAGTCTTGGTTTCCAATTCCAAACATTGATGTGGAATGGAATGAAAGATTATTCCGAATAGTATTGTGATTTCAGTAATATGTTCAGTCGCTCCAGATTATTTTTGACCAGAGCACTACCCACAAGAGTGTGTAATCCTAATCTTTGTTTATCTCCAGACATTCGACATAACCTTACTGCAACATTGATTTTCTAGGGTCTGCTTGTGCCGGAGTACCAAAATAATGCCGGAGTATTATATAGCATCACAGCGGCTCGAAGCCGCTCAACCACACCGCTCAATACTGTTATCATGTTCGTTCCACAACAAGAGGTAAGTACAAAACAAATTCACAGACTTCGTGGTAAGTCACCGAAGTTCTACCTTGTGTTTGAATTAAATTTTCTGAATACTTTTACCTCACATTTCTTGGTTAGGGTTGTTCTACATCACCATAATAAATCTTCAATTTATTCTCAGCTATGAGACATTTAAATATTACAACATTATTAGTTATAATTTGTCATTACGTAAAGTTTTATAATTTTACAGATTTATTCATAAAAGTTTGTGTGTCCGACTGTAAACTGACATTTTATTTATTCTATAAATATTTTGTTACCTACTTGAAGCAACTGTTGTAAGTTCAGGTATTTAATAACCACAATAGTTACACCAATTTATTTATTGTTTTAGGCTTGGGTTGTGGAACGGATGGGCAAATTCCACAGGATATTGGAACCGGGCTTGAACCTACTCTGGCCAATCGTCGACAAGATAAAGTATGTGCAGAGTTTGAAGGAAATAGCCATCGATGTGCCAAAGCAGAGTGCGATCACCTCTGATAACGTCACTTTGAGTATTGATGGAGTCTTGTATCTCAGAATTTTAGATCCTTATTTAGGTAAGTAAGCAAGAATCAGCATGTCCATCTAATAGGATAATCTAAATTGGTATGATTTAAAATTATAGTGATATTGCGACAGAGATGAGAATGCTGAGATGGATGTGTGGAGTAACTAGAATGGATAAGATAAGGAATGAGTACATCAGGGGAAGTTTGAAAGTAGCGCCAATGACTGACAAATTGAGAAGTGGAAGGTTGGCGTGGTATGGGCATGTCATGAGGAGGGATATTATGAGAGTCATATAACACGATGAGTGATGAGTGTGAATGTGGATGTATATACCGGTAGGGGTAGGCCTAAGAAAAGATGGATGGACTGTGTGAATGCAGATATGTTTGTGAAAGGAGTGGGTTCTTATATGACGAGTGATAGAGGGAAATGGAAGAGAGAAATATGTTGTACCGACCCCGCTTAAGTGGGATAAGGGCAGGAAGAAGAAGATCAAACCATAATAGCTGAATTTTGATGAAGTAGTTTGTTACCTAAAATAGAGTCCATACATTGTTTCTAGCTGTCTATAAAGAGACACTTTTGTAAGTTCTATTAAATTCTACAGGATTTTAGGTTTATAGGCTATTTTTATTTTAGGTTCATGAAAATAAAGAATGGAACGAGAGCTAAAAATCGTTATTCTTCATTCCAGCATCGTACGGAGTAGAAGACCCTGAGTTTGCCATAACCCAGCTAGCTCAGACTACTATGCGTTCTGAGCTTGGACAGATATCGCTCGACAAGGTCTTCAGAGAGAGAGAATCATTGAACATTGCTATTGTCGAGGCTATCAATAAAGCAAGCGAGGCGTGGGGTATTACTTGTCTTCGTTATGAGATTCGTAAGTGGCTTTTTTATACTACAATTTTACACACAATTTAGTATGTGAAGGATAATCCTCAGTACAAAATAAATCACATGGTTTTTTTTACCAATTACTTTACTACTGAACAAGACTTCTTGCATACGTAATGCAAGAAGTCTTGCTTAGTCAGGAGATAAAAAATATAAATCGAGTAATAACCATTCTGTAGGCCTTAAAAATTTGTTGTAACAAGACTCATAAATTTATAAATCTTTCAGGTGATATAAAACTGCCGTCGCGTGTGCACGAAGCTATGCAAATGCAGGTAGAAGCGGAGAGGAAGAAACGCGCCGCCATTTTGGAATCTGAGGGAGTAAGGGCTGCTGATATCAATGTGGCTGAGGGCAAGCGTCAAGCAAGGATATTGGCTTCAGGTAAACTTATTAAGGTAGCCCTAATTGACTGAGCGAGCGAAGCGTTAGTAGTTCTGTGAGAACAGTAGACCTTACGAACAACATTGAATTACAAGGGCTTTGTATTCTCCGATAGGCTTACCTACCTATGCCCATGTAAATTTTTAAGGAAAACAGGGGGATAAGTTTTAGTGATTACTTGCGTAGTAAATTACTAACATAATAATATGTATGTTAGTAATTTATTTACCTTAAATTATTTCTGGTAGAGATCGCTTTTTAGCGATAAGACCGCCGATTGATATGTATATTGTATGTAAGTTTTTTTGTATATTTTGTTTTACTTTTTATGTGGTGTGCAATAAAATATTTTCTATCTATCTACATATATTATACTACTAACTACTGCGCGCGGCTTTGCTCGCGCTGTACCAACACTACGCCTATTCCAAGTTTCATCTAAATCGGTTCACTGGCTTATACGTGATTATAACACAAACATACAACACGCACAACCAATCTTTAGCTATCTGAAGTAGCTGCGCAGAACCCATTTTTGATGACGCCTAAAAGACGAAGACAGCGTTGTATAGCTGCCCCGCTCACTCGCTTAGTTTTTTGCATCGTTCTATCTCAATCGTTTCTCAACCTGCGCAATCGTTTAGTGCACCCAACTCCAGACCATCGATCAAGAATACTATAGATAGATGCATCGTGCGTGACGTACAAAATCAAAGCTAAATTCTGTCCGCGTAACAAAAAAGTTTTAAGTTAAACTGAATTAAACACTTTGCACCTAGTAATAAAATCAGAAATCCACAAATCATTATCTTATACTTAAAAAACGGCTTACAAAATAACGGCCTTGCTACTGAGACGGTTTTGCTGCGCTGACCCTAAATCTATAGTATTCTTGATCGAAGCTTCAGACAGACGATCGGTTGTGCGTATAGTACAAATATACTCAAAAACTTTCACCTTTATTATATTAGTTAGATTATGTAACTTTATTTCTGACCCGAATGAATTCTTTTAAATTTCTTTTACTCTATTCACTGATGTTCATTACTGATACTACAAAAAACTAAATATTATTATTGCATGCTGACCTTAAGCGAAATGTGCTGAATATTATTATTTAAAAAAATATTATGACAACATCTGATCTGACAACGTTTTCAGCAATTTTCATTTCATTTTCAGAGGCTGAGAAGATGGAGCAAATCAACAAAGCGTCGGGAGAAGCGAATGCGATGCTCGCGGTCGCTGAAGCGCGAGCACGCGGGCTAAGACTTGTCGGCAGCGCCTTAGCTGACCGGGTATGTATCTGAGAAATACTATATTTTTTTTTCAGTTTTCTAACTATGAGCAAGTCGCTCAGCGAGCTATGGAAAGAGCTATGCTCGGAGTTTCTCTGAAGGATAGAATCCGCAACGAGACTATCCGACATAGAACCAAAGTTGTCGACATAGCTCAGAGAATCAGCAAGCTGAAGTGGCAGTGGGCTGGCCATATCTGCCGAAGAACCGATAACCGTTGGGGTAAACGAGTTCTTGAGTGGAGACCGCGACTCGGCAAACGTAGTGTAGGACGCCCTCCGGCCAGGTGGAGTGACGATCTGCGAAAGGCTGCCGGCAGAAGCTGGATGCGTCGAGCTGAGGACAGGGCGCAATGGCGCGCACTAGGGGAGGCCTATGTCCAGCAGTGGACTGCCATAGGCTGATGATGATGATGAACTATGAGTAATTTGCGGGTGTAATGTCAGGCAGAGTTCACTCCAATAGGCACTCTTCATTGATTTAGTCACACATTTAGCTGCATGACATCTTTCCTTGTACATCTTTCCTTGTAAGTTGTCTCCTATAAGTACTAACTTCTGCAAGATGTGGGCATGTATCAAATGTGTTTGGACATGCCTCTGACTACCCCCCTTAGACATCTTCAAAGGATCTGGAATAAGTAAGATCTGAGAGAATGTCTACCGCACGTTGGGGATACAGTCGTGAACCTGTTTACGTTTACTATAAGTAGGTTTTGTGAGTTGCTGTGGTAGTTGATAAGGATGGCTTTTCAGTTTTTCCTGATATGTTTGAGCAGTGGTTTTGATCTCTTCAGCTACTGTGTTGATATTAAGTATGTCATGTAGTTCCGTATTCTTTATGAACCAGGGTGCATTGGAGATATTTTTTAGGAGGCCATTTTGGAAGCGCTGAATGATGCTCAAAGTCAAAGTCAAAAAGCATTTATTCAGTAGGACCGCTGGGATCACTTTGAAACGTCTTAAAACTAGGTGATTCTACTCCTGTTCCTTCGCGACCAATATGTTCACATTAGAGGTGCATGCTGAACCCCATAGTTGGATGACATAGGTCCATATTGGCTTCAGTACAGTTTTATAGATGAGTAGCTTGTTGTCTAGTGACAGTTTTGAGTTACTATATTAAATATCTTTTATTTATCGTTACCCATAGATATCTCGGTACGAATCGAGTCGACTAGCGGCCCGCTCGCGCGTGCAAACATGGCCTGTACCACCCAGGGACTGTACATTACCGCCTGTGGGCTGTATTTACGTCGACTTTAGTTGTAAAATGGTCGCGATTTTTATGTACTTATACGATTAGGCGTGGTTTTATGTATAACTGTAAACTTTATTTCCCTCTAACAGGACAGCAAACACGCCGCGTCTCTGACCCTGGCGGAGCAGTACGTGGCTGCGTTTAATAAGTTGGCGAGAACCAATAACACGCTCATCCTACCCGCCAATGCTGGTGACGTCTCAAATCTAGTCGCACAGGTAACTGATACAAATAATTTTAAAAAACCGGCCAAGTGTGAGTCGGACTCGCGCACTAAGGGTTCCGTACCATTATCTATAAAAACGGCAAAAAAAAAAAAAACAACACGATTATTGTCAAAGTCAAAAGCATTTATTTAGTAGGACCGCTGGGATCACTTTGTTGTATGGGAGCCCCCCTTAAATATTTATTTTATTGTTTTTTAGTATTTGTTGTTATAGCGGCAACAGAAATACATAATCTGTGAAAATGTAAAATGTCTAACTATCACGGTTCATGAGATTCAGCCTGGTGACAGACGGACAGCGGAGTCTTAGCAATAGGGTCCCGTTTCTACCCTTTGGGTACGGAACCCTAAAAACTAGCGAAATTGACCTGCTCGGTAGGGAAATTAGGGTCCCGTTTTTACCCTTTGGGTACGGAACCCTAAAAACTAGCGAAATTGACCTGATTGGTAGGGAAATTAAGAAAAAAACATTATTGGCCACCTACAAGGTCCAAAAAAAACAAACAGTAGACCACAGAGTTTAGAAAAACTAGTTTTATATCTCTATTCTATAATTTTTTAAATGATTCTGACTTACATCTGAAAAAAACTGTGTAGAATAGAACTGAACATTCTTTTAGGACTTATCAAATAAATTGTACACTATTGGTAACTTATTATGTTATTATTTCGTGTTTTCGCAGGCTATGTCAATATACTCAACTGTCACAGCGCACAACACTCAAGCACGTCAATCAGAGATCTCAGAAATACCTTTTGAAGATCCCCTAGTCAATCTAAACGCACTCACAGAAAAAGGAGCCTCCTTGGCCGGCCCTGCCGTCGCAAACGAAGAAGATAGCCTCGCAGAATACTTTTCAGACGATGAGGAAAGAGAAAAGGCACTACAATCACAGAAAGATAAGAAAGAATTGAGCAAGCTAGAAAGAGATACATAATTGTTTAGTAGTCTGTTAAATAAATTGTAAGAATTTACTTGTTGATTTGATTTGTAGGTTTACATTCGTTTTAGTGTTAAACGATTGTTATAAGCATCTTCATAGTAGATTGTTTAATTCGAATTAAAATGTTTAGCTCTTGGGTATGATATTTTCTTGAAATAATAGGCAAATTATACATACATGCATTTATTTTTCTATAAATTACAACACGCATAAATCAACTTGGCATGGAAGGAAAATCCCTTACAGCGAGGTGCCTAGTTAACTTTTGCGTGCTGTACAAAGTTTATAGTTATTAAAGCTTATAGTTAGACAGTACAAGAATACGAACTATACTACATACTGTTCAGGCCCTTGATTCATAATACGTCAAGAAACGTCAAATTCGGATCAATTTCTGCACTGTGATTGGTTGCTGTCGGTCGATTCCCAACAGAATGCATTCCGCTGTATTATGAATCAAGGCCCTGAACAGGCATAGGCGTCCCGTCTCCATAATTTATTATAAAATTTCTAAGAATCAACAATAAACATCAATAAGCTTAAAAATTATATTTTCAATTATATCACTCCCTTTAGACTAGTCTACATTGTAAATTCATAGTCGAAAATTCTTTTAATTTATCCTACCTACCAATTAATTTTATATCAAACAACTGCTTCGCTACCCAACAGGTAGAGTAGACTGGATATTCTCTCATACATATCAGCCACCTGATTCATACGAACTTACTTTTACCATATAAAATACCTGTAAGTGTAGTCAGAGACAAGGCCAGGAACATTCAATAGGCAAATGCCCTCATTTCGGAAGTAAGCGATAGGATTAAATTATCGCGTGGCAATCCGTGACATCCATCGACGCTTATATTAGAATGTCAACAAAAAAGCACGTGTTAGTGCGTTTATAAAATTACCGAAAATCTACATCTACACTAATATTATAAAGAGGAAACATTTGTTTGTTTGAATTGAATAGGCTCCCAAACTACTGGACCGATTTGAAAAATTCTTTCACCATTAGAATCCTACATTATCTCTGATGAACATAGGCTATAAATTATTTTCAAAGATCCTTATGAAAATTGCAATAGTGTAACCAAAGGTGTAAAAATTTTGAACATAAAATTCTTCATATCGCGTGCGCTGCGAAAACTATTGATGATAGAACAAAAAAATGTTCTACAATATTAAAGAACGTATCAATATCTACAAAAAAGTCACCGATAGCATATGTCCAACTATTGTGGTTGTGTCAGAATAACAACTTTTATAATTTAAAAAGTGAATAAAAATGCCGACCAAAAGCAGACCACGTTATTCTTATTTTGGTATTTATTCTTATCCAAATAAATTCCTTCGTAATAAAGGCTGTTTCAGTACCCGTCGATTACTTTTTGAATGATTGAAATCGGACATTTTATTCAAAAGTTATCATGAGTTTAAAAATGTAAGATACATCGCGACCACAGAATAAATATCAGTTAGTACGGTAGGACAAAGTGTCTGGGATTTTTAACACAGGTAACGGGATATTAACCATGATTAATATAACCATAGATACTATTGATCATGGCGTATGCAACTGCGCCGAAATATCGGGAAACTCAAAAAACATTAAATCATGGTAAATATCCCGTTAACTGTGTTAAAAATGTTGAAAACCATGATAGTTTAAAAAGTGTCTGGGAACTATGGAATGGGAGAGGGTAGTGGTAATATATTAATGAAATATATATGGGAGGCAGGGGAGCATTGGGCAGTAGGGAGGTTTGGACACCCCCGTGTCATGTCGGCCATAAACCATCATGCCTATCGTCAAATCGGAATTTGATCAGTTGGAATTGACCATGTATGGGGGTGGATTGGCATGACTAATGGTGGATTGGCATGATGGTGTATGGCCGGCATAACACGGGGATTTGCCGGTAGTGTCCAAACCTGCCTTACTGCCCATTACTCCCCTACCTACCTTAGACCTTACCAACATATTAACCTCTAAACTTTAAAGGATTATACATCCCGTTCCGGGACCGCCATGTTGTTATTAAATTTTTGTTAAATACCTATAATAAACCCGCGCGAAGCCGGGGTGGACAGCTAGTAATAAATAAAATAATCCCCATAAATTATTTTGGAGGGAGATAATGATTGGCCTAGACCACAGAAACACAACTGAAATTCCTGGAATCTGATGATTGTCACAGCCACTCTTCCATTCATTTTATCATCAGTAAGTACATTAATATTCCTACGCCTTAAAATTGCATACATTGAAACTTAATCTATGTAATAAAATTAGAAAAATACATGGAATATATTTTCTCACAAAACTTTGCTGAACGATTTGTACAAGGCTTTACGAGTACAATACACAAGATGGTCCAAAATAAGTAGGCAAAGCTATGGCATGATCACGGATTTAAAGTTATTTCTCTGGTCTGTGGGCATGATACAATGAATACAGTGAGACAATGTTTTTGTTACTTGGTTATTTGATACTTTGACAATGATCTAGATCAGTTGAGTTATCTACAGATTTAATTACTTGTATACACTTCGAAAATATACCTCATTTATAATAGGCACCATTTTCTCTAGTTCGGCCAAAGGATTATAAAAACATAATTGTTTAGCTGCGCAATTTGTAAATAATTAACAAGGATTGTTTAATTCCACGACCAAATAAACATAATTATTAATCGATTAAATTTAAACTTACAAGCTAATAGGATAGAAACCCAATTTTAACAAGGCCAGTGACACAGACTTATCTGCTCTTAAAACTTAAAAAAAAACATGCAAGTATAATTTTACTGTCTAGATATCGCTTTAACAAGTTTTCTTATCTTAAAGATCTAAACAGGTTATCGGAAAGCAATCTAAGACAGGTATTAAAATGAACATTTATTTTATAGCTAAAATATCAAGATTCTTATTATTGCAAGTCTCTTAAGAGTAAATAAAAAGTATATAATTTGACCACTCAATTTATCATTGGGTTAGGTTAACTCATAACTAATCAAAATGTCGGTTTAAAAGAAACATTTAAGTAATAAAGATTCGCTATATCCTTCCGTCAGTCTATCTGTCCGCTGCTTAACTCGCATACTAGAAAGCTATAATTTGACATAAGATATTCACCACGCCGAAACAGTGGTCAATCTTGTTTTTAAACATATTTTAAGGGTACCTCCTCTAGACATAAAGTAACATTTTTGTTTCGCATTTATCCCATAGTACATAATATTTTGTTGTTGGATAGGTCTTTTCAAAACTATTGTGGATGTTACAAAACATTTGTTACGGGTCAACTTCTATTTTTCCAACCCCTTTATGCAATCTTAACGAATTTTTCGTGTTGGTTGAAATAGCTAACAGTGCCTTCATCTGGGTTGTTGCTGGATGCTGCTGGCATCTTGTGGAGGCTCACGTATGACGGGGAAAGCTCTGTGCCTTCGAATTGTCGTAAATGTATCTGGAAATAAAAATAACGGTGAATTGGTCTTTTTATTTCTCCAGACTCTGGAACGGCTGAACCGATTTTAATGGTACTTTTACTGGAAGATAGAGGATGTTAAAGGCAACATATTGACAACATACTTTTTATACCGGAATTCCTGCAGGATCGAGATTTACGTGGAAAAAACACCCGCACGAACGAAATCTCGAGCACAACATAACACATAAAACATAAAAAAAAGTACGTGAATGTCGTGGAACACTCGGTTGGAACGAACTTTGTAGGTACATTTGACATTTTGCGCACCTTGTGCACCACTTTTCGCACTCTGCGCATCTTTTTTTTTCGCACTACTAAGCGCACCATTTGTGAAGTTATCAACGAAAACATGTTTTTTGCTTAACTTAACTTAGCTTAACTTACTAGAAGATGTAGATTAACTTCATCAGCTCTGCTCAAGTAGGGAAAGTTGCCGCCGTTCTTCAAATGCGCTAGTTTTGCGTGAGGGTACGATTTGTAAAGGTCCTCCCGTACTCGCGAGCTCAACGCACTTTCGTCCCATACATCCATTACTGTGACAGGTAGAGAAGACAGCAGTTGAGTCTGGACGAAGCAAGGCGTGCAGTTGATTGTCAGACGTGATGCTAGCTCTGATTGGTTAAGAGATTCCAGCTGAAAGTAGGTTTGTAGGGTTGGTTTATTGTGGCAATAACTTCAGATGATTAATTAATAATAACAAGGCAAGTAACTACAAAAGATTCTACAACAAAATGCAGTTTATAATTTATATTTATTAATTTGTTCAGTGCTCTACTATACACAAGTCATTGTTTCAATTATAATATTGTTTCATCATCATCATCATCCGCAGCCCGATTTCACCCACTGCTGGATATAGGTCTCCCTTGGCTTTTGCCATTCTTCCCGGTCCTGTGCCAGCCTGATCCACTGTCGGCCTACGACGTTAATGATATCGTCCGCCCACCTCGCTGCCGGACGTCCGACACTTCTCTTGCATTGTTATTTATCAATTTCTTAAGTAGTAGGAACAGCTAATTAATGATAATTTCTTTACTCAGCTGTTTTATCAATATCATTATACCAAATGGTTCTCTTAGAAAATGTATTTATCATTATGCCAAATTATGTAAATACCTAACAATGTTATGTAAATGTTGATAAGACATGTTATTGAAATGATCTTAGACATTGTAAGTTAATATTATTTAGGTTAAGCTAAAATTAGAATGTAACAGCAATACATTAATTTCAATCTTAACATTCTTAACTCTAATAAGTAACACTGTTTATTAAATCTGTCTTATCATGACCACATTATCTCTACTCAGTAAAATAAAGTAAATAAAGCAAGCAAACAAAATTCTTCAGGATCTTTAATCTGATAAAACTCAATATTGTCTTGAATTTATATTAATATAAAAATTATTCTATTCAACCTATATCTTATCTACTATAATAGAGTAGATAAGATAGGGTGGAAATGGTTAGGAGGTTACTTACTCTTTCCACCATAAAATCAATTGACTCTGCCATTCTTTGATCCACTTTGTCTGATGTAAAGTTCCCCATCAGCATTCTCTTCAACACAAGGGAGGGTAGGATCCAGAACAGTGCTGAGGAGTCATTGTACTCAAATACAGATGTGTCAGTGAATGTGTTGCATAAGATCAGGGATGCTACTCGGGGGCAGTTCTTTGTTAGTTCAGCAAACTTCTGAGCTATGAAACCTCCTGGAAATTTATCAAAGGATTACAACCAAGTCTTTATTTTGAATACTTATATGAATTCTTAAAATTCTATTGTTAGTTTTTTGATAAAGTTTACCTAATGATGCTCCAAAAATGTGTACTTTGTCAAGTTCGAGGTAATCTATAAGTCTTTTAAACCCGTCACACCATTCCTTGATGTTCCAATAAGGGGGAGGCTCTGCTGCTATAACTCGAACTCCTCGGGATGAAAGCCCCATCACCTGTTTGAAGAAGATATCCGCAGTGCCTGATACTGGCGGTAGACATATTAGGGGACAGCTCACTGATTTTGGTCCTGAGTCAAATATACGCCAAGCCTGTAATATAAATAAATTAAATACTAAGTAAAGCTTGCACTATATTATACTTTTTTGTTCTTAAATACATACATATTATACATAGAAACACCTGAGTGTATCTCGTATATTTTTAGATCATACAAACATTTACCCCGCGGCAGGGATGGGACCCGCAATCTTCTGTGTCCCAATCAGGCTTTCACCCACTGAGCCACAGAGGTTGTCTAATATGGATCAATACATTATGAAAGTAAGTGGTAGGTACATTTTTAGGCTATCTTTTTTCCAAAAGCAAACTGCCTTTTATGGACTGATGATATATGAAATAGAAAAAAAAAAATGGAAATAAAAAACTAAAATGCACTTAACTGAATGTGCCTAGTTATAAAAAGTACAGGAGAAGTGGCACAATTATAATTATCAACGGTATTATTACTGCCAAGTTAGCAGCTAAACAAGCATTTAACAATAAAAGAAGCATATTCACATCAAACATATCCAAGAAAGTTAAAAAGAAATTTATAAAAACATATGTTTGGAGCATAGCTCTATATGGGTGTGAGACGTGGACAATAACAAAGAAGGATCGAGAAAAGTTGATGGCGTTTGAGATGTGGTGTTGGCGTAGAATGGAAAAAATCAGCTGGACGGAGAAGATAACCAATATGGAAGTTCTGCGTAGAGTCAACGAAGAGAGATCGCTATTGCAAGTTGTCGAGAACAGAAGGGGAAAGATGCTCGGCCATCTTATACGACATGACAGTTTCATTAAGAACATTATAGAAGGGAAAGTGGAAGGAAGAAGAGGAAGGGGAAGACCGAGGATAAGCTACATGAGCCAAGTGAAGGAGAAGGTAGCTGTCATGTCGTATAAAGAGGTCAAGGAAGCAGCCCTGGAAAGAGATACATGGAGAGGGATTCATCAGTTGTACCGACAAGGAGTAAATCCTTAAATAAGAAGAGAGAGCAGCTAAAGGTCAATTTTATATCGCAATTGGGGTATTTTCTTACCTTGCAGCCATCTGAGTCAACAACAATTTTTCTCAGGGGTATGCTGCTTCTGAAACTTAAATATTCACTGGACTGTGCCAAATCACTAAGACAGCTCATTTTTTTACAATGAATTAATGAATCCTGAGAAAGTTAGACAATTATTTTAGATCTTGTTTACTTCTATAAAATCACTTCACTCACTTTGCTTTCGCGCACTCAATCAAATCAATCAAACAAAATACGTTTCTCGCGACCTCGTTGACTCGACTCAAGTGTTTTGTCAATGTCATAAGTAATGTAATGTGTGAACAGCTGAGAAATTGATCGTGTGGAACGAACCTAAATATTACTGCTGGACGAGAACAGCACCATCTGTCTGTGATCTAACGTAGACGCAGGGAGCACTATTTTAATATTTTATAAGTAGATGGCGCTACATCACAACAAACTCTTCAATGTGCAATGTTTTACATTCGGTACCTACATAAATATTTTTCTCTAGTCCTATCCTAGTCTCTTGAAAGTATTTCTGGTTCAGAATATCTCAAAAAGTCATGGAAGTTGTCTCATAGGAACGTTTTCTTCTCACTACAACGGTTAAGGTCCTTACTAGTCTCAATAAAAATCCACCTGTAGCCTGGTTTACACCGCGAGCGGAGCAGACTACTGCAGATTCCGTTGAACTCGCAAGAATAAATTGCACACCTTGTTTCCACCAACAAATAGTCGAGCGGAAAGCACTACAGAAAGAGATTGAAATGAACCTGATCTAAATAAAAAAATGTGGAAACAAAATAGGTAGGTACATCTACTAAAAATGAACGCAAAAATCTCATTCAAACACATCATTTATTAAACACTAGGCATCATTATGTAATTAACATTCTTTTCGTGAAATTTTCCTACAATGATTTTCCAAACCACTTACGATACTTAAATCTAGCTAACATTTAAGTTTTGGACGATTTTAGCTGGATTAAAGATCCTGAGAAATAATACGACCCGCCGGGCAATCGAACCTCGGTGAACCTTGACGACTGTGGTAACTTCTCAAGCTAAAATCGCAGTCTAAATCTTAATAAAATAGGTTCTATGTAATTAACTTAGTGCACACTAACCATATAATTCACTTTCGCGTGTCTAAACATTGCGATTAATTTCATCCATGAAACACTATGAATATGCACGTATTCTATAAATTACTTGTAGCTTATGAATAACTGCACACATTTAGCATTACATTTTGATTTGAGCATACTCTCGAATCATACACATCAATAAAATCTCTGTACATTTTGGATTTTGATACAATAGGGAGGATGCTACATTATAATAATATTGTTTTTTTTTTTTTTACTTTTTAGATTAGATTAATTTATGAGATATTGGCGTTACATCACTAATTAGTTATTTACGAAAGAAAGCAAAACTAAAAAAAAACATTGTATGAAACTCTCCAATAAAAAATTACAATGTTTTAATTTTCTAAAATAACTAAACTAAATTGTATAAAAATCAAATATTAGGCGACAATGTTTAATAATCACAGAAGTCTTGTAATAAACGTATTAACAAAACTAAATCATATTTTAGTCGAAAAGATCTTAACATTTACACAGTGGAAACAAAACATTCCATAGTAATTATATGCTGTTCGTGAGACAGCACAGTAGTGACTAATTCAACTATTTTTATTATAACAATGCTGTTTAGGCAAGTACCAAGTCAGAAATATGCTGAAATGCACACTAGACAGGTAAAATTAAAACACTACCCGAAATACACACTAAAAATAGGTTGACACAATCAATATGTATTCAGTTTAGATCACTACATGTTATTTTAAGAGACGTTACAATTTTGATGTGATGTTTGTCACTCTTGACTAGAGTTCCAGTCCTGTTATAGTAAATAGTTAAAATAAAGACATCATTATAAAACGAAGACTAAACAATTATAGCCCTAGTCTAGAAATTACACAAATATGAAACAAAAAATCCATGTATAAACCTATTTTATCATTTCGTTTTAATTTCAAGTTTCAATCAAGATTCGACTATCTGTAGTCTTCGTTCTATAACAAATCGCAATAATCACGTTGAAAAAAAGAACCTTTTCCATTTCTAATCAAACACATATTTTGTGCCAACCTCAACGCACTGCTAAACGACCACTACTTAGCAAAGTAATTAAATTTTGTATCAATACTTGAATAAATATCAACAGTTGCGTCAAGCCAAAACATTTTACGTTTCAAAATACTTTGCCATAGTAGAGCGTTTGGCAAAATGCGTTCTAAGTACAACATTATACACGAGGCTAAAAATACAGAAGACTACATTGTGAATCTAAAATAGCTATCGAACCAAACAGGTATGTTAGGTACAAAAATATCTCAACAGAATGCAGTTTATATTTATTGAACTTTATTCTAACATATTCTTCAATTTGATTGGTGTCTTACTGCTTTTTTCAGGCACCGAATTTAAATATGAGGAATATGCTATAAGGTATAGCATATTCATCATATTAAAATTAATATATAACGCACTGTACGGTTAGATAACGAAGCCACATTTAAAATCAACTCCTTGATTTGTCATTGTCTTTTAGCTTCCAAAAACTGAGAAATTACAGCAAAAAAATACTAAGAAAAAAGTACGTGACCGTCGTGGAACCTTCGTGGAACACTCGGTTGGAACGAAGTTTCAACTTTGACATTTGTCAAATACATTTTTCCGTACTAACAATGTAACAATCTATGAACTGTTTCGCGATTGCGTACTTCGCTGACGTTTTGACCTATGTACCTATGTTTCGTATTATATATTATTAGTATATTCGTATATTGACGGTAAAATCGAACAATATTTTTCTTCTAGCTCCCATTCTCGATACCGTCCGAAAAGTAACTTCGTTCCAAAAATATAGTGGCCAACAAAAGTAAGTTCGTTCCAAAAATATAATGTAATAAAAGTGGCCAACACAGATAATTTCATACCGCTCCAAAATTCCGGTCGTAGGTTAATACAAATAAAAAATGAAGCATAATTTATCTACAAAAACTTCCAAGAATGCTTTCTTTATTTACGTTCACCCAAAGACTACAATTGGAAGCGTACCGAAGCACGTAAGAGTTATTTTATCAAGGAAAAGTAGATTTAGTTTAAAAAAGCTATTATGAGTTCAGCATAATTTTAGCACATAGCACTGAACGTAACGGATTGCATCATACAAATGTAACCGCGGAAAGCACGCATGGTCAATAGCGTATAACTGCTTGCAAAAATTAAAGAATATTGCATCAAATCTGAGATAAAAACAATTTTAACAAGCAAGAAAAAATTAGAATACATAGAAGTTTATTTGAAGTAGATAAAGTTAGAAATAGCATCAGTACATTACCAATACTTGTGTTGCAGATAGGCATAGAATAGTCATTTAGGTGATGCCAGATTGATTGAATAATTAGCCAGCATTACCTATAAACCACAAGTTGAATGGTTGATCAGCTGATTGATATATTTGTAAAAGTTTATCTGTTAAACAATGAAGAAACAAAGTGGATAAAGATTTACTAAGAAACAATTTGAAACCTAAAGCGATGATGCTAATATGGTTGATAGTCCGACTCGACGTTGAATTGAATTGATAGTTAAACAAGTAGCGGTTGATAGTTTGTTTTCGGCACTTAAGATTATTCCTAGTCAAGTCAATTTAGTTGATAAGTAAGCAGATTATTTCCAAATTGATAAGTTGGTTGATAGCTATTCCGGCTTGAGTTGATAGGTAAGCTAAGCTATTACTACTGATAGTTTGAAGTTGATTGATAGTTATTCCAAGTTGATTGATAATTATCCCGGGTTGAGTTAATAGGTGAGCTATAACCACTATAGTTTCAAGTTGACAAGTTGGTCGATATTTATCTCGGGGTGGTAGATAGTTATTCCGGGTTGAGTTGATAGTTATATCCTAGTCGAGCCGGCGCTCACGACTCGCCGTTGCCACTATCATCAGCATCACCGTCACCGCCTTCTAACTCCTCGTCGGAGTCCGAATCAAGATCATCGTAGTCGTCGTCGTAGAAATCCGTCATGTCCAGCTAAAAAAAAAAAAACAATATTAGTTGATGTTTCATGAAAATAAATAGGTAACTATTTTTGTCTGTGTTACCATTTCACGCGTAAATATCTGAACAGATTGGGATAAAATTTCGCATTCCCGGGTTTTGACCCGGGAATGCAATCTATCTACATCTTTCTCTAATCTATATCCTTTGGGATATCCAAACTTCTTTATAGTACTGGTGTAGTAAGGATTTTACCTGTGCTTCTTGCGTCGTGGACTTGACTTGTGTTTTGATGCAGTAGTCTTCTAAAGTAAGAGGTACGACTATGCCTTCCTTTTCTGCGTCCATGCGCGCTACCTGCGCTTGTTTTCTGAAAAAGATAAGATATGTTTAATTTAAGCTTTTAAATGCGACAGAAGCGAATAAATATTAGATACCTAAGATAATTTTAAAGAGAAAAAAAGCTATCTCTGATTTCAAGTTAGTTGAATAAAAAAAGAAAAATAATAATACAAAAGATGATTTATGCGGAGTTCGAATAGTAAGGCCGATAAAAGTAAGTTTGTATGACTCAGTAGCCTATGAGTAGGGTCGATACAGTAGCGATAGCTACGACCGCATGTGACTCATAAACTCACATGTCTCACATACACACATACATAAAATCACGCATCTTTCCCGAAGGGGTAAGCAGAGACCACGGATCTCCACTTGCTACGCAAAAACACAACTTTTGCCTTATCACTTTATATAAAACTTGAGTACTATTATAGGACAATTTAATTATAGTTTTCAAGGCAACATAAATATAATTTATCGAGTGAATGGGTGAGTATTAGCTGGGGTATTAGTTAATCAAGTTTCACTTTCATCTTTTGTCCTACTTTCTCGAGTTGCTGACAGGCTTTCCAAAGATGTATGACAACTAATCGTGTTCAATAAAGATGCCGTTTTCGTGCCGTGATCACGAAATCATAATAAAAGGTAGGTATTCTAATCGAGATCAACATATTTTTAAATTTTCCTATTAATTTTACTATCATATCAATCTGTTTCTCAATTCATTAATCAAAGTTTACGAACGTTATCATCATGATTATCTGTATCGCTGCAATTATTTTAGCAGTACGTTAATTTTATCGCAATCTTGTTGAGACGACATCGCTAAAAAGAAGCGGCATTGGGGCATAGCAAGCATAAGGCACAATCCACATTGAATTGGCAGCGACGCGACGATCAATTTTAATAACAAGACATTATACACCTAAAGAACAATGCTATAAGATGTAGAAACGATCGCGCCGCGGCGCCGGCGCCGGCTCGCGACTGCCAGCGCCGACCGCGCGAGACTGCTCGCGAGGCTGATCGAGATTATATCTGTCTTGTTATTAAAACTGATCGTTAATTCAATGTGCATTGAGCCTAATATTCCAGAAGCGATGGAGAGGCGCATGGTGGTAAGAAAAGTACGTTGTTCTCACCTGATAATATTCTCGTACTCCTTATCCTTGCCCTTAGACTCGCGCCAACGACGGTACATAACGCTAGCGTCGACATTCGCTGGGCTGAAGGTATTGGGCTCGTTGAGTAAAGAGATCACGGAGAGAAGCACGGTGCGCACGGATTGCGTCGGGTTCCAGCGCTCACAAGGCAGCTCACCCGACTGGGGGTCGTCCACAGGCGGGTGCAGAATCGATATGCAGAGATCGCCGTTCTGGAAACATCATGACCTTTTTTGTAAATTTTAGTGGTGCTCGTAGTTTTAGGACAGAGATAGTGTGGTGGTTGGTACAGGGGGATAATATAAATAATAAATAAAAAATAAAAATCATTTATTTCAGACCCATTTGATCCATAGAATAAGTTTTACATTATATAATATGAACTCAACGGCATAATATGAACTCTTCTAGGAACTTTACGGCTTAAATGGCACTTTAGTGTCTGGCTGGATGGATCGTCTCTTAAATGAGTTCAATATTAATCCACTAGTACTATTTATGTGACTATAAGATAAGGCTATTTAGTAAAGATGTTATGTTGTCTATGTGGTATGATAAAACATCGCTTAGCAAATATCGTACACACCTACACTGTCGCGTAGGTATTCGTGAAAATGTGAGAGACCTTTATTATGCCGGTAGGAAGTATATAACTGAATCAAAAAACAAGCAAGATTCAATAATCTTCGATAAAATTTACAATGTGTATTGCACTAGTTGAAGACAATTTCACCATGAGGAATTTGTTGGGAAAAAAATTAAGTCTTTTACAAAAGAAGAAAAACAAGTCTGCCTGGTCGATCAATAAGGACAATTGAAGAAGGCATGCCATTGAAGCACGACGGACGAAATACTCGATGCACTGGCAGACTTCAACGATATTTGTTTCAAAATAAACCACTATTACGTAGAACCGTAGAACTAAGAAATTTTCAATGAATTATTGTTAATGTATTTCGTAAATAAATATGTTAGCTTTTGTAAATAAATAAATGTAATGTTGACTTCATTTCAAATCTTAGTTTGAATTACAAAAATGTATAGAATCATTCCTTGCATTCTAACCACAGAACTAATAGTTCTGTGATTCTAACATACCGGATATGAAGACTCAACAAGAGGAAGCATTTTTTACGGTATGGTAAGGTCAGACAATATAGGTTGCCAGGCGTCTGCCGCAAACCGGTCTAAGACGTAGGTAAAATAAATTGCTGTTTGGATTTTGGATAAGTAATCATAGTCTTTATACAAAATAACGTATTCAAATTCTGTACGGCATTAGGTCAAATTAACTGTTTTCAAGTCATCATCTCCCTGACCTTATCCCACGCTAAGTGGGGTCGGCACAACATGTCTTCTTCTTCCACTCACTCCTATCACTTGTCAACTGTGCATATGCTTTTACATTCATATCATCTCTCACACAATTCAATCACTTCTTCGGCCTTCCTCTTCTTTTCAAGTGTGAGAAAAAATATGTGCCAGCATACATTCAAGGAATTTTTTTATATAATATACAATTTGTACGCTTTCCTAGTATTTTTAAATTATATTTATTGGCTTTTCTGATAGATATTTTCTAATAAGTTGGTGCTTACTAAACATAAAATAAAATTGTGTAATAACATGTTATATAACGAATTTTTTTTTTTGTTAGATAACAAATTTAAACACGCTCGTCTTGCATGCTTTATTTTTTAATTAATCAACATTATAGGTAAAAAATTTCAAATAAAAACTTTTCTTTGACTATATCACGAAAATTTGGTACTTACCCTGTTACGTGTACTTAGTTGAAAAATTTGTTTACGTTTGCCCAACAACCGATGTGAGTTTGTATGTTTTTCTGTAAACTTGGTTCGAAGGAAATCAACAATCAACTCAACTAAGTTTGACAATAGCATCAGAAGTTAATCAAAGGATATTGTTTGAAATTGAGTAACTTAGTTGTGTGTAAGTTCTGATTGACTTTAAGAACGTGGATTTTTTAAATGTGATAATTGTGTAGGGCATTAGGGCGTAGCAGAGAATACACTAGTATACATACACAGACTGTGTTTCTCTAAGAAACAATCAACATATTAGTGCGAAGAATTTTATTATGATTCAAATAACAGAAGCGTCACTTGTGGAGCTCAGAAGTGCCCCCGCCAAGAATAAGATTTCTAGAAATCACTATTCTAAGATCTCTGGAAGGCCTGTTATGATTTTTAATACAAATCTTATTTTCGAGTCTAACAAAGATTTTTTTTCATTGCTGTGTAAGTAATATAATTTCAGGTGACCACATGAAGTTTACAAAACGTTATGTTAGCAAGGTCGACAGCTACGAAATATACTTATACCTAGCTCAGAACATAAGAGCTGTTTAACTCCAGTAGATATAAGATTCAGAACATTGAGTTTGCGCAACGAGCAACGAACGCCGGAGTTATTAAATCTTGATACGATTTAATTCTTCATGGTTAGGACGCACAGGCAGATTTCGTTTTCGCTCGCAACACGAATGTTACATAAAATCTATTGTTACCGCCTTTTGTGTTTACAGGTTTCCGACAAGCTTCGTAATAACAGTTCGGAAATTCGTATCGGAAGAAGGGAATGTTGGTTATAGCTGAATTAATTTTTACGCTATGAAACAACGAACTCTGTACGATGAAATACGAAATGAAGTAATTGGTTTCCATTATTTCTGTATTTCAATATGAAAATTAGTAAGTTATAATTTTCGATTTATTCAAAAAGGTAAGAGTAAATTTAGATTATGCTTCCACAAAAAATTTGGTTTTTTATTTAAATATCCTTGATATAACGTCTGATTAATATATGATAATTAATCTAATATGAGGAAGTAGAATAAATCCTACAAGACATTAACAGGTACTAAATTGGACAACAGAAGCGGAAGTCTCATGTGATGGATTTGTGGTAGACTTAAACGAAAGCATAGATGAAGCATTATGTATCTACTACCTACTGTTGCTATTGCTTCCGTACCTCGGAGGGCATGTAAAACTGTCGGTCCCGGCAAAAATTTGATAATGTAATAATAGTTAAAGTTCAAGTAAAAACCATTTATTCTGTACGTAAGTTCGTATGATTCAGTGGCCAACTCTGACGACGGAGTTTTTAGGCCGCCTTAAGGCCTCCGTCATGACTTAACGACTAAAATAGCCGGGACCGACAATTTAACGTGCCCTCCGAAGCACGGAAGCGCTCAGATGTAAATGCCACTGGCGGTCACCCATCCACTTACAGACCGTTTAGAACGTTGCTTAACTTCGACGATCTATCAAGAACGACTAAGCAAGCACGACCACGAGCGCTTCTTCTTTCTGTACGAACACTGGGATCACTTAAAATCCTACTATTCCTCCGCGACCAATGCCGCAAAACCAGGAAAACAAACACGGGTTGGGTTGAGTGAGACCTAGCGTGATAAAAGCCAAATACGATCTTCCTACTCTATACAAAACGAATGTCATTGCACCATTTGTCTATATTGTAATGCCTCTCTATGGAGATAGCGGAAGAAGCAAGCCAGACGGAACGGGCGAGAGGTTTAACCTCAGCGCTTGGCCTTGGTTTCGCTGGCTCTCTGCGATATTTACTTGTGAGGGAAACGTCCATCGTTTTACATTATGAGTTTTCTTTGCACCCAACTAGGAAGACTAGGATGTTATAAATTTGGAATAATCCCGCTTCTGCTAATTATAAATTCACTAAGAAAATCCATTCAAACAAGACTGTTCAAAGTTGTATGGGACGTGGTCTATGAACCAATAGCGATACTGTAATGGTATTTGTGTAGGGATGCCTCATCCACATATTTGTGCAAAGGGGCATCAAAATCTGACCCTGCAGAGTTGAGATATGCAGGCTGGATTTTTAATCATTATAGTTACAGGAAAACGTTTTTAGGAGACCATGCATAACTTTTTGAGGTATTCTAAACTGCACTAACTCATTTTGGAAAAAGTGTACAGTCAGCGAAAAAAGTGCTGACCATAAGCGGTCTTTGAACCAATAGCGATACTGTAATAGTATTTTTGTAGAAATACCTCAACTACATCCATATGCAAAGGGGCATTAAAATCTGACTCTACAGTTTTGAGATATACAGGTTGGAATTTCGAGACTATCTCATAGTTCAGGTACCTTAACCGTTCTAGTTACAGGAAAACGTTCCTAGGAAACCATCCATAACTTTTTGAGATATTCAAAACTGCATTCACACATTTTGGAAAAAATGTACAGTCAGCGAAAAAAGTGCTGACCATAAGCGGAATGTGAACCAATAACAATACTGTAATAGTATTTCTGTAAAGATACTTCAACTTCATCCACATGCAAAGGGGCATCAAAATCTGACCCGGCAGTTTTGAGATATACAGGGTGGAATTTCGAGACTAGCTCATAGCTCAGGTACCTTAACCGTTCTAGTTACAGGAAAACATTTGTAAGAGGCTATTTATAACTTTTTGAGATATTCAAAACTGCATTTACACATTTTGGAAAAACAGTACAGTCAGCGAAACAAATGCTAAAATCCCAAAAAAAATGTTTCAAAGATTTAGGACGTGGTTTTTGAACCAATTTTGATGCCCCTTTGCGTATGGATAAAGTTGAGGTATTTCGACAGAAATACCATTATAGTATCGCTATTGGTTCAAAGACCGCTTTTGGTCAGCACTTTTTTCGCTGACTGTAAGCTTTTTCCTAAAAGAGTTAGTGTAGTTTAGAATACCTTAAAAAGTTATGCATGGTCTTCTAAAAACGGTTTCCTGTAACTATAATGATTAAAAATCCAGCCTGTATATCTCAACTCTGCAGGGTCAGATTTTGATGCCCCTTTGCACAAATATGTAGATGAGGCATCCCTACACAAATACCATTACAGTATTGCTATTGGTTCAAAGACCGCTTTTGGTCAGCACTTTTTTCGCTGACTGTACACTTTTCCCTAAATGAGTTAGTGCAATTTAGAATACCTCAAAAAGTTATGCATGGTCTTCTAAAAACGGTTTCCTGTAACTATAATGATTAAAAATCCAGCCTGTATATCTCAACTCTGCAGGGTCAGATTTTGATGCCCCTTTGCACAAATATGTAGATGAGGCATCCCTACACAAATACCATTACAGTATAGCTATTGGTTCAAAGACCGCTTTTGGTCAGCACTTTTTTCGCTGACTGTACACTTTTTCCAAAATAAGTTAGTGCAGTTTAGAATAATTTAAAAAGTTATGCATGGTCTTCTAAAAACGTTTTCCTGTAACTAAAATGATTAAAAATCCACCCTGTATATCTCAAAACTGCAGGGTCAGATTTTGATGCCCCTTTGCACAAATATGTAGATAAAGCATCCCTACACAAATACCATTACAGTATCGCTATTGGTTCAAAAATCACGTCCTAAATCTTTGAAACATTTTTTTTGGGATTTTAGCATTTGTTTCGCTGACTGTACTGTTTTTCCAAAATGTGTAAATGCAGTTTTAAATATCTCAAAAAGTTATAAATAGCCTCCTACAAATGTTTTCCTGTAACTAAAAAGGTTAAGGTACCTGAGCTATGAGCTAGTCTCGAAATTCCACCCTGTATATCTCAAAACTGCCGGGTCAGATTTTGATGCCCCTTTGCATATGGATGAAGTTGAAGTATCTATACAGAAATACTATTACAGTATTGTTATTGGTTCACATTCCGCTTATGGTCAGCACTTTTTTCGCTGACTGTACATTTTTTCCAAAATGTGTGAATGCAGTTTTGAATATCTCAAAAAGTTATGGATGGTTTCCTAGGAACGTTTTCCTGTAACTAGAACGGTTAAGGTACCTGGCCTATGAGATAGTCTCGAAATTCCAACCTGTATATCTCAAAACTGTAGAGTCAGATTTTAATGCCCCTTTGCATATGGATGTAGTTGAGGTATTTCTACAAAAATACTATTACAGTATCGCTATTGGTTCAAAGACCGCTTATGGTCAGCACTTTTTTCGCTGACTGTACACTTTTTCCAAAATGAGTTAGTGCAGTTTAGAATACCTCAAAAAGTTATGCATGGTCTCCTAAAAACGTTTTCCTGTAACTATAATGATTAAAAATCCAGCCTGCATATCTCAACTCTGCAGGGTCAGATTTTGATGCCCCTTTGCACAAATATGTGGATGAGGCATCCCTACACAAATACCATTACAGTATCGCTATTGGTTCATAGACCGCTTTTGAACAGTCTCCTTTCTGTAAATAATTTGAACCAATAATGTAATAAACACAGAGTAAAGAACGAACACTCGCAAGAGATTTTCGACAAATAAAGTTTGTGACATATAATAAATACTTACGCACAATCGTTCTTTAGCTCTCTGAAGTAGCTGCGCAGAACCCATTTTTGATGACGCCTAAAATTGTGCTATCTCGCTTACTCTACCAAACCTGAGCAATCGTCTATTGCACCTAACTTCAGAGAGCTAAAGATCCGTTGTGCTTAGTATAAAGTTATTTTGCAAAGTCACACGAAAATTGGATCAACGCAGTTTAAAAGTAAAGTTAATTAAAAAGAGATGTTTTAAAGAACAATTGGAATATTTTGTAACACAAAACCAGTGGGTGGCCTACTCCGGTTTCCAAATGACCTAGATGAGACTACGGCGCGATAAATGAAACATGTTTAGCTAGTGAACTCTGTAATCTTTCACGATTAATGGATATCACAAGCGAATATACAGAAACTCTAGAATGGGTCAAGGACTAGAGTGTGTATTCTAGGATTTCTACATGATCCACTTATTGACTTTCGCATAAATAATGTAAAAACATTAGGTATTTCATCATTGACACGGCGCGACGACGGAGACAGGCACAGTGAAAGTGGTTCTAACGGTCCTGTCTGACGCAGCAGCCTCACTAGAATAATAATTCTCAACAACAAATCTAGGTATACGAGTTTTGCCAGAATTTTCGATATTTTCTTTGCACTTGTCTGGTTTCACACGAATGGGCATGCCAGTTTAATTGGGTACTTTATTTGGCAATGGTCGATGAACCCGCTTGTAAACAGCATCGGTTAACAAACAAAATAATGCAAAGGACATTTTGTGTTTCTGTTGATAATATAATTTACATCGATAACGGTAAAAAGAGCTTAATAATAACAGCTTGTTGGATTAGTTACTTAATTTCATTGGATGAAAATAAATCTTCGAAAATCTATTTTTTTCCATTTCAATATTAAGCACCAATCACCATGTAATACAACTTGCATTTTCATAGAAACTTGACAGTAAGATGAAATCTCAAAGTATCCAAAGTTGACTTGATGTTGGATCCATGTAACCGTTAGCTTTAGACGATCTCACTGAGGCTAGCATGGATATCGCTAGCCTACAGCGGGGTCATCAGACTTGGGTCTGATTCACTTCACGCTATGACGAATGAAGGCGATTGTCCCTCCCGAAATTCGTAGAAGCTTGCACGATGCGAACAATGCTGAGTAATGGTCAGAAATAGTTTCGCTCGGAAATCCACAACTTTGTAAAGAGCTTTACAAATGCAATTTTGTAGGAAATGATATGAAAGCGAATGTCATAATAAAACTACTTACTGCAAAAGATGTAAAAGAACCCATCAAACAGGATGTCTACAGGTTGAACGACCTACAACATGAAGCCAAGCTATAGCACTGGCAACATAATTTAAACGCATTATGATTCATTTTGTAGTCATTGAACCAAATGGTGGTAAGCACTAGACAATAAGCGCAAATGTAAACTCGTACGCAAAAGCACATTTCACTTCATCATCAACGTTCATTCTAATTTATCGTGATGGCGCATGGCGTCCCGTCTACGGCACGAAGAACTGATGATTATCAACGTCCTGCTAAGATATAATAGCATCGACGTTTTCGACAAACGTCCTTTGAGTTGACACTCAAAGGACGTTTGTTTTGATTTCCTTACAGAAAATGGCTTATTTCTGCGAGAATGTCTTTGGCACTCCCCCGGCCTTGGGGTAATTAACCTATTCTCGACCTGCGCTTCGTTGGCTGCTTTGAACTTGTGCTACATTCACGCGCGATTCTTTAAATAAAATATAAAAAACGTATTCATCCCAACGGATCGTCGATCGTGCCAACATTTCGGTTAAGTATTCTATTCTCGATACGCAGTTCAATCAAAGTCCAATTGAAAAAGTAGTACTATGACCACTAAACTGAGTGAAAACATTAACCTCTTGACGCAGTCGGGTAAAAAAGATAAAAGTTATGACAACTCCAAGGATGCAGATAGATACAATAAATAATCAGTTATCTCGGAAACAAACAACTGCCACTGATTGTTTTTAATTATATTATTATGCCAACATCACAGTTTGTGTGCAATATCCTATTTATATTCAACTAGCTGACCCGCGCAACTTCGTCTGCGCATTATTAGGATTCAAGTGCAGGAGTGTTACCTAAAGTTTATTTACACTGTGTTTGAAGTGAATCAGACCAAAGAATCAAATTTTCCATACAAACTTTAACACCCTGTAAAACATCCATATGGGTTGATTTTTTTAAATTAGATAAGCCTATATTCAAGTAAAAAAGCTAAAGCATCGTTCCAAATTTCATTAAAATCGGTTAAGTCGTCACGGAGATACGTGGCAACAAAACAAACATTCACTAACTATTCTTTTCGAATCTTACGTCTATGAAACTGCCTATTTTAATTTCCAAAACGCTAAATGATCTGTATTCTTGATCTCGCAACGCTACCTAGTTGTGAAAATGAAAAATATAGATGGCGTTGCTTGCGTTGCTAATCAACGCCAAGGAAAAATATTTTATTTTCTAGCTGGTATGTACCCGCGATTTCGTCAGTAAAATAACATAAGTTGAAAACCTATAAAAATTATCGAAAAGTCTAAGCAAAAATCTCCAATAGCTTTCAAAACTCAAAATGATCGTATCTAGACCTCCGCTATAGTAGAAACGCCCGCCACCTAGGAGAAAAAAGTAAAAAGCAGTTTTGACCTCGGTGATATAGATGGCGTTCTAACCAAAGCCTAAGAAAAAGTATTTTAATATATCAAAAAAATCTTAATTTCGTATGTATTGATGAGTGGAAATATACATGTTACATGTTTTTAATTAATTTAAAAATCATTTATCATGCAAAGTGGGAAAAAAAAAACAAAAAATCTGCAATGCAAAAACAGAGCAAATCGTGGCGGTCACCCATCATCTTTATGACCTCGCCCAGCGTCGCTCAACTTTTTTCCCCATACAAACTTGCAACCCTTATTTTCACGCCCCCTTATAAATATTTAAAGAAAAAAGTAGCCTATGTCCGTCCCTGGGGTATAATCTTTATCCATGCCAAATTTCAGCTTAATCTGTTCAGCGGTTTGGGCGTGAAAGCGTAACAAACAGACAGACAGACAGACAGACAGACAGACAGACAGAGTTACTTTCAGATTTATAATATTAGTATGGATTTTAAAAGTATTTCCGCAATACGTCTCAATCTACAAAGACCACACCCATCACGCAACCAAGGTCTTAAATAAAAGCATCAAGCAAATCGCTTTATTATTCTCCTCACACAATAAAATCAGTCGAAAACTAAGCTGATTTCTGTTATTTTATAGGTGCAAATAGATAACAAACAAGTCAATAAGAGATCTGCTTTAGTTTAGCTGAGCAAGTTTGACGTCAATGTTGAAATTGTAAATTCAAAATAGCTACTGAATGTGCAAAACGTATTTTTTTTTAACTTCTGTAAAACACCAACATATTCTAATACCTACCATAAATTTGAACTACTGGTTGATTCTGCATGAGTACCAATATGTCTATAACTTTGACGACTATACTTCGATATCTCTGAAAGTTTCCGCTGAATCTCAACAAATAATATCGATCTCTAGGCAACCTTTTTCCGCATTGGACTATTGTTCTTGACCGTGCACCTTGACATCTTTATAACAGCATCATCGTCTCCGTCGTTTCTCATTCTATCGCCAGTTGCGTTGTAAATAAACATGGTCTATGTGTGAGTGAAGTGTTTCCCGATTTAGAGGTCAGACGCGCACGCATTTTCTTTGTGAGGCTGAGGAAGCACCGCCGGTATTTTTAGCTTGGGGCGACGCTCTTCGCATGGACAAGCGAGCGTCTTGCCCCATCATCGTGACATCAATAATCAAAAACAATATTAGCATTATCTACGTTGATATTCTTAGCATGCAGTGAATTTGTTTTTACCAACCACGACGCTTATATTTTATTAACTTTTGTGTAATTTGAATTTATATGTTTTCTTTACTTATCTGCGAGTTATTGTTTGTAAACTCCATAAGATCTTCTAAACCTAACGGTTACTTGAATTATAAGTCATTTAACAGACTTTTGAGAGTTGAAATTGTGACCACGAACTGATAAGCTTAATGAATAATGCATGCTTCTCATACGCAGATGTAAATATCTTATCTGTTTAGTTTTTTGTACTTCATAAAATATTTTACTGCATCGACGAAATGGCAAATAGCTATTCGGTAGGAAGGTAAGAAAGCGACAAAGCTTCAGTTTCAAATTGAATGTAGGTCGAGCTATACAAGAAATGTCTCTATAATGTAAAGGCACAGAACCGGCGAGCAGCTAGTGTCACAACACTTGCAACTTAGTCGTTAGTAAACGAGGAACCTATCGCAAGTCTTCCAAGAAGGACTTTCAAACAAGATTCGAGACTCGAGAGTTCGCAACCAATTAACAAGAACTAGAAATGTCTTTCAGTTGTAGGGGACAGATAACGAGAAATCTTGATAAGGTGATTAAGGGGAACGTCTGCATAAAGATGCGATGTTACTATTAAATCTGTGCTGTGGAAAATTTAATTCAAGGAGTGATGGATGAACCCTATACGGGAACAATTCGCACAATCGTTCTTTAGCTCTCTGAAGTAGCTGCGCAGGACCCATTTTTGATGCACATCTCGCTTACTCTACTAAACCTGCGCAATCGTCTATTGCACCTAACTTCAGAGAGCTAAAGATCCGTTGTGCTTAGTATACGCTTGTTATGTTATTTTATGTAAGTATACGTAGGCATTGCAAATTTGTGAATGCCTCTAAGCAAAATCTTAAAGACGAAAACGCACGAATGTGGACTCAGTGAAGAGAGCGAGAGAGTTCAATCAAATAATACATTTGAGAAGGGAGGCTGTTGCCTTGCCCATCAGTGAGGGTAATTTGCAAAACAGATTGATGTTCTACAACTTGTTCTGCCAGCAACAGCTCGAACATAAAATTAACAATGCAACTGACTTCAACGAAATAAGCTGTGAAGGTATTAAAGCTTGCAACAATTCCCATTGTCCCAAGTTTTTCCTGCACTCGACCGATAAACTATGGTTGTCGCTATACGGATACGAATCTGTTATTCTTCGTCAGAGCTTTAGATGGAAACAAATTTACCTGTAACGACCCTGGCAACTTTGGCAAATTTATCCATAGTTAGATTGATTTTAGCAGGAAAAGAGAGCACAAGACGAAAGCTGTATTGATTTACAGATAGAATGATCATAGTAATCGTAGCCTAAAATTGCTTTGTATAATGTGTTTATTATGAAATGGTCCAAGGAAATTGAGTGTCTAGTTTGCCGCTCTCATTCTTATTTTGACCTTTGCTAAACGTTTATAAAAGCCATTTCCCATTGTGGAAACGATAATATCGACCAAAGTTGTCCTCTATACGCAAGTGATGCCCTAGTACTAATGTCAAATTTTGGATAGTTAAGTTACGTCATTGATTTTATAAACAATTCATGGTAGATGGGGTAGTTGGTTGATACTGGGTGCGTGACGGTCACAGTAGAAATATGAGTAGAGCGTTAGTATAATAATTACATAGCAAGGTATTCTTTGATTTTTGTTCGTCAAGTATAATTTTATTCAGAGCCGTGTTGTCTTATAGGATGATGCATGATTTCATAAAAATAAAGCCAGACAAAGCAGCGTCTTTAGAAAAACCTTTCCAATGTAAAAATATTGCCAAGTCTCACTCACAAAGTTTAACCTTTCTCTACTCATCGAAAATCAATAAAAAATGTAAGACCTACTTTTTACTTTTGATAGTAGAAATAACGGATGGGCATAATATTATGCCTATACTGACGCTGAATCATTTATGTTCTGAGGGTTTTTAGATAAAACTTATGAAAATATCTTTTAAAGATACATCAGTAAAAAACTCCAAGAGTTACATAAATCCCGCAAAAATGGCTCCCGTGGGAATCTACGAGAGTCAAACTGCGCTAGTAAAAGTAACTATGTAGTGATGATAAGTACGTTGAAAACACATAAAAATACAAACTTACACACACCATCAAAATTTTAGAATGTTGCCTTATAAAAACCATTCGATTGCGTTTCCCCAGCTTAGAGCAGTAGGTACACGAGAAAAAAAAACTGTCACTTAATTTTCGTAGCTTTTGCTCGGCGCGGGTAAGTACCTCTTGGTGGAGTCGCACTCTTAAGTTAATACCTAACCGACACCGTAAAATGTAAACCTATAAAGAAATGAAATGTTAAGATGTATAATAAATGAACTCACCTCATATACATTTGGATGCCACACTTTTGTTAGAAATCTGACTGTTGGTGGTGAATATGGATAGTCTGGAGGGAATTTCATATGTGCCTGTAACAAAAGAGAACTAAATGAAGATTTATACATCATAATAGTGAAACAAAAATAATGTTTAGGTAATATATTGTTAAATATTCTGTCTCATTATGATTAAGTATTAGGTGCAGGCTGCACAAGATCAATCGCTGTGATCGATCTGAAATCGATGAGGGATGCCTATTTTCAACAGTGGACGCTATAATGGCTGAAATGATGGTGATCATGATAAAGCAGAGTGGAGAAAAAACTGTTGAGTGTATCGATCCTTAGTAAAAGTGTGTGATAATGATGATTGTGTCTTATAGGAGTCAAGGCTTTCTATAACTTAAACAACTATGTAATCTATTGCCATTTTCATTTCATGAGATAAAACACTTTTAATATGACATTCTCTGATGTTGTGGTTTTTATCATTGAACAATAAATAATTATTTAATATAGTTTTTTTTTTTTTTTTTTGTTAGCCTATACTGTCCCACTGCTTGGCAAAGGCCTCCCCCGTCACCTTCCACACCTCGCGGTTATAGTTATTATTATAAAAAATAGCACTTGAAAAACAGGCTTAACCTAGTGCGGGGTTCATGGTGAATTATTTATGTATGTTTATGAATAAATTGATTGATTTGATATGAGAATAATGGATTTTTTATGTTTCATGATGTTTTTTTACCATTAGAGCTTGTGTAAATGCTAATATTTTTTCATCAAAGAAATATTGCTAAATGTATGAATTATACTTGATTTTAATCTAGCCAGGTGGGGCTACCGGGACCCTGCACTTATCCAGTGCGATTGTGGGGCTCCCGTACAGGACATGGAACACCTGCTCTTGTGTCCTCTGTGCTCTGTGTCTCAACCTGCACCCAAGAGGACCTGCTCAACGCTAGGGAGAATGCAGTTGAGTGGCCTCATACTGGTCAAAAACGGTTAGAACATTGACACGAAAGAAGAAGAACTTGATTTATTTTTGTAGTTGGAAGTTGAAGATGACTGTCAGCAAAGAAAATTCATGGATTATCATAAATCAGGGCATCATTTTATCCAGCTCTAATAAAAATGTTAAGCAATATACCACTCGAGCTAATTTCAATGAATTATTCAATTTTAGTCTCTAAAACCCTAGCTTCTAAAATCTTGCTCAATCTTACAAACTTAAACAATACTTACCGATATATAATTTTTATGTAAGCAAATTCTTGTGCTACAAATGCTAGTCTATATACAATTAAATTCATGAGTGATTCAAACATATTATAAAAATGGATGTTAGACTTTTAAGACCTTATACATCCTAGTAAGGCTTTCTTTGATAGACTTATTTATTTATATAATAGCACACACTAATATTATCATGAGGAAAAGTTTGGTCTGTTCATAATTTTGGCTATGATCACATAGCCAATCTTTGGGTCCTAAAATAAGGTAAATTAAGCAACAAATTCCCAGTAGAAACTACAATGAGGTAAAGTTTGCAAGTTTGAATAGTAGAGTTTAAACTCTGAAATCACTAATTTGCAGATTACAGTACAGATCTGCAGCATTTATTTTATGGATGGTGTTCATTCTACACAGGCAAAGCTGCAAGCAGAAGCTAGTATCTTGCGGTTGATTTTCATAGATCAATATGAAATTGTGGGTACTACATACTTGTAGTATTATTACCCACAATTTCATTCATGCAATTTTATTGCCACAAAGGAATCACAAAAAAAAATTTGATTTCATCATAATTCTATGAAGTAAGAAATGCAGACACCATACTTTGTTCCTAGAGGTGTGCTTATATGAAATGTTGAAAAACAATGGCATTGGGCTAATATTCTAGAATGTGCTGCTGTACAAAAGAAATAATGGCTAGTGCCAACTTTTATGTAATTCAAATGAGCATTGAGTTGTGAAAACATTAAAACATCTTGCGAGTAGTGGTGATTTTTAAATCTAACTTTTTTTACTTACTGAATCATTATTTCCATGTGTGTGTAAACCACATACCCACAAGATTTTGTTTCCTCATTTTTTAGATATGAAGGTAGGTAAATACTATTGTTCTGGAACCATCACTGATATTGCCATGCAGATGAAATAAAACGTGTTGCTTACCTTGAAGTATCCACCCTGGTATAGAGTGTCAGGGGGTCCAAAAATTGCCACTTCCCATTCAAACAAATTGTCCTGTCCTAACAACTTCACCCTGAACCCTTCGACGGGCTCCTCCTGTAAACTCTTGTACTCCAGGGCCAATGCCCTCAAAGCAGAGCTACTCGGAGTTGTGCCTGTGTAAGACATTGTCAACAAATTTTCTAAAATCACTATCTAAATGAGATTCTATTGACATAACACTGCGGAAATCTCCTCAGGGCCCACGTATTCACTAGACATTTCAATCCGAATCACAATAACAATGAACGTTTTTTGGTAAACATCTCCACCAATGAAGTAAACTGATTTATGATTCACACACTTCGAACGCCAATACTGCAATCTCTTGCACGGTAATAAACGTTGAAAAATGTAAAAGAACTTGTCCAATCCACACGGCGAGTTGAACAACAATGAGAAAGCAAGCAAAGCAAAGCAAACCAACTCCAAACAATCGTGATTCCACCAAGGAAAACGGCTGCGTGGTCATAGATTTTTCGTGCGTGGTACAGCTGCTGCTGCTAGCCTGAGTTGCCCGAACGAATATTGTGGAACAGCTGTTATTTTATTTCCGTGCTTGATTGCGCAGTGTGGCGTGACGTGACGCATGGTCGCCATTGATCGTGTTTGAATTTATGACTTGTAGCGCCATCTAGTGTCGTTTGTCGAGTACGTCGAGAAGATAGCCAAAAAGTTTTGCTAGATGTCACTGTCTGTAGCGTGACTTGTGGCGCTCTGCTGCAGACTTTAGCAACATTCGTACAAGTTCAGTTATAGCACAACAGATGGCACTACACGTATTTCAACGTTGGATTTTCGAAAATTTTAGTGAAGTTTACACAGAATGGCAAAAGAAAGAAACACAGTTAATCACTAGAGGATTCTCCACCAAACTGGTAATTCATAAGTAAGTACCTAAGGTAGGTGCGCATAATATCTTTGCAGACACAATAGTATTTGAATTTAATTTTATTACAGTAGGTAGGCTCAAAAAAAAAAAAAAAAATTAATATATTTAGTATAAGTACCTTACGTGATATGTATGTAATATATAATAATATATATATATAATAAGATACATGACTCGGTTGTACATAATAGTGTTGGTCGTGACGTGGCTCCTCTGGCTACCAACTGAAAATCAGCGCTGGGTAGGCGCACCAGTGTGTACCTATCCAGCACAATGCTGAGTTGGGGCCTGTTTGCTTTGACTCTGCTGCGCACAACTTTAATTTTAATCGTAATTTTAGGCATATCTTTAAGTTTAGTGTGTTTGTGTTAGTAGTGTCTAAGCAAATAAAAATATTTTCTTTCTTCTTTCTTTCTAGGTGCTTTAATTTTCCTTTCCCTATATATGTATGTAGGTATGATAGATTTTATAAACCAACTAAAAACACACCTGAGTGCTTTATTTTATATTATTATAGACTAGCTAGTATAATACATCTCTATGAGCTAGACCCACAGAACTGACTAGACCACTAAACACAGAAGGGTGAGGTGAGTGTGGCTGATTGAAAGATATGAAAGCAGAAGTAGCGAGTTCAATTCCCATGTCGCAACAAGGGTGATCTAGAGATAGTCATTTTAATTGAGACCACAGTAATTATTTATGAGGCAGTAGGTGGGTACCTACGCCATATTATCCTGCTTGCCGTAAGTTCGTTTGTGAGTTTTTCAATGAATCGTTTTACGGTCATGGACGACTGCGGTTTTTCTGAATCAATGAATGTGTTTTTCGCTTGTCCTTACCGACATCGACATTAATGTAGGTATTTCATTAAATCTGGTGGTAGTAGGTAGTAGGTACCTCTACCTTGCAAGAGAAGCCCGCGCCGACCGATGACGTTCACTAAGAACGTTTTACCGCCGCTCTATACCGTCGTATGAACTTCATACGACGGTATTGAGAGGCGGTAAATACCTAACTACATAATTTCTTTACAAAGATTGATTCTTATCAGCTACAAATAAAGGATTGTTTTTTTTAACTAGGCTATCACCGCCCATCTCAAAACCCCACCCTGTATTACCTACCTACCTCGGTTCTAACGGTATCCTCCACAAAATGAAGAAGTAACGTTATATAAATCTGATGAATGGGTTCATCTGGGTGGCTGCAGACGCGTGGGCTCATGATTCAATGGTGGATTGGCTCGCCCACCAGCTCCTTGTATAGGCAAGCCTTGCACAACCCACGACCGCCGGCTATGGCCGTCGATAATTCGGCAATCGTTTTTCGATGAAAATATTTATGTTACCACTATTCTGCAGGAACTTACAGTCTACTTACTATTTCGTTCCAGTTTTTGACTCAGCCCACACCTACTATATTAGCCTCCTATTATTTCATCTGAGGATGGAAGAAAAACCCCTTACAAATGATATTTTTCAAATAAATGTTCTCACCAATGCGGCTCGCCTGCTCACTAAGAAGCAACAGGGTGTAGCTTGCTTAGTCTTTCTTGCATTCTTGATAGATCGTCGAAGATAAGCGACGTTCTAATTAAACGGTCTAAATACTCCGCCACCAGAGTTGGCCATTAGCGGCATTAGCTCATACGAACCAAGTATTTTGAAACAAAGAAATCTATTAAAAATTAAATAAAATAATCTTTGCCTAATGTTCCCTTTTACATCAACCGATCTGCTGATTTCTCTAGTTGCTTGTAAAAAATCAGGTCACATTGACTACATTGGCAGGCAAACAGCCTACGCTTCTGTAAGGCAATACTGGTTCAACCAATCTGGAGGTTGCATTCGCCAAAAGCTTATGTAAATTATTATCCCTGTAGTTATTGTACCTACAACTTTATGATAGTTATCGAGAAATTTAACAGTAATATTCTTGGGCCTCCGTAAAATAGGTTTTTGCATTAGACATTTTTAAAATTTTCTACCATAAAACTATCTCGAACCTTCCTCCGAGCCAACATTTTGTCTTAGGTAGGTACCAACCTAGGTATAACCCCAGGTTTGTACCTGCTTAGCATTGCTTAGTTTGGGGCTAGATGATGCTGTGTGAAAATGTCCAGCATTATTTATTTATTTAGGTATAATTAAGTACTTAGATGCTTTGCCTGGTAAGTAGGTACCTACTTATGTAGGTATTCAATGAACTCTAAGGTTAGCACTGCTTGATGCATCTCCTAGAAAAATAGCGCGTCACCACTAAGAGGCGTTGATGACTAAATGTTTGCAAATAAGTAAGGTTAACTTTAAACCATTTTTGGTCTGAGTCCAACCGCGAGATGTAAACGCTTACGTGTCTCGAAGGTTGGTGGGCGATAGTGAATAGTGACTGAGAATTACCTTGCGCGCTTAACTATAATGGACTCAAAGATCTGTGAGAAAACGCTCAATTTAGTTTGTGAGCCTGTATAGAGTGACACACTCGCGTCGTCGGCTAGGTGCGAGGGGCACCGGCGCACGCGCAGCTCAGAATCCGCGAGCCAGTCGCACACAGCGCGCGCGCTACCGCGACACACGACCGAACGACTCGCGACCATTTATTTACATTTTATATTTAGTTACATGGCAAATGTTTGACTCTATTTAATTGTGATTTAAGTTAAGAATATTTAATCGTGTTAATTTTAAGACCTCGAATCTCCTATTTAAAGCAAGTTAAATCAGTGGGACCAAAATGACAATAAAAAATAAAAAGACTAAACAATCAAAATCATCTGAAGTGACGTCATCGAACGCTTCGACCAGTGTTCAGAAATCCAGTACGTCGACATCCGTGCAAAGCAGCAGCAGCACGCTGCAGAAGGTGTCCTCGGGTAAGAAGATCCGCTACATCGAGGTAAAGGTCGAGGAAGATGACCCGCTCATGATAACCGACGTGACCGACCACGGATCGATAAGCGGCTCTACCATATCCGAGCACTACAATAGCCACCCGCACTACATCATTACGGAAGCACCTTCCATATCCGATCTATCGCAAGTAAGATCTCACGGACACAACGTTACCGATATGGCTCAATCCACAACCGGAGAGTTCGTCTCCAACTCTATGTTGCAAGAATCATCCACTTCGCACCAGCAGAGTTCCAATTGCGAAACATTCCAGAGTTCAACAAGCTCCGTCCAGCAGGCCGGCACTAGCCACAGTCAATCGATGGATAAAACCACCGATTCGCAAACACGAAACCAGACCTTGAACACTGGTTTTATTGACATCTCTAGTAACGTGTCAGGTTCTAGCACAAATTATACCACAAGATCTCGTAATGCTAATGTCTCGAACGATTTCCTACAGTCTGAGAGGGAGAATTTAGTGTCTCAAACTCAGACAGGAAGCTCAACTCATTTTAAAGATCAGAAAAATGTAAGTCAACGTGAGAATGTGACTTTCCGAAACACTCCAGACCCTCCGAGACGTGTGAAATCCAATGCAGCCAATTTCTACCAAGTTGATGCAGGTCCCGTGGACAACAAACAAAACAATAAGAATGTAAAGTCTTATAGCAGCACTTCCCAAACAAGCGAAAGTAAAAGTAGCAACATAAGCAAGTCATCATCGTCTTCCTACGTTGTTGAGATTGTAGATGGTAAAGAACGTATTGTGGATCAATCAAAGAGAGAATGGGGAGATGCTCAAGAGCATTCTACAAAAGAAGCTTATGCTAGCGTTAGCGGTACAGACATAAAACCTCAATCTGTGCAGAGCATCCAAAATAGAGACATGCAATCGAATTATGATACAGGCAAAGACGGCCAACAACCTACCAGTGGAATGACCCTCAAACAAGATTCTAAGTTAATCAAAGATGGGAAAGAGGTTACTAATCATGCTAGCAAGATCACTGAAAAAGACAATGTTAAACATCAACAATACATTCAAGACCAATTAACTCATGATCAAATGCAATCCCGTATTACATCTGATAATTATAGCGATCAGACAATCAGGGATAATACTGGAAACATTAAAGATACTCAACAGGTTTTTACTGATCAGAGTCGTAATAACATCACAACTGACGATAGCAGAAACACAGCTATAACATCTAACACTCAGAACATCAACCAGACCAATAGAAGCACCACTGAAAATATAAAAAGCACTCATCAAACAACCACTTCCAATCAGAAACGTGATGTTTCTCAGACTGAAAGTATTGATAACGTCAACACTAATAGACAGGTCGTAAATGATAGAAGAAAAAATGTAAACAAAACAGATTCATCAAACTTCTACGGCTACGACTCTACTATTCAAAATGAACTTCGGAATGTCGGTGACATTCTGCAGGTTCAGGATACAGACAATATAAATTTTTCAACTAAAATTATGAAAAGCAACACTAGTAGTGCTCAGCAAGCATCTACATCTTCCTACCGCATTGAAATCGTTGATGGTAAAGAGGTAGTTGTTGATAGTACTCACAGAGAGTGGGGTGATAGTAAAGATCATTCGACTCACGAAAAGAGTCACAATGTGAGTGGCACTGGAATAAAACCCCAGCACGAGTACACCAGACATGTTTTAGACAAAGAATCTCATTACGACACTGGAAAGAGTGGTGTTCCCACCAGCTCTAGTCAGATCTCCGAAGAATCTGTATTATACAAAGATGGAAAGAGAATAGCTTCAACTAGTAACACTGTACTTGGTGACTACACTAAGAAGAAGGCCATTACAGACCATGTTACGGATATTGATGACGTTCTTAACCGTAATATTCAAGACACAAATATTTCTACTGATAGTAGTGTTCATTCTACTGTTCAAAAGTCCTCGTCAACTGATACCCAATCTCACATCACAGACATAAAAGATACTACAAAAACTACTGAGTTTTTGACTACAGAAAAACAAAATCTAAGCAAACAAACAACTGACTCGCAAACAAAAGATACTTTGACTACTTATGAAAGAAGTACCGGAACATGGAACGGAAAGTTTGTTTATGAAACTGATGATGATAGGCCTAAAAAACCGAACAAGGTGACACCATTTGGGAGGTCTGAGCAGCCGAGACATCACCTTAAACGACAGGACACTGAAGAGAACATCATACTGTCATCGAGAGATATCAAAGATTTTACTTCAATCAGTGACTTGCGTAAGATCATAGAGTCCACGCAAACTAGAAAAGACGTAAAAGTGAGCAACAATAACATTGTTATAAAAAGAAACATAGACGACCGTGTTTTGAAAGAAATCATCGAAACGGTGAAGAAGTATCCTTTCAAGCGTATCGAGAAGGTGTCTTTCGGGACAAAAATAAACGAGGATGTGAAAGATTTGTACGAAGGAATCGACACTCAAGAAACCACTGTACTGACATCTACCAGTGGAGACACTACTCGCAAATCTTTTGAAATTGAAAAGAACAGAAGCCAAGTAGAGGTTACTCGCTACATCACTGAAAATGGTATAACCAGGAAAATAACAACCTACGAAGATGCTAAAGAAGATGACAAAATCAAAACGGACGTTTTCGTCGACAAGAGCAAGATTGACTTCAGAAACTTGGTAAGAGTCTTTCTTCCTGAAAGTAAATGAATTTTTTATCGTTAAATATTCTATCATAATTGGTTCATTTCGTTCATAGCGCGATGTCCAAACGACGGAAGACGTCATTCGGGAGTACGACGAGGTAGACCGAGCGATCACCGACATCAGGGAAGATCATACAGTCGTCAACACCGTTTACAACGAGAAAATAATTGACGATAGGAAAACGGTGCGTGACGACAAGACCATCATTGAAGAGACTGTCTACATCGACGAGACCAAGCCACGACACGGTGGCCCGAAGAAACCAGAGAAGACAGTGCACAAGGAGCAATGCATCTGTGAAATCTGCACCTGTGGGTGAGTACCTTGATATATTATTTGTTTTGTAAACACCTTACGACGCGATAAGGATGACTTATCTAGCGTAAAAAATATATGACTGCATCTCCCAAACCGACCTTGTATTATCTCAACATTTTGTTATTAAAGCAGTGCTCAATGTTAAAAACATATTTTATAAAAAATGAATGGATTATTGAAGCAACAAAATTGCTGTCTTTTGATTTATGGTTCGTAAAAAAATCGTAAACGGTAGTGGTAGGCGTGTTGTAATTTGCAGCACGTCGCTTAGTGCCCATGTTTGAGCATCAGCTATTAGGTCTCTATTGTAGTCACATCGAATGGTCATTCTGAATTATGGTCATATTGATGAATGCAGTACCTACATTTTGCCGCCAATGTTTGCGGCAGCAACACTTTTGGATTCGGTGGAATATGCAGTAAAACTCATAACTTCGTATTTTTCTAGTTTAAGAAAATAGCCTGTAGGTAATGGGATTTCCACGTATAGTATGAATGACCTAAGTAATCCTACGTACCTATTTATTAGGTACATACGTCACGTTTGAAAATTGAATCAGAGTTTTAAATAAAATTTGCATCATGATAAATTGTGACGAGCGTTTTCGGTTCTCTCGATATGATTTTTTCAATTCACTGAGCACTAAAACATAAAAACCACAAGGTATTTATTAGAAGCTTTGTTTACAAACTTAGAAGCTAATGAGCTGATAATAGAAACAGATGACTAATTGACTGGTCTTCAAATTTTTTAAGTAGTCAAGTAAGATATCAGTAATAGGTAACTAAACATTCCTTAGCACATAACGATGCACAAATGCATCGTTAGTAGAAACTCACAATCACCTCATTATGATTTGATTTGAGTCACGGATAAAAACAAAATAATTTAGGTACAAACAACTTACAAAAATGCCAATGTAGCCAAATCACCAGTTAGAATTTTTAAAAACAATTTAAATCCCTCGCTTAGTTATTTCGGCAAAATGACTTCATTAGGTTTCTTCGCGTGTACATTAATGTACAGATTCGTACACACACTTACCTCTCGTACATTGTATGTACCTAGAGTCATTGACCGCGTCGTCTTCATCATTAATTCAGTTAGATAAAGCTTAATTTTCAATGCAAATACGGATTTGTTTATTGTAAATGCCATTTTTATTGTAAGAGGTCTTTGTTCAATCTGCTGTTGTTTAGATTGGCAAGGGCCTTGAACTCTCCACGTTAAACAGCATTTAAGTACCTACCTCAGACAAAATGTAGATAAGTACCTACTTATAAAGATCTTCTAGTCTTTTTAGATAATCTCTACTTTACATAGATACAGTCAGCAACGAAAGTAAATTAACATTGATGTTTCATAAATCTGAATGTTTCCGAAATTAGTAACATCATGACCAAAATTTTGACAAATATTTGAAGATAATAAACTTTTTAAGCTATTTTAAGAAGTCAAACTGTTAATCGACTTTCGTTGGTGACTGTACCTACGGGATTTTTTTTAACAAATCCTAGTAATATTTTTACTGGGCATTTTTCCTAAATGTCGGATAATAAAGCCATTGTCTTAAATTTGGCAAAGTGCCTCGGACTGAGAATGCCCGCGCCGACACATTATTTTGCTCAACTCCTTCAATGTCACGGTCAATGACTAATGTTGGTTACAGTACCTACCTACCTACATTGTATTTGTATAAAATGGCTACCTACAGAAGATATCGTTTTGATTTTGAATGAGCACATGTCTAATACCTACAAATGTGTGTACCACGTTCTTACAAATGTGATTTCATGTTCAGTGATTTTATAACATAGGTACCTAAGTATTTTGTCTGCCCTGCATATAGGGTGAGTTTCCGCCAAAGTTGCTTGATGAAATTGAGAACAAAAATACACATAGTAGATCTGCACTTGAGCGTGGCTTGGGTTGATATTTTCCTTGCACATGGGTCTGATAACTCTACTAGGCGTTCAATTTCCAATGTTTGCACTTTCAGGTTTTTGGGTATCAAACAGAAGATTATTTTCCTTAGGCATTAGAGACAAACAAAGTGATATCATATTCAACTAATACGTACCTTGTATCTCAATAGCCAATTACGGTAAAAGTCTGGTAGTGAGTCAGTCGGTTTAGCAAGAGTCTGTATCGATTGCCTCAGGAGCGTAGGAGGCATCGTAATGCATTTCAATTTATTATCTTCAATTCTATGGTTTGCAATTCAGATTTTATGTGTTTTAAAGTATTAAGGAGGTACTTGTATTAAGTACTTACCTACTTTATTAGATGATATTCTGCAGCGAACCTGAAGCCCTAATCAATTTAAGTTGAATTAACCTGAAAAGGTGATACAAAAGTGACTTTGTAAATTTGAATAATTACCTATACCTATACATCACATAAAAAATACTAAGTAAGTATTATAAAAGTGACACAGAACAAAGCTAAATGCCTAGCCTAATATGAGCAGCACGAACATTTGACCTGTTTCGATAGAGCTAAATTAGCGTTGATCATTTTTAATTGAATGGCCGTCTAAAGCCACTGAATTCAAAGAATCTATCACACATCTATTCAATAAGTACTAGGCTATTGATAATGCATACCAATATTTTCTAACAGAACAAATACTGCAATCTCGACTAGATTGCACATAGGTATTTACAAGTTTCAACAATAAAAAAGATTATAGTAGAAGAAAATTTCGAGCGTATATCTAAAATGTTGAGTAACTAACGTAACGTAGGTACGTTGCTTACATCGTCCTAACGTATATTAAAGCATTACAGCCGAACATAGAACCTCCTCCTTTTTTTGAGATCGGTTAAAAATTAAGAATAAGTTGGTAGTTTTTGATTGAAAAACGATAGTCATATCAGCAAGCAGTTCCAATTGTCATATCAGCATTCAGCAGGCATCCTTTAAATATCTACCTAGCTGCAGTTCACTGCAAAATATCACGCTATAGCGTGTGGAGTCCCTCTATCCTACATCACGAAGGATATAAATTGTTATCACAACATTCCTGTTCTGAAAACTGCATGGAAGATCTATGAGAATCTTCAATAGCCTACCTGTTGAAGTTTATTTTTTATTCCCTATCAATTAATAAGAGCTTAGCTTTTGTCAGCGCTACGATGCAATTTTCCCCATTTATCTCTTTCCGATGCTCTTTTATGACAGCAACCTCCTCTTTTATCTGATTATAAGTAGGAAGGTAACAATTATTGTTCTTCCCTTTTCTTCACTAAGTATGATCTTTAAAAAGCTAGTCATGATTTCCATCATTCATCATTCTTTCTGAATCAAAACCCGTAGGTAGGTAGGTACCTAGGTACTTACCTAATAATAGGTTGGTTAAATTCACACAACATTTTACAGTTCAGTAATATAATTGCTGAACTTTGATTGGCAAAGTTATACCTACACATGTTCCCATACTATTACTAGGTAGCTATACCTACGTCTAGCTAATCATGTTAAATGGATAGGATTTAAGCCGTACCATACTGTGCTTGGCACCATAACATAGAATAAATTCCTTAGGGAGAGGATATAAAAATGAGAAATGATAATCCTGAACGATCCGCTTTTAACCGGCAGGTTCGGTTTTGATCTCCCAGTTTCTAAATTTTTATACCTTTTACTTTATAATAATAAATTATTAATCTTTCACAAGAACCTACCTGTGTTCAGTTTACATTGGTACCTATACCTTTTCGTTTATTTTTTACTCTAGGTTGCGCTCAAAAGTTTCGCTATTTGCGCGCAATATTTCCAGCTTGAAGAAGTTGAAAGAATTTATCTGTCATGCATATTATTCCTACCCCTACGACACGTACATTTTTAATTTATCGCGGATGTAAGGTAAGAAAGGAGTAAGTGTTGAGATGACGGCTGGTAAAAGAGATTGGAAGAAGAACACATGTTGTGCTGACCCTACATAAGGTGGGAAAAGGGCAGGAAGATGGTGATGATAAGGTATATTAGGTGTTGATAGAAATGATGATATTCTTAATGAAATGGTGGAAATTATTGTCCTATTAGCTTTTTATGGTGGTCGGAAGAAATCAAAACGGGTTTTGCGGAGACTTGCATTTAGAAGACTTTAGAAAGTGGCTGGTTTTCCTTCTTATTCCGCGAATCCGGAATGCGGGCTGCAATCGTTTTGCCAAACAAGTACTTATCAGACAATGATAAGGGAGATAGCTCGCGCCGAATGAAGAGGATGGTAACCAAAAAATCCAAATTCTGTGGTTCTAACTTTTTAAATCACAGATGTAGGAAGTGTATGATTTAGTAGGTAGGTACTTTTCTAACGCAATAGGAACCAATTTAGAGTAGGTCCGGTAGGTTAAACTAGGCCAACAAAAATGCTAGAGGTACCTAGATGTCATCTGTTTCGCACTGTTTTTTTTAGATGTCAACTGCTTGCAATTTGATCACATTCTACTCGTAGTATTTGGTTATACAACTCTAGGTATTATTGTGCGTTTAATTTTGATTTATAAAGAACCTACCTACTTATTACTAATCAAAAATACTTAAATTGAATAGGTATAGGTATTGTTTTCAATGCCCTTTATCACCGTCTCATCAATTCAAAATCACTATTACCTATTATGTAGCTTCATTCAAAATTCAATATTAGCCATATCAGATTATTAGGTTGTTGTGTATATATTTACACCTCATGGTTATCTAATCTCTTAACTCTATTGCATAAGAACTCTGAATTTGGGTTGAATTTATACTAAGTTATCTATTTTTGTAGTGTTACCATAGGTAATATGTAAGTAGAGAATTGTAAATTGCAAATCGATATTCGCTGTATGTACGAGTGGCCCTGGTGCTGACCTTTTTCAATGTTTCTACCTGTAGGTACTTAACAGATAATTATATCTAGTACTGTAATATCCACATTTTGTAGCTCTAATAACCTTTTGCTATCAAATGACAGATGAGTTGGTTCTATTTTTGAATTTGAATAAAGAATGGGTCAGCTGATGTGTCAGTCTTTTCGCAGTACCTATCTTCGTTCTGACATTTAGAAGACCTACTCGGGGTTTTATAAATATACCTACTTAGTAAGTAGGTACCTAGGTATTTATCTCCTGATAGGTCACTGACTGCTCAATTAGTCGATAGTTGAAGAAACTTTCTCTATCACAATGGAACAAACATTTTCAGCTTTAGAGATATATTTTGTAACAGGATTTTATCGCGTATTACCTTTTCAAAACATATCTAAATAGTAATATAATAATAAATATAATAATAAATAATAATAGTTTATAAACATATATAAAAAAAATCTGTTACAAAATATATCTCTAAAGATGAATTGTGATCGCGAAAGTATAAGAAAGACTAAACATTTTCAGTACCAGTAGGTACCTTACCTACAATATTAAATTGATATTGATTCACAAGCTGGCTCAGTTTTGAATAAATAAAGTAAATAAGTACTTACCTATAGTACCTAAGTAGTAGGTAGAGTATGGACGGAATAATAAAGTAGACTACTCGCACTGGCTACGAAATAGGTCGATCAATTTTTGAGTTCCTCCTACCTTAGAATAATTTAAGTGGAGAATTTTAGTGAAACGAGCAAAGGTTAAGATTAGGATTCTTAAACTTACTTTAGCAAAAGGTTATTTTATTTATCTCTTTAATTTCGTTTTTTAACCGACTTGAAAAAAAAAAGAGTATTTCTGCGCAGACTAACGGCTAACTTCACGAATGCCTAGATCCGTTGGAAGAACTGTACGAATGTGACACAAAAGGCATAGCATTTTTACACGACAGATAAATAAAATAAATACTTAATAAATAATGCTGGACTTTTTCACACAGCATCATCTAGACTGATATACTACTTATATACTTTTTTAGATAGGTAGTCACTTGCGGCCTTACGGCAAAGTCCTAAACAAAGAACCTTGTAAGCATAACGTCCTATCAATCGGCTCAGTGCACGAGCCCATGATAACTGTGAAAGCCGCGGTAGAGATCCACCGGTCACTCGACTGTGACACGAGTTGCTACCGTGACTAGCACCAGAAGGGCATTGTTGAGTAATATGAATGAACAGAATCATCTATTCACGCTTACCAACAGTTACTTAATATTCTATTTACAAGAACACATTCCACTGAATACTTTCACGGTACACGCGTGGTTTTGCTCGCGGATAAAATGAAAATTTGTAATTCCTATAAGTTACGAACAATAATTTACCTACCTAAATATCAAAGCTGATATTTATGGACATGTTGTATGTAGTAGGAATGTGAAATAGAATAAGAAGGAATGCTGATGCATCATTTGCTAGTAATTACTAGATGACACGACTTTTCTAAGAGTACATTAAACACGCTAAAGATGGACAATCTTTATGCTGGTTGAATCATGATTTGGGTACTTCAGTGTGACGCGATCTAACAGAGTGTGAACTTAGTGTTAGTAAGTACCAACAAGGTTTGAAGTTAGTAACGCGCATTTAAGAGTTTAATCAAAGCAGTCAACCATAACAACTTTGTTTTACGAGTATAATCTCCGTAAAGTAAGTTCGTATGAGTTAGTGACCAGTAGGTAGGTACCTATTCTAGGATCCTTTTATACCTAATGGCTAAAATTAGCCATTTATAAATGACTAGTGGACCCGGGCGCGACATACAAACTTTAAAGTTTGAAAACTACCTTGTTCTAATCCAACTCATAAAAACACTGAATTCATTTTTGGATTTGCATTGGGGTTGGGTAGTTTTGGAAATATAATAAATACGTGTTTCGCTATTTATTCAAAAAACTTATTTAGGCATCACAACCACAAATAGTCTTATTAGCAGTCACTGAAGAAAAGTTCCCCTTGCTTTTCTTCAGTCAGACTTTTGGGTCACTGTGTGCAAATCCTCTGCGTGGTCTACCGCGGAGTCGCCTCCCGTTTAGGTGTAAATGTCTTGTTAATGATTAAATTAACGACATTATAATAATAAATAATGTTTCACAACTATTTGGACGTGACCGCGGCGCCTACGATTTTTCCTCGGCTTTGCATTCTGCGCACGTCTACTTCGACAAGCAGGATAGCCATATCGAGTGACTCCGATGAAATAGGCTACTTTCGGCTGTTGTATTTGCACATGACGTATCATTTCTAGATTCGAATTTAACGGTTTCTAACTGTAGAGTTGGTAATGTTTGTCTCTTGACTAGGAAGAGTCGCTGCTTGCTTTTAACAGCCACCCTATTTCTACGGTAGAATTGAGTAAAATGATCTTGTTTCCTCACACTCCATCCATTATTATTCTTTCTCCTTGACTTGATAAAAATGACAAGATACCCCTCCTCTCTTCTTTCTTATCTTGGCAGAAGCTCTTTTTGCGTGATGAGAAAATGCCGTTCTCCAATCCAAGCCTTATTTGACTAAAGGATGCTTAGATTAGAAATTTTAAACAATTCTGAGTTCGTTTAAAAAGTGTCAATTGATAAACGGCAACTGTAGCTAGCTAACGCTTCAAGGAGACCTCGGGCGTAGGTAAGGTAATTGCACGTCTGTTTTAACAGAACCTGTTCCAAACCCGATTTGCGACGCTAAAAATATGATTGAGGTCCGTTGCCCATTTTGGTTAGGCAGTAAAATAAACAAAGTTTATGGAAGTTTTTCCTTTATACTTACTTTTGAATGTTCAAAGATATACCTAGGTACCTACAGACAGATTTTAAAACTCAAATAGATGAATGATAATTGTTGATAAATCAAAATAAGTAAGGAAGGATGGACGTGGAGCACTTAAGAGGATTAACTTATGCCCCTGTTTGCGAACCTTTTGAGCAACATTATAGCTGCAATTTGTCTACAAATTGTTGAAAACCAAAATCATGTACCTAGAGCAAAACTGGCACTTACCTATATCGTTTTGTGTTTCAAGAGCACCAGGTTTTAGTAGGTAGATTAATTGTACTTATGAAGTTTCCAAGAACTAGGTGCGTGGTATGGTATATTGTATGCAAATCCCTTGTGGGACTCCAGCAGACATAAACGCGACGTGACGTTATGTAAGTTCACATTCATGAGATCTCCTTTGTATTGATTTTGAAAGGTGGATTAATTGTAATGTATGTACATAAACAAAAAAAATCGTTCTAAAAATGTTTGTAAGGTCAGGGTAACCTGAGTCCTTCATCATCATATCTCTGTAACTTCCGTAGGACCTACTGCGCGCAAATGCAGTCATCAGATTTGTTCTCATCTGCGTTTTCCTTCCTATAGCTCGACGTTTAAATCAGTTTCGTTAGTTTGTTATTATGAGCTCATGACTATGTCATGCTCTATGAGGAAATAGAAGCACGTTTCTATGATAACTGAACTCACGTGTCAGCTTTTCAATTGATCTATGCATATTTAAAACTATACGTAAATCAGCATCATCATTTTAATCTTAGCCTGGTTATCCAGACATCAGTCAGGGTGTTTGTTTGCCCCCGTATAATTTGTTTTCAAGTAGCGGTTTTATTGATTTTGAATGTGTGCAATAGTGTGCATGTATTCACTCTAGCTTAGTTCATCTACTTTATAGGTGCAAGGACCAAGCTTTGATCCTTGGTCCTTGAATAGATATTAACAGAGAATACCTACGTAAGTAGTAAGTTCATAAACAGACTTGTTTGCGACGACTTGCGGTGCAAATCTTAGGTAATAAAACAATCTGCAATTCTAAAATCTTGTAAATAGCGGTGATATATTCCAATTGTCTTTTTATGGTCACCTGTCGTCCGCAAATATGAGTGATAGCATCGAGTAGTAACGAGTGTAATGAGTAAAGTGTGGCATTACTCGCCCACTTGTCCAGTCAATTGAATACTCGTCTAGATTGACCTTACTTTATCCTGACTGTATGATTTGACGAATCCCGTGAAGCTATTTTTGATCGATAAAATCGCATATCTAAGTGATGGCGGTTCGTAAACTTGCTGGCTTAATTAGTTGCTCACGATCGTCTCGTTCCAAAGTCGATATTGTTTCTCTAATAGCTCCTTTCCAATTTAGTTAAACCATTAGGATGTGGGCTGATTATAAGGCGTCTGATTGATGGTGATTTCGTGTTTTCGAATAATTTGCAAGCCTTGAAACTTGGTTGTTTGCAGTAAGTCACCTTCTCATGAACTTATCGTCGCGTGAGAGTCGGAAAAGCGAGCATTGTAAACAAAATCGGCACGCCAATTAGAAAGATACGTGACTTGTAAAGTGGTGCAGGCTGCGACCTCAGCCGAGTATTCGCGGCGATGATCTCACCACGACACCGCTCCGAGCCCACGTCCTCGCTCAAACTCGTTTTCTTGTTTACTTGCCGATGTAACTTAACGTTTTCGAACACAGGACGCGCTGTATCAGCATTACGTCATTGCTTGACGCTTTGTCGAATTTCTTAGTAGACGCAAGCACCCACCTCTATCTTGCACAAATCTTGAATGTTCTCAGGATACTGTGTTGGAACTTGGAACTCCGCGAGTCGTAAACATCGGAATGCCGCGTCAAAACCAGCTTTATTATTTCCCACTAGTTTTTTTGCGGACGTTAAGTTTGCAAGGTAACGTCATCAAAAAACTGAATCAATGGTAGTTTCAAGAACAAACCAATTTAGTATAAAGCTGACCACAGATATCAAGCTGCTGACCTTTTATAGCTGAAATCAATTAGGCATTAATAACAATAACATTTTGGTTGAGGTCGCCGGTATACCTATACTTGGGAGTCAGATTAACGAGATTACAATCACCGGTCCTTGCGTAAGTTTCAGAATAGCTTGCGTGATGGCTTACAGTCAGAGCAGAGACAGGTAGGCCATATGGTCGGCGACCTTGTCTAGTTTTGCCGGTGACTGGCGAACTGTTCCGACACCCACACGTGATATTATTTCCGATTCTTCACGCCCGCGCGATAAAAACATTATAAATGGAGTTTGTCAAAATAATGCATTCTCTGATAATAATCTTATCTTTTTTGTTTTAGCCTTTTTAAGCAATTGCAAAGTTAGGTGTGTGAGCTGAGTTTAATATCCGATAACATTTGTTAGCAACTCAAACAAGTTTTTTATCTATAAGTACTTTATATGGCTCTAACTAGAGCTCTTCGTTGGTGCCTAAAACTTGTTTTGGGAATTCTACACAAATGCTAATTGATGGTTAAGTTTTCAAAGCAATATATTTTGCTGTAGCAGTGATAGCTTTCTTCCTCAATTTAGGACTTTACAAATTCTTTATTTTTAAACTATAAGTGCTAAACAAATGTTGTCTCTATGAACTTACCTATTCTAACCTATGAAACCTTAGAATTAAATATTTTTCTTTATAAATCATTTTAAAAATAAATATTACTACAATGTAGACCACAAAGCTATGTTACATGGAAATAATAAGTATATGAACAGTTGGCTTAAATTACACAATAGTTTGCGGTCGGCCCTGCATGACATCAGTATGCTTCGCCGTTTTTGGTCGCGTTCAGAGACAACTTTCCAACAACTGCGCATTGGGGTCAGGCTTTTTGTGATTGCCGAAGATGGTAAGGAGACTGATAAATCCATACGTAATGGATGGGCGCTTAAAACATTCAACTAAAAAAGAATCATCTCCAAAAAGATCTCGAATGATGCCGTGCCAAGCTTTCCAAGTTTTTGGCATGTAGAAAGAGTTTTCTGTTGGTACAGTCAGCAACGAAAGTCCACATGTGATGTTTCGAAACTCTGAATACCTATTCCTGAATTCCGTAAGTAGGTATCATGAGCAAAGTTTTGAGAACAAAGTAAGTACCTACTTTTGGCGCTGACGTAATTCATATACAAGTTTGTAAAAGATGTTAGAAAATAACTTCAGAATCATGGTCCTGCTTTACTCGATTTGATTCAAAACAACATTACTCACAATTCAATGCTCTTATTCAGTCGCATTGAGTGAAATGTTAAGAAATCATCCGGTATAGAGGCGCCTTTGAGTATTACCCAGATTAATAAGAAAACAGCTGGCTCAAGGTACTTGCTTCAGATCACAAAATAAATATTTAAAAAAATAAAGCCCTGTTAGTCCAGATACTTACTACTCTTTATTTTTCTTCGTCATAAATAAGTAATCAGCTCAACTTCTGAAATCTTATTTGTACTTACTTACACTTTCATACGACCTACGCTTAAACTCTTCTCTAAATAAAATTGCAGTTTAGAACCCTAAAACGGCGAACGAACCAGCTGTTTTCTCTTACATCCATGTTGGCTCTCACAATGAGTCAGGCCCTGATCAGATGAACAGTTGCATTCAATATCCAACAAGCAGACATATCGCCTTATAAGTACCTAGCTACCTAGACATGACAGATTTCGTCATCGACGCCTTCAACATGCATGTAGTCCTGATAAGCTTCCGACCTTAGCCTAACTAGTTCCGAACTTAGTTCTAACTCTGTTTGAATCTGAGTTTTGTATCCCCGACGTAATTGTTATTCTAAGCTAATTGTAAATCGAATAATTTTCTCAAAATCGAACAACATCCAGTTCTGTCCAATTTTAAGAAAGGGCTCTTTCTCATTTTGTCAATCTAAGCTTTTTTCTATTTTGCATAGAAATTGCTAGCGCTAGGTCATGTTAGGTTTTGAGTCATTTTTATTATTGTTTCATACTTACCATCTGAGTGTGTTCAGGTGCTGTTTACTTTTAACACAGTTTCAAACAGTCTTATTATTGGTAGTAAGTACGTACCTATACCTAAACATTCAAAAGATTAGTTTAGCTAAGTAATCGTTTTGATAAGTTATTTCATAAATAAATAACGTTGCGCGGCAAGTATAAGTAACAACTCCACCCACACATGGCTGCTAGTTAATAAGATTGAATAGAGAAGCCAAGAAAATAATCCTCTGATTCTGAAAATTTTACTGACACCAGCTTAAGCCGCGTTGACACGATCTGAGTATACTCTGACAGAGTAGACTCTGATGCCTATTAGGACGCTCTGATTGGCCGCCGCCATCAGAGTGCACTCTGATTGGGGTTGCCACGATCAGAGTAGCGTCCTAATAGCCATCAGATTCCACTCTGTCAGAGTATACTCTGATGGTGTCAACGTGGCTTTACTTGGGAGAAACGAGTTCAGTTTCAAATCAGTCTTGAATTGGTAGAGTCTTCTCTTCTTAAATTGGTAGAGTACTTACTATTATGTAGAGTCCATGTTAAGATATAGTCGACGTTGTCTTGATTTGTTCCTGTAATCAAGACATTTAGGTAGGTATCTCTATATATTGTTGTACCTAACGTTTTATAAGCTACATAGAGAGACATTCTTTAAATGGTAAAAAGCCCGTGGACACTACAATTAGGTTGTTTTTGACATGCATTAAGAAACTACTAAGTAGGTATTACTCAATAGGCACTAACTACTTAGTTCAGGTTACAATCGTTAATTTCTCAGACTAATAGACAGGCGTTAGACTTTCACTTTGGTGTCTTATTCAATTACATAATATACAAACTGCAAATTACATGACAACAACGCTATTTTATGTACACAACAATTTTGCAATTTTTTGCGAGGATAGTAGGTTCCATATTATATAATTCCATAAAACAATTTGCTTATAAAATAATAAAAAAATGTTGATGGATTTACGAGTAGAGGTAGGCAAAAGAAAAGATGGATGGATTGTGTAAAGGATGACATGAGTAAGAAAGGAGTGAGTGTTGAGATGACGGCTGATAGAGGAGAATGGAAGAAGAACACATGTTGTGCCGACCCCACATAATGTGGGAAAAGGGCAGGAAGATGATGATGATGAATTTGCATGATGATGAAGGCGCTTCCTTATGTGCATGATCTCACTCCAAATTATAAAAATCTCCTTTTAATCATTCCCTATTGATAGAGCGAAGTGGACGAAGAAAACATATTTCACCGATTACCACATAAAAGTGGGGTACGTAAGGGTTAAGGTGATGATGATGATTACTCATTACGTATTGTCAAGCTTATATTTTACGCGGAAATGCTGACCTGATTTTGAAAATAAACTTAGGAGCTTTCCCGGTAGCGTGACTCAATACATTTGGCATGAGTATTGTAACCATATCCATTTGAGTTGCGAGAAGCAGTTAGGCCAGACAGGGCTAGATTAGTTCATAGACAAAAGCTAGGTAGTTTAAGATAAAATTTACAAATGCAAAACTGTCTAGTTTGATAGTTCACTTGCAAAAGTGGCTAGTTTGGTATTTTGACTCTAAATAAAACAAGTTACGACTGTTATGTCAACCTTTAATTAATGGCAAATCGGTTTAAACCCCCAAATTATTTGATTTTAAATCATACTTTACTTAAAACAGCCTAAAAATTACTAAAATCGTTATTTTGCGTTTTTTTTTTCGTTTTTCGTTTTTTAGCAAACTAGCTAGTTTTGCAATTGGACTACTCAAATATCAAGGACAATTTTAAATGATCAAATATTGAGTAAGTTCCTAAATTAAAAGCTATATGCACTCTGTTTTTGTGCCTTATAAAAATAAAATAAAACATAAAATACGACAGGCCGGATTCAACCCAACTATTTAGCTGCAGTACCTAATAGGACTTCGGATAGTGTGATTTCAGTAACTAGTTGGTCGAATCCGGCCTTAGACTTAAAAACCATAGGATAAAATGTTTTAACAAAGCGCTACATTATTTTGCCTTATTGGGATCGTAATAACATAGCCTACACTAGAGCCCTTCAAGGAAACTCATTTTAATAGCATGGCAGCTATTTATAACGGTACCAAATATTGTGTTGGTACCTATGGCCTTCCAAATACCCAAGTATTGGCCAAAAAGACGCTGCATAATCATCTCTTGGAAGAATGGGGCTAATGATGATTACTTATGAAAAGATAAGGCAAAGATTATTTTCCTTTGATTACCTACGCATATGAGATTCTCTTCATTGTCATTAAATGAATACTAATTAGCGTAAGTATGTGAATAAGTTATTTCATCTTAAGAGTCATGTTTATTTTTATGCTCTCCTGTCATGTCAAGGTCTCTTTCTCAGAACAGCAATGCCAGTTGATTCATACATTGCATCGAAGGTTGGCTTAAAGGTTATCTTGTAAGGCGTCTGTATACTATTGAGTTACAATGAAGAATTATTGGAACAAAGTGGATGCACTTGGCGAAAGTAAAACAATTCGCGCGTGAAAAAAATTAGAAGCGGTTGAGCGTCATTGCGCTTAAAGATTAACGCGTTTTAAATACATAGGCAATTTGATAAGGTTATAAAATGCATAGTACTCAGCAATACATTTCTGTGAGGCGTGAGGCAAAACGTTGGTAGATCCCCTTCCCTTATTGTAAAAAACTTAAAAAAATGTTTTGATTCTAGCGTAATAAATAAGTATAAAGATGGGGCTATATAAAGCAAACGGTTAAAATAACATAGCTTTAATAACATAGATGAGGCTCTGTTATTATCATAGATGATCAGACCTACAACCTGTTATTATTGATGACGAAAACTTGACCGACTTTTCACATGACTGAATCTTCTATCAAAACATCAATGAAGATAAGTGTTACGCATGGTCGGATCATAGTCAGTAAATCTGTAGGTAAAGCACACTGCCTAGGCATTTTGTATTCAGCCGTCAACGTGGTGTACTGTTACAGTTTTTAAACTAAAGAAATGCCTGGGTGATTGTGGTTTGTGAATCTACTCCAGATGGTATTATTCGCCAGGTAAATTGATGGAAGTTATAATAGCGTTTGTTGAGTAGGATTTTATTTTGACTTCACCGAAAAGTACATCAATGAGTTTTTCGTTTTGGAAATTAAGCATTGTTAGTTACAAGCTGGAACGATAAAGGAAAACATTGGGGGAAAATAAGTTAGTGGTATGTATTTTAATACGCGGCGATTGGCTTGCAAATGGTCTCAAAGGACTGCTAACTTCTGAAAATATATTATGGGCATGTATTGGACGTGTCTATCTCTGACTAGGTAAGTAGACTTAGACATCTAGGTAAGTAGTTTTTTTTATACTTTTCTTTTTTTTACACTTTGTATTGTTCGTCCACTTAGACTGTTCTTTTAGTATATAGTTATTTATACTTATCAGAGTAAACTTTTAATTGGCCTTCTGCATGCATGTAGTTACCTTACCTACACGTTATATTTAAATGTTTACAAATGTACCTAGCTGTAAGTTTACCGAAAATAGATAGATAGATAGATTACACAAGAACCTTATACAGAGAATATATAAAATAAACAAATTGTACAAAATTAAAAAAAAAGTACAAGAGATCTTGAGTGATGTGATGATGGGAGTGTTTAAAATGTCTTGAGGATAACTGCAGTCGTGACGCTGTTTGTGCAAAAGTTATAGCAGAAAAATAAAGCTCTAAATGTTTTTAATTTTTTTGTACCTCAACGTAAAATTTAGATTTGCTTGACCGTAATTCCGTTGTACTAAACTGTCTACTAGAAATCGATCTTAATTATTCGTTAGATAGATTTAGGACATGTTTGCCTCCCATCGCTTAGCGACATCGGATCGAAGACATACCTAAGTACTTTCAAAATAGTTAAGAATATAAAACTACAGATTTCAGTGAGTCTGTTTTGTGTCTGGTTCTTTACAAGCAAGAAATTGGGATGATTGGCTTTAATTTATATTTTATCTCTAACTTATGAAACAAAATCTAAAGTTAGTCCTAGTTTAAGCCAAGATTAAATTAGAAAAATAAATCAAAGAATTCGCGTCCGAGTCCATTTGAGTTCATTCAGGTCAGGATTCTCCAAGTACTAAATCTTACAGGCATTCTCTGTTCGCTGCTTCGTCATAGCTATATCTGGCTCGCCTCTGACCGCCTACACACATACGCCTCCTTGACAACATTAAAATATAATTTACATAAACGCTGTTAAAGTCAAAGCTAAGAGTGAACAGGATCACTGTAATTATTCTCTACCTTAACAGCAACCTAGCAGATTTAATAGATAACATTATAGTCTTTATCTCGCTATACTTATAGAATCTGGCCTAAGCAAAATACATAAGTAAAAAAATCATGAAAATTTCAGCGTCGTCCTCATAAAATCTGTCGCTATGGCTACCCAGTCCCAGTCACGTAACCCCGTACAGTTACCCCATTTGACCTTTCAGGGCCTACCTTTGCTGCACTATCTTTCGCGAATAATGTAGGTACTCACCAAGCTATTCTTCATACTTTTGAATGGCTCCCGAATCAGGTCATACTGGTTCTGAATTAGTAAGGCACATACTTGTTGAAGCACGAAGCCTTCTCAGTTTCAATGACGGCGCGACAGCGCTGCGGCAGTCCGCGCCGAGACCCCACGCCGACCTAACGGCAACCTCCCCCTGAAAAACATACAAACGTGAACCATATTCGCATAGGAATATGAAATTCAGCGTATGATATGATTGTAAATATGTTATCGAATGGGGAAGTGAAGGGGCGTGCGATAGAAACATTGCATTTGGTGTTGAGCTCAGAATCAGCATTTCTAATTTGTAGTGATCTATGTGACGCACGGTTGTGTAGGTTATAATAGGAATCTCGGCGTGAACTATTTACGTAGAAACAGCTGTGCGGAGAGCTCTTTGTGTCGGCTCGTATGTGCTGCAGCGGGTCTGGTCGAGTCGAGCGCAATGGACGCGTGCAATGGCCGAACCCCTAACGCTGCCGCCTTTGCCGTTGCCACGCACATTCCCAATCTTTCGTCATCCTTATCGTGTCAAAAAAAGGTGTGAATTTAGTCATATTTATAGCTTCACAAACTGCATCGAATAATGTTGGATTCATTTTCAGGCGTCACCGTTGCCCACACAACGATGTCCCGGAGCCATTGTTCGATGTGGAGCACACGACGAGCGTGGTCTCCGCGTACCAGCGCGACTTCGACGAGAAACACGTCAGCCGCACTACTGCCATCCATCACGAGGATCACCTTCGGCTCGAAGGAGACTTCCAAGAGCCCGAGCGTCGTCCCTGGCAGCCTGCTGAGAGGCCCAAGCAGAAGAAACCTGAAGACAATCTCAAACCGGAGGGAGACTTCGAGAGGAGACAACCGGAAGAATGGCGACCGGGCGACAGAGCTCCTGTTAGAAAGCCGGAAGATAACCTTAAACCCGAAGGTGACTTCACGCAGAGGCGCCCTGAGGAGTGGCGCCCTGGTGATCGTGCTCCGGCGCACAAGCCCGTTGATAACCTAAAACCCGAAGGAGAATTCACAACACCCGAAAAAGCACCTTGGGGTCCGGCTGAAAGACAAAAGCCCAAAAAACCTGAAGACAATCTAAAACCAGAAGGTGACTTCGAGAGACCGAAGCCGGAAGATTGGCGACCAGGTGATAGAGCACCGACAAAACGTCCTGAAGATAATTTGAGACCAGAAGGAGATTTTGAAAGGAGGGAGCCTGAGAAATGGCGTCCCGGAGAAAGAGAGCCTATGCGGCGCCCCGAAGATAACTTGAAGCCTGAAGGTGACTTTGAGAAAAGACGCCCAGAGGAATGGCGTCCTGGCGATAGAGCACCAGTACGCAAGCCTGAGGATAACCTAAGACCTGAAGGAGAATTCACATCACCAGATAAAGAGCAATGGCGTCCCGCTGAGAGACAAAAGCCGAAAAAGCCAGAAGACAATTTAAGACCAGAAGGCGAGTTTGACCGACCCAAACCTGAAGACTGGCGTCCAGGTGAAAGAGCACCAGTGCGACGACCAGAAGATAATCTAAGACCTGAAGGTGAATTCACAACACCTGACAAAGAGCGATGGCAACCAGCTGAACGCCCGAAGCAAAAGAAACCGGAAGATAACCTAAAACCAGAGGGTGACTTTGAGCAACCAGAACATGAAAAATGGCGTCCAGCTGAGCGGCGAACTCAGCAGAAACCCAAAGACAATCTTAAACCTGAGGGCGACTTTGAACAACCTGAACACGAAGAATGGCGTCCGGCTGAGAGAAGAACTCAACAGAAACCCAAGGATAACCTTAAGCCCGAGGGTGACTTTGAACAGCCAGAACAAGAGAAATGGCGTCCAGCCGAGCGAAGATCTCAGCAGAAACCTAAGGACAATCTCAAACCCGAGGGTGAATTTGAGCAGCCTGAGCACGAGGAATGGCGACCAGCTGAGAAACGTACACAGCATAAGCCGAAGGACAATCTTAAGCCTGAAGGTGATTTCGAAAGCCGCAAGCCAGAAAAATGGCAACCAGGAGAACGGGAACCTGTAAAACGTCCGGAAGATAACCTAAAACCCGAAGGAGAATTTACAACACCTCAAAAGGAAGAATGGAAACCGGCTGAAAAGGCTGTTGTGAAGAAGCCGGAAGATAATCTACGCCCTGAGGGAGAATTCACAACAAGGCGGACAGATGACTACAAAGTGGTAATTGGAGAGCGTGCTGAAATAATTCGTCGCACCGACAATATTATTACCGAAGGAGAATTCACTGGTAAGACTTACTCAAATATGAATTCAACTTAAAAAACTATCACATCTATACAACAAAGCTAACAATATATTTTTTTATTTCAGATACCACTACCAGTCGCTCAGAGTATACTGTGAAACCAGTTGAAAGACCAAAACAAGTACGACGTGACACATGGACAAAGATTGAAGGAGATATGACTACAGAAACTACTAACAAATCTGAATACATCGACTACACAGACATAGTGGAACGAACAACATTGGTCGCGAAGAAAACAGATAATATTATACATGAAGGTGAAATTGAATTCGTAACATCCAATCAAGAGGACTATCCTGGAAAAGTGGGTCCCGTAGAACGGCCGCGCCGACGGCGTACGTGGACAAAAGAAGATTTTGAAAAATTCTACTCTACGGACGAACTACAAAAAATAACTACTACGCAAGAAGAGTTCACAACCTATGAAGAAATTGATGTTAGACGCCAAAAAATTATACGAGAAGATAATTTACATGTAGAAGGTACATTTGACAGTCATACTGTGTCTCAAGATACATATGGACCTAAACTTACTGAAAGACCCACACAGAAAAAACCAATAGACAATCTCAAACCAGAAGGTGAGTTTGAAACTCCCAAGAAAGATGACTGGCGTCCGGCTGAAAAACGAACACAACAAAAGCCCAAGGATAACTTAAAACCTGAAGGTGAGTTCGAGACTCCTAAGAAAGATGACTGGCGTCCGGCTGAAAAACAAACAGTTAAGAAACCTAAAGACAATCTGAAGCCTGAAGGAGAATTCGATAGACAAGAACCCGAAGAATGGCGTCCAGCTGAAAAGCGAACTCAGCAGAAACCGAAGGATAATCTAAAACCTGAAGGTGATTTTGAACAACCAGAACATGAGGAATGGCGTCCAGCTGAGAGAAGAACACAGCAGAAACCCAAGGACAATCTGAAACCCGAAGGTGAGTTTGAAACTCCTAAAAAGGATGATTGGCGTCCTGCTGAGAAGCAAGGTCCTAAAAAACCCAAGGACAATTTAAAACCAGAGGGCGAATTTGATAGACAAGAACCTGAAGAATGGCGCCCAGCTGAAAAACGAACTCAGCAAAAGCCAAAAGATAACCTTAAGCCTGAAGGCCAGTTCGAAACGCCAAAGAAAGATGATTGGCGTCCAGCTGAAAAGCGTACTCAACAAAAACCTAAAGATAATCTTAAGCCAGAAGGTGACTTCGAGCAACCAGAACACGAAGAATGGCGCCCAGCTGAAAGAAGAACACAGCAAAAACCCAAGGACAATCTGAAACCTGAAGGTGAGTTTGAAACTCCGAAGAAGGATGATTGGCGTCCAGCAGAAAAGCAAACTGCTAAGAAGCCTAAAGATAATTTAAGACCTGAAGGAGAGTTCGACAGACAAGAACCGGAAGAATGGCGCCCGGCAGAGCGACCTGTTCAAAAGAGACCTGAAGATAATCTTAAGCCTGAGGGTGAGTTTGAAACTCCCAGGAAAGATAGGTGGCGTCCAGCTGATAGACCTGAAGCTGTGAAACCAAAAGATAACCTCAAGCCTGAGGGTGACTTTGAAAAGCCAAAACACGACGAGTGGCGTCCAGCTGAAAAACGAACTCAACAAAAACCGAAAGATAATTTAAAACCAGAAGGTGATTTCGAGCAACCAGAACATGAAGAGTGGCGTCCTGCTGAGAGACGAACTCAACAAAAACCCAGGGATAATCTAAAACCAGAAGGTGAATTCGAGCAACCTGAACATGAGAAATGGCGTCCTGCCGAAAGAAGAACTCAACAAAAACCCAGAGATAATCTAAAACCAGAAGGTGAATTCGAGCAGCCTGAGCACGAAGAATGGCGCCCTGCTGAGAGAAGGACTCAACAAAAACCTAAGGATAACCTTAAACCAGAAGGCGAGTTTGAAACTCCCAAGAAAGATGACTGGCGCCCAGCAGAAAAACAAACCGCCAAGAAACCGAAAGACAATTTGAAGCCTGAAGGGGAATTCGATAGACAAGAACCAGAGGAATGGCGCCCAGCAGAGCGACCAGTACAAAAGAGACCTGAAGATAATCTTAAACCTGAGGGTGAGTTTGAAACTCCAAGGAAAGACAAGTGGCGTCCTGCTGATAGACCTGAAGCTGTGAAACCAAAAGATAACCTCAAGCCTGAAGGTGATTTTGAAAAGCCAAAACACGACGAGTGGCGTCCAGCTGAAAAACGAACTCAACAAAAACCTAAAGATAATTTAAAACCAGAAGGTGATTTCGAGCAACCAGATCATGAAGAATGGCGTCCTGCTGAGAGACGAACTCAACAAAAGCCCAGGGATAATCTGAAACCAGAAGGTGAATTCGAGCAACCAGAACATGAGAAATGGCGACCTGCCGAAAGAAGAACTCAACAGAAACCGAAGGATAACCTTAAGCCCGAAGGCGAGTTTGAAACTCCGAAGAAGGATGATTGGCGTCCAGCAGAAAAGCAAACTGCTAAGAAGCCTAAAGATAATTTAAGACCTGAAGGAGAGTTCGACAGACAAGAACCGGAAGAATGGCGCCCGGCAGAGCGACCTGTTCAAAAGAGACCTGAAGATAATCTTAAACCTGAGGGTGAGTTTGAAACTCCCAGGAAAGAGAAGTGGCGTCCAGCTGACAGACCTGAAGCTGTGAAACCAAAAGACAATCTAAAGCCTGAAGGTGATTTTGAAAAGCCTAAACACGACGAATGGCGTCCAGCTGAAAAACGAACTCAACAAAAACCCAGGGATAATCTGAAGCCAGAAGGTGAATTCGAGCAACCTGAGCATGAACAATGGCGCCCTGCTGAGAGAAGAAGTCAGCAAAAACCAAAAGACAATCTCAAGCCTGAAGGTGAATTCGAACATCCTAAGCACGACGAGTGGAAGCCAGCGGAAAAACGTACACAGCAGAAACCAAGAGATAATCTCAAACCTGAAGGCGAATTTGAACAGCCTAAGCATGATGAATGGCGTCCAGCTGAAAGGCAAACACCGAAAAAACCACAAGATAACTTGAGGCCTGAGGGAGATTTCGAATCGCCAAGGCACGAAGAATGGCGCCCAGCGGAACGGCCAAAGCAAGTCAGACCTCGCGATAACCTTAAACCAGAAGGAGACTTTGAACAACAAAAACCAGAAGAGTGGCGTCCTGCAGAGCGACCAGTGCAAAAGAGGCCCGAAGATAACCTTAAGCCTGAGGGTGATTTTGAAACACCCAAAAAGGACAAGTGGCGTCCAGCTGATAGACCTGAAGCTGTGAAACCAAAAGACAATCTAAAGCCTGAGGGAGAATTTGAAAAACCAAAACAAGATGATTGGCGTCCCGCTGAAAAACGTACCCAGCAGAAACCTAAAGACAATCTCAAGCCGGAAGGCGAATTTGAACAACAAAAACACGACGAATGGCGTCCAGCCGAAAGACAAACTCCGAAGAAACCTCAAGACAACCTTAGACCAGAAGGTGATTTCGAAACTCCCAAAAAGGATAAATGGCGTCCAGCTGATAGACCTGATGTGGTTAAGCCAAAGGACAATTTGAAGCCAGAAGGTGAATTTGAAAAACCTAAACAAGATGATTGGCGTCCCGCTGAAAAACGTACCCAGCAGAAACCTAAAGATAATCTCAAGCCGGAAGGCGAATTTGAACAACCAAAACACGACGAATGGCGTCCAGCCGAAAGACAAACTCCGAAGAAACCTCAAGATAACCTTAGACCAGAGGGGGATTTCGAAACTCCGACAAAAGACAAATGGCGTCCAGCTGAAAAACCAGAAGTCGTTAAACCAAAAGACAATTTGAGGCCGGAAGGTGAATTCGAAAAACCAAAGCAAGATGATTGGCGTCCGGCTGAAAAACGTACTCAACAGAAACCCAAAGATAATCTCAAGCCAGAGGGTGAATTTGAACAACCAAAACACGACGAGTGGCATCCAGCCGAAAGACAAACTCCAAAGAAACCACAAGATAACCTGAGACCAGAAGGTGATTTTGAAACTCCTACAAAGGACAAATGGCGTCCAGCTGACAGACCTGATGCTGTGAAGCCTAAAGATAACCTAAAACCTGAAGGAGATTTCGCAAAACCAAAACAGGATGATTGGCGACCAGCCGAAAAGCGTACACAGCAGAAGCCTAAAGATAATCTTAAACCAGAAGGCGAGTTTCAACAACCAAAACATGATGAATGGCGTCCTGCTGAAAGACAAACCCCGAAAAAACCACAAGATAACTTAAAGCCAGAAGGCAAATTTGAGCGTCCAGAAAAACCTAAGCCTTTGACTACTGGTGAAAGACCAGTTCAAAAGAAGCCTGAAGACAACTTGAAGCCTGAAGGTGACATGGATGTAGTAAGACGCACAGACTATACAGCAACACGCGGTGATAGAATGGAAGTTGTGAGGCACGAAGATCATTTGAAAATGGAGGGAGTTATCGATGTCCACCGTTCAAGAGACGACTACAAGCGTATTGACAAGACAGAGCGAGTAGTTATTCAAAGACATGAAGATAACCTAAGAACTGAAGGTGAATTCATTGACCTTGTAGTAAGAAATGATTACAGCGCTACAAAAGGCGAAAGAGCTCCGGTTGTGAAGCCACAAGATAATTTGAAACCCGAAGGTCCATTTTACAAACCCACCGAAGTCGTTCCATCCCTACCAGCTGAAAAACGTAAACCATTTAAGCAAGTGGATAACATTACTATTGAACATAACACTGACATACGACGTAATCAGAAAGTTGAGAGGCTTGACATAATAAGAAGAGAAGACAACTTAAGAATTGAAGGGGAATTCATTGATATGAAACAGAGGAACGATTACAGTGTCGTTACTGGTGAAAAGGCAGATATAGTACGCCATGAAGATAATTTGAAAATGGAAGGAAAAATGGAAAACATACGATCTTCTGACACGTATCGCTTAGTAAAGGGACAGAAAGTAAAACTTACACGTAGGGAAGATAATCTCAAGATTGAAGGAGTGTTCGAGGATCATACTCGTAGAGATGATTACCGAATCACGAAAGGAGAACGTTCAGCTATAATTTATCATCCTGATAACTTAAAGCCTGAAGGTGATTTTGTAGATAGACCCGTTCATAAGCATGTTCCTGGTGAGAAACGAACTCCTATAAAGCACGGAGATACATTGAAACCAGATGGTGAATTTGATAGACCTACGAAGCCTAAATGGGAACCTTCAGATCGACGTGACACCAAGAAACCTGAAGATAATCTGCGGCCTGACGGAGAGTTTGAAAGACGGCCCAAAACTCATTGGCAGCCTGGAGAAACTCCAGATCAAGTTCGTCATAAGGATAATCTTAAGCCTGAAGGCGAATTTGATAGGCCTTCAAAACAAAAGTGGGCACCAGGTGAAAGACCTGATCAAGTGAGACCTAAAGATAACTTGCGTCCCGACGGAGACTTTGAAAAACGGCCTAAGACTCAATGGCAGCCAGGAGAAACTCCAGACCAAGTTCGTCCTAAGGATAATCTTAAACCTGAAGGCGACTTTGTTAGACCATCGAAACAGAGATGGGCACCAGGTGACCGGCCTGAACAAATTAGGCCAAAAGATAACTTACATACAGACGGAGATTTTGAAAGTCGCCCTAAAACGCAATGGCAACCAGGACAGACCCCAGAACAAGTACGCCCTAAAGACAACCTCAAACCTGAAGGAGATTTTGATAGACCTTCGAAACAAAAATGGGCACCAGGTGAACGACCTGATCAAATTAGACCTAAAGATAATTTGCATCCAGATGGCGCCTTTGAAAACCGCCCCCAGACCCAATGGCAACCTGCAGACCGATCCACTCCAGTAAAACCAAGGGACAATCTTCACCCCGAGGGTGAAATGGATTCGCGTCAACCTACTAAGTGGGCACCAGGAGAAACACCAGCTCAAGTCCGGCCGAAGGATAATTTGAAACCAGAGGGAGAATTTGAAAGACCAGCTGGACCTCAAAAGTGGTCGCCGGCTGATAAGACCGGGCCTATAAGACCCAAAGATAATTTACATACAAGCGATGTTACGAAACACGACACTACTAGATCAAGCGACTTATCAAGAAGAACAGAAGACACTCGTTCAGTGACTGGTCGTGACGATCACGAAACTAAATCTGAAATAACAAGAATAGTCCGAAATGGTGTAGAACGTCAGCATGATGATAAAACACATGTTACTCATAGTGAAACTCGTTTAAATCAATCTCACACGCAGAGCACCATTCAACAATCGTCTTCTACCAAACAAATACATTCGGGAACTGTTGTAAAACACTCCACAACGTCACAGGATGTTGTAGACCATGGTATCAACAAGCAAACCGGTCAGTCGTCCGTTCAGTATACCACTGAAACTAACACCAACGACCGTACTGGTACTAAGAAGTTCATTGACCAATCTACAGTTAAAGACACTACTAAGAATATCAACGATCGCACGACGTCACGTGATGTAGTTGACGATACTACACATACTAAGAATTTGACTGATCGTACAGTGCGAGGGGTAGTTGACAAGAACGTCGTAAACAGAAATGATACAAAGAACGTAAGAAATATTACATCAACCACTTCCAGCACCACTAAAACAATGAAACAAATAACAGAGAAGAAGCTCCGAGGAGGAAAATGGGTAACTGTCACTCGAAATGTGGAAGTTGATGTAGTATCTAGCGGAGATACAGGCCCGCGGTTCCCGGACAGGAACCAACCAGACGACCGCTCGCCGAACAACAGGCAACTGGCTGGTGACAACAGCTCGAGAGGAGGATCAACTGAACGTGTGACATCATCACCAAACCGCATCATAACTTCAAACGTTAATAATCAAAGAAACGTAAGCAACGATGTGACATCATCATCTACATCGTCTGTGGATCGGATTGTTACATCAGACGTAAAACAAACGAATGTACACAACGTAAGTAATGTGGTAAATAACGTTACTCATGTTACGAGAGGAGTCCATCAAGATAACATAACTCATGTTACACGAGGAACAAATCAAGATAACATTACTCATGTAACAAGGGGATCTAATCAAAACCTATCACGCTCACACCCGCAGTACTCGGGTGATAGCTCTCAAAGGTTGATCACATCGGAGCAATCTGTTACTTCATCAACCACCAATAAGGGTTCGAGTACACAGCAGCACCAGACCTCTGAGAGTCACACCCAAAGAAACATAGGGACAACTATCTCAAGTCACGACCAAAATAGATCTCGATCGACTCAACATTCAAATACCGATTACATTACAAGGCAACCTGCTGGTAGCACTCAAAGGATAACCTCATCGGATCATTCCGGTGCCAACTCAACCCAACGTCACGTAAACGAAGGACAAAATCAACGTAATACTACTGAAAATAGATCTTACACTACTAAAGTAAATCAAGTGGAACAAAACATAAGCTCAAGATCGTCACACCTTTCGACGTCCAGGAACCAGCTCAGCGACAGCGTCACAAAAACAAGTATCGAATTCCAGAGGGCGATGCATGGTGGTAGTGACGACAACGCCTCGTCCCGAGATAACTCTTCTAGAAGTGGTCACCACAAGCGAACTTCCGATTTGGTCTCCGATTCTTCTTCATCCAACTCAGTTCTACACCGCAAGGGCATTTCTTCTAATAATGAAGCGCACCACGCCATCAGTTCCACTGCAGCAGCGCAAAGAAAGAGTATCGTAAATCTGTCCGAGCGCGGAGAATACATCAGCAACTCTACCCAGAGCGCCGATAGGAAGAGTATCAGCTCCATGCATCGTTCTACCCGCGACAACATGGGAGTAATTTCTCAGCAGGCAGACAGTTCGGATTCCCGCCACACCCAAGGTAGGAGAGACGGCCAGTCGACCATAGGGGAGCGCACGCAGCGTGCCAACACTAGAGACAACCTTCACGTTGGTGGAGACTTCTACGGGAACTCTGAAGCCCGCTCTTACGGCAACTTCTCGCGAACTGAGCAATCGCAAAGAGCAGAGAAGACGAACCGTGTGGAGCGGGTGGAGCGCGTCGTCCGTCAAGGCAATACGTCGAGCTTCGTGCTGGGTGACGGGAGTTCCAGCTACAAGCGTGAGTTCACGTCTCACGTCCACGGCACCTGTCCCGCCACGCTGATCGAAGCACCGCGAACACCGTTCAAACACACCCGCGACACTCGTGAACATAAATTCTACGCTACCAAGGTTACTCAGAAGTAATCCGAATGAATGACTGCGAATAACTGTTTCATTCCTTTTGATTAGTAGAGCTTTTAAAATTGTTAATCCTTGTTTACCTATTTTATGATTATGTTAAGCTAACTGCTAGTCTTAATACTTTTAACATGTCTTCTTATACCACTTTATTATGCATATTATTTTATCGTATTTTAACCTTTTTTTGTCAAACTTTGCCATTAAATAAATATTTTATAAAAACGTGTGTTGTACTTATTAATCCGTAGCGTTACGCTAAGGGACCCGTAGAAAAAGTACCTACATACTTAGTTCTGAAGTAAAAGGAAACTGCAAAATAAAAATTCAATTATTATATTATCAACTACAATCGTAGAATAAATAGTAAACATTAAATAAGAATAAATTAAACATACCAATGTAGTAGGTAGATACACCAACAACTAAAGACAGTACTTGCTAGGTAACTTAAAAATATGTAAGTACTACGTATTACATAAAAGCATGAGCACAATCTAAATATTTGGAGAACTTTCGGGATGAGATTGCTTGACCCTCCTTATTCTTTTGTACCGACCTGACTCGCCTTCATTGTTCCTTGGTAGAGGCCCAAAGAAGTCGCTCTCTTGAGCTTCTCTCAGAGCATTCATGTCAGAAGCAACCTCTGCTTCATCGTTCAAAGATTTGGAATTATGGATAGAGTTGGATTCATCAATCACATCAGAAACGTCTTCAGTTGTACGCCTATTGCGGGTGCCACTGCTAAACATTAAATTTTCATCCACGCCTTCTACGCCAGATAAAACGCTGTCTGTGTCCGAACCAAGACTCATTGTGCCCTTGCTTACATCCTTTGAAAGGATGCGATGGTCTTTATTTAATTTGCAACTTGAGGCATCTCTGATATTGAGTTTGTTAGCGTCGTTGCTTGAAAAGTTGGGAGTACGATCATAGAATCCATCATCATCAAATTCATTCCCTTCATCATTATCCTCATCGTCGTTTTCAGCTCTATACGGGAAAAATGCAACCTTAGCATCAGGTAAAATGGCCGCTGATCTCTTCTTCACCGCGTGCTCGTTCTTCCTTTTTACCCTGATCAATGGGCCAGCAGATTCATCGTAGTTTGCTGATTTTGGAAATGATTCTTCTAGAGACTTCATTCTTGCATCATAATCAGATTGCTTTTCAACATCACGCTTGTAAATTTTACTGCCATCATTAGCTGTTGCTTGTTCATCGTCTAAAAACTGGGATAAATCTTCATCTTGTGAGCAAAAGTACCCTTGCTGGTCCTTCGAGTCTCCGGTAAGCCAATCATTGTCCATCATTTTAGGGTCTTCAAAAGAAATGATATCTGCCAGGTCATCTAAGTTAGTTTCTCTTTTATTTTCGTTTTTTGTCGTAACCTGCTCACTCGGTACTATTTGTGGCGCCGTTTTCTCAATTCCAACATCTGAAGCTTCGGCATCCAATTTTTGCTGCACAGTATCATCGCTTTGATTGATAAGACCTGCCTTGTTACCAGTACTACTTGTTTCTGTTGATTTTGAATTGGACAAGTCAGCGCTTTCAGCTGGGATTTCACTTACTTTTTTCGCCTCAGAATTTGCTGGTGCTTCAGTGTTTGCACCTACTGCAGATATGTCACCTTGTATATTACTCGCATCTGCTTGACCTTGACTTTCAACGCAATTACTTTCTTCAACAGCGCCAGCTTTTTTAGTTATTTCTCTTTTATTTAAATTATCATTTATGTTGACTGTCTCACTGTTATCATCGATGATCGTTTTCAGAAGCTGCCTTTTATCTTCTGATAAAGAACTCAACAGTTCTTCCAACTCATCACTGGAAAGTTTTTTAATGTGTCTCCGAATAGCAGTTTCTTCATCTTCATTTTGATTCTTGTCCAATTCCTTGTCAGCTTCTACTTTGGCGACATTCCCCAAGTTAGAATCTTTAGTTTCACGCCGGTCTCGATTGACATAAAGATGGTCACTTTCACGGTTTTTGCACTGTAATGTATCTTTGTTTTCTGGGTGCATTTGTGTGTAGTATTTCGAATAGCGTTGGTTTAGTTCGAGAGGTTCGTCATCATTTCGCGCTGTTTGGCCTGATTGATCTGGTGTTTCGAAAACCATGTCGCCCTGTCCATTAGCTTTCACAGCAGCTTCTCTTTTGTTAAGAGGATCTTCTAGAAGTACATTATTATGAACTCTGTTACTTTTGTAGTAATTGACATTGCGATTGGTCAGATGTTGGGCGGCTTCTTGGTCTGATGAATCTTTGTTTTCTGTATATTTGGACTGACGACGTTTGGGGTAGTTTTCGACATCGTCATAATTGATGTTAGTTCCTTCAGCTTTGTCATTTCGCACGTCTCGGTTTCTATTGTAATCTGAAAGCTACAAGAACATTATTTCTTATAACCTGAAAGTGGAGCTAAATGTCTCATTAGTATTATTTCAGCAACAAGGTACTTACATCGGAATGCGTACGGTCAGCGCGACTTTCAGCAAGGTTTCTTTGTTCATAGGAATACACGTTTTTGTTCATATCTATTCTTCCATTTTGATTCATGTCATTTCCAGCGGCATCCTAAAAGATTTTAAAAAATGAATTCAGTCCAGATTTTAGGGAGTCCTAGAGCCCTATTTACCAAGAGAGTCATCATGACTCTGGCAAAGAGCCTGGGTTATCCTTGCTTATTTTTTGCAAAGCTATAATTAGGTACCCGTAGTTCTATACAGTGCAAGCAAACATCTATTTACGTTAGTATCACCGTCTACACTATTTCACTGATCACTTTGGCTTACTCCTGAAAGGCAATCAAGCACTGCAAGAATAAAATTTGGGGAGTAGTTTTAAAAACTAATGTCTTACCTCATTGAGCCTTGAGTCATCAGAAGAATCATCGGACCCAGATTTGTCGTCTGTTCCATAATCTGCTTCACTCAAGTCACTGAAAATAATAAGTACTGGGTAAGTATAAATATTTATTGTAAATGCGCCGGGAAAGCTAAACAGAGAACACAGATTTATATAATACTAGCTGACCCGCGGCAAACGTTGTTATTCCATTATATCGCTATTAAAAAATAAGGGTTGATCGTAGAAGGGTGAAAATTGAGGATTGTATGTATTTTTGTATGTTGTATCATAAAAAAATAGAAATTAAATTTTTTGTCTAAAAAATAAAAAATAAAATTTAGGGGTACTACCCCTAACATTTAGGGGGATGAAAAATAGATGTTGGCCGATTCTCATAGATACCGGATAAGAACAAAAAATTTCATCAAAATCGGTCAAGCCGTCTCGGAGGAGTATGGCAACGAAAACTGTGACACGAGAATTTGATATATTAGATTTATATGATGTAATGTAAAAATACAGTAAAACGATATAAGCTTCTAGAGATGGAAAAAAGAGTGTCGGTCGTCCACCTACAAGATGGGTCGACGACATCGCTAAATCCGCAGGTGGTACATGGGCAGGACTGGCTCAAGATAGAGGCGATTGGCAAAAGCGAAGAGGCCTATGCCCAGCAATGGGATGAGAAGGGCTGATGATGGTGATGATGAAGCTTCTAAAACTTGTACGCCTTGGGGCAAATATCATAATAATCATGTAATAGTGGTATTTTTTAAACCACTAGAAATAATTTAGTGTACATTTAACCCATGTTTTAGTATCAACGTAGCACAATAAAGTAGCACAGTAGCACATACCTTTCGATATTATCATCCATTTGCGAGGGTCTGCTATGAATTAACACCACGAAGAACAAAAATAACATCAAAATTGGTAGAGAACGCATTTTGAAACAAATCCCACTAAAATCGCTTACAAAAATGACGCTACAAATATTTTCAAATTGCTTTGAGGTGTCACAAAAGTGATATAGAATTAGAACTAAAAAGTTTTACTTCGTAGTATTTTATACTTTTTGGACATTATTTTTTTGTAATTTGGGAATAAAGTTGAAGATCTTAATCAGCATTGAGCTCTTGGTTCAATGATATTTAAATAAACTATGGAACGTTATGTTCATGTTATCGAAGTTTAAAATTTGAGCTTGTATGTAACTGTCACTGACAAAAAAGTAGCTCTGTTCGACACAAACTGAAGTAAAAACTGTGCTAATAAGACAGTTTCGATGTTTCAATTTCCACGCGCTTGTAACGTATCTATATTTTTTAATATCATTGACTTGGTTACTTTTTAATGTCATACACGTAGATTAAAATTAATTATGAATAATCAATAAGCTAAAATAAAATACCCTGATACTTACAACAACTTTATTTTAAATGAGACCGATTCATCTCTATCACACTTATGTACATTTGGTTTAAATAAAACAAACCTTAAACATTTCACTGCAAAATCCTCATAAGTTTGTGCATACTTGAGAAAAAACATTTAGGTCTTATATTTAAGTTTCGTATAAATTGATCAAGTAGATTAATGAATAGATATATTCGATTTACACTAATTGGTGTCTTCGTTGCTTTCATCCCCAAGTAAACGATAATCGAAAAACAACATCAAGCGCTCATCGGACCATCGCGTGTCTATCGGTCTTTTATCGACTGCATTTCGGAGTGTGCACAAGAGCTCCATAATTTAGTTCCGCCATCCCCCATTCTTTTATCGGACCAACAGGTTCCCCGAAAGACGCCACTTGTACATGGTTGATATTCCCAGAGTTCTTACAAAGCGTTTTGAGTCCTTTTTTCATATGCACTGCTAAACTGTGGAACTTATTGCCGGGTACCGTATTTCCCGAAAAGTACAATATAGGGGTCTTTAAATCAAGAGTAAATAGGTTCCTTCTAGGAAAGCATGCTCCATCTTAGACCTCACTACTGCTTAACATCAGGCAGAGGGAGGTCAAATGCTGACCTATTTAATTAAAAAAAAAAAAAAAACGGACCAAAACCAAAACTATAATTCATCATTATCATCATTTGAAGATCTAACGCTCTAGGTAAGTGACGTAAGCTCTTTTAAAAGGTAATCCATAATTATTGATTACTAAGCTAGGTATTTCTAGCGAACTCGTATAAGAAATAGACTTCAATACTTGATTTAAAGTTCAACTGTTGTAAATAAGCGTTTTGATGTCGTTCTTAGATTTTTCATAGTTATGGCGGCAATCGAAAGCTTTCTCGTGTAAGTTAAAAATCTATACTAGTAACGTATTTTGAAAATGCAAGATAGAGAACAAATAGTAACATTCTATACACGAATACAAATTGTAAGACGGGGCAGATCAACTCAAGTTCAACCCTAGCCTCGACTATTTTGAACTATAAGAAAGGTACCCCTAGGTACTTTCAAGAGTTGATTGTATAAAATTACTAAGATATTCGTAGTAGGCACGTCGGTAATGATCATTCATGACTGTATTTTCTTGACAAAAAAAAAAGTTCAAAGAACTCAAACTTTGGAGAATTTTTCGGGATTCAGTGAAAATTTTTGTCGTTTCTGTATGTCCTATGATACATCATAAGGCTGCATTTTTCACACATGCGAAAAATTCACAGTGTGATGAGAATGAAAAGTTAATTCGTATAAACCTGTATCTATCTGTATATGTACGTATTACAATCATGTGACATGATCTTTACCGACGCCCTTTCCTTCGACATTTGGTAACTATCAGTATTCAAGGAATATCTTTTACGCGTACATGTACTTGTCTTAGTAAAAAAATAATTTCCATTTTGTACTTTAGAAAATGATTTTAAATACAAATGAACTTAAATAACGTCACAAAATGTATGAACATCGAATCACAAGTCCATAATTCCCAACATATAAAACATCGTATTGCACCTGATTCAGACTCAAATCTTCAAATCATTATCTCGTATATTCATTCATATGTCCGCACACAGCGGAGTCTTAAAATATATAACATGTACATAATTGTATCTATATTTTAGAAAACTCTATTTAAAATTTAAGAAAAAAAGAAACTTAATTTTAACGTCAGATTAGGCTTCACTATTCATTATGTTGTGCTTTTCTTTCCTTTATCACAATAATAGTACACTAACTATTTATACAACAGCATATATCAACTGTCATACAGTACATACATTCTCTTGTACGGAATTTGATTCTAATTAAACTTTGAAACGACAACAATACAACTGATAATCGCGTACACTGTACGCAACGCGAACAAGGATACAGAATGTTCGAAGAGAGAGATAAGTAGCAGACATTTTCACAATCATTTTGAATCACCAAACCATTCCCTTATTCCACAAATAATGCACGCGACCACTATACAGGGCGGAAAGAACGAATTTACTATGAAGAAGAGTATAGTTCTGAAACTTTCCAAATAACAAATGAAACTGAAAAATCGCACTAATAACTTAGTTACTGCATGTTTATTCATTGCATTAGGAAAGACGTCAATACGTCGTCTTTCCTGTGGGCTGATGAAGCTGAGAGGATGGCTTAGGTGCTGGGCAAGCCTATTCCATCTCAAAAAATGTCCCAGGCACTACAGCGTCCCGTTAAGTGTAGGCCTCCTGACGCTGTATAAATCATCTAATATAGATGTAAAGGTCTAAGTTTTTTTTTTTTCATTCATTGCATTTATCAATAGGGTCAATCATTATAATATAAATGTTCAAATCTCCAAAACAGATAAGACAAAAATAATAATATATAAATTATCATACAAATTCAATTATTTCCACCCTGTAATTGGTTTGGAATGGTAAACTGCGAGAGAAAGTCACAAGAAAATGTTTTTTCCGTCTGAAATTCATAACATGTTGACTAGACTCTTAAAACATAATAATGAGCATTTACAAAACAAAAATATGAAAAACGTGTCTATTTATTGTAAGTCGATACACTCACAAAATCAAATTAATTTAATGTCCCAATATAATTATATCATGATTATTGAAATGATCTTTATGTGATCATCTTCAGCAAAATGTTAGGAAGAGAATCCAAAAATATGTCAAAATAAAATACTGTCCCTCATAAAAATACCAGCGTATATGATAAAAAAATACATACAGTCGAATTGAGAACCTCCTTTTTTGAAGTCGGTTGAAAAGACTTGACAATCAACAGAGCATGTCTTATGTTTTTTGATTTCATACTTTATTACAAAAATAGTTACAGTAAAAATGTTGCGAGTGCATCGAAATAATAACTAATTATACAAAAACTTAACGCCTACTTAAAGTAAATTTACCGATGAGAAATGCACGATTCGTCATTGAGTTTTTGTCGAAAACATTCTGGCGGACGTTGTAAGGATCGCTCGGGTTTGTATTCATACAAAAAGCATATTCTACATTCTCCTGCTACTTCAAACTTTATACCAGAGAAGTAAAAAAAGTATGTCTCATAAAGGACCTTTTACACTTCCTGCAGCTTGAACAACTACAGTTTTCCATCTTTTTCAATTGTCATAAGAGATACAGCAACATTTTTTATTCTTACTAAATTTACGAAGATGAAGACTAAATTGACGGTTTTTATGATATAGAATTAAAACGAAAATGGTGGCAGGAATGTACTATTCAAATCTATGTCTTAAATTAATATAGCTAAATTGTAGGACGACGAGTAAAATAATATGTTTTACCTCTGATTTATGCTACTTTTTGTAAAATACTCAAACCCGGCGTTTCCCTTCAACTCTAACCAAATTGAGATGCAACAAGTATATCGCAAATAAAAATAGTACACACATGCGCACTGACGGACATAGATATGTTTGCGACAAAAGCCTATTAAAATCCTCAATAAACTTCTATATACATAGCTCTAAAACGGTTATTCCTAAAAAAATACATTTTCAAAAGGAATTTGGGGCTCAATGTAAACATGCCTATTAACGTAAGAGCTAGAATTACATTGAAACATTAAGGGCTGGAGGCGATTAAAGCTAATAACATCGATTAGATATTTCCTTCAAAAGTTTAAAAGTCAGTCAACGCTTGAGCAATCGCTGAACAACAAGGGTAAAATATCGTAGAGAATTGAAAGGTGCATTATAGGATTATTATTAAAAACTCTTAAACGACGCAACCAAAAAACTATTACGCTAGCATGCAACATTAGCGACTTAAATGCAAAATTCAGTAAAGTGAACACTTTCAAGTTTTATGTACAAAGATACGACCGACAGGCCTCACGTAGAATAGTCACATCAATAAAAAATGTCTCCATTAGATCCGAATTAAATTTACTAATGATATTCGAGTAAATATTCACAATACTAATTAAAAAAACCTCGTACTGTACACATTTAAAAAATCTAACCTATCCCTCCGAATAAGAAATGAGTAAAACGCTTAAAACCATGAACACTTGCCTCGGGTCGGGTCGGCGGAATGTTGCGACGGCGAATGCACTGCTCACATAACAGTTCGTGAGCCATCGTGACGGAGTTTCGAAGCCACCTGAAGGCCTCCGTCGTGGCTTGACGACTTTACAGCCGACAGTTTAACGTGCCCTCCGAAGCACGGAAGCGCTCAATCTGTATTTTCGACTAAGCAAGCAGAGTGAGCGCTTCGTTTGTGTATCGGGATTGTCATGTTAAGGTTGCACTACAGGCGGTCGAGTCGGAACTCGTGTTCGACAGACGAATCCGGAAGGAGCGAGCTAGGTTCTTCAAGTAACGTCAGATCGTCGAGGTCGAGGCCCGCTCGTAGTTGAGCCTCTTCGCCGCCGAATATACCAGCGTCTAGCTCGCCCGAGTAATCTGAAAGTGATAGATTTCATTTAAAATCTTGTGACGTACAAAGTTCTTTTATGGGTACTTTGTTACTATAGGGCAGTTTAAGTGCTGCTTAGTGAAAGATGTTTAAGTAGGGGTGGGCGAAGCGTGTCTAGTTCGGTACAAAGTTGTTTAAGATGTTGGAGACCTTTGTCCAGTAAGGGGAGAAAAGGTTAAGTAAACAAGAGATGTTATTAACAAAAAGTATATAAGTAGTATATCAGTCATCTAGTACCCATAACACAAGCTCTGCTTACTTTGGGGCTAGATGATGCTGTGTGAAAAGTCCAGCATTATTTATTTATTTTTTATTTTATTATGGGGGCGAGCGAAGCGAGCGAAGCCTATAGACAATGTAACAATCGATTGTCGAAAGCGAAGGTAGAAAAGTCCAATTGTATGGAAGTAATAATTCGATGTTGTCGATATGTTGATGGAAACGAACTGTAAGTACATTATCTATTAATAATCTATTCGTTGACAAAAGATCACGTGACATATTTAAGGCACAAGTCAACCCTATACATTTTTGTAATGTTCTACCTTCTATTTCGACAGTCGCTTGTTACATTGTCTAGAGGCTCACATATGTATGTGCCGTTGAAGACGGGGATGCTGGCGAACGGGAATTTCGAAAGATGTTTAATAAGGTTTAAGGCGAGCGAAGCGAACCCAAGTTCACTGTATGTTTTCAGGTACCTGTGAGTATGATGTCGGGGATGCTGGCGGGTGGGGCGGGCGTGGGGGGTGCGGAGGGCGAGGCGAGCGAAGCGAACCCGCCGCCGCCCGGCACGGGGTCCCTCGCTCGCGCTCGCGGCTCGCTCATGCCGCCGATACCGCTCATACTGCTACCTTGACTCGCCTGAACAGAAAATAACGTTGAGAGAAAAGCTGAAGGGAGTAAATTAAATAGAGTACAAAAGCTTTCAAGGTTTCGCTAGCGTGCAACAGTACGGCCAATGGATCTAGGTATTGGTTGAAGGTAGCCGATACGCAGTAGAATTTTGAACAAAGCATCTACTGCGCATCGAAACGGCTGACTTCACGAATGGCTAGATCTTTTGAGCGTTCTGTATTAACATTTAGCTAGAACAGAATTTCAGATTACTAAAAAAAAACTAAGTTTTATCCAAATGCATTGGGTAGGCGTGATTGAAACACAAACATACCATAAACATTCGCATTAATAATATTGTAGCATTCAAACAGAGGAATAGATCAAATCAGGCTGACCACGTCATCTTTCTAACAAAAAATAAACTAAACCAAAATCAGTCATCCGTATCGGAGCTATACATACAGTCATACACGTCAAACTTATAAGATCCCTTCTTTCATCCATCCTTTTAATGTCGAAAATTCGTAAGAAACTAACCTGCGAGTACGTGTGCTGTGAATTCGTCGTTTGCGGCGAATGCGGCGAACTGTGATTAATATACGTCTGGCTATACGACGTTACTGGGTGATCCAACTGTGAACACCAAATACAGGTACACATTTAACTGATGTAATGGAGTGTTTGCGAGCAAGCGAGAACGCAAAAATAATAACTACCATTCCGAAGAAAAAGAGACCTGTTGCATAAATTACAATTAACAAAATTGGTGTTTGTAGTTTCTTGCAATTGGTCCTAGGATGGTAAAGGAAGCTGTATTGATAAAGTTTAAACTTAAAACTAAGCAGAACTCTTTGAACGAAAATAATACTTAAATAGATTATTTTATTATTTAAATTAAATAGTTTTTACTGTGAAAACATGCTGTATTGTCATGCAATCCTAAGTACACATTATACGAGTACAAGGCAATAATATTGTACTGCAAAATAACTGGCTAGATAAAAGTGTATAGGAACTTATTTCTAAATAACAAACAATTCTGTCAAAATGTACCAAAAAGCTTCAAAAAGGAGCGAAAACAATACTTTTGAAAAACAAGGTGCAAGATATTATACATTTTTTAATTTGTCTGTAATCTTAGTAAATGCAATGCTACAATAATTAACGTAGATACAATCGAGGACAATCAGTTTTTATTATAATGATATTTTTCATTATCATCCGCGATAGTACCTTTTAAAACTAATCAAAATCTATTCCCGTACAATAAACTCATAAGTACAAAGTTAAACAATATATTAGAAGAATCACCAAAAACTACAAAAGGAAAATGGAATAAGTTACAAAATTGAAATAAAGTTTGAGTATCTACTGTTCAATTCATACAATTTACATAGTGATAAAAAATTGAATCGAATAAAATAACATGAGGTGAAACGTGAGCTTTTAAAACTACACAGTTTTAAAACTGCTTACGTGCTCAATCGTATGAATATTCACATTCTTACCACGTATCACCTTATGTTTGGAATAACGATATTCAGATCCTAGAGACGCAAAGTGTTTTATTTTTATATATCTTAGTAGAAAGGCAGCCTGCTTAGACAGTACTTTATATGTTGTCCTGATTTATATAATGATATCAGTTTTTATACAAGCATATTGTGGAAATGATAAGATTTCGAAATTCCATTGACACAGTTGCTTGAAATCAAAAACAACATCACGACTATGTAACACTGTTTCTTCAAATCGAGTGATACATTATAATGGAGTGTTCATAGAAAAAGAGTGCAACATCTCAAAAAAATACCCTTTTAAAACAAGCACACCCTTTTCAATGAAATTGTAATGATTTATTCTTGTATAAGAATCAGTAAGACCCAGCAACCCTTGTTGTTACTCTTTCGCCTCTAAAAACTTAAAACTTAGGCCTTTACATCTATATTAGATGATTTATACAGTGTCAGGAAGCAATCCATGCCTACACTTAACGGGACGCTGTAGTACCTGGGACATTGTTTGAGATGGAAATAGGCTTGCCCAGCACCTAAACCATCCTCTCAGTTTAATCAACCTGGCCCACAGGAAAGACGACGTCGATACGTGTGAAGCTGACGAAGTTGCGAGTTTCCTCACGATGTTTTCCTTCACCGTTAAGAGCTCGTGTAATAGCGCACATAAATTTTACGAAACGAAAAATCCACGGCACGGCCGGGATTCGAACCCACGACCTTCAGATTGAAAGTCGAGGCACAACCCTATTCGACCAACACGACTCATCCCTTTCGCCTCTATCCCACCCCATTAAGAATACCTACAGTGTCAGAGACCAATCGTCGTCGCATCGCCCGACACCGCGCCTATGGGACGCTGCGAGCGAGGTCCGGGGGACGAGGCGCCGCGACGCGCCCCGCCACATCGAGCCTAGCAGCACTATACTAAAAGACGGCACAAACTAGGCGCGCGTCATTTATATCCAATACACCAGCTACCTATTGTTACAGTCCACTTATTTCTATCAACCACTGAGTATCCCCAACAACAGTTTTAAAAACACTGCTCTAAAGGATCGCCTTGCTACAAAGATACAAATCTTATGAAAACGAGTTAAAAGTAAAGCGTCAATAGGATCGGAATGCGTCGCTAGTTCATGTGTCGTACATTATCCGCGACTTGGACGTGCGCGGTCCATCCCGACTCCACTAGGCTCTGCACCAACTGCGCCCAGTCCTTACAACATCCACCAATGTTACATTGTTGCCATTTCGTTAGATACGATGGAAGGTGAACTAACTGACACGTAACATAATGTTTACACAAAACATCCATACTAATATTATAAATGTGAAAGTAACTCTGTCTGTCTGTCTGTCTGTTTGTTTGTTACGCTTTCACGCCCAAACCGCTGAACAGATTAAGCTGAAATTTGGCATAGTTAAAGGTTGTATTCCAGGGAAGGACATAGGCTACTTATTATCCCGAAAAAAATTAAAAAAATCCCGAGGGACCGCGGGTAACACCGCGGGAGCGCAGCTAGTTATGTTTTAAGTTTTGTAAAAAAAATCTATTGCATGGAAAATCTCATGGGTGAATTCGTTGTTGCATTTCTGAAATCTTTAGAACTCTTTGCAATAGGTATTTTAAATTGTGACATAGTAATAATGCTGGCAGACTATAAATAATGCTGGACATTTTAACACAGCATCATCTAGCACCAAACTAAGCAAAGCTTGTTACTATGAGAACCAGATAACTGATATACTACTTATATACTTTTTGTTACATAGAAACACTCAGACCCGTAACAAATATCTGTAGGTCATACAAACATTTGTTCCGCGGCGGGGATCGAACCCGCAACCTTCTGCGTCGCAGGCGGACCTTCGCCCACTGCGCCACAGAGGTCGTCAAAAAGAAAAAACTCTTCGGCTTGTATTGTTTTAGTATATCAAAATCTGAAGATATGTCTTTTAGTAAACGATTGATCAATAGTGGTGTTAAGAACAGTTAAAACACCTTCCATAGCGTGTATTTTTGGTAATAATCTGCCGAAATTTATATGTAAAATATGTTAATTAAATTGTACTAACCCAGATGCTTACAATAACTGAAATATGTAGTTAATGGCGTAAATTTCTGCAGAATATACCAATTTTTTTTTCAATAACTTCATAATTGAACAAATAGTGTTGAAATAGCATTGCAAATCAGAAAGAGAACACTGGCTTACATTTTCCATTTAATTTGTGATCGTGAGACTGATATTATTTAAATTAAATTAACTTTGCAATTATAGTGAATATTATAAGTTAACTAAAACTATAAGGCATATAGATAGACTAAAAGCGTACAAAATTATGTTACTTACAACTCCTTGCTAAAAATCCAAGTGAAGCGTAGAAACATTACAAAAACAAAGGGTAATCAACAATAACATTGTAATTATGTAGTTATAACATACAGTGAACACAAATATACATGGAAACAACTCTACACCTATAAAATGATCCAATGCAAACTATTCCGCGATAGCGAGCGAGGAACCCTAACACCCACAAAATAAGATTGATTTTTGAAAAGCATGTAACAGTCGTCATGAATCTAAATACATTCTAGTAAATCAGTAAAAGTTTTTTTTTTTTCATTAATTTGCAATGATTCCCGCAGTAATTATGATTGAAAAGCATCTTACTCTCCTGATGTTTTATTTGAGTTCACTGATAACAAATATACTGAGTTAGATGGTATGAGCGATGTGACCAACTTACTTTTGTCGGATACCAAGCCGGAAAATACCAATATTTGAGACTATGTACATGAGAATTGACAGGCATTGGGTAATTTAGATGACAATAGCCAATCGCGTAGAAAACGATACTCTATAATTGGAATCCAAGTCTATGGTCTTATGGAATAAACTCAAAAATGTTTTAATTTATTTAGCGCATGCGCGTAAAGGTTGTAGTATGTGCAAAGTACTTACCATAGTGATTTGTTCGAAAGGCTGCAATAACGCTTGATGTAGATTGCTGTAGTCGTTTTGCGGCGATTCTACCGGACTGCCTGGACTATTTACCATCTAAAAATGTGAAAATGAGAGTGATCTTTATTACAATGAATTTAAGGATACTAATTGCTGAGCAGATTTGGCATCGCTGGTTTTTCTTGACGCTGCTGAGCAATCAGAGTCCTTACTTCATTGTAATAAAGATCACTTTCTATCAGTGCTTAAAATGATTTTTAATGCAATGAGAAAAAATAAAGATTTCTAGAATGGGGGAAAGAACTCTAACTAGATTTTTTTTTCTGGATAACAATATTCATTTTTACATCAGCTACAAATGGACAATGAGGCTATCAGCAGTACTTTCGAAGAAGGTACTTTAGTTAAAAAGTTTGAATAGAATTGTGATACATACCGTTGGTGATGGTATATTTATATTCGACGTCGACGAATATTGTGAGGGCGGACTACAATGCGACTGGTAGCCTGACGTCATCCAGCCGTGATCAAGAGGTGACATATTCTGTAACCAGCCAGAATTATAAATTTATTACAAGCGATTAACGGCCTTATATTTCAAGACTTAGGTGTGAAAACAGCGTGATCATCAAGACAATGAGACTTCAAAAGAAGTTGAGATTGTACATCTGTCTCTTTCTTTATCATACTGTTTTTGAAGCTTGCGAAACATGCAGTAAAATTTTGCTAAAAAAAGCCATAAGACGCTTGCAATACAGACCATAATTGTATATCTAAATTAGCTTTCGATCATGCAATAACAGCTTTGTTACGTCGTTCATGTACTTGGATGAAAATATTTGACATAAAATTTGTTTGTACCATTCAAGAAGCCGCAGAAGTGTTGAGTTTACTACATTGCATAATCGATAGACAAAAGAATACGAAAATATAAATGTTAAAAGGCAAATATCGTGTTAGAATTCACTTTTATATGTCGAGTTTACATGCCGAAACATGTTTTTTGCACGTTAGCGGACAAACTGTAGCGGATAATGCACCTAGCATAGCAAAGTTTACTATGCATAAATTGTTGTTTTTCAGCATGAGTAACTGTTTTGTTACTGATTTTGATAGGTAAAACTACCTAATATATATTCAGTTATTTTATTATTGCATGTAGTTTTGGCCCGTCTTTGACCAAGACTATTTTTCGCATTATAGTGTAGTACTCATTATTAGATCACCACTGTATGTTATATGGTTTCGATACCGCTAAATTTGTTGGTCCGCTAGATATTAATACAGCAAAAAGGTATATGTGATAAAGCTAGAGCGTGTTGTAAAATAAAATAATATTTATTTTTTGTTAGTTTTTTGGCATTGAATAATTGATAAATATTCAGAATGTGAATAATTGATAAATATTCAGAACAAATTAAAATTAATTTAGTGCAACTAAATGCAATAAAGCTTGTTAATATACAAGGTACGTTAAACATTTAGAAAAGACAAGGAATTTAATCATAAATTGTATTTGTATTTAAAAACAACAATTAGAGATATTATTGATTCCTAAATAAAAACAAAACAAAAAAACACACAGGAATATAGAAATAAATTGCTCTGTCGGTGTGTAATAAAATAAGTTAAAAAAAAACTGAAAATAAACAAAATCACTTAGAACGGGGCAATGTTATAAAGCTTTTCATTGTAGGAAAGTGACCAAATATTGGTGTAATTTGTGCAGTGAAGATTAAAAAAAAGCTTAATTTGCTTTGAATAAGTAATCGGCGGCATTTGAATGTGCCATATAAGCTTGATTGGTATTGAATCATGCAGATCTTAATGCCAATAGAAGCTAATGAGTAAAATTTTGAATGAAAGGTTAGATAAATTAGTAAGGAACAATTTCGAAACACGGAATTTCTATCCAATTTTATTAGTAAAAGACATTGTAGTCAGCATTGTTAAGCGTACAAGCAATCGCCCGCAAAATGGATGAATCGGGAAAAATTGAGAGAAGGTTAAAAAAGAAAACAAACCTCATTACGATGAAGATAATTATTTGTGTTTGGTACAGATAAGTGATTCTGAAATAAACAAAAAATGACTTGTGTTGAAAGCAAATAAACACAAACAAAACAAAAACAACATAAATATGTAAATTCATCTATCGAAAATAAATATTGTACTGGTTTAGGAAGACATGTTATCATATCCAAAGCCAGTGTTAGATCTAGCTAGAATCTAGATATCTAAAATTAGTATTGAAGACAATCTTCGCAAACCTTAGATAGGTAGGTAGGTATACACCTTATACTTAACTTGTGTTTTCTACTTTTGAGAAAATTCAATCTTTTTAAAATTAAATTTTCTCATAACTTTGCGACTACCATTCATAATTTTTCATAATTTTATGGAACTCTACTATACTATGTCATTTCATTTAATACTACTTTCTAAATTCTAACTTACACTATTACTTATATTGTAGGATTTATATGTAAAATTAAAACAGATGTTACAGTAAAAAAATAACTACAACTAATAGTTAATATCCATATTCATAAACAATTTATCATCTAGAACAGCTCTCTAAGCCTGAAATGTCCAATCAAAGGTGTTGCAGTAATAAATGTACTGTTTCTCATACTACTACAGCGTCCCGTTAAGTGTAGGTATGGATTGCCTCCTGACGCTGTATAAATCATCTAATATAGATGTAATGGCCTAAGTAGTTTCTCATAATAGTTCATTTTTGAACCACTATACCGATCGTTATGTAAAATTAAGTAGGTGCCTTTGATTCCCTACTAAGATAGATTGTACACAAGAATATAATGCTAAGAACTATAATTTGTTAAAAGGATGATACGCGGAACATTGACATAATGTCATAAAAAAATCTCGGAGTCTCCAATGCTGTCATGTTACTGTCTCCCGTATCAACCTTTATATATTAAACCCTTCAATCAAGAATTATTATAGATTTAGTGTCAGCGCAGCAAAACTGTCTCGGTTTAGAGGATTTGTGACTTTATTACTATGTGCAAAGGGTGTAATACCGTTTAACTTAAAACTTTTTTGTCACGCGGACAGAATTTAGCTTTGATTTTGTGCGTCACGCTATATCTATGTATTCTTGATCGAAGATTAAACTTTATTAATATACCCTACGTTATCATAAAGTAACATTGATTGCATAATTACCTGAGCGTCATACATAGATGCGGAGTGGTCGTGGTGGTGGTGTAAGGAAGCGATAGGGACAGTCGCGCCGACGGGCGAACCAGACGCTGGGGACAGCCCGCCCGTCGCTGGGGACACGCTGCCGCCAGGGGACGTTGGACTCTGGAAGGTACATTTCTGATTGAAAAGTTGGAAAAGAACCAATGCAATAGAATGCAGGTAGGCCTTAATTCTGTTGAATTCATTGTTAAGTTTTGAATATATAGAACCAAGACAAAATAATTCAAGCAGATCTGCATTCTGCGACTTTCAGCTTTGAAAGATGTAGCTCATCATCATCTCCCTGACCTTATCCCACGCTAAGTGGGGTCGGCACAACATGTCTTCTTCTTCCACTCACTCCTATCACTCGTCAATTGTGCATCCACTCCTTTTACATTCATATCCTCTCTCACACAATCCAACCACTTCTTCTTCGGCCTTCCTCTTCTTGCATACCCAGCCACACTCATATTCATAACTCTTTGGGTAACATGGTTTTCATCCCTCCTCATAACGTGTCCATACCAAGATAGCCTAGCACTCCTCACCTTTTCAGATATAGGTGCCACTTTCAAACTTCCTCTGATATACTCATTCCTTATCTTATCTAACCGTGTTACCCCACACATCCATCTTAACATTCTTTGAAAGATGTAGCTATGACAATAAATGTTTTTTTTTTTCGGTCTATCCGCTATTGCCGAACTCGAATTCAATAGAATGTATCTCGTGCACATTTGACTACCTCTGTGGCGCAGTGGGCGAAGGTCCGCCTGCGACGCAGAAGGTTGCGGGTTCGATCCCCGCCGCGGAACAAATGTTGGTATGACCTACAGATATTTGTCCCGGGTCTGGGTATTTCTATGTAAAATATGTATGTATTTACAAACAAAAAGTATGTGCCTACCTAAACCTATTACCTATTATAAGCAGTGTCTTGCAAATACTTATATTAAACGGACGTGTCTCAATCCCGATTTATTATTTACACGATGCTCCCATATAAGGACACCGCCTAAACCGGCACAAGTATATATAAGTAGTTTATCAGTCATTCTAGTAACACAAGCTCTGCTTACTTTGGGGCTAGATGATGCTGTGTGAAAAGTCCAGCGTTATTTATCATTTATTTATTATTATTACACTGTGTGATACGTACATATCGCGGCTGGTGGTAGTCGGGCGCGGGCCGGTAGTGCTGCGGGGGGAAGTGCACGGAGGTGAGGTCCGGCAGCGAGCCGCCCGGCACCTGCAGCTCGCCACACCCCAGCATTCCCCCTCCCCCTCCTCCACCGCCGTCCCCCCCACTCTCGTACACACTGCAGAATAGATCAGTTCATAGATCCAGCGTACTGTCATCATCATCCGCAGCCAAGAATATCCCACTGCTGGTCATGTGCCTCCCGCATCCAAAATCTATGGTGCCTCTTGATGTCGTCTACCCATCGCGCAGTTGGACGACCTCGACTTTTATGAGCGTACTCCTGTAAACTTCAACCATACAGTACGCTCAACGGATCTAGGCATTCGAAAAGTTAGTCGGTTGTGGCCGTTGTGGGCATTGGCTCTTTTTAGGGTTCCATACCCGAAGGGTAAAACGGGAAATCTATTACTGAGACTTCGCTGTTTGTCTGTCCGTCCACCCGTCTGTCACCAGGCTGTATCTCATGAACCGTGATAGTTAGACATTGTCACAGATGATGTATATTTCTGTTGCCGCTATAACAACAAATATTGAAAACAGAATAAAATAAGAGATAATATAATATAATGGTACGGACCCCTTCGTGCGCGAGTCTGACTCGCACTTGGCCGGTTTTTCATACAAAATGGTTCTTTAAAATAATTTAACTCCTGTTCGTTCGCGACCAATACCGTGAAGAATCAGGGCAACAAACACGGTTTGGGGCCTAGCATTCTTTTAGGTGATCCATCTTAAAACTAAAAAGTCAAGCTAAAGTGGGGAGCCAGTCATTCATAATTGAGGGTCGTCAAAGTAAGTTTAGATATAAGAAAATACAAACATACATAAACTGCTAAAATCATTTGTGTCGGCTGATTATTCAGCAAAGAAAGCGTACGACGTACCTTACCTACATATTCACGTGAACAGTAAGACAATGCTAAAATTAAATTTAAGGAAACCACTTTACATACAATAAACATTTACCTAAATTACGAATGTCGAGTGCAAAATGTACATATGTTAATATTTTTTAGGATTTCAAAGATAAAATCTGAAAGATAATGAAACGTGTTAAATTATAATTCAATACTAACTTGTTGTTGTTCGGTATCCTGGGTATTTCACAGGAGGACCTGGGGCGGTTGTTTGGGTTCATACCCATTGTGTTCAACACATCGATGGGCACTTCATCTGAAATCAGAAACAAGCGTTCATTTAAACACATTGAAGCGGCTGTATAGTGTTTGTATACTGGGTGTAAAAAGACGTTAACAGAAGATAATTACGTTTTTATACTAAAAAGAAAGCCGACTTCAATGTTTGACTCGAAACGCGGTGTGACTCAGGGCGTCAAGCTGTCGATTCGATTTCTATTTGTGACATGGCTAGGAGGGAAGGTGTTTAGAGTTTTACGGGGAAACTATCAATCCCTCAGGAATAAAATTTATATGGGACCACCTCTGGGGTATATCCTTTCAAACATGAAAAGAATTTTGTAAATCGGTCAACAAATGGCGGAACAATCGCGTAACAAGATACAAAAAAAAAAAAAAAAACATACAGACGACTTGAGAACCTCCTCCTTTTTTGAAGTCGGTTGAAAATGGGGTGATAATCGCCCCAACATACAACCAAATCGAAAAGGGTTGTGGCGACCTCTATCTACCATCGCCTGAACTACAAGCTGAACTTCAAGAGATGTCAATTACAGCGACGTACTTCGGATCTGTACCACTAGATGGCGCTGGGAACACGCAAAAAGTATAGAAAGTCTGAATCGCGCATGCAAAAGTTTCTGGCCACTTTAGCCTATATAGAACTATCCGTCTATAACTGTCGGCCGAACAGGCCCTAAGGTAAGTGTGCCAGTTGGGCAAACCTTAGCGAGGCGAGTACTCCCTCTTTGCCATAGATTGGGGGAATACCATCTACCCCCAAAGGGTTTTCCGGATACATACTCGTATAATACATTAATATTTTATCAACTTCTTTTTAGTAACGACTTAGAAAGCTACACCACGTGGGCTTCTGTTTATGTTTTTCCTTCAGTTTAATCAAATGATTGGCGTTATTATGATATTGAATGAGGAGAGGGTTTAAAAGATTTTTGAGATTATTAAAGAAATAGAGAATTGGAATGGACAGTGGGTAATCTTGTGCGGGAAGTACGAAGATTATTGGATCAGGCAGTTTAAAAACTTCATCAGTTATATCAACGAACGAAACATTACTACGCTATATTAAATTGTAACCATAAAATTCATCCCGGAACTAAAACAGAATCATTTAAGGTGGGGGTCAAAAATGCTATATGAATCGAAACGAGTTTAACTTGAAGGTACTATTAGTGTAAATAAGTAATATACACGTCAGAGAATACATATTAATTATGCATAATACGCAATTATGACGACAGATATGCTAAAATTAAATAAAATAGTAGTAGGAATTTGTACAGTGAAGTCATAAGGCATCCAATAAAAAATAAGATCGTAATTATGTAGACAAACGGTGCAAATTCACCGTTCGCATGCGTATAACAGTTGCCGTTGGTTTTTATTGTTTTCAAAGAGATTTCACTATAATCTATGTGAGATGTTTCACCCTATTTCACCAAATCGTGTCATTATAATTTGCATCCTACAGTGGCATCTATTTTCTCTCCAAAAATGTAGGTGATCTATGCCTCTCTATAACGGCGAAGATAACATCGCGAGGAAACCGGCATGTCATAGAACCTAAATAAGTTCGAAAACATGACTGTGTCAAGTACACGAAAGGAGCCTCTTTTGCGCACAAGCTATATAACAAGCTAAAAATGCTTTCACCACTGTTTTCAAAGGACTAGTGTAGTGACACGACAAGATCTTGACGACACCATCTAACTATTCTTGTAAAATATTCACCAGGAGGGTCAATTTCGCATAACCCTGTTCACAAAAGAAACGACGCAACTTATCATGCTCTCTCGCTTGCACACTAGAGCCTGCCAGCACTAGTTTGCTCTTGCAACATGATAGGCACCGCCATTTCAGATTCGTGACTTTATGTCAACAACGCAGTTCAAAAACTGCCAGGATAAGAGTTTATAGGTACTAACTAACCCCTCTATATAATTACTCACTTCTGTGGTGGTTCTGGTGAGGGTGAAGATGCGGATGCTGATGCGGTCGCATCGGGTGATGGTGGGGAGACAGAGGCTGAGTGACCACTTGCTGGTCACCACACGACTGGTGCAGCGCTGAGTCGGAGTGCGTTCTACGCCAATTGCTGTCTGGTGGAGGGCTGTAACAAATACAAAATGTGAAGAGTCTTGCTAGGACAAGGTTTATGTAAAAAAATCCACGGGAAAAGTCTGGAAGTGTTCCTGAGGGACCACGGGAAACTCGTATTTCTTGCGGTCTGTCATGGTCCATAGCCATGAAACAGTTACCCATTTACTGTAGCAAAATCAAAAGCATTTATTCGCGTCTACCGACATCATATTGTTAAGATACCCTCCAACCCTCCAAGGGAGGGAACTTCAGCATGTCCTTTTGCATGCCTTTCATACGCGTCGGTGGCACTCTAAATGATTACTCATGATTTACTCTAACTAATGCCTTGACGAGTTATGCACATATACCATGCTCCTAAGGTTATGGCACCCCACTGAAGTTTGGACTACTAATTAAGGAGACGCCCTTGTACGCTTATATACTGGTATTATGCTTGGGTTTAAAAAATCTAAGTACATAAAGTCAAAGTCAAAAAGCATCTATTCAGTAGGACCGCTGGGATCACTTAGAATACTTCAAACTAATTTTACTCTTGTTCGTTCAATCAGTCGAATCAGGGCAACAAACACGGTTTGGGGCCTAGCATTCTTTTAGGTGATCCATCTTAAAACTAAAAAGTCAAGCTCCAGTGGGGACCCAGTCAAACAAATTTGAGGCTCGTCAAAAGCCGCGTACCCACCTAGCGCACAGGCTCGCGCGGCAGCCTCGCGAGCCAAATGCCTCGGCTGGTGTGGACGTGCCGCGGCCTGCCTCGGGCGCGCGTTTGCTCGACCGAGCACGGCTCGGCCCCGAGCCATCTGTTGTCGGTAAACTTGACGCGCTCAAAGGTGCCTCAGTGAGCGCTGTGCGTTAGGTGGGGACGGTTATGTCTCGCGGACTTATGATGGCTCAGCCTGCCTCGCGAGGCGGCCTCGTGTAAATTGAACAAAACTACTGAGGCTGCCGCGGGAGCCATCGCTCGCGATCCGGACACCGAGGCTGCCGCGCGAGCCTGTGCGCTAGGTGGGTACGCGGCTAAAGAAGTTTAGATGCTATGTTTACACACGCCTCAACAAGGAAGGAATAAAGTATCTAGGTTCTGAGGTGATCTTTGTTTTTGCTAGAATAATATAACCTTCTGAACTAATTAACTCTGTGTGTGAACTGTCTTGTATTAGTGTGACATACACACGATCAGAATTTTTCTTTCTCTTTATTCATGCTTCATCAACACGTTACCCGACACCGCGGAACTAATTAATTTAAACCGTTAAGAAATTATAATTCGAAGAAAATTATTCTGCCTCGGATATAAATCAGATAAATAATAGTAGGTTCATTCAAACTTGACATTTCTTTGTAGAATATTCCAACAAAAAATAAAAGCGAAAGAAGGAAATAACTCCGTCGAATATAAAACACAACCTTACTTCCTTGAAATTGTGTATTACTTACGTTACGAGTATCTTACAAATAAATTGTTTAAACATTTTTTGTAACTCGATTATTTCGCTCTACGTTCAAATGACATTTAAAAACTTTAGATGGGATGGCTGGCTGCTTTGACATCGATGTAGTTGTAGTTGTGTAGGGGGCAAATTGTGTTAAGGAATTGTCCCTGCCCATTCATTTTTAATGAAACTCAAGGTATCAAGATTATTCTAAAGTAAGTTCACAAATTGGAATCCATCAAGCATACGCTATATTAAGATTTAAGGCTGTAGTCTACCTACAGCGTGTCTAGGAATAAGACAAACGAAAAATTAACCTAATTTTGTCGCAGTTTGTAAAAACAGAACAGGTACAACTAGTTATAAAACTGAGAAGAAAATGAGATCATAAAAAATGATTTGTTACAAAATCGAATAATTTTGACGGGGATTTACTACATTCCGGTTCAAATAAATCTCAGCAACAAGATGAGATAAAATCTTGAAATAATGACCACCTACTTTAAATATTTCTAAAAAACTATATCGAACATATTTTTACATATCGAAGCATATATAAAAACTATCTGCGCCACCCGGTGTTGCCCGTGGTTAAACAAAAACCTTTTGTTCCACCGCAAGATGAGTTACTCCAAGTAAAAGCTATCTTTATCCCAATTTTTATCCAAATTCGTTAAGCCGTTTCAGCGTGAATAAGTAACAAACATGTTCACATAAACACACAAACTTTGGAATTAAAATGTTTTTAATTGTATAAATTAAGGTATTAAAAAAAGTTTACGCATTTTGCGACGCGATTATGCTGTAAATAAATTGAATACGTGTGTATGAAAATTACTCAAGACTTTTTTTTTCAAATGTTTGAAAACGTGACCATGATTTGAAAACAGGCATTGTGTTGACAATATAAGGACGGCGGTGGGGGCAGTTGGTGAGGGGCAGACGGTAATAATCCGTTACTATACTGAACAAGTTAAAACGAACGACATCCTTGCAGAATTGAAAACATCCTCTAGCTAGAAGTTAACTTTGCGAATATTTTTGAAAAAAGTATTTGGCAGGATCAGTAAAAATAAATTAGTTACGCTTAAATGCCAAGCTAGCTATTTCCTATCACAAGTTCTCAAAGTTAAGTAGTACATGAAATAGTTTACAATAATCTAATACAATAGTGTGATCGGAATGATTTGTAACATGCAGTATTTCATAGATACTTTATTATGACTAAGAACAATGTTGTGTGGTTTTGGTTTCCATTATATAGGACAGAATCAGAATGACGTGTCGTAGATTTTGTTTCCTTAATACAAGTGCTGTACATTTATTGTTATTTACATTTCGATTCCCTATCCCAACTATATGTATTGTTAAGTGTAAAACCCAAATGAGATGGGAAATATAAACAAGTCTTAAAATTGTATAAAAGATTATATTATTGTACACGCCCAAACAGCTGAACAGATTAGGCTGAAATTTGGCATGCATAAAGGTTGTATCCCAGGGAAGGACTTTTTTTATCCCGAAAAAATGAAATAATCTTGAGGGACCGCAGGTAACACCGCGGGAGCGCAGCTAGTATTTTATAATGTTATTAATTTACAGACGTGTTAATTTAAATTTTAAAGTCAATAAATAAATAATGATATCAGACAGTAAAAGGAATATTATATGGATCTGAGTGTTGGGCAACAAAAGGGACGGATGAACAAAAGGTACACGTGGCTGAGATGCGAATGCTGAGATGGATGTGTGGAGTGACGCGAATGGACAGAGTAAGGAATGAGTACATAAGAGGAAGTGTGAAAGTGGCGCCAGGGAATGAAAAGATGAGGAGCAATAGACTAGCATGGTCCATACCATACATGCTCATGCATGTGATGAGAAGGGAAGAAGGTCATGTAACTAGGAGAGTGCTTGGTATGAATGTTGATGGATTTACGAGTAGAGGTAGGCCAAAGAAAAGATGGATGGATTGTGTAAAGGATGACATGAGTAAGAAAGGAGTGAGTGTTGAGATGACGGCTGATAGAGGAGAATGGAAGAAGAACACATGTTGTGCCGACCCCACATAATGTGGGAAAAGGGCAGGAAGATGATGAGACAATAAAAGGAATAACTAAAAGCGCTATATAGCTTTATTAATTAAGCTTTAGAATTGTCTTGTTTAGTCTCTTTTATATAAATAGATGACAACTGAATTAGAAGCCGTTTGATTGATGGAAATCTGTAAGTTCTTTATAACAAGGTAAGTCGGTAAATGTATTGGAAAACAACGGCTTCGCATGTTGAAGATGTGAAGGGGACTAGGCAGTTAAACTGTTTGAACGCCAGTAACCCTGGCCTTTAAGTGAGTCGGAAATGTATGATACACTAGCTGCGCTCCAGCGGTGTGACCCGCGGTCCCTCGGGATTTTTCGTGGTAAAAAGTAGCCCATGTCTTTTCCTGAGATACAACCTTCATCCATGCCAACTTTCAGCCTAATCTGTTCAGTGGTTTGGACGTGAAAAGGTAACAAACAGACAGAAAGACAGACAGACAAAGTTCCTTTCACATTTATAATATTAGTATAGAGTATGGATAAATAAAAAAAAACAAAACCAGTGTTAACTAGCTTTAAAACACTTATTACTTTAGAGTCTGGTCTAGCGATACGTACGTCTTTATTAAAATGATGTTGTCCTACGACGCTAATTAAATACTGTATTAAATAAAATAAATCCATTTATCGTGTCCCACTGCCATTTTAAATAGAAGATATCGTAATGATTTTTATCAGTACGGTATCTACTCGTATATTAAGAATACTCTGATCGGCTAGCACGATATTTTTACTCCAATCAATGCGCAATTTTCCTGTTGGCCACAACCACGCCACAACCAAACATAAAACAATCAATATAAATTATGAATGAGGTTTCTCAGAACATAACAATGAGGTTTGAATTAATATTGTAGGAGTCATAGCTCGCGTGAATTCAAATAGCAGAAAAAAAAAATTTGTTTGAATAAATACTTCCTGAAACGATTTGCATAAATTACGCAAGTATGCACACAAAATGCGAGGCACTAGCCCACCAACTTATTAAGCAAAAATGTAATAAGCTCCATTCAACATCACAATTAGACCATAAATCTACAGATATAGTGTCCCTTTGGTAGTATTTACAGCTAGTAAAGGGCGGTCGTACCAACCGAAATAAATAAGGACTAGAACCAGAGAACTACGATCTTAAAGGAGAAAGACCAGGCCACAAATGTATGGAGCTCAGAGGTTCAAAACAGGCCCGCAAGGTTGACTAATTAATTAGTTAGAAAACACTAAATTATGTAGAAAATTATAAAAAATAAAAAATTTTGAATAAAAAAATTGAACCAACTTCACAGAACACAAACAGAAGAACCTTCTACACACTAAAAAGAGAAAAATAAGAATATAATTTGAAGTCGGTGCCAACTATTCATTTACATCTAAGAAATTCAAAAGAACTTGGGTGCAAAATTGTATCCTGGTACGCTATCGCTCGATTTCTTTTTTTTTATAGGTACCTAATCGTATTCACTTGGCACCGACTTCAAATTATATTCTTATTTTTCTCTTTTTAGTGTGTAGAAGGTTCTTCTGTTTGTGTTCTGTGAAGTCGGTTCAATTTTTTTTTTCAAAAATTTTTATTTTTCACTTTTTAGTGTAAGTAAATAAATTCTGTGTAAATAAAAGTGTATGTGTAAATAATATAGTAAGCTACGAGTACATTAAGACTTTGCTTATCGTAGCTTAAGTAGGAAAGGATAAGAGAAGTCATGGGCAGACCTACTAAAGGACACACCGGAGTTCAGCAAGGGGGAAAACTATCAATCCATAAGGAAAAGAAAATATTTTGGACTACCTCGGGTGTAATACCCTTTCAAACTATTTAATGTTTGACTCAGATTGTGAGTCAGGGTGTGTTGTGTAGTGAGAATGAGGTTTTTTGAATGTTACGGGAAAACTGTCAATCCCTCAGGAAAAAAAAATATATGGCGCCACCTTGAGAGTATACCTCTTTCTAACAAAAAAAAATATTTGGAAATCGGTCCACAATTTTCTTAAAGTTCAGTGATTGTTTTAGTTTTACGGGAAAACTATTAATCCCTCAGGAAAAAAAATATATGGCGCCACCTTGAGAGTATACCCTTTCAAACAAAAAAAAAATTTTGGAAATCGGTCCACAACTGACGGAAATATCGGTGAACATACATAAAAAAAAAATAAAAAAAACATACATACAGCCGAACATATAACCTCCTCCTTTTTTTTAAGTCGGTTAACAAGGTTTAGGGTATTGTTTATCTGGGGTTTAGGGTGATTTAGGTAACAGGATTCAAAATCATATACGCAGAAAACCTCTATCAGGTAAACAGTATAATATATTTTCCTAAATATGTTTATAGGTATAATTAGGAGGACAGACCGGTAGTTTTTCATATTATAATAGCAAAAATAGACAAAAAGCAATACAGTTCAATTTTAATTGCCTCACGTGTCAATAGTTTTGCCACAGATTAATTTATCAGTAGGTACGTGCTCGATAATTCATCGCAGTTTTGTCCATTGACCATTGCCTAATTTCAATATAGGTCAGAGCGTGTACACTCTGGAACCTGTTAGGATAAGACTACCAATCCTCTCTTTCCAGGATAAGAAATAAGCCAGGGTCTAAGCTACATTTTTTATCCAAAACCGTTCAGCTTTTTCAGGGTAAAGGAGCAATGAACATCCGTAGTAAGATAAATATATCGTCCTACACACCTACAGTCAGTAGGTACTAGGTACACCTGTCTGACACACCTGTCTGAAAACTCTCATGGTGCTGTTATCAAAATATGTGCGCGTACCCAAAAAAGGCATTCCGTTATGTTGACAAATTCGCATTTTGTTCTGACGCACATAATTTGATAACATCATACGAGTGTGACGCTAATGATGATACAGACAGGCTCGCCCAAACAAGTGTTAACCTTGTTTTGGCGGGAATATTATCGTAAGTGTTTAGTTTCTCTGGTGATACCTACGAACTCTCGTCTGATGTAAGTCTAGTCAGTGGTGCTAGTGGAAGAAGAGGTGAAGGTGAAAAGGTGTTAAGTGTGTTTTGAGATGAATTCAGGAATTCGAATATTCAGAGTCGTATTGCATCCTTGGGTACAACACACACCATTTATCTTTCATCGTGAGTAGACCATAAAACCGTGCAGCGCTTGATAATCTGGACTTCCTAACTTGTATATTTACATTATTTTAATCTTTCTCTCACTATAATGACAACTCATGAAGAACCCTGAAATGATTACACAGACTCGCTTAAAAAATCTGCCTTTGCATTGACTCTAGAGGACTCATCATATGCCTGCCCTTATCCCGCTTATGCGGGGTCGGCACATGTTCTCTTCTTCCACTCTCCCCTATCACTCGTCATCTCCGTATCCACTCCTTTCTTACCCATATCTTATTTCACACAATCCATCTATCTTTTCTTTGGTCTACCTTTACTCACATATCCATCCACAACCATTTCCATCACCCTTTTAGTTACGTGACTTTGATCCCTCCGCATTACATGCCCATTGCCCATACCTCGCTAACCTATTGCTCTTCAACTTTTCAGTCACCGGCGCTACTTTCAGACTTCCAATATATTCAGTCCTCACTTTATCCATTCGCGTCACACCGCACACTCTGTAATAATTTCTAGTAGTACTGGTAAAGATGAAAGAAAACATGAGGAAAGAGTTTCTTATGAGCGGCGAAGGTCTTGCAAATTGTTACATTTATGAAAAACTAACTTCTGAAAAATGTAGACTATGGCAGTTTGTATTTGTACGTGCATCTGTTTGACCCGACCCTTTATCCCCGTTCACATCCCCTTATAAAAAAAGGTTCGTTTTACCTACCGGACATTGGTTTTCAAACGTCAGTTTAGCTGTCAAACGTGGAAACGTGTCATAGCTTTTACCTATGACTGTCCGTTGAATATAGAAACCGGGTATTAGGCATGTTCAAAGGATCTTGAATGATGATCACAGCGAATATCCACCGCGACCTATTTTGCGCGTGATCCTATTTCGTTACTCTTACCTCAAGTATACGGTGCTTCCATAAGGGCTGGTATCATGCCTCCTATCTGCAGGACGCCGCATCGGTCCCACAGAAGACGAGGTCCGACCTCTCTGACCGTGTCCGGGGGACCGGGAGGGCGACGTACCCCCACTACGCCCACCGCTTGGCAGTCCATACTCCGCAGGTAATGTCGTTTCTTCAGGCTGCGGACAAAAGTTACTTTCAGTTTGCTTCTTCGTGATATGAGTAAGGTCTAAGTGGACCAGGAAAACATCTATTTGTTCAGGTTGAGGGCAGAAAATACTTTCAGTTTGCTTCGCGATTTGAGTGTGCAAGGCGGACTAAACTAGAACATTTGTTCATTGCATTTTTAAATACTCTTTATACTCAGTACAAAATTTATGTGAAACTTAACATATTATTAATTAAGTAAAAATGAGAATTAAACTTTAATAATTCATGTACTTTAGAATTTAGGCATACGAAATGATTTCAATGAATGTTTTTAAGTTAAAACGTGTTTGAGCAATTTTTCATCTGGTGGTATTGAACCCTAATGTTTCTTATCTTGCGCCCGCATTAGGTTTATTTTATAGTATCGTTCACATTCTTCGTAAGGCACGTAAAACTATCAGACGCGGCAGTTGCTCGTAAACTAAATAAACTTCTTGGGTTTCATATAGAGGCAATGTACACAATCCAAAATAATAATATGAAACATTATGTTTATTTAGAAGAAACAAAGAGCTTTTGATATTTCACGGATTTATAATGTTTTCCATGAACAAGATTAGTTTCGTCAAAACATAATTGGGTTAAACAATACCTACCCGTGAAATTTCAATCATGTTAAGAAAAATATAATATAAACCATTCATGCAATATGAACAGAGTCGTTCACAGACCATTATAGAAATAGATAGATACATCCTTTGTCGGCGACTGTACAATTTACTACTTAGGTCTACTTACTCTATCTACTTTACAATATTTTAACTTGCAACCTACTACATGATCATGAAACTTCTAGATTTAAAAATACATGCAGCCGATAAACACAGACTATGTGCATGCTTAGGAAATAATTAGGTATTAGGTATACGAGTATGCTTAGCTTAGATCGTGAGTGCTGAGAACAGGGGGGTTATTCGCGTTCGTTTTTTCATTCGTTCGATGAATATTCGGATGCTTCTTACTACGAGCTACATTGTATTCAGTCGTTAAGATTAACGTTAAAACACGGTCCTAACCTAGGACCAAATATTCCAAACCGAAAAATTGGCCCTTGATGTCGGAAATCGTAGTTAGAAACATCTGAACATTCATCGTACGAACGAAAATAAGAACGCGAATACGGCCCCAGGGTTGTTATATCATATACACATCACCCAGGTCTTCACTAAAGGTTTTGGTTTGGAGAAGACTGTACAAAATAAGGTACTAAGAAAATTGCATTCATAGGCCCATTTAAACTGCACCCAAGTGTAATTTGACTCTTAAGCATGGAGAACAGTTGGTGTGACGTCATAGAGTCCCAAAAGCTGAAAGCTTATAGTAACTAAATTTCCCACTATACAAAATAAAATATTGTTATTACAAAGTCAATTAACTAAGAATTGTTTATTTATTGAACTTAACATACCATGAAGCTGTGATCATGTAACAGAAATAACTTTTTGACCACATGTGTAAATAAAGAACACTTATTACAGCCGGAATAGCTAATGGTTTATTATGACATGCATTAGATACTTATAACACTCTGTAATAAGGTGTGAAACATTATTTAGCACCTTTTAAGTACTTATTTATAGAACTTCACACTATTAATTTATCAATTGTTTATGTTCTAAACATCAATTTAGGATATTTTTGTTGCAGATTTTAAGAAGAAAATTATTTGTTCTATGTTTTAAAATAAAAACTATTTATATGTTTTTCTCATAGTCCTGCCTAAGACACGAAATAGAATATCAAAGATAAGAATTATTATTTTGTTATATCTTAGAATAGAGGGTTCAGATACATATAGATTGGTTTGTACATCTATCAGCCATCTACAACTGCACCACTACAACAAAATTAATAGCAAATCTACAATAAACTGTTGGTACACATTCAATCGAGTAATTCAGTTTACAGTGTGATTAATCAGTTGACTTTTTACAATTCAAGTCATGATCAAGTTAAATACTTGTTTCAGACTTCTTTGTGTTTAATATAACCTTGATAGGGCTATGTATGAATGTATGTTTGTTTGAGTAACTGGCCAATTCTGGCTCAATTTACTTTTAAAAATATAAGAGATTTCATCAATAGCAATATACTATGTTTCGTCAATATGAAAATTCAAGAAATGATTTTGTTTAGGAACATCGGTTTACAATGTGTATTTAGACTTCATGTAGACATTTAAGACTTTCTTGATTTTATTTTGAGCATTGAAAAGTGTACCTTAGTTTTATTACTTCTTTAACCTTGCAGGTACTTACTATTATTATTTTCATTCATATATTTGCCACATTTACACATAATATAGGGAAAACATAGTAAACATTTTTGATCAGCATTAAATGCAGGTATTTCCTATACCTATAACATTCTTTTAAATATATCGACTTTATAAATGCCTGCAAAGTTAGAGAACAAATTACTAAGAAAAGGAAAAAGATGATTCCAAAAATAAGGAACCTTTACATCTTCCCGTTCAGTCTCAGTCTTAGGGACTTGTGGTGCAGCCACATTTGGCAGAGAGCCACTCCTGAATGTGCCCAAACTTTGCTGAGCCTGGATCGGCCCAATAATTTCCACAACCTCAATCGGAGCAGCGGGTTTGGTTCTTGTACGCCTGTTACTTGAATTTATCTGTAATCACTTTTTACTTACATCTAGCACAGACTTAACTCACTTATCACTGAGGAAACAATGGTTAGTATGAACACAATGTCAGCTACACAATTACACATCAGACATGAAAGCCATCAATGAAATTACCTACTTATAATTATTAATGGTCAGTTTTTCACTGCATCACTATCACCTAACACTTAGATACACAATAACGACCTTTGTATCCTTAGGAGAAACAATTCTATTATAAACTGGCTATTGTGTAGAATCTAATAGACCAGAAACACATTTGCCTATGACAATTGAGCAATATGCACAGAACATAGGCTACAAGGATTTAGTCGATTTATTTTACAATATCACATTATTGAGTCGCAATAACGCGTTTTGTAATGATTATTGTTTACGTCGGCGGGCACATTTGACGGCCAGGAAGCGATTGCCTGAGTAAATAGGCGACAGACCTACCTTATTGGTTGCGTCGGAAACTTCGCGCATAATTTTCTCAAAAGCAGCGGTTTCTTCTGCCTGTTTTTGAGTATGGAGGGCGATTTTCTCACTGAATTTCCTTGGATTCGCCATGATGGCTAGTTTACATTTATTTTTCTCTTTTACATCACAATTTTCATCGCTCCGAGAAATAAAACGCGCTTGTCTTGACTGCTGTCAAGTCAGTCAACCACCAGTCAACTTACCGATCGATGTTGCCAATTTCAAAAAGTGTGACGCTGTCATTTTTTGACTTGTGTCAAGTTGTGTCATCTTTCGGTCATGGCGGAACTCATATATATAGCAAAGAGGTACCATGCTAAATCTATGGCGGAACTGGAATCCTATGTCAATGAACCATATATATCAAAAAGGTACCATGCTAAATCTATGCAATGAACCATATATATAGGATGAAAGGTACCATGCTAAATCTATGCAATGAACAATGATGGTCATGACATGAACAAAGAAATGTTTTAGCAAAGGCTCTAAAATAAATTAATTGGTCGTAAAATTAGCTATGGAAATTAGTTACATTATAGTCAATAATCAGTAATAAATTATTTAGTTTTATTGCAACGTCTTTTGATTTTTTATTTTCCAGACAGAAGTGAAGTGAGAGAGAAGAGGAAGAAGCACAGAAGAAGACTGAACTAAGATGTTAAGCATCGCGTTCACTAGGCGGACGCATCGCATCGGAAAAATCCGCCTCCTATACATTTTGTATGAAACTGCGTCCACTGCAGGCGGGGCGGGCCGGGCCGCATCGGAATCCGTCGGCGGATCGCTCGGCGAGCGTATTTTTCCGCCGATGCGGCCCGGTCCACCCCGCCCCGCCTCTAGTGGACGCAATGCGCGCCGCATTTTTTGTAGATCGTTGCTGCGAGCGGACGTATTTATTGAGGGAAAAACCGTAAAATGAACAAAAAACTGCTAATATATTTAATGCAACAATATTCTGAACTTTATGATAGGTACTGGAAATAGAAAATATCACGATGCGTTGAGGAGAAATAAGATTTGGACTGAAATTTTCTTGCATATGGTGCACCCTGACTTTATGTTTGTGACGTTTATTATTTTTTTGCTCCTCATCCAACAACATAAATAAAAATAACTTCATCAGAACCATCCATCGTCACATACAACCGCTTGCTAGCTTGTCTTACGTAGGACTGGCTGTAAAAATCCGCCGATGCGGCCCGGCCCGCCTCGTATAGTGGACGCAGTACGCAAAAATGCTCGCCGATGCGGCCCGGCCCGACCCGTCTGCAATGGACGCCTAGCTTTACTGATTGGGCCATAGATTTAGCATGGTACCTTTTATTGGGCGGTATAGTCGCTCAGCGACAAAGCCCTTTTGTTTTTTTGTAAATAAAAATAAATAAATGCATTTTTTTTGACACACAGAATATCGACATTGACTCACTTATTTTTTTGACTTTGAGTGACATGAGCTGTCAAACTAATTGACAGATGACTAAAGTGACAGTCTACTGAGCTGTCAAACTAAATACAGCACTAGCCATGGGTAACTCAGGTAAAAAACATGAACCACAGGTATCAGGTATATTTTAATCACGATGTATACCTGATTCGCAGCTCAAACAGGTATCTGCCAGCTACCTACTATAAAAAAAAGTTCAACGGAATTATGATCATAGTCATACTTATCGTCACGTTACATCCTTAATCCTTATCCTTACTATTACTAATCCTTACTAATATTATAAATGTGAAAGTAACTCTGTCTCTCTGTCTGCTTGTTACCTTTTCACGCCCAAACTGCTAAACAGATTAAGCTGAGATCAAAACTGCTTTTTACTTACTTTTTTCTTCTAGGTGGAGTTTCTACTATAGCGGAGCTCGAGATACGATCATTTTGAGTTTTGAAAAGTTAATATTATATTTATTACCTTTCCTTATTGCCTTTACCTTTCTTTATTAATTTGATCTCGCTAGTTTAACGCCTTAGTACAATCTGTGATGTAAGTTGTAAATAAATAAATAAATAAATGTCTATGCACAGTCATTATCGCCATCTATGATTTTACGTAAGTACTAAGTACAGAATGAAAGAAAGGTGGTTCCATCAACGGTATTTGGAGTTTGCTTACTGGTTTAACAATTTATGTCGCTAGGTGGCACTATTTATCAGAATTCATCAGAAAAATACCATCAGAAATGTGTTGTAGCTTGTTGATAAAGTAAAATTTATTATTCTAAACTATTTTTCTAGGTAATTTTATTTTTCTTACCGTATTAAGTTAAATTTAAAAACGAAATGTCAACTTAATAAAAAAAAACAATCAAAGAGTAGAAGACTAGGTCATAGAGAGGACCGGTCAAGTCAAGTTTTGGTCCTATTATATAAAACATTAAATTACACTGGCCAGTCTATAAATTATGTTAGTTTTTATAAATACTAACATTTTATAATAAATAATATTAATGTGATTTTATTGAACGCTAAACACTAAACGCTTTACAACAAGAAATATAACGGAAGTTGCAACTGCAACTTGCCCCGGAAGGCGGAAGCTACACACAGCGCCACACACAACACGATAGATGGACGCGGCAGCAGTCGTAAACTCGGTAGAGCTGTTTGCATGACCTGATTTTCAATAATAGCCCTTATTTTAAAAAGGTTAAAATCCAATTTCATACTTGATATTAGTCAATCCGTCAGTCAAACACATACGTCGTACATCAAAATCAATCAGTCAAGGTCAGCTTTTCGAATAAAGACCTTATTTGTAAAGAAATAAAACACAATATAAATATCGGACCTTTCGGACAGATTGAGAAGGATGGATTGGATCTTGTTTGATATGTATACGTCATTTTTTCGAATAAAGACTTTAATTATATTGCAATAGAACACAAAATAATATTGCTTGATCTTGAGAATCGTCATACTGTTGTGACTTATTGCTTCTGAGTTGAGAAGGATGGATGGATGGATCTGTTTGGATCTGTATACGTCATTTTTTCGAATAAAGACTTTAACGCCATTGAAATAAAACACATTTTAATATTGCATGATCTTGAGTTTCGTTAGACTTTAATGACTTTTTGGTTCTGAGCATTGGAAAGACGTAGACGGATTCGATGTACAGGTACTGTTTACGTTACAGATCGGTTTTATGAATAAAGACTTTATCTTCATTGGAATAAGAAACAATATATTATTGAATTGTCTAGAGTTTTCTTTTACTTGTACGACTTTTTGGTTCGGAGCATTGATTGACATGATGGAGAAGGACGGATTTGATGTATATTATCAGTTTGTCACAGCTTCGCTTTTCAAATAGAGACTTTAGTGCTATTGTAATAAACCACAATACAATATTGTCTTCCCTTGGATTGGGACGGAATTGGATCTGTTGAGCCGAAATAATTTGCCAAGACTTGAAAGACGTATACCGATTTCGGTTGAGCTGCGAGTTATAAGTACATATCCATCCTTCTACCCACGGCTATACAGCACCTTTGGTTTATTTTGGTTTAATTGAAAATCCTGTTTTTGTGTGTGAAATTTGTGACTAATTAAAGTTTTTGTCGATGCGGTGTCGGTCGGTCGGTCGGTGTACGTAGTTTATTATATAAATTCTCTTTGGGTCGGTGTCTTGGTGATTGGTTTCGCAATGCATGAAAAAGTGAAACACCAAAATATTTTAGCACGCTAGCCGACGACGTGCAAGAACTCTAGTCACTTTTGTGCAAGCGATCAACAGTCAACAGTACAAGAAAGAACTATGGAAGAAAAATACATTTTGGCCTTAGATATTGGAACTTCAACTATTCGGTCCTACATATATAATTCTAGAGCAGAAACTGTCGGAAAAGCGGTTGATCAGGTACCTACCTTCCTTTTTCTAAATAACAAGTAAGGACAAAATAAAATCCAGTTCTAGGTCTAATAATGTAAAAAGTTATTCTGTCATGGGTAAATTATTTATTCTAGGTAATTCTGCATTATCCCACCATTGGGTTTGTTGAAATTGACCCAGAAGAACTATGGGGGTCTGTATTCTCAGTTGTTCAAAAATCGCTCCAAGGTAAGATCACATTTCTATAAATATACAAGTACAAAGAAAGAATACTAAAATAAACTGTACTACATTGTATAAATTGATATAATCCTTAGTATTATTGCGTATTGTTGCCAAACATTATCGTAATCTTTAGAGATATATTTTATAACAGGATTTTATTGCGTATTACCTTTATTATTTCCCGACGTTTCGGCTGTATTGCAACAACCGTTATAAAAATATATCTCTAAAGATGAATTGTGATCGCGAAAGTTTAAGAAAGACTATTATCGTAATCTATTATTAAATACACATAGCTTAAGATAAAACTATTTATTCATAATAGAAAGAATTACGTTAATAGCATGTCTTATTTACCAGTGCTAGAAGAAATCTAGGTAGGCAGATCCAATACATCCGCTATAAAATCAATATTTAATTATACTTACTGTTAAGCATTAAATAAGCATTTTTTAACTTTTCTCTGTAATAACTTTAAGTATAAAGATTTACAAATCTTAAATCTCAGTTAAGGACTCATTGCTGCTTATTTCAAAACGTTAAACCTTAGTTAAACCTCATGTTGACACATGTCAAAACAAAACTGTTACCACAAAAAAGATATAAGTTTTTAAAGATTGTTTTTCTAGGGACAGTTTTTTAGTTAGTCTAAACTCTGTTCATTTTCTTGTAATAAGATGGATTAACAAATCAATTCTATTCAGATGCCAGTCTGTCAGCTGGTCAAATCACAGCCATGGGTATTTCAACACAAAGAGGCACATTCCTTACCTGGTCCCGAGCGAGTGGCAAACCTTTCCACAGGTTTGTCACGTGGAAAGATATGAGAGCTGATAAATTAGTGAAACAGTGGAATAGATCATTCACATGGAAAGTAAGTTTCTTTAAAATGCTTCTTCTTCCTATCGTGTCACCAGTATGGTGAAAGGATTATTAAGTGCACCTCGAAGAGGCTCCTTTCGTGCAATTGACACATGTTTTTGAACGTTTTTAGGTTATACGACATGCCGGTTTCCTCATGATGTTTTCCTTCACCGTTTAAGAGCACTGGTATTGTGCATATAAATTTTTCAACAGAAAAGCTCATTGGTGCACGACTGGGTTTGAACCCACGACCTTGCGATCGGAAGGCAGGGCCACTTATAATGTTGTGGATATTCACATACAATCATTTTATTTATTTATGCCTCTGGCTACCCCAACATTTAAAGTACCTACACAATATTATAGATCTGAGAGAATGTCTACTGTACTCATGTTTTTTGACTACCTCTGTGGCGCGGTGGGTGAAAGCTTGTAACGCAGAAGGTTGACGGTTCGATCCCTGCCGGATAAATGTTTGTATGAACTGCAAATATTGATTTCGGGTCTGGGTGTTTCTTTTCTATGTATTATTTACAAACAAAAAATATATAAGTAGTATATCAGTTATCTGGTTTCCATAGTACAAGCTTTGCTTAGTATGGGGTTAGATGATGCTGTGTGAAATGTCCAGCATATTTTTTTATTTTATTTTACAAAACAGATGACTGGAGAGAGGGAAGGAAGGCCTTTTCCCTGCAGAAGGACACTACAGGCTCTTACTTAATAATACTTATAATTTATTAACAAAACTAGATGCTTTATTATGTAAATAAAATTGTGACCATTTTTCTACAGCTATTTATTATAGTAAAATGGAATCATCAATAATTCAATCAATTGGTTGCAGGTGATAAGAGTAAGCTCTTATGTACTTTATCTATTGTCGAGAAGCAAAAGATTTCAAGCCGGCAGTGTCTTTAAATTCATGAACTCACAGGTAATTACATAAATGCATGACTGTAAAAACTGGTTTTCATACATGAAAATAGTATGAAAACCAGTTTTTTTTTTTCATTGTTGGCGTTCAGTTTTTGTATGTGAATAAAATATTATACAAGTTGAGGCAAAGTACAGTCAGTCAGTAATGACATTTGCCAAAAAAGCAAGTTTGTCCAAATGCTCTTGCCCAGATTAAGTATAGGCTATATGGGGTCTTTCATTTTAAACTAACTTAATTCTGAAATTGGGTTCAACATAAAAATTAAAAAATATTTATGTAATGTTTTTTTTTTATTTGTTATGAAAATCCCGAGAAAATCGATAAAGACTATCCTTTCAATTTATTGTTGCTTCTTGTATAACTTAGTCCATTCGTGATGTAGCTGCGCGCTGCGATTGGTGGAACGTCTGCTCTCCTTGAAAATCATTATTATTATATTATCAACATTTCTAAAAAATCAATAAATGATAAATTTTGAAGTAAAAACTTAAATTGGCTTAGGAATTCAATTGATACGGTCAAACGTCTATTTCAAATAAAAAATGAGGCCTTGTCAGTTGGTGTAGTTTAAAATGAAAGACCCTGTATACAAGGAAAGTCCAAAGCGGGCATGATGGATTTAGAAAAATAATTGAATGTTAGGGTGAATTCAGGGTTCAGGGTTTAATCAATGATCACACTTTATGTAGCTAACTAAGTAGTGATACAGCCGGAAAACAGTTGTGTTACAGCAGTTGTGATGCTATCGCCGGCAATATACTTTCGAATACGTAACCTCGCTTCTATAGAACGCAGTTTTATATTGTGCAATGTGTACCAATGAAACACTACTCAACGAGAATTTTGTAGAGTTAGTTCTTATATGAACTTATCTCAGAAGACACTAAGATGAAGGCGAACAGATAAAGTCGCTTCTCAAAAACGAAACTTCCTCAAAATAAGACGTTCTATGAAAGAGATATCGCCAAAATGATATTGAGAGTTTAAGTAAATGGCTATTTACCTAAACAAGAGTTTAACGCACGATTTGGGACGAGAAGTTTCTTCTCTTAGAAATTATATTTACACAATATTCAATAATTTCTTAATTCTTTATTGTACAAATAAACACACACAGGATAATAACTGAAAGAAAGGACATATACAGTCAGCATCAAAAGTTGATTAACAGTTTTTTTTTAAAGCGCCATTTCTCTTCGATTGCTAAGAAAAAAAAAACTTTGCTTGGGAAATTATTATAGACTGAGAGTTAATCTTCAACTATTTGTAAAAATTTTGGTCATGGTGTTACGGATTTCGGAAATATTCTGATTTTGGAAACTTCAAACGTTAATCAACTTTGATGCTGACTGTACAAAGGCGAGCATAACCCTACAAAGAGTTTTCTTTCAATAACAGAATGATTATGTTCCTTCCACCTTTGCTTCCACGTACGTAAGATATACGATATTATCGTATGTTTAGTTTACAGCTTTGTATTTCTTTTTGATAAATAATGATGAGTATTTTCTATGCAAGAGACTCAATGGCGACGACGATTGATCGCTCGCTAAGTACCTACATACTAAAACATAATTAATGATCAATCCACAGACGTCCTTGCGATTGAGTTGGGTGCTTCAAAACGTGCCGGCATTGAAGAGCGCGGTACAAACCAATGATGCTATGTTTGGGACCTTGGACACTTGGCTATTATATAAGCTTACAGGTAGGAGCTCAATAAATAAGAGTAACACCGGCAAACTGGTTCAAAAATAGATCAATTTACATTCAAATTTAAAGTCAGAAAGCAATTCAGTAGAACCCCAGCGGTCCAGAATAGTCTTAAAACTAGGTGATTCTACTGGTGCTCCTTCGCGACCAATATCGTGAAGAACCAGGGCAATGCAAGCCAGCCCAGTAAGCTTTCATCACAACTTTAAAGTCGGTGTGAGACAGAGATGAGCGAGAAAGCTGTGTTAGAAATTATCTACTAAATGTAAATACACATATCTTGGTGCGCATTGTTACACTAGGCCCTAGGGAAATGCTTGCGTGTTTAGAGAACATTTTGTTAATTCGATCCCTTGCACCATCATGGTTATTAAGATTTTTAATCTTAGTGCCGGTCTCTGCACCTCACTCACATGTACGATACAATGGAAACCAATTGTAACCTAGTAAGTACTTTTTGTAAAAACCATACCTGTAAGTTAATCACACACCTAATGTAAGTACTTACCTACTGTCTTATCTTACAGTTGTCTACTTTTTGGAAAAATAAACTATTATTTATTATACGAATGTTATTGCAATATTCTGCAACTAAAAGTGAATTTTCCATTCTTGTAACAAACTAAACTATTATCTTATGGAAAACAGCAATTAAAAAGTACTTATTGCAATATTTCAATAATATCAAACTAATAGTCTCACAAGTTTCCAAAAAATAAAACGTGAATATCTAAATGCCTACAAACAAAAGTAACAAAACAGTTTTTTGCTCAAGAAAAACTAAAGTCTTAGTTGATTTTAAAAACCCCGAGTTCCCAGACAGGTTAGATTTTTTTTTTATGAAACTATGTAAATGAGGTACATACGTGTTTTTCCACGGTTTAAAGATATGGCATCGTAAAAAATACATACATTTTGTTATAGTCGAAGACCGTGAACGTAAGACTATATCTTTTATTATTCATAATTTTCGATGAAGGTAAATACTTACTTATAACTGCCTACAATGATCTTAACCACCCTATCTCTACAATAGAATGCAGTAGAATAAAATGGTGGATGAAAATGTCGATACTAGTTTCCTATACATACTATCGTTCGTTTCGTTTTTCAATTCCTAAAATGTTCCTCAGTTTTCTTTCTGCTTTCTTTAGGACCTGCAGCCTTATTGTCTTACTTGAAATCCATTCCCATTCAAAGTCAAAGTCAAAAAGCATTTATTCAGTAGGACCGCTAGGATCACATCGAAACGTCTTATTTGTCATCCCAATAGAGCTCAACCAATCACATAATAGGAAAATGACAATTGAAGTCCAAAATGGGTTTCAAATGTCAAAATGAAACAGATGTCCATTCCCAGTTTAGTTAGACAATAAGGCTGCATCTATGTGAAATGTCCAGCAATATTTATTTATCTTCAATTCATGCAGCGGGGTAATGACGCCAGTATTTTGGGCACGTTTTCGACTGGCAGTGACATGGTTGAGCTAGCTATAGATCGTTTTTACGACGATCCTTAGATAGCTTAACAGATTCTATTGTATTTTGTAGTTTCTGTCAATAATTTATCTTCAATAGGAGGTAAAGTCCACATGACGGATGTGTCATCGGCATCAGCCACAGGCTTCTACGATCCCTTCACGATGCAATGGGCTGGTTGGGGTACCACACTGCTGAGTATTCCCTCATCAGCTCTACCCACTGTGGTGGATACCGCCGGTGACCACTTTACGGAAACGCTGTCTACGATTTGGGGGCATCCGATACCTATAAGGAGTTGTGTGAGTATATATTCTAACTAGCTGTTTACCGCGTCTTCGTCAAATATCTCGGTTCCCCATACAAACTTTCATGACACCCCAAACTATGGCTATTTTTGATAAAAGTAGCCTATGGTCCTTCCTTCACATCTATGGCAAATTTTTATCGAAATATGTTCAGCGGTTCAGGCGTCAAAAGGTTGCAGACAATTACTTTCACATTTATAATGTTGGTATGGTTGGTACCCATATTATTTCTAATATTTTTTCTAGTTTTTATCATCTTCATCATCGGCAGTTCAAATTACACACACAAAACACAAATTACACATCGGCAGTTCACACAGTTAAGCTTACTGTAATTCATCATCATCATCATCATCATCAGATGTAATTAGTGATGTTTAATTATAAAGCAATTGAAACTTTATTTATTCTTTTTGCAATAATAAAAACTTACATCTACACTAATATTATAAAGAGGAAACATTTGTTTGTTTGTTTGAATTGAATAGGCTCCGAAACTACTGGACCGATTTGAAAAATTCTTTCACCATTAGAATTCTACATTATCTTTGATGAACATAGGCTATAAATTATTTAAAAAAAAAATAGAAATCCTTATGAAAATTGCAATAATGTAACCAAAGGTGTAAAAATTTTGAACATAAAATTCTTCATATCGCGTGCGCTGCAAAAACTATTGATGATAGAACAAAATAATGTTCTACAATATTAAAGAACGTATCAATATCTACAAAAAAGTCAGCGATAGCATATGTCCAACTATTGTGGTTGTGTCAGAATAACAACTTTTATAATTTAAAAAGTGAATAAAAATGCCGACCAAAAGCAGACCACGTTATTCTTATTTTGGTATTTATTCTTATCCAAATAAATTCCTTCGTAGTAAAGACTGTTTCAGTACCCGTCTATTACTTTTTGAATGATTGAAATTGGACATTTTATTCAAAAGTTATCATGAGTTTAAAAATGTAAGATACATCGCGACCACAGAATAAATATCAGTTAGTACGGCAGGACAAGTGTCTGGGATTTTTAACACAGGTAACGGGATATTAACCATGATTAATACCATAGATACTATTGATGGCGTATGCAACTGCGCCGAAATATCGGGAAACTCAAAAAACATTAAATCATGGTAAATATCCCGTTAACTGTGTTAAAAATGTTGAAAACCATGATAGTTTAAAAAGTGTCTGGGAACTATGGAATGAATGGAAGGAAGTGGTAATATATCAATGAAATATATGTGGGAGGTAGGGGAGCATTGGGCAGTAGAGAGGTTTGGACACCCCCGTGTCATGTCGGCCATAAACCATCATGCCTATCGTCAAATCGGAAGTTGATCAGTAAGAATTGACCATGTATGGGGGTGGATTGGCATGACTAATGGTGGATTGGCATGATGGTGTATGGCCGGCATAACACGGGGATTTGCCGGTGGTGTCCAAACCTGCCTTACTGCCCAATACTCCCTTACCTACCCTAGACCTTACCTACATATTAACCTCTAAACTTTAAAGGATCATACATCCCGCTCCGGGATCGCCATGTTGTTATTAAATATTTGTTAAATACCTATAATAAACCCGTGCGAAGCCGGGGCGGACAGCTAGTATAATATAAAAAACTCAAGCAAGAGATGTAATGGCAAAGTTCTCTTCCAGCAAACCCCAATGGATAACTTGACCTGTGACTTTTATTATTACCTTTACTGTAAGTATAAAAAAATAATAATTTGAACAAACAGTGCATTGCTCGTATAACTAATAAATAAATAATGCGTAAGATATTAATAATTATGATTTATGGAAGGTGATCGACCTTAGAATCATAAATGTTATTGTTTTCCTTTTGAGGTATTGCAGTGCAGTGTAATTTATTGCAGGTTCTATAAATAAGCTCTTTTAATATATATTAAATTGTAGTAATTCATATAAAATAGAATCTGGTTTGTTTTAACAAAGAAAATTTTGCAACAAACTTTGTTGCACAATTTACTTCGTAGTTGAAAGTTGTTTAGTAATCAATTCGAAAATCTGTAGGACTTATGTAGGTTTGTTACCCAATCACTTAAAAATGACTCAAAACTCAGTCGTAACTATTTATCTCATGAATGCTAATGTATTTTGTCAATACATGGGATGGTTTTTTTTATAAGACGATAACTACCGCTCGTGGTAGCTAGTGCGCTTTCATAATCCTCATCCGCAAACTGACTTCGTCAACTGCTGGGTATAGGCCTTTCTTTATGTATGCTACTTCTTACAGTTTCGTGCTAACCTCTCTTAAAGGCCTCTTTTTCTGTGGCATATAGAAAGAGAGGCCTTTCTTACGGTCTGGTGCGCTTTTATCATCATCATCTCAGCCCGATATCACCCACTACTGGGTATAGGCCTCCCTTCTTTTATGCTAGCCTCCTCTATCTTGCGTATCTCGCGTCCAAACATTCCCTACGACCTTCACTATATCGTCGACCCAACGTGCTCTCGGGCGACCTCGATTCCGTTGGTTCGATCTTGGCCACCACTCGGTGAAAGATTTACTCCACCGGCCATCACCACACCACGTCTAGCCAGGTGTCCTGCCCAGCTCCACTTGAGATTTATCGTTCTTTCGCCGACGTCGTATGCCTTGGTACGACGGAGGATCTCAAATTCGGACTCTATCTAAGAGTAATGCCGAGCATGGCTCGCTCCATGGCCCGTTGTGCCACTAGTGCGCTTTACTCTATTCAAAGTTACTTCAAAATCGGCCCTTTACCTAAAGCGTGATTGGACAAACAAAAAATATATAAACCTTTTGATGTAGTCAACTCACAAATACAAATAAATACTTACCAGTAGTCACCTTGAGAAGTACTTATTATTATCTTTAAATACATTAGGGCTGCAATCAAAGTAGTTCAAGAAAAACAAGTTTTTAAGCTGTTTGTTTACGTAAAATAAAACGAGTGTATAAATTATACTCGTATGAACCTCGGTTGATTTAATTTTATTCAATTCAATTCAATACATTTATTTCAGATATCATGATCCATATCACACACATTTTAAATGAAACCGACTTCAAAAAAAGGAGGAGGTTATATGTTCGGCTGTATGTATGTTTTTTTTTTTTTATGTATGTTCACCGATATTTCCGTCAGTTGTGGACCGATTTCAATTTTTTTTTTTTTGTTTGAAAGGGTATACTCTTATAGTGGTCCCATATTAATTTTATTCCTGAGGGATTAATAGTTTTCCCGTAAAACTAAAACAATCACTGAACTTTAAGAAAATTGTGGCCCGATTTCCAAAATTTTTTTTTTGTTAGAAAGAGGTATACTCTCAAGGTGGCGCCATATATTTTTTTTCCTGAGGGATTAAAAGTTTTCCCGTAAAACTAAAACAATCACTGAACTTTAAGAAAATTGTGGACCGATTTCCAAAATCTTTTTTGTTAGAAAGAGGTATACTCTCAAGGTGGCGCCATATGTTTTTTTTTTCCTGAGGGATTGACAGTTTTCCCGTAACATTCAAAAAACCTCATTCTCACTACACAACACACCCTGACTCACAATCTGAGTCAAACATTAAATAGTTTGAAAGGGTATTACACCCGAGGTAGTCCAAAATATTTTCTTTTCCTTATGGATTGATAGTTTTCCACCTTGCTGAACTCCGGTGTGTCCTTTAGTAGGTCTGCCCATGACTTCTCTTATCCTTTCCTACTTAAGCTACGATAAGCAAAGTCTTAATGTACTCGTAGCTTACTATATTATTTACACATACACTTTTATTTACACAGTATTTATTTACTTACACTAAAAAGTGAAAAATAAAAATTTTTGAAAAAAAAAATTGAACCGACTTCACAGAACACAAACAGAAGAACCTTCTACACACTAAAAAGAGAAAAATAAGAATATAATTTGAAGTCGGTGCCAAGTGAATACGATTAGGTACCTATCAAAAAAAGAAATCGAGCGATAGCGTACCAGGATACAATTTTGCACCCAAGTCTTTCTTAGATGTAAATGAATAGTTGGCACCGACTTCAAATTATATTCTTATTTTTCTCTTTTTAGTGTGTAGAAGGTTCTTCTGTTTGTGTTCTGTGAAGTCGGTTCAATTTTTTTTTTCAAAATTTTTTATAAAGGTTTGATTCTAATTCTGAGGAGTTCTTGATATTAATAATTATGTATGTAGTACTTACCTAAATTAAGCGGTATAGGTACCAATTTCGATATATATAGTTTTGAATTCTACATTTCATCTTGCAGAAAATATTCGTTTAGTATTGTAGATTGCCAGATGAGCGTAATTATTTGAGTGATGAGTCGCGTAATTTCTGCTACATCGATCGGTTCGGCTTCATAAAAAACTCTTCGGCAGCGCAAAACGCGTGTGAAAGAAAACGTTTTGTACAAAACCGAATGTAGCAGAAACGACAACTCAAAAAATTACGCTCGTCTGAATTCACCCTTATTCTTGTCGGTTCATAGAGAAACATACTACGAGTATTCATTGCTAGTTACGACGCAATACTTTTGTATCAGAATAAAACGTTTTTGTGAAGTTTTATTTTCACGACAAAATGTTCTGTAGTAGTACTTAATATGTCTTCCTACTAACTAGAGATTGTAGTCGGAGGTTTGGAGAGAAGAGAAACAACTGCTTTGACTGCAGAACTATGAATGTTTATTTTTACCAAAAGCACTATATTTATAGGAAACTAAATCTAGGATAACCAATGGGAAACGTTCAGGGCACAAAACGTTTCGCCCAATCAGAGCGCGCCGTGAGCAGGAGGTGAGAGGCGCGGGGGGTGTCACCGAGGTATTAAATATTAGGTGCGCCGCTGCTCAATTCAGTCGGCGGCTGCAGTGCAGAGTGGAGAGACGGCACATGGACGACCGATGACTGATGATGATGGTGTCAGCTACATGGCTCCTTCCCTAGCGAAAGCGTACCGGAAGCTTGACCACGCGTCCACTCCGAGTTGTCTTCAGAATCGATGCAGATGGTGGAGCTTGGCATGGTGTTGTGCTTGTGTCTTGAATCGCCAGAGGAAGAGATGATGTGGCTGTAGCTGGCGGTGAATCCTGGCTGCTCGCTGGTGGTTCTGATGGATGATGAGGTGCTGGTGAATGACTCGATGGTGTAGGAAAATGTAAATAGGCGTCGTAGCTACTTTCGGGCGATGGTTCGGGTAGGTAGGAATCGTAGCTACGTTCGTCGACTGTGTACGCAGGCTTGAGACGGTCGATAGATACAACTGCCGATCTTCGCTCGGGCAGGTGAATCTTGAATGTCTTGCTGTTCCTTTCTAATACTCTGTAGGGTCCTTCGTAGGTAGGTTGCAGAGGTTTCTTCACGGCGTCGTGGCGAATGAAAACTTGTTCGCAGGTTTGTAAATCTTTGTGAACGAAGATGGGGCGTTTGTTTCCGTGCGATGTTGTAGGCTGACTAGGACGAACGGCGTTGATTGATGAGCGTAGTCGGCTAACATAATCAGAGTCCATGTCCTGATGCTCAGCTGATGATGGAGTAGTGAAAAAATCACACGGTAGGCGTAGGTTGCATCCGTAGGTAAGTTCGGCTGCGCTAACGCCAGTGTCAGAGCGTGAGGCAGCACGTAAACCCATAAGCACTGTAGGTAGCTCGTCAATCCACGTAGTATGTACTGACAAACGAGCTTTAAGTGCGGTCTTGAGTGAGCGGTGCCATCTTTCTACGATTCCGTTTGCTTGTGGGTGATAAGCTGTGGTGCGCGTCTTCTCAGTCCCAACAGTGTGTAGTAGCTTGGCGAATAGGCGGCTCTCGAAGTTGCGGCCTTGGTCGGTGGTTATGAACTTTGGTGAACCGAAGCGAGTAATCCAATGTTCATAGACTATTTTCGCGACGGTCTCAGCTGATGTATCGTCTGTAGGTATTGCTTCGGGCCATCTCGTCGCTCGGTCAATCATGGTGACGAGATATCGGTGTCCTTGTGGTGAAGTAGGTAGCGGTCCGACGACGTCGATGTGTACGTGTTCGAAGCGGTCAGCTGGTGCAAAAGTAGATAGGCTGCTTGTTGTATGTCGCTGGACTTTGCACCGCTGACATTGTAGGCATTGTTTCGCCCATGTTCCTGCGTCGCTGTTCATCGATGGCCAGAAGTACTTCTGACTGACCAACTTGCGGGTTGTTCTGACTCCCGGATGGCTGATCGAGTGAAGTGAGTCGAATGCGGCGCGTCGATGTTCAGCTGGCAGGTAGGGGCGGGCTACGTTCGTTGACATTTCGCAGTAGATAGGTTTTTGTGAGCCGGGGATGGAAACTTGACGGAGATCTAAATTTTCTTGGCTTGAGAGGCGTTCGATGATATTTCTGTCTCTTTCTTGCGCTTCGGCGATCTTGTCATAATCTATTGATGTCGGGCAAGTGATTGTTGCGATAGGTATGCGACTGAGTGCGTCGGCGACTACGTTATCACTCCCGCTAACGTGTCGTATGTCGGTGGTAAACTCGCTGATGAAGATGAGCTGTCTTGTGCGACGTGGCGTTTCTGTAGCTGATGGTGGTTTTTGAAGTACGAACGTTAGCGGCTTGTGATCGGTGTACACGATGAGATTCCGTCCTTCGAATGTTTTGCGAAAATGCTTGATTGCCATGTAGATAGCTAGTAGCTCTCGATCGAATGTACTGTAGTTGCGTTGCGCGTCGGAGAATTTCTTAGAAAAATAGCCAAGTGGTTGCCATTTTTCGTCGATGTATTGTTGTAGTACGGCGCCAGCTGATTGGTCGGATGCGTCGCTGAAGATAGCTATCGGCGCTTCATGTGATGGGTGCGCGAGTAAAGTTGCATTTTGAATCGCTAGTTTGCTCGCTTCGAAAGATTTGGTGGTTGAACTCAATAGGAAAAGACTTCGCGCCTTTGAACGTCTCGTCAAAAGCCGCATTAACGATTATAAAAATCGTGACTGGGACAATCGTCTCTCGGGGCTCGAGCCAACTCACCAAGCCTATTGGGATTTGGCCCGTTCTCTGAAGGCGGATAACTCAGTCTCGATTTTGCCTCCTCTCACCCGTCCCGACAATACTATCGCGTTCAATGACGATGAAAAGGCCGAATGCTTAGCTGAAAGCCTCGAATCTCAGTGCTCCCCTAGTTTAAACCCGGTCGATCCTGCTCACCTCGACACGGTGAACAGTGAAGTCGAAAGACTATCCGCTCTCCCGCCCTCTGCGCCTCCTCTGCCCTTAGTCAAAGCCGCGGAAGTTCAGATGGTCATCAAAGGTCTCAATACGCGTAAAGCCCCTGGAGCTGACGGTATCAGCAACAGGGTTCTTAAGAACTTCCCTCTCGCCCTTATCTATCTTCTCGTCAGCATCTTCAATGCCGCGCTAGATAACTGCACCTTTCCCGACGCCTGGAAGGCTGCCACGGTCATCGGCATTCCCAAACCAGGCAAAAACTTTACGCTGCCCACTAGCTATCGTCCCATTAGCCTCCTTAGCTCAATAGGTAAAATCTACGAACGTATCCTTCTAGCTCGCATTTGGTCCGTCATAAACGAACTAAAACTCCTCCCCGACGAACAGTTTGGCTTTCGAGCCAGACACTCGTGCCCTCAACAGGTACTCCGCATCACGGAGTTCCTGTATTCGAAACTCTACGACCCACTCTATCCCGGCCCAGCGGGGGCTGTCTTTCTCGATGTAGCGAAAGCTTTCGATAAAGTCTGGCATAACGGCTTGATTTACAAGCTGTTCAACTTCGGAATGCCAGACAGGCTCGTGCTCATCATACGAGCCTATCTTCAAAATCGAAGCTTTCGCTACCGCGTCGAAGGCACTCTCTCTAGCCCTCACCCGGTGCATGCTGGGGTCCCTCAAGGCTCAGTCATCGCTCCCGTCCTATTCACGCTGTACACCAGCGACATCCCCCGTTCCGATCACGTAGAACTCGCTTTGTTCGCTGACGATACAGCCTTGTATACAGCGAATCAACACCCCCGGATTATAGTCCATCGACTAAATAGAGCCCTCAGTCAGTTAGGCGATTGGTTTCGTAAATGGCGCATCGAGGTGAACCCGACGAAAAGTGCAGCAATGCTCTTTACGTCGGGCCTCTTCCCGCGCGATATGCGAAACAATTGCATCTCCCTCTACGGCGAACCCATTCCCTGGGTCACCAAGTCCAAATACTTAGGTATCACCTTAGATGAGCATCTGAACTTCGATGCCCACATTAAAGTAGTCAGTCAACGCGCTAAGTTCGTTCTTAACCGTCTACATTGTCTTCTATGCAAGCGGAGTAAGATGTCCCTTAGAAATAAGGTGACACTTTACAAAACTTGTATACGTCCAATCATGACCTACGGCTCGGAAGTTTTCGGACACGCCCGCGCTGTTCGAAAACTCCAAATAGTTCAAAATTCGTTCCTTCGTAAAGCTACCGAAGCACCCTATTACGCGCGCAATGTAGATCTCCACCGCGATCTAAATCTCGAGTCGATTGCTGCTTTCATAAAACGCGCCGCTCGGCGCTATTATGACTCAGCCTCGCATCATCCGAACCCTCTTGTCTCTTTCATTCCAGAGTATCCAGTTGTCTACGTGAGGCCAGAGCGGCCACCCGATGTCGGCGCCCGCAATAGGCGGAAGTTCGTGTGCACCCCCAGACGGCCAAGAAACGTTCTTGGCGATCCAGATGACGCTATCACTCTCGCCAATGGTGAAGTGATACCGTCATCTAGTGATGATAGATAGGTAGGTAAATTCTCTCCGGCAACAGCCCAAGCCGAGGTTCGTACCTATTAGAGGTGCCCTTGCGCATGTTGTCGTAAATTCTCTATAGGCGTCTCGGCACCTTCAGTGCCCGCCATAGTCCGGTAACACTAAAACGGCCTAATAGGCCATTAGTATTAGGCCCTCCGAAAAAAAAAAAAAAAAAAAAAAAAAAAAAGATTTGGTGGCCTCGTCGTTCCATTCTATTTGAGAACGGTCTTTTTTCTTCGCGTTGTGTAGGTAAGCGTGAAGTGGGCCTTGAATTTCAGCTGCTTTTGGTATGTGCTCGCGGTAGAAGTTAACCATGCCCAGAAAACGACGGAGCTCTTCAATTGTTTTGGGCTTAGCGTAGCTACATATTGCGGCGACTTTTTCTGTAGGCGGCTTGATTCCTTCTTTGTTGACTGTGAAACCGAGAAACTTGACTTCTTGCTGGCCGAAGATACATTTTGAAGGGTTTATGGTAATGCCATTATCTTCTAATCGTCGTAGTACAGCGCGTAGGTGAGTTTTATGTGTTTCTTCGTCGGTACTAGCGATAAGTAAGTCGTCGATGAAGGCGTAGACAAAGTCGAGTCCGCGTAAAACTTCGTGGATGAAGCGCTGGAATGTCTGGCCGGCATTTTTGAGGCCTGGACACATACGCTGGAACTCATACAATCCCATTGGAGTAATTATAGCAGTCTTCTCGATGTCTTCTTCTCGAACTTTCAGCTGTTGGTAGGCTCGGTTTAGATCGATAGTGCTGAAGATGGACTTGTTTGAAAGTTGGTAGGTAAAATCCTTGATTCGAGGTATCGGGTAACGGTCGGGTGTAGTTACGGCGTTCAGTCTTCTATAGTCACCGCAGACACGTAGATCACCATTTTTCTTAGGTACGATGTGAAGAGGCGACGACCAAGGGCTTTTGCTTGGGCGGCATAGACCTTGATCAATCATGTTTTGAAATTCTTTTTTTACTTGTTCGTAGCGGTGAGGTGGGACGGGGCGTGCCTTGCAGTGTAGCGGTGGTCCTGTAGTCTCGATGTAATGTTCAACGTTATGCAGTGTAGTTAGATTCATTGCAGTTAGTCTTGTAGTTCCGGGAAAATCCGCTAGGATGTCGTGGTAGGATTGTTGAACGTCGATGCTGCGTATTGTAGGTATGTTCGTGGCTTGTACTGATGAATTCGTTGACAGTCTTGTTATGGAGTCCGTGAGTCTTCTGTTTTTGAGATCGACGATGAGCTGATGATGATTGAGAAAATCAGCACCGATGATTGGTTTACTGACTTTCGCAACGATGAATGTCCATTTGAATGGTCGTCGTAGGTGTAAATCTAGTTCTAGTGTTTTCTCTCCGTATGTAGGGATGACTGTGTTGTTGGCGGCGTAGAGTTGAAAGTTCAGTGGCTTGGGTGTTTGTCCTTTGGCAGGAGGTAACACGGAGATGTTTGCGCCGGTGTCTATCAGGAATTGGAGATTTGTTTTTCTGTCGGTGACGAATAGGCGGTATGAAACTTCAGATACGCTGGATTCCGCCTCATTCAGCGTATTTTTTAGTTTTCCGAGGTTTTCTTGTTATATGAGCACGGCGTGGTACAACGGAATGCTGCGGACCCAAATCTTCGGTGGTAGTAGCAATGAGGCGATGGCGATGGGCTTCGCTGACGTTGGCTTGACAGGTTGCGACTTGGAGAGCGATTATCGCGGGAGAATGGACGCCGGTATTGAGCTTGATGATGGGGATTTTGTTTGAGGGCGGCGACTTCGACTGATAATTTGCGGATTTCTTCGATGAGGTACTTCGTGTCGGCGTGTGATGACGAGGCTTCAACGGCTGAGACTTGTGGTGAGCTTGAGGTTTCTATCATTCTATCGGCTAATAAAGCGAGGTCTTCAAGTGATGTCTTGGTGGAGAAAGAGTCGCTGACTGTCAGGACAGATTGGATGTGTGGAGGCAGGTGGTTGGTCCACATTAATTGAAGCGTCGAATCTGGTACTTTGTCGCGAGCTAGACTTCTCATTTTGCGAAGCAGCTGAGTAGGCTTTTGGTCGCCGAGTTGAACTTCGGTCAGGAGTTTTTGTAACTGGCGGTTGTCAGATTCTTCGTAAGCTGAAATTAATCTGTTCTTCAGCACGGTGTATTGATCAGATGTTGGCGGGTGAAGAAGCAAGTCGGCTATCTGTTCAATATCTTGTTTCTCAAGTTTGGCGATAACCATTTGCGCCAACTGGACCTCTCCTCTGTGTAGCTCGCTCGTTGCAGCCTCAAAGCTGAAAAACCATAGTCGGGGCTTGTCCCTCCAGAAAGGCGGGATTCGCATTGATAGTGCAATCCCGGCTATTTCTTGTGGAATGGTGGCGGCGGCGATGGCGGATCCTTCTGTTGCTGTTGGAGGATTCATTCTTCTGTTCTCTTCGCAGTGATGATGATAAAATCTTCAGGAAGGCTGTGCTTTTCCCGGGGTCACCAATGTAGTAGTACTTAATATGTCTTCCTACTAACTAGAGATTGTAGTCGGAGGTTTGGAGAGAAGAGAAACAACTGCTTTGACTGCAGAACTATGAATGTTTATTTTTACCAAAAGCACTATATTTATAGGAAACTAAATCTAGGATAACCAATGGGAAACGTTCAGGGCACAAAACGTTTCGCCCAATCAGAGCGCGCCGTGAGCAGGAGGTGAGAGGCGCGGGGGGTGTCACCGAGGTATTAAATATTAGGTGCGCCGCTGCTCAATTCAGTCGGCGGCTGCAGTGCAGAGTGGAGAGACGGCACATGGACGACCGATGACTGATGATGATGGTGTCAGCTACAGTTCTCTGCAAAATGTAGGCATGTGTCAAATATGTACTTGAATATGCCCCTGACCTGACCTTCTTGAACGGATCTTGAGTGACTTGATCCGAAAGTCTCCTAACTTGGAGTAGGTACAGTCGAATCGAATTTTCGTTACTTTTGTATCGTAAATATGATATCAGAATAATACCACTTCCAGATGGCAGACCAAACCGCTTCTATGTGGGGATCCTGTTGCTTCGAAGTGGGGGATGTGAAGCTAACGATGGGTACTGGGACATTCTTCAACATCAACACAGGAACTTTACCTCACGCGAGCGTTTCTGGACTTTATCCTGTTGTGGGTTGGAGGTTGGGCAATGAGCTGGTATATTCTGCGGAAGGCGCGAATAACGATACCGCGTCTATTATCAAATGGGCACAGAATCTAGGTGAGTTTTGGAATTAAGTTCCTTTTCGGACGGTATCGGATGGGGGCTAGATAATAAAAGTGTTAGATTTTTGCGTCACGACACTATGTCAAATCGTCACAGTGCCAAGTGCGCACTCGCAAAATAGTCCATAGATTTTTACATTGTTAGTACGGAAGAGCGTTTCTAGGATTAGTATGACAGTAATTTATTTGACAAATGCCAAATGTCGAATTTGACACTTCGTTCCAACCGAGTGTTCCACGACACTCACGTTCATTTTTTTGTAGCGTTTCTCTTGTTATGAAAAAATGTGGGCATGTGCCAAATATGTATTTAGACATGCCTCTGACTAACCACTTATCCCACGTTCTACCAACAAAAAAAGGTTCTGGGTAGGCTCGCTCCATCGTAGACTTCATTCTTGCCTGTGTAAGTTTCGAGGTCAAGAGTCAACCCATTCAACATAAAAAAAAACAAATTAGTTTTATAATTTGTATATCTTTAGGAAGGATTGGGGGAAAATCGCGGAAGACCGCGAGGTGTGGAAGGTGACGGGGGAGGCCTTTGCCCAGCAGTGGGACAGTATAGGGCCTATACTATAGGCTAACTAAAAAAGATAAAAAATTAAAAAATATATATCTTGGGACTTCAAAAATTCGTTGCTTTAGGTGTTAGCAAGAAGGAAATAGGGATTCATTTTTTTTATTAATAGAATAGTATATTTATTTATAAATATTTACACGAAAAAATAATCATAAAAATACATGATCCTATTATTATTATTGACTTGAAGATATCACAGTTTAAATAAGTTCAATGTACATCAGTTATTTTCTGTTAAACTAATGACGGTCTATTTACCAATGTCATGGTATCATATGATAATATTCTTATTTCAGGATTATTTGACAACCCCGAGGATACGGCGGAAATAGCGACCTCCGTTGCAGACACAGATGGCGTTTACTTCATACCAGCATTCAGCGGGTTGGGGGTAAGTAACAAAGTGTTTTTTATTTTTTTCGGGATAAAATGTAGCCTATGTCCTTCACGGGATGCAATACAACCTTTATCCATGCCAATTTTCAGCCTAATCTGTTCAGTGGTTTGGGCGTGAAAAGGTAACAAACAGACAGATAGACAGACCGAGTTACTTTCACATTTATAATATTAGTATGGATGATTTTTTTATCAATAATTTTATTGTATTTCACAGCCGCCATACAACGATGGCACTGCGGCATCTGGTTTCATCGGTATGAAGCCATCCACGACCAAGGCACATCTAGTGAGGGCCGTGCTTGAGTCCCTTGTCTTTAGAACCACGCAACTTTACAGCTGTGTGCTAGCCGAGACTGATTACACATTCAACAGTATTAGGTAAGACTTTTCTGTCTGTGTCTTATGTGCCTATTAGCTCTTTTAGCCGAGTACGAGACTTTCAGGGGACTGGTGGGTCGGGCAAAAATCCTGCTCAGGGCTACACCCTATTTCTACAGTAGAATAGAGTAAAATGGCATTTTGTTAACAAAAGCATATTTTCTACAACTGTTATAAAAAATAGTTTTAACTCTAATGTGATTTTAATATTTATACCATAGAAGAAAGGTGGAAAGCATTCAGATACTGTTTGAAGATGGAACTCATGATGAAGATAATCAGCTTACTGCGTCTGTATTTCCGCTGCGCTACGACCCTGTTGTTTTTATGAAGAGAGTTAATAGGCACCTTCTGGGTAGGCTCGCTCCATCGTAGACCTCACTCTTGCCTGTGTAAGTCTTGAGGTCAAGAGCCGACCCATTCATCATAAAAAAACCGTGGCACTCCCGGGAGTGCCGAGAGAAGTGCACATGAACAAAAAAAATATATGCACTTTTATTCACCGGTTTAGTTATAAAATGAGATTTTAGAAAAATATTCAATATTAAGCATAATATTGCCGTAAAAGTTTACCGAATACGGAACTAGATGGCGCTACTGGTAGTGTCGAATCTCATCAAAAATGCCCAACGCGCCTAAAGAAGTTTTTAATAAAAAAAAAAATTTTACCTAGATTAAGTACCTAAAGATTTAAAGGCTTTATGATATTACAGATTGGACGGAGGCGTATCTAACAATGACTTCATAGCTCAACTGCTGGCCGATCTAACCGGACTTCGTGTGGAAAGACCTGTTCATGTGGAAATGTCTTCGCAAGGCTGCGCTCACATCGTGGGCTTATATCTAGGTGAGTTTCACCACAGACAGTTTGGCTGAAAGCTTATTCAATTACAGCATGCTCATCGGATCTAGGTATTCATGAAGTTAGCCGTTTCGATGCGCAGTAGATGCTTTATCATACAAAATAGCATCAAAACCGCTAGGCATTCGTTAGCACGAATGCCTAGATCCAATGGCGGTACTGTGCACAGACATGCATGTCTGAAATTCAACCCAAATAGCGCTTATTCAGTATTTGAATCGGCGAACTTGCGTTTTCGTGGAAACGCTCTGCAAAATGAGCTAGCCCTTTAGCTAAATTGGCGAAATCGACGCTATGGTTGAACACTGTTGTGTTCAAAACTGTTCAATCCTCGACGTGCTAGTACATATTATGTGTACCTACTATAATGATAATGATAATGAAAGCCTTTATTAACAATCTTATATCTAAGTTACATTTCCTCTTATTTCTACTTAATATTATGTACCTACTTCTAAAGTTTAGGAATAGATACATAATTTTAATAGACACCGGTTTCTCAATTGTCTTGCTTTTCAGCATAGGCCTCCCCAAGAGTTCTCCATAGAGATCTATCTCCTGCCTTTCTAGCCCAAGACGTTCCCGCCACCTCCTTAATATCATCTTCCCATCGGCGATGTTGTCTGCCTTTCTTTCTCTTTTTATTTATGTGTAGGTACCTACTATATATTACAATAATTAAATTAACTTACTTGTTTGTGGGAAATGTACGGCTATCCCAATAAGCAATTTTGCGAGAAATGAGACTATTGTGTTACAAAAACTTTTCAGGAATATGGAAATCGAAAGAGGAACTAAAATCTCTTCGCAACATCGGCGCAGTATTCCACCCGCGTCCACACATTCGCAAATCATACGAGAACACTATCAACCAATGGGAGGACGCCGTTAAGCGTATGTGTGGCTGGTACACAAAACTCAACTCGACCAAATCACTTTCAATCAGCGATTCGAGCTCAAACACCTCTCGACTAAGTTTCAAACTTGCTGATGTAAAGAAAAATGTTAAAATACCCACATAGCATTGGCTATTTTATCTGCTCTCACTTGCAATCGTGTGGTCGCTGGGCAGATGATATTTAAACCATTGGAGTGTACTCACTTCAATTGGTAAAACTGTTCAACGGTTGATGGTATAGTATTAGAATTAATATTAAGCATATTCATTCATATTCGAATAAAATTTATATCATCATCATCATCATCATCATGTCAGCCATCTAGTTTCCACTGCTGAACATAGGCCTCCCCCATCGATTTCCACAGCGATCGATCTTGTGCAGCCTGCACCCAACGGCTCCCAGCAGCCTTTACCAGATCGTCTTTCCATCTAGTGGGGGCCGTCCTCTACTGCGGTTTCCGGTGCGTGGCCTCCACTCGAGAACCTTTCTGCCCCAACGGCCGTCAGTTCTACGAGCTATGTGCCCCGCCCACTGCCACTTTAACTTGCCAATCCTGTGGGCTATGTCGGTGACTTTAGTGCGTCTACGGATCTCTTCATTTCTGATTCGATCTCGTAGAGAGACACCAAGCATAGCCCTTTCCATAGCTCGTTGGGCGACCTTGAGCCTTCTTATGAGGCCCATAGTGAGGGACCACGTTTCAGTTCCATATGTCATCACTGGTAACACACACTGATCGAAAACTTTTGACTTAAGGCACTGAGGTATTTTGGACGAAAAGACGTCTCGCAGAAAATTTATATGTTCATATTGTAATGAAAGGCTTAGGAATTGTATCCATGATTGACAATTGCTAATTTAATTTTACTATTACCTAGTATACAGGGTGTAAAAAGACGTCTACCGAAGCCGAAAGGGGTAGGTACAGCATCCCAACACACAACCAAATCCAAAAGGATTTTCCAAAAAAATCATTAGTCGAGCGTATGTACTAGGCGCGTTTTGTACGTAGATTGCTAGATTTTGAGTTTTAATTGTTTTTTTTTCTTTTATAAATAAAATGATTAGGTAGGTATGGTCTTATTATGTTGTACTAGTAGCAAAAAACTAGAAAATAAAATGACGTAGCTAAGTCATTTTTTTTTGCGTTTCTTTTCGATAAATATGTTTAGAATCGTGGTCTGATTGCAATCCCTCAGTTTTCGGTAGCAGTCTTTTTACACCCTGTATATTGTCTGTGCTATTACTAAGAATATTCAACTTAATATTTAGGCTAGGTATATTCTAATGAATCTATAAGGTTATAATAATTTGTGTTATGTTTATTCATTCAAATATGCATAAGCTTAATATTGACTGGAATATGCTTAGTAATACTTTTGAATAAGTATGCTTAGTAATTGTAACCACAACTTAAATACTGAAAGGATAGATAGTAAAATGCAATTGTATATTATGTATTATCAAATTGTTAGCGAATGAGATTCGTAATTAAATGTATTTATTTAAAGTTAAACATAGACAATTAAAGACACTATGACTTGCCAAAATGGATTTTATGAGGTAGATATAACCGGTATATTATGGTGGGTAAGACATGCAAGCTCAATTTGAATTGCGTAAACATGAACTACTATTATATTAAGGCTCAATCTACATTGAATTGGCAGCGAGGCGACGATCATTTTTAATAAAAAAAAAAACGTTAACAGGTCCACGACTGTATCCCCAAGGTGCCGTAGACATTATCTCAGATCTTTTTATGTTACTTATTCCATTCCTTTGAAGATGTCTAAGGGGGGTAGTCTAGGGGTGCTCTAAACGGTGAATGAAAACACCAGTTAGTGTTCTTATAGGCGGCGATGGGCTTGCAACCTGTCACGTATGGAATACTTACTTCTGCAAAATGTGGGCATGTATCAAATATTATGTGTTTGGACATGCCTCGGACAACACCTCTTAGACATTTTTAATAACAAGACATTATAAACTTTAAAACAATGCTATAAGACATAGAAACGCTCGCGGACCGCGCGAGACTACTCGCGAGGCTGCTCGACATTATATCTTACTAGTGGACCCGGCCGAGACTTCGTCTGCGCATTGTTTCGTCATACAAACTTTAGAGATAAAACTACCTTGTTCCAATCCAACCCATGAAATGAAAACACTGAATTCATTTATGGATTTGCTGTCTTTGATAATTATGAATAAGTACCCATCTAAGAGCCTACCCCTTAAAAAATTATAAATATACGTGTTTCGCTATTTATTAAAAAAAAAAACTTATTTAGGTATCCCACAAATAGTCATTTATTATAATAATGAAAATTGCTCAAAGCATAGTAGAACGAAATGACATCGCCATTTTTTGTTATTAAAACTGATCGTCGCCTCGCTGCCAATTCAATGTGCATTGAGCCTAAGTCTTTTATTATAAAATACTACTATTATTATTAAAAGAAAGTTAACAATTGTGAGGACTTTAGAAGAAACTTGATAAAGATTATGGTCTGTTTCATAATAAGGAAGAGTAAAAAATTCTTGGTTTTGTACTGTATTATAAGACATAATCTGCTCTAAGTTTTTATGAGAGAGCCCATATCATGCTACAAATAGAATTTATATTTAAATATCCTTCTTTATTACGGATAAATTTTCTACTGCGCATCGAAACTGGGTCATTCGCATTCGTTTCGTTCGTTTGATGAATATTCGGATGCTTCGTACTACGAGCTACATTGTATTCAGTCGATAAGATCAACATAATAACGCAATAAATTTGGCCCTTCAAGTCAGAAATCGTAGTAAGAAACATCCGAATATTCATCAAACGAACGAAAATAAGAACGGGAATACGGCCGCTGAATGCCTAGAAGTTTCGATGCGCGGTAAATAATTTTGTGGGTACACAGGAATAAAGTGCATCCCTCGGAATTGCATAGTAAAGATTTGAAGTGTACTATTTGTATGAAGTGATAACTTGTATGTACGAACTAATTTGAACCTTAATTCAAAGTACTTCGATACAAAATTACAGACTTCAGATGCGACCTAATATTTTGTCTTGCCTATAATATTCAGTCATTTTAAAGAAACAGGAAGCGATAGCTGGATTTGATCTAATTATATTGTAGTAGATAAGGAACAAAACGGTTTCTCACTTTATGGCAGATTTTAAGCTGAATTAACAAAAATATCTGTATAACACTTGCATCCATACTATATAGCTACGGGTAAACGTTACGTTCTACTTACACATTAAAAATCTTTATATAAAGAATTGAGATTTTATTTTATAACGCGCTGCCCTCTAAAAGGGTAAAATGTGAGATACTGCGTTATTCCTTAGGGATGTCGACTATAAGCTTGTATTACCTACTCATGTCGCATTCTTGCCTTGGTTCGTGAATTAGAAACTATAGATAGGGTTGAAATTATGATAGTAATTAATTATAATAAGTATTATACAATATAGATAAATATCACATCTAAACAAAATTAACTCCAAATTTTTATCCTCAATTGTATGCAATATGCCACTGGCGATATGTACATGTGTATGACTGCAATATGTATGCTCTTGTTCACATTCTGCTTTTATTTTAATCACTTGTGCATTGATTTTTAATGAATGAATGAATATTTTTTTTATTGCACACCATTAATAAAACAAATATGTTAATTCATATAAATTCATCAAACTATTGCACACTGTAAGAGTGAGAGTTACATAGTCTGGCTTAGAGTATATTTATCTAGCGGGGATCGGTGTAATCATTCTATCTCACTCTAACAGCTTATATTATGATTTTTTTCTCTCTTCTTAAGTACCTTTCTATTAAATTTAACATTTTAATGCTAAGATCTCCTAATAGGCGATGCTTTTATACGAAAAGATAAGACATTATGTTTGAATAGATTTAATTGAGTATTCGTTGACATTATTGTATTATGTTTAGATTCGGTGAAGTTGTGAAATTTTATTTAAGTTGATAGTAAATTTTTTTAAATAATTATATATTTTTTTATTCCAGTACAATTTCAATGTTTATAAGTCCATTTAGTAAGTATATTTCAAAGACTATTTTCTATTGGGTAGACGATTTTATTAAAAGCACTTATTATACAGGCCAATTCCACATTAGGGCCCCTGATCACTAAACACCAATATTTAAGCTAACTCAAAATCGGCAAAAAGTCAATTACGATGCTATTCCTTGGAGGTGTCGAATACAACATTTATTTTAGTTAGCCTCACTCTAGTCCTACTAACTTCAGTTACCACTAGGATGCATCTATTCTTTGCTAGGAAACATTTATTCTATTTACAACAAAAACGATTTTCAGGTATCTTACCCCACCTTTCAACAATAAAAACGAATCCGGATATAATATAACCGATGAAGAGCAATCCAAAAGCAACTCGTAACTTCTTCACCTTGATTGGTTTGAAGGGCCGCGGTTCAGACTGCGTGCCTGACCAGCCTCCTGCCAAACTGAACGTATACCCAGTCCATATGTAGTATTGATTGGGTAGACCGGCCTCTGTGAGACGCATCATGAATTTCTCCGACTCTTCGAGGAAGAGGAAACCTGGAAATGGTGAGTGTTTTTATATTTTTAATCGACTTAATTCTTAATTCTTTATTGTACAAATAGACACACACAGGATAATAACATAAAAAAGGACATGTACAAAGGCGAGCATAACCCTACAAAGAGTTTTCTTCCAGCAAACCTTTGAGGCTAGAGAGATGTGCAAAATAGATAGTGGGTATATGTACAAAGAGACTTAAAAGGGGGCTTTAAGTTTGGTTGTTATACAGCCGAGCATACATAATTTTCTTTTACTTTTAAGTAGGTTCTAAGTTCGGCTGTATTTATGATCATTATTATCTTTCATTATTATGCCGCATGCCGGACGAACTGTGGGCCAAAATAACCACTGATTGGAGCCCTGAGACAGTGAGACGGCGCGGCAGACCACGCAAGCGATGGTGAGCTTGGAAAACTCGAGGGGAGGCCTTTGCCCAGCAGTGGGATCGTGGGGGCTAAAAACTACAACAACAACAACATTATCTTTCAATGTTTACCGATATATCCGTTAATTGTGGACCGATTTGTGTGGGGCACAGAGAAACATCTTTGGGATACCTTTGTCCTACAGTGTGACACTACAGGCTCTTTTAAAAACGTAAAAACATATCTGAATTGAGCCCATTAGGTCGTTCCCCGACATAGACCTATGATTTTTTGTTTTCTCACATAAAGCAGTTGATAAGGCTGTATAGAAGCATTTTTTTATTCATCTTATAAAATTTTGATCGATTTATGATATTAGTTCAAAACGGTCGTGGAAGTTAAGCAACGTTCGACACGGTCTGTAACTAGACGGGTGACCGCCAGTGGCATTTTCATCGGAGCGCTTCGGTGCTGCGGAGGGCACGTTAAACTGTTGGTCCCGGCTAAACCATGACGGTTGCCTCAAAGTGGCCAAAAAACTCCGTCACCAGAGTTGGCCACTGACTGTTACGAACTTACTTTACTGTAGTACAACAATTTTCTTACCATCTCTAGCGATAAAAGACAGATAGAACATTTGAATGGGCATATCTAACAGATATACTTCGGGCTTTCCGTATTTGTCTGTGTGATTGTAGTCAACATCTACGATGGTATCTCGTTTTCTCTCTATAGTAGCTGCAGGAGTATGAATGCTGTTCTGTAAAAGGTGATCTGAAACACAAAAAACAAATGTATCGTTGTTGTATGCGCAGTTACCTCTTGCCATTATTACATTTAGGTCAATTTTGTCCCCCAAAGACAATAAACTTATTCGGGAAAATGACGTTCTGTGTGGTGTAAGGATTTTAACATAAACAACTAACCACTTTACTCATGATAACTATTTTCTGTAATCTGTTTAAAAATGAATACTTCGTACCTATAGATGTAGTATTCCGTATCCGAATGTGTTTTAAAACATGTGGTAAATTCTCGTTACTAATGATGGGTTTTATGAAGTTAAATATTGACTGTTGTGAGTAGATGACATACGACGAGCTGTAGAGTTGTTGTAGAGACTTTATTTCTGGGTAGTGTGAGCGGGTTGTAAATTGATTATTATAATGCCCCTGAAAAGAGACGAAAAGTCAAATTAATTACATTTGTAGCGCACATCATTTTATTTTTTTCTGAATTTTGATGGTATATATCTTTCAAAATGAGATTTTTCAAACTTACTTACAGTTTTGCAAATACATTCAAGTTTGAAATTACGCATGAAATGTGATTCTTCAAAGGTCCGACTTTGATGTTACGAGCAAAATACTACAATGACCTTTTATGAGCCACCTAAGTGATATAAAAAACTACATACCTGATACACAGATACCAGTATTATCGAACACAACAGTGAAGTACCTTTCAATATTCGATACTTCCCATCATTCTTAACCATTACTCCAAAAAACGCCGAATATATTGCATTAAACAGGTAAAAACTAAGTGTTGAGCTTTTATCTCCAGTAAACTGAACCAATATTTTTGCTTTTAACCATGTAACAACACCCACTAAAGATATAGATAGTAGTAGCCATATCCATGAGTATATTGTGAACATGTTGATGGGGTAGTGCCAAAGTGGTATTCTATTGGGTCTCTTCAATGCTGCGCACAAAGTGTCATGGGACACGTAATGCAAGAAGTGGTAACCTTTCCTCGAATACCACCAGATGAATCTAGAATTGAACGAGATATCTAACTCTTGCCTCAGTATACATCCGAGACTTCCTGAAACGGTGTTATTCAACTCGTAGCCATATCTCGCACACTCTTCATCGTCCGATTCGTTTAGGTGATATTTGTTATATTTAATGTAATCGTACATTACCATTCCGTCTAAGCCACAAAACCCTAGACTGTATCCATAGTCTATATTCGTGAAATGTCGGACCACGTCGCACTCTGTGATGGAAGTTGGTGTTCTGTAGAAGATGTTTGCCTTAAGAGGATAGCCTTCGGTAAGATCCCGCGGATCTCCACTCTTTGCAATATCAATTGCATAAGCCTTCCTGTTTTCGGGTCTTATAACCATTATACCTCTGTTGTATAAATCAGTGCTAGATGATTCCTTCCCGCTATAGATAACATAATGCATAGGACAAGTGTATGGGAATGACAATGAAACTTTAGCTATGCGGAAAATCTGCCACAATTCGTTCAAATAATTTTTCGTTTCGGTATATGCATTTTCATTGAGCGTTCCATTATTGCATATGTAATTTTTGTTTCTCGTTGTTATAACTAGATATAAGGCAGTCCAATAGGAAAATAAAAGATTCTTAAACGTTTCAGTTTCCAAGTCTTTGATGTTCAAAGATTCTGTCAGTAAAATGATATTAGGATTTTTGTTATTCACTTTATTCTTTAAAGAAATTTCTACCTTTTCACTTAATAACAACACAGGCTGATTTGTAAAAGCTTCTTTCAGAATGGAATGGATAAGCTGATTATCATTGTTGTTTGTCTTGTAATAAAGAATTGATTGATTGACGCCTCTAAAGTTTATTATCGGGAAATCGTAAAGTTGAGCTTCATTTAGTTCTGGAAATTGTAGTATTGAGCATTTAGTTACGTGCAACGCTATTACAATCACAAATATTATTTTGTAAAAAACATTTTCCATCGTGATATCGATAGAGTGATTTTCCGCTGAAGTACCGCGTCCAATTATAGGTCCGTTTGTCACAACTACTGTGACCACTAGCGTAGATTTTTGATAAATCACTTGTGATATTATCGAGCACTTCCTACCATTAAACATTTGACAAGTCAAACACGACACAACAATAATATTGTTCTGGCATGACACAGAAATGTTTGCTCATACAACAAACTCGTAGGCTTTTTTAATTCCGTAAGTATGGAAATACTAGCAAACTAAGCAAAGCTTGCATAGCAGGAACCAGAAAGTTGAATACATCAAATACTTGCTTTCTAAATATACAATCGTTTCTCAGACACTTCACAAATATCTGTGTATTCACACAAATGTTTATTTAGATAGAAATCAAATCAACGATCTAATTGATTAAAAACTAAATATATCTGACTATATTGCAACATATCTATAGGTAAGTATGGTACCTTACCGATAGACATAACCTGTTTTCTGCTTCTGTTGATAATAAACTTAAATATTGATATACATCGTATATAAACTATGATAAACTATGGATTTAAAATATCATAGAAAATTATCACCTAGTGATCGGGCCGTATATAAGTCATAAGTAGACTGTGAAGTATTATACAATCATTCAGACACTGAGAATGGCAACTATTTCAGTTCTTCTGTTACTGTTCATTGTATTTAAATTATCCAGCGGAAGAATACTGGGTCTGTATCTTACACCTGAGGTACTGAAAACTGCAGCTGAACTTAGAAGAGGCAACGACTTTATTGATTATAACCCAGACTATGTATTGCGGGAAGTACAAGTTGTGATACCCGTTGATACAAATGATGTTGAGATTGCAGAAGTAAAAAGAAACGGTTTTATTGAAGAGGTTGTACAGACTGAGGAAATTAATTTGGCATCTGTGTACATTTAATTTGTGTATTAGAACTTCATAATAATATCAATATGTTGTACTCGTATTGGTGTGTGTGTATCTAACACCTATGTATTGTACCTGTGTATTTCATAAGTACTCTGTGCATACTGTAGAAATTAAATGTTTTATATGAATTGTCAACTAACATTTTCATCAATGACTATCTCTCCCATCCCAAAAGTAGACAGGGTTCCATCAAAAAATATTATTAGACCGATCACTAGGAGACTACCTACTATTCTATTAAAACTAGAGGAAGATACTGAAATCCCACTTCCCACTCATATAATAAAGCTGAAAGTTTGTGAGTTTCTTTAGATGTTTGGATGTTTGTATGTTTGTGTAAGGATCAGGCTCAAACGACGAAACAGTTTACAATGAAATTTGGTAAGGTGTATGGTATAACTCCATAATAGCATATAGTCTACTTTTTATCCCGAAAAACATTCCTGAAAACCAAAAAATATGTAACAACTTGAATATTGCACAAAAACTTTAGCAGTACCTACTCTGTTTGACACAAAGAGCACTACTCTAAGGTTGCCATGACAACAAATAACTTTTGACTTTTCATAATGGCGATGTCATTTCGTTCTACTACGCTTTTAACAATTTTTATTATTTAAATTAAAACACTGTTTGTGATGCCTGAATAAGTTTTTTCTTTTAATAGCGAAACACGTATTTATTATTTTTTCAAAACTACCCAACCCCTTAGATGGTAGGTACTTATGTATTTATCAAAGACAGCAAATCCAAAATGAATCAGTGTTTTCATAGGTTGGATTGGAACAAGGTAGTTCTATCTCTAAAGTTTGTATGACGAAACAATGCGCAGACGAAGTCGCGCCCGGGTCCAGTGATAAATTAAACAATGAGCTGGTTTTCTGGATACTTTATTGAGTAAAAAAAATATTTGGTCGAAAACGTTTTTGACACGGATTAAACAAGTCAAATGTAAATAGCAAACAAATCAAATCTTAAAATTAATTGTTGTAGCAATAGGAGCTAGAGTTTGCTTACACATATTTTAAAGTTATTACTAAAATTATCCCACCCATGTAGGGAGGAACTTGATCCTGCGTCCAGCAAAACTGGAGAGACCAGTGTCGTCAAGGCTGTTATCATACTCAGCCAACAAGTCGTTGCTTGGGTTGTCTCCACGGATAGACCTCTTAGCAACTTTATGGGAGTCCTTTGTAGTCGCTTCTGTAGTAGCTTCCTCGATGTATGCTAAAACCTCTGGTACCGGTTCAATAACTTCAAAAACTGCGTAGATTGGTAGCACTTCTTCAGTCGTGGGTTCCGTTTCCTCAGGGATAGGTGATGCTGTTACACACGCAAACAGCGCAAGCGAGAGAAGAATATACAATTGAGAAGCCATGATCTTGTTGGGCCTCGAGTCACTTCTCCGCGTTAGGGAATAATCCCAAAAATCAGTTCTCTGTGTACGTTCTTCCGTCTGTAAAGGTTTTGATGAACCCTTCAACATGCATTACTTTATATACTACTGTGTAGTGCTAATAAACATGTCCAGAAAAGGAATTTATTGACGCATTGTGTCTTTGATTCTAATTTCTTCAGTCAATATTCTCAATAACATAATGACCATGAATGTGTTTTGTTGTGGATTATACTGAAACTGATGATAAATAGTTTACTTTACTGATTGTTAGAAAAACGCACTTGAAACGTGATATCCTTCCGCTTATTTGTAAGGCTATGTACCTAAAGACTCATGTTTCGACGAAGTAATCCTCATCGATACCTATTTACTCCGTTCAACACTTGACTTAGTAATTTCCATGATTCCATGTATCAGGTTGCACAATAATAATTCAGACGTAAATGGGTTGAGGAAAAACCGGTAAATTGACACGATAGATTAGTGCGCCTCTTTCTCTTAGCGTAGGGGTCAGCAGAAACGAAATAGTTAAGTTTTAATTATAGCCTAGTATTACCTAAGTATATTGTAATCTTTTTTTTATGATGAATGGGTCGGCTCTTGACCTCGAATCTTACACAGACAAGAGTGAGGTCTACGATGGAGCGAGCCTACCCAGAAGGTGCCTATTAACTCTCATCCTAAAAACAACAGGGTCGTAGCTCAGCAGAAATACAGACGCTGGAAGCTGCTACCAAATTTTTGCAGTGCGCATAATAAAAGAACTTTCGAAGAGCTTAGTTTTAATTAGTGGAATATCAACCAGGTGAGGATGATAATCAGCTGTGCGTCTGAAGTCCCTGTAAATGAACGGTGAAGGCGGAATAAGGGCGTGTAGCTCCTGGGCACACTCACAGTCACGGCCAATAAGATGTATACACGCGAAATTTTCAAAAATATGTATCCACCACTCGTTTCAAAAAGATGTATCATTTTACAGAAAACGTTCTAATATCTAAACCGCTGTTCGTAGAGACTTGAAATTTTGTGGGTATGCCCATCTTGATGCCGTAGGGGTATTCTAAAAAGGGATTTTTGGAAATTCAACCCCTAAGAGGGTAAAAAGTGCTAAAAACATTCTATGAAAAATCGTATTCTTGGTATTCAATAAACTTGATAAAATATTGCATTGAGTTCAAAACAAGACTAGAACGGGATTTAGGGGATTTTAAAATTAGTATGAAAACTTTTTTGATGCGACCCAATTTGCACCATTATTACTTAAAATAATATTGGAACGAAGGTCCTTTTCGGACAAATTGTGCGCAAAGTGGTGCGCACAGTGCGTAAAGTTGTACGCAAAGTGAGTCAAAATGTCTGCATGTCCTTTCACTTCTTTATAACATTCTAAATAACCCCCTATCTCCTTCTTACCTCCGTGAGCGTTTTGATTTCCTTTACCCTCGTGATCAACCATGTAGAACAACGAGTTCCCTTCTCCTAAAATTCCCGGTTCACTCTTCAGGCTGTTATGGTAACTCATTCACCGTCGACTCGGTTAGGTTATGGAACTCCCTACCGCACGATATTCGTGCTAGTCCCTCTCTATTTATCTTCAAGCGTAAAGTCAAAGAGCATTACCTTTCTTTATAGTTATGTTATTTAGGTATATGTATTTTTATGTATATTATCTAATATTAATCTTTTGTAAGTATATGTATTTAGTATTTATTTTAGTGTAAGTATCATAATTTACTTAATATTTAGTTACTTTTTAAATATCTTTCCATTAAGTAGGTTAAGGACTTGAATATGATTTTTTTTTCACTATACCTAATTGCACATGCACCCACTGTTACAACCCCATCTCTCTCTCTCCTATAAAGGTTTGCTGTAAGAGAACTCTTTTTAGGGTTAAGCTCGCCTCTGCCATTACTTCTCTTTAAGTTTATATATATGTAATTTCTTTGTGCAATAAAGAATAAATGTCAAAAATGTCAGAAATGTCAAATTTCACAAATGTCAAAATAAGTAAAAATGTCAGTAATATCAAATATGTCAGAAATGACAAAAATGTTTAAAATGTCAAGGTCAAAATTTTGACATTTCTGACATTTTAACTTATTTTGAGGACTTCTTTCGCCATTTTTGAAGGAACTCTATAAAAGGCTCTGCTATTTTATTTAGTTTTCTCGTGTTTTACTAGGTTTTATTATGTAATTTCGGTGGCATTTTACTAATGAAGCTTTGGATACGTAACAGGAGATTTGGCAAATGGAATGGGGGAGTATTCAAGAAGTTTTCTCATTTGACGAAAGATTTCCGTTGGAGTTTTGAAAAGACAAGCCGCCATGTTTTTTCAATTGACTCAAATTGACGTGACGTAATACATATTTTGAAGAAAGATTTGAAGTGAAGTCAAAGTGAAAAGAAGAAGAAGGAATAAAAGAAGAAGAAGAAGAAACCAATAAGTGAAGTGAAACCATAAAGAATATGAAGACCTATATGATGAAGACTAAGTTAAGATGTTTATTACCCATTGGGCGATATAGTCGCTCAGCGACAAAGCCCTTTTTTTTGTGAATAAATAATAATTATAACTTATTTTGACTTATTATGAAATTAATTTGACATTTCTGACATTTTTGTCAATTTTGTCCTTTTTGACATTTTTGTCATTTCAGACATTTTTAACATTTTTGTTATTTTTGTCATTTTTGACATTTCTGACATTTTTGATATTACTGACATTTTTACTTATTTTGACATTTGTGAAATTTGACTATGCGCACCAATCTGCGCACCCATCACACTACTTTGCGCACAATTTGTCCGACAAGGACCTTCGTTCCAATATTATTTTAAGTAATAATGGTGCAAAATGGGTCGTATCAAAAAAAGTTTTCATACAAATTTTAACATCCCCTAAATTCCGTTCTAGTGTTGTTTTGAACTCAATGCAATATTTTATCAAGTTTATTGAATACCAAGAATACGATTTTTCATAGAAAGCTTTTAGCACTTTTTACCCTCTTAGGGGTTGAATTTCCAAAAATCCCTTTTCAGAATACCCCTAGGGCATCAAGATGGGTATACCCACAAAATTTCAAGTCTCTACGAACAGCGGTTTAGATATTAGAACGTTTTCTGTAAAATGATACATCTTTTTGAAACGAGTGGTGGATACATGTTTTTGAAAACTATGATGTGTATACATCTTATTGGCCGTGACTGTACTATCTGTAGAAGACCGACAAACACGACTAACTACTTCACACTAACTGGCCCTTAAGGTTCACATAAAAGCTTAGGTAATATTAGAGTTTAGAATCATCATTGAAATACATACTCAAAAATAGCCCTTGAAATTATGGCTGTGTTTGTTTTTTGATCAAACCAAATAATGCCGCAAAATTACATGCAAATTGGGAATATTGGTATTTACCTTTTGAATTTATAATAATCGCCGAATTATTGTATTTGACAGCCATGATAAATGGTTTATGGGTAAAGTTTTAGTAGGTTCCGAATGCTGTTGTATCTATCTAGTAAATTCAAAAGGCATCCTACCTAAAACTTCTTCACCAGAGTTAACCTATTTTACCTTAGTTAACCTACGAACTACTTGTGAAAAGTGCGTTTAAAGACATCAGCTGATCTCAACAGTTAAAAAACTAAACTATCGGAGATTAGCCATGTGCAAAACATATCTCCTAATTGAAAAGATATATACATATCTTTTCACCGCTGGGAAGTATATCTATCTTTTAGTTCCGTAGTTCAGTCTTTCGGTAGGTATGTAAAATTTTTTCTTTAACTTTTGTAAATTCTACAACAATAAACACATTTCATAAATATAACGGACAGTTCGATGTTAACATCGATTTTTTCTAATATCGATCATCCCTAATTCGTCCGACTCGCTCGCTGAACTACGGAACTAGATTGATAAGAATGCTTCTATCGTTCTCGCTCAGACTGAACTACTGAACTATAAGATTGATAAGATTGGAATATATCACATATCACCTATCTTGTCTCTTGTCTGTGTCTGCTTCTTTCTATCAATCTCGCTCTGAACTACGGATAAGAAGACGGATTGATAAGATTGGAATATATCACATATCACCTATCTTGTCTCTTGTCTGTGTCTGCTTCTTTCTATCAATCTCGCTCTGAACTACGGATAAGAAGACGGATAAGAAGATATGATTGGATTGAAATTGAACTAGAGATAGATGAACTATACGCAAAAGAAGTAGTCCAATTGGACTAATCACTCCGGATATACACATCGCTATCGGAGATCGGACGATAGGGAATTGGCATACTTGTATTACTTTTTTATCTTTGCTTGTAATGAAGTTGTAACATTATTATTACCATAAAGTCCGTTGTAATAAAGTTGTAACATATCCATACTAATATTATAAATCTGAAAGTAACTCTGTCTGTCTGTCTGTCTGTCTGTCTGTCTGTCTGTCTGTTTGTTACGCTTTCACGCCCAAACCGCTGAACAGATTGAGCTGAAATTTGGCATGGATATAGATTATACCCCAGAGACGGACATAGGCTACTTTTTTCTTTAAATATTTAAAAGGGGGCGTGAAAATAAGGGTTGCAAGTTTGTATGGGGAAAAAGTTCAGCGACCCTGGGCGAGGTCATAAAGATGATGGGTGACCGCCACTTTTTTCTATGTTCTTGCATTGCAGATTTTTTTGTTTTTTTCTCATTTTGCATGGAAAATGATTTTTAAATTAATGATAAACATGTAACATGTATATTTCCACTCATCAATATATCCGAAATTAAGATTTTTTTGATATTAAAATACTTTTTCCTTGGCTTTGGTTAGAACGCCATCAGTATCACTCGAGGTCAAAACTGCTTTTTACTTTTTTCTCCTAGGTGGCGTTTCTACTATAGCGGAGGTCGAGATACGATCATTTTGAGTTTTGAAAGCTATTGGAGATTTATGCTTAGACTTTTCGATAATTTTTATAGGTTTTCAAGTACCTACTTATGTTATTTTACTGACAAAGTCGCGGGTACCAACCAGCTAGAAAATAAAATATTTTTCCTTGGCGTTGGCGTTGGTTAGCAACGCCATCTATGTTTTTCATTTTCACAACCAGGTAGCGTTGCGAGGTCAAGAATGCAGATCATTTAGCGTTTTGGAAATTAAAATTTGAAGTACCTACCTACTTAATGATTTTAAAATTAATGATGAGCATGTAGGTAATCATTTATAAATCTACTCATCAATACATCCGAAGTTTCAATTTTTAATATTAAAATTACTAACGCAACTAGATGGCGCTGCTAATTTTGACCGTTTTCTAGATCGCGCTATCGTTGCGTTTTGTCAAGTTTACTTTAGCCTGTGCTTTAGCATAAACTTATTTCACTGATCTTATTCCTTAAATAATCCTATCCCACTAAAATTATTAATTGATCGAAGATTATTAATTAAAGTTTATTAAATAAATCTCTATTTATGTATTTTTATCAAAGAGAATATAAATAGTTTTTTATTTTTTCAAAACAACTTCTATGGGTGGTGCAAGGCAGTTTCAAAGTCGTAAGATTCGAAAAGAAAGTCTGTGTTAGTGAATGTTTGTTTTGTTGACTTAACCGATTGTGATGAAATTTGGAACGTAGATGCTTTAAGTACCTACTTGAATATAGGCTTATTTAATTTTAAAAAATCAACCTATATGGATGTTTTACAGGGTGTTAAAGTTAGAATGGAACATTTGATACCTTGGTCTGATTCACTGCCAACACAGTGTAAATAAACTTTAGGTAACACTCCTGCACTTGAATCCTAATAATGCGCAGACGAAGTTGCGCGGGTCAGCTAGTTATTATCATAAAGTATTAGCAATTAGTTGCCTCATTCATGACACGGCACCATATCAATCATCCGGACGGCCGAAGTAGGCACAGTCGCCGGCAATTAGGTACAATTTACCTACTATAAAAATAATGTCGCAGAGACAAGGGTAGATGAAGCCGCACAAAACCAATAGTTCATATAGTTACCCCAGACCATAAATAGTTACACAGTTTCGCAAGAAAGTATGAATTGGACATAATTATTTACTGTGACTGCATGCAGTGTTAAAATTGGGGAATGTAGGCATAATATTTTATTGTAGGTACCTACGTACCTACGCGAAATATACCTACTTACTTCTTTTCATTTTTCGAATAATAGTATTTTATCCTAAGCTCAGTTGATAACGTCAAGTATTTGTCTTCCAGCATCGCCGCGCACCGTATAGTAAATGCTACGTATTCCCTGCTACGAGTGTCTACGGCTTACGTAGAGCTTGCGTAGAGGGGACAGAAAGTAATTAAATATTTTTATTTTATTTATTATCACAGAACGGCACGTAAGTATACTTCAACACAATATTTAAATATTTAAATCGGCATACAATATTTAGGGTACCATTAATTTCATTCGGATTTTTGCATTTTAAGAAACTAGTTTGCATACATGGCTTACTATCATGTTTACGCCAGATAAACATTGGGAAATAAACAATAAAAACTGTTAAAAATGGTCCTAATATAGATGTGTTTTTAGCATCACAAGACTCAAGAGCTACTTGAGATGCTAATAGGGGTTTTGTTGCCCATTATTTTTATCAAGTTCCTGCCGCATTTGGTGTTCCATTAGCATCTCAACCCGAGCCAAGGCTTATGAAACATTTGCGCGTCTGTTTGAAGCGATTTTACAGAGATCGTGCGTCAGATATGCTCTACAAATAACAATGCGCATTATCAGAGTGTACTGTTTCAATCACTCTAATATTTTGTGTCATTACCGATTTACAATATAAAGCAACATCGATTGAGGGAAAGCAACAGTTTAAGATTTGTTAACTTGAAGCAAGATTGGATCGTTCGGCAATGCGTTCAACACTTTTCATAATCGCGTCGCTGGCGCTGTTAGCCGCTTGCGCGTGCGCACCGGCGGAGGATGTGATCGAGCACATCCCAAAACAAGAACCAAAAACACCATCAGCTACAGGAAAAGAAAATGCGGAATCTGGTGTTTTGGCAAAGGCTACTGGTGCTTCTGAGAACGTGAGGCATCGTCGTGACGCAGCTGAAGGTGACCTGCTGCCGTCAGCCAATGAAGTGGATGTTTCGCCCTTCGGTGAGATCTCTCCAATACTTGGCCATGGCCGCATCAAGGTCCTCCCGGCTTTCCTCGGCTGAACAAAACTCCCAAACAAAACCTCGCGAAACGAAAATGGACTCATGATTTTATTCTAGTTATAGAGACATTGAATAAGTTTATTCCAAATGTACAAACTTAGTTATTAGGTTCTAGTGGTTTTAAATGTACTTCGGTTTAATGAAAATTTTGTGCTCAATTATACGTACTATGAAAAAGCAAACGTCTGTCTTTTATTGCATATTCTGATAGGTTCTTTAATATAGGAATGTTGACTGCACACTGTTAATCTTTACAACTGTAGGCTAATAGATTTCTAACAATTAGTGCTGATTATCATATTTTTAATGAAAATTGTCTTTATAAGTAACAGAACTAATTATACTCCTGCGTAGTCTATCACAATGCTAACCACAACATGTGCTGTGCTTATACTTTTATTCACTATCAATCTTAATACTGGATTAAATATTCCTATGGAAATAATCAAATCTATTACTACTGATGGTGTTATAGATGATAGTAAAATGACGAAAGAAAATAGAACTCGGATTGATAAAAGAGAAGTTAATGTCGATGATGGTTTTGAAGATATCGAGACAGCTGAGAGCAGGAATTACGTTTATAGACCATTGTATGTGTACCGAAGAGTAGAACACAGTAAACGTAGAATAACTATGTTCAACTCATTCGCTGGATAAATGTAGGTAAGTTTTGAATTTTAACTATTTCATTTCTCAAGATGAGTCACCTGTGGCACTTGTAAAAATAACAGCCTATTAGCCTAACGAGGTTTCCAGAATTTGTAGGCAATAAAATGTTATAGTTCTTGGTTAAAATATTAATTGCTTCCCAGATGTAGCGATTTTCTTAGCGTACAAAAACTGTGAAAGAATGGAGTTGCAAATCGCGTTAGGATTTCTGCCTCTTGTAAGTTTTTAAATTTTTCTTCTGTAGTTTTGGTTAAAGTCTTGAGGATATTAATTAATTTATGTTTTTTTCTTTGTTTCAGATAATTTCATTTGTTTCCGCTGGCATATCCCCATTCCATGATCTCAAAGAAAAGTTTACCTCCAAAATCTTCGGAGATAAACTCGTGAGTTCACCTCATAATGTTATAAAGCACTTAGATGATACAATTATGAAATCTACTAAGAATGTGACTCAAAACCCTCAAATGGAAGAGACACTGTATCAAATCTCGAAAGATTTGGTATCTGCGATATTGTCTAAAATAGAAATGCAGGATAAGATAACCAGAATCACTAGAGAAGCTTTACAAGCATCCGGTAAAAATAAAGGAGTAACCGCTATCGAAACCAGGAGAATTCTAGATTACATATCAAGAACACTATCAGGACACATACTGACAGTTACAAAATCTTCCACCGAGCCTGAACTACATCGCTTGGTGTACGGATTAGCTCAAATTGCAGCTGAAGTTTCAATAGTATCTGCTTTGAAAGATATTACTTATGCAACAGCTCTGTCCAAAAAACAATCAGTAGATCTTTCACTCCGTAAAAAACGATCCATTGGGTCAGAACCTGAGGTACACACATCAACTTTCCAGTCGGTTGCTTTGAAAAATAGTACCATCTACAACGTTATTCTTAACAAAACAGCCAAACCTAATAATGTGAGTCACAATACCAGTGTAGCTGTAGGAAGCGAGAAAGTGGCAGTTCCCATTTCACCGTTTTCAGTTATTTCTAAACAGGAAAAGAAAACCATCCACGTTCTTAACAGTATACAAACAGATCCTACTTCTATGAAGGGATTTTTGAATCAAACGTTGCTTGATATTGAAAACAATCAAAATTCGAATGACACTGATCCAATTATAATGGAAAAAAAGTTAAATGGAACACATTATGAGAGGGTTGCTCAAAATGTTGAAACACATGATACGAATGCGCAAGAGCTGAGCGACGACTGGGTTGACACAAAAGAAAATCTCTTCAAACCCGCAGTCAATCCTGATGTTATTGCTGAAATGGAAATAGACAGAACTGAGATGGAAGACGAGGCAGCCAACGAAAAGAAGGTGAAACAAAAACTTGAGAGACTTGAAGTAAAGGCGAAGAAAGCTATTCTTTACGCGGGAGATGTAGCTTATTTGACTGCATCCAGTGTAGTAGCTCTAAGGAGAGCTCTTACTGCATCTATTGAAGTGCAAATGTCTGTGAAGTATGCTAAAGACGGGATGTCGAATCACCAAGATTTGATGATGAATTTGGCTAAGACTGCCGCGCAGCAAGCTGGTAAGGAAGCGAAGAGTGCGACATCGAAAGCACTTGCTTGTGAACGAGTTATGAAATTAGCATTGAAATATACCGCACAATCTAGAGGAGCTGAGTTGAACCACGTCGCTAACAGAATTGTTATGGATACTTTATCTTTATCGACTTTAGCCAAGTCCATGGCTTTCGTGTCTTCAGATATTGCGATTAATTCTTTGTATCAGGCTACTGATGTTAGGCCTCCAGCATAGTTAATCAAAATAAAACATTCACATATCACTTCATTGTTGGTTTCATAATTTCATCTATGTAGGTAGGTACATAATTGATAGTGCTATTAATCGAAGGTAGAGCTCGGGACGCGGGGCTATCTAGCTCTACTTCTTCCTAGATGGGAAGTTTGAAACCTGTCCAGTGTCCACTGATGAGTGCGTGATTAAAATACAGTCATTACTACAAACATGTTCACAAACTTTCAGAATAGTAGGATAAATGCCTATTGCAGTACTAGTAACGCCATCTAGGTAATAATCTGGGTTTCACGGCTAGCCGTTCGTTAGGATCGAAACCGAGTTTTACCAGTTTTACATGTGAATTATTTTGTGTCATGTCCGCAAGGTGGCGCTACCAGTCGGTTTAAGTCTAATACAAAATATGTGTGTATTGAAATACCTAACTTTGACGAAGAGTGTGGTAGAGTCCGACACATGAGAGTATTCCTCGGAATTTAGTCAAAGGAATTTAGCTGACGCTACTTTATTTAATCTGTAGCAGAACAAACAGAACGAATGAAAATGGCTGTTGCAAAATCGGGAATATTTCTATATTCGGATTTTGCAAAATCGCCACATCACAGCTAACTCTACCATAGTGACTGTTACATGAATCTGTGTATGACGTTCACAGGCCAAAGTCCACCACCAGCTATGTGGGTATTTCCAGTTACGCACGCCAAAACTCGTTAAACAGTTTCTTTTTATACATTTTATATACTTATAAATCTTTCAACATAAACGAGATCCGTATTTAGTATTTGATCAGGAAAAACAAACTGGGGTTTAACATGGACAGCGTGGACATAGTAATAACTAGTAAGTAGTAGGTAAACGACAAGACAATGATTGCCGAACTTGTTGTAGCTAGAGTATTTTCGACCAAAATGGATGGTTCTCATGTTCTCTTTAGGTGCTTATTTCGATATGTCAACCAAAACAGATAGGTAGGCCATGCTTATTTTTGTTACAAGAACCGATTTTAGTAGAGTTCATTTAAATATAGATAGGTATGTAGGTAGGTAAGTACTGATTAAACATAGTAGGTAGGTTCCTACCTACCTAGGTAGAAGCGAATCTGTCCTAAAGCTAATCTGGCCTAATGCTAATCTGGCCTAATGCTAATCTGCCATAAAGCGAATCTGTCATAAAGCGAACAAGCCGTAGGTACTAGCTGTGAACTCTACCTACACACTCTAATTTCAATCTAATCTTACGTGCTTATCGATAAAATAAACTATCACCGTGTGGCAAACGCTGTAGATAGGTAATTATTCAAATTAAATGACAACGCGGCCTTCATTTTGTATGCCTATTAGCAACTCTTGTACAGTCAGCGACGTAAGTACCTACATGAACAATTTGAGAATTTAAAGTTCATCATTGTAATAGAAGAAGTCATGTATTGTTTTATCCTAAGTTTAGCCTAAGTTTAGATCTAAGATCTAGGTGATCCACCTAAAAAAAGCTAGGCCCCAAACCGTGTTTGTTGCCCTGGTTCTTCATGGTATTGGTCGCGAAGGAACAGGAGTAAAGACGTTTCAAAGTGATCCCAGCGGTCCTACCACAAACTATTAGGATGCTTACGCATGGTCCTACTGAATAAATGCTTTTTGACTTTGACATTGTATATTATGTATACTCTAACTGGCATGTCTGTATCTGGCATGCAAAATGGTGGACGGGCGCGGGGGGGCTGCAAAACGGCACGCGCAACAGTAGCTTGCATGCCAGCTACAGGCATGTGTTGTGTATCCTTCCTTACCTGTCCTCACGGCGCGTTAACTCCTTGTCCGACTTCTCTCAAGGTAAAAGCAAATAAAGACATGAAAAAATAGCGAAAAACTAAGATGGCGGCGTTCTTTCTACACTGACCGTTAATTTTGAATGTTATGCAAACCGGCAAGAAGGATGCACAGTTTTCGTGAAAATTTGAAAATTCCGGAAAACAGAAACATGTTTTTACGAGTTTTTTTAATGGTAAAGCTGGTAATGCTTAAAAATGCCACTAGCGTTCATGTCACTTGCTTCATTGTCACAATATTTTGCGTAGGAGTTTTAAAGGTTACTACCCTATGGTACTACCCAAGACCCAAGGGTGGTGACCTCTATAGAAAGATGCCTGTCTAGGTTACGTTACGTCAGGATAAATAGTAGGTATTATACCTACATTAGGTAAATGTAGTTTAACACAGTTGTACCTAGAGAGATTAATAAACGAGTTCATTGTTTCGGTCAAGGTTGAACGTTTCGCTCTAAAACGTATGATTTCAATATTTAAAGGAAGACGTCATTTAATTTTAGCCTTCTCGAATGGTAGGTAGGTAGGTAAGTACCTACCTAAATACCTAATATTCTAAACGCTATGTACTTATCTAAGTAAGCTATCTATGTTTTTTGTCACTCATGTTATTAAAATTATGGTAATTTTAGCAGTTTGAACTGTTAGTCATTGTAACCGTGATAATTTCAGAATCTAAAGCACGGTTCTAGTCAATAGGTAACCTTATAACCTACCTAGGTACCTAGTGGAATGGTAGGTAGGTAGGTAATAACAAAAAAAAATGTTTTAATAGTAACGGGTAAGTTTAGGACCTACCTAACATGATAGGTACTTACGATAGGTAAGTAAGAGATAAAGGTTGGTCATGGTGTAAATCCTTCTGTGTGCCTTACTGTAACGGTACGGTACAGTACTACAGTTGCCCCAAAGAAACCTACCTACTAGGTATTCCTCATTTTGTGGTAGGTAGATAGGTTATTTACCTACTAGTTCCACCCAATGGCGTATTTTCGTCAGATCGGCATCGATTGCATTGAGCTAGAGATTGCTTTTGAATATAAATATATCTTCATTTCTGATACCAACTAATCAATACCTACCTATCTACTTACGTACCACATTTCCATCGTACATATTTGTCTCGAACAACGCAAATCGGTTTTGGACTTTGGTCGGCCTTGTTTCAACTCGTGATATTTACCTGTAATGTAGGTAAGTGTTTAGCAGGTTGTTCTTACCACCAGCATTTTTTTTTGCTGTTTATTTATCCAGGCACACTGTGTTACCCTCGTAAAATGAAATAAAATACCTAGGTATAATTTAAAAATTACCTAGTCAAGTAGAAACAATTGTTCCTACTGATTTGGTACCTAGTAAGAAGGTAGGTAGGTACCTACATATTATTATATTATGCACCTACGTACCTGCCTAGTGCCTACCTTATCTACATAACAACCTACAACAAATGCTTTTACTGAAACGCTTGGTAGGTAGATCGATGCACAAAGACGGGTCAACGACTTGCATTGACCTAAGGCCTTACTCGTGAACCCCTTCTTATTACCTACATCACAGAATACAGAAAGCCCACGGTGTAGTATAGTTTGTAGGTAGGTACGTAGATAAGTACCTAATGTACTATACTATAAAGTATAAAGTACTATAAGTACCAACATTCATCACCCGTCCACATATGCGATCATGATACGCTTCGGCGATACGGATACGGTGATCGGATCGGGCAAATGATACATATTATCTGGACCTGCCTTTAGTCGCGCCATCTAGTTATGAAATTGGCGCCACTGAAAACCAGCGCTCTCGAGCTGTTGGAGCAAATGCTGAGGGGTAGCCGTATTTTCACCCACATAAAATTGTGTAGATTTAAGTACCTATTGTGTAACTGTTGTATATGATGTGGAGAAAATAAGACTTTATTCTATTCTACTCTATTCTAAATTGGGTACTAATTGCTACACAAACCCGTTCAACATTACTCCTACTAGGTATACCAATTTCAAAACACATTGGTGTAATGGAATCGCTCTCCTAAATATTATGTTCGTAATGTGGATAAGGGTACGAGTTAGCGGCCAACTCTAGAAACAATGCATTAAGTATAAGACCATGCTTTCACTTAGATTCCTTTCTGTATTGACTGAGTAAGGTTAGGTTCTTGTACCTGGGTTAGTTTAGTACTAAATACCTACCTACCTTAGGTGGGTAGGTAGATAATCTTATCTACCTACCCAAGGTAGGTTGGTAGGTATCTATCTAGGTAGGTAGATACCACGGATTTAAAGCTGAAGTAGTAGATACAATACCTTCTATTTACAATGTTATTTATGTTAAATTAAAGTGTTATTGATAACCATGACAGTTTAAAAAGTTAAATCATGGATCATTTTATTAGGTCAGAGCAACAACAACATTTTAATTTATAGGTAGAATTACAAATCTATGATAATTTCTGAACAATGGATGTGGAGGTGTCAAAGGTTTGGAAGACCGGAAACGGACACGGAATTTATTTTGTAGAAACCAACTAGGGTATTTATTTAGTAAATATTTAGATAGGTAAGTAGGTATTTAACCTAGTTTGAAGATTGGTAAGAATGTAGAAGCACAGTAAAAGGTAACTTCCTAATAAAAAGTACTTACTTACCTAAAGTACGTACCTAAAAAAACCATGGTAACTAAGTACCTAACCCTATTTTTTTCTACTTACCCACAAATAAATTTTACCAATTAGAGGCCAGGCTATTTTTTTCAGATTGTTGGAACTAGAGAGAGCCTGCAAGCCCCATTTAATTTAATTTTTTATGAAATTATCAAGACTTACATTGAGTGAGTGAATAATCTTAGAACAAATTAGCTAATTAGGCGATTACTTTGCTCTCCCCAAACGATGTAGAGTTGTGGACAAAAATACATTTAAATTAACGTAAGTGTTAATTGTGGGTGGTCAGTTCTAGAAATATCTAAGAATCGCGTTGTAATTAGGGCACGTTTGATATTAGTGGGATATTATGTAGGTACATCCTTTCCTTGGTAACGATCACGGATGTGAGTAACGTGTATCAAAATAGTACTTAGTGACGTCCACACTGGGCGTACCCTCGGCGTACCGTACCTACCTAACTATTAATTTTAATTTGATTATTATCAAGGAGGTGTGTTGATAAAACGCGTCAAAATTAGATGCTATGCGAAGTGCATTCACTGTAAGCCGATTTGTAAAGATAATTATATAGCAAAGCATACTTTCAAATTAGTCGCATAGCAATTCAAGGTTTCTGCACAGCGCAGCGCAGCGGTTTGTTTTGAGTCGCGGTCAAGTCAAACAGTACGGTACAGTGCTATCGATCGTACGTCTGTCGCGATTTACCGCGTACTGAACGCATTCTTCTTTTTTTGAAAAAAAAAAACACAAAATGTATACCATTGCCGAAGCTACTCTAGCCTTCATTGTCCTTTACTTGTTTTCTTTATTATTTGAAGTTGTTACTGGACTCGTTGCATAAAACGCAACGATGCTACCTAATTAAGTACCTACCTATTTTATAAAATGTGATAAGTAATATTTAATTTCATAATCTATAGATTTAAGATTTTTAAAACTTCAACGCAATTTAGGTTACCTATTTACCTATATTTATTAGATATTTATAATTCTTTCGGAATCTTTTTTTGGACTTAAACAACATTACATCGAAGTTGACCACCTTTCTAAACACCATCAGTATCGAGATTCCAGACCAAGGCCGACGTAAGTTACATTTTTATCTCTTTTCAACTACATTACCTAATTTCTTTACGCTTTTTCTGTAACTGAAAGTAAATATTAAAACAAGGTACATATTCATATTTGGGGAGTGATGAAAACATAAGTTACCTTAGACTTATTACTTACCTACATCCGGTTTTAATGGGGAAGAAAACGATTTTCCGGAAGCGGATGTGTGCATGGAAAACGGAATAAAAAGGGTGTCAAAGGTCAAACCAAAATTGAATTCTAGAGGTGGGATTGGGATCTAACATTGCTTTGCATGCAATCCATCGATTGTTTAGTAATGGAGACCACGAGATAGTCTTTCGCAAGGTAACTTTGCGCCATAAGCCGCGCCAGTATCTGCTACGAGCGGTTTGTTTGTTTCTCTCGAATGAAACCCAGTTTAGCTAATATTAATTACGATTGAAACATTCAATCATCGAGTAGAATATTTAATTCGCCGGAACGGTGAACCAGCAGAACGCTATTCGTTACTGTCAAAACTCATGAAACGTCAAAGTCAACTGAAATAAGAATCAATCAGATCAGCTGGTGTTTTGTTTGTTGACTTGACTGTTGTTCCGTGTGTTCCGTGTTCAATTTGTTCACTCACAGTTAGTGGATTTGTTTGACGTTCCTTCTGAATTTGTGAAGAAAATGAGATTTCTGAGAGCATGCCACCCAAAAAACCTGAAAGATTGTTGTATAACCAGGCGAAATTATTCCGCGGCTGCTGATACGAAATGGCAAAGTGTGGTTGGGTTAGAAGTGCATGCCCAATTGAATACGGAATCGAAACTTTTTTCCGGCGCTGAAAATACTTTTGGTGGTGTAGTGAATAATTGTGTCGCTTTATTTGATGCTGCTATACCGGGTACATTGCCTGTGTTGAACCGGAGATGTGTGGAGTTAGGCGTGATGACAGCATTGGCCCTTTCTTGTCGGGTTAATGAAGTGTCGACCTTCGATAGGAAGCACTACTTTTACGCTGATTTGCCAACCGGCTATCAGATTACGCAACAAAAGGCCCCTCTAGCTAGTGATGGCGTTATTAACTTTCAGGTAATGAGAAAAAATCCAAAGTCTAAACAAAACTAAAATCAACATTGTGCTTATCGGAGTTAAGCATTTTTTTAAGGATAAAAAAAAAATAGAACATAAATAGCGCACCCTCTGTCCTACTTTTTATGCGAACACTTCATATTGTCTTCATAATAAAATGAAAATAACAATAACATTATTCATCTTTACAGGTGTATACCCCAGGCGTTCACAAAAAGCCATACAAGAAGAGCTCAAAGATTAAGCAGATTCAACTGGAACAGGACAGCGGCAAGTCGTTACATGACAATGAACTTAAGCGCAGTCTTGTGGACCTCAACAGAGCAGGAGCTCCACTTATTGAGCTCGTCTTTGAACCTGATTTAGAGGTACTTACACGACATCACGGGCTAATAATAATATATTATTTCTCTATAGGCGTGTCTCCTGAGACTAAAAATGACAAAACATGTTTTCCATCCACCTTGGATAACATGTTTGCATACAAAAAGTTAGGTCACGCCCGTATCTTGTTAGATGTTTGATGTTAGAAAACACAAAACAGAGTCGCAGGAGACCCGACTTAACAGTTCCTGAATGGCATCTTCTGTACTCTTATGATTTGTTCATTTATATTTTTAGGTACTATTTTACACACACACACACATTTAATGTAAATGTGAATTCAAGCATGATACTGTTTTACTAAAACAACCTGTCCCAAGAGGTACTTTAAAATGCATATCAACACAACATAACTGTACATATTGGTACTTATTTCACAGCAAAAAAGCTTGAGAAAACTGCTGTTGCGACAGTTTTTAAAGTAACAAAGGAAGATAAAAACTAACTAGGAAACAAGCATTGGAATAATGTCTGATTGTACTTTCATAATAATTGGTCCACATCACACATGTTATTTCATCTTAATTCAATTACCTTAGTAAGCCTAGCTAAGCCTAAAAACTAAACTTAGATAAGTATGATTATACATGTATGCTTTGAAATCTAGGACACTGTCCGACTCCTATTACTTATATTATCTACATTAATCTCAAAATTTCTTCAGTTGCGCTCTGTGGTGTTACCCACAAGCCCTCGATCACTTCACTTTGCCTGGATAAAAAGTAGCCGCTTTTTTTTTTATTAAATAGGTCAGCATTTTACCTCTGCCTGATGTTAAGCAATAGTGAGGTCTAAGATGAAGCATGCTTTCCTAGAAAGAACCTATTACCAGACTATAATCTGTTTCTGTGCCTTTCATCCAAATCCATTCAGTATTTTTTGAGTGAAAGAAAAATATATCCTTACATCCATCCTCACAAACTTACGCTCTTGTATTAATTTAGTATCTACGATTTATAGATGGATCTTAGACACTTCTTCATCTCAGAGGAGGCCTATACCCAACTCTGGGTGCAAACGGGCGCACCCAGAGATGGGTAGGCCTTACTCCCTCCTTACTACTCTCACCCATAGTTGAGCCGTGTTGGTCGAATGGGGTTGTGCCTCGACTATCAATCTGAACGTCGTGGGTTCGAATCCCGGCCGTGCATGAATGGATTTTTCGGTTTGTAAAATTTATATGCGCTATAACACGAGCTCCTAACGGTGAAGGAAAACAGCGTGAGGAAACCCGCAGCTTAGTCAGCTCCACACGTATTGACGTCGTCTTTCCTGGGCCAGGTTGATTAAGTTGAGAGGATGGTTTAAGTGCTGGGCAAGCCTATTCCATCTCAAACAATGTCCCAAGCACTACAGGATTGCCTCCTGACGCTGTATAAATTATCTATGTAAAGGCCTAAGTTTTAACTCTCACCCAGTGTGAGTAGACTCAAAGCGTTTTGAGTCCACTTTTTTCATACGCACTGCCAAACTGTGGAACTCATTGCCGGGTACCGTATTTCCCGAAAAGTACAATATAGGGGTCTTTAAATCAAGAGTAAATAGGTTCCTTCTAGGAAAGCATGCTCCATCTTAGACCTCACTACTGCTTAACATCAGGCAGAGGGAGGTCAAATGCTGACCTATTTAATTTAAAAAAAAAAAAAAAAGTGAATCCCGACTCACGATGGACACTTACAAATAAAACAGTCACATTCATAATAAGTAGGCCTTATCTCCAGGATGGTGAAGAAGCAGCAGCGTTGGTGAAGGAATTGGTGCTGATCGTACAGAGACTCGGCGCGTGTACCGGCCGTATGGAAGAAGGGGCGCTTAGAGTCGATGCTAACGTTTCAATACGACGCCCCGGCGACCCACTCTCTACTAGGACTGAGGTATGAAAAATAAAACACCGGCCTTACTTATTTATAAACGCGATGTAAAGTTATGACTGTTTTTTAGTTTATGCCTGTAATAACTTTGAGCTTTTTCCTGGCAATAACTAATGAACAATGATGTTACTGTCAGAATCAAAGAACAATAATACTCCTGTCGGTCAGGATATAGGCCTTAAACATGTAAGCCACTTATCAAAACTTATTATGTTATGAAATCGTGTAGGTATCTGTTGTGTATCATGTATTTCTAAATATGTGTTACTTTTCTTTCTAGAGGCTCTTTTCGTTTTTTTTCCGAACCTTTTAGGTTCAACGACATGTTGGTTTCCTCACGATGCTTTCTTTACCGTTGGAGAGTAATGCGCATACATTTGAGAACTTGATATTTCGTTGTCATGGGACTAAAAGTATCTAAATAAAACTAGAATGTAAAAGAACTACGAGTATCTTGGCTGCAGTAGGCTAAAGAACTTCTTCCTCGTTCGTTCTTCGTTTATCGCTACTTGCATTCCAGCAAAAGTAGATTGTTTTCATCCCACTGCTGAGATAGGTACCTCTCTGTTTTCTTCAACATACCTCCTGGACCGACCACCAGACTATTCACGCCTTGTGAGACCTTTTCCTTGGCTATTTTTGTAATTATGAGCTGTTTATTCAGAATGTGCGATACTTCATGTAGGTACACGTAACTGCGATCCACGGCTGCGAAGTGCGTCACAAAACTTGATATTCAATGTACTTGACCAAGCCCAAATAAAACAAATAAACCTATGTAGGTATTCGTCCAAATTTAGCAATGGAAAGATATTAAAAATAAAACTACGCACTGGCATGCGTTGATCTTAATAATTTATGCGATTTGCATCATAATATTGGCCTTTGAATTGCCTTGGGTTCGCTCAGATTTTTATTGTATGTAATTATTGCGTTCCACAGTGAATTTAATCCACTACTAACGTAAATAAAATGCAAATTTATTTTCATCAGGCGCGTTTTAGAGCGAACAAATGTAAGACAAAAGTTCGTTCATATTCCCAAAATAACGAACTATCTGCGTTCTTCGGTGCTATCCGAAAAAAAAAAGGAATTGTTTATCCAGATTATTCCAGAGAATGCCCAACCCTTTCATCGAAATCTATTTACTTAGCCGTTTCTCTATCAGTTTCTACTAATCTATTCTAAAATAAGAACATTTGGATGGATGGATGGGTGAGATTTCAAAGTGATCCCAGCGGTCCTACTGAATAAATGCTTTTTGACTTTTGACTTTGACTTTGGATGTTAGTTGCTCCTTCACGCTAAATCGGATTTGAAAGTTATAGAGGTAGCTTATACTTTGAATAAACGCTTACGGCCTTACTAATAAACGTGGTATTAAGTTATTCCTGAGTGTAAACTGTCAAAATGTATGATTATTTTTAGTTTATTCCGAAGAATAACTTTACACCACGTTGATTAGTAAGGCCATTAGGCTTTTTATTCCGGTAATGTTCGGCTGATAACACGGAGTGCAGCTAGTTTAAAATAGTACTGTGATTATTTCAGATCAAAAACATAGGCTCCATTCGTGGCGTAGCAGGCGCCATCAAACATGAGATTGAGAGACAAAGGAGCGTGTTGGACGCAGGAGGCCGCATTACCAACGAAACGCGGTCTTGGGACGCCACGGCTAGGGTCACCATACCTATGCGAGACAAGGAAGTCGTCCAAGATTATAGGTATGATAATTATGTATTAAAACTATAAATAAAACTGATTTTAATATTGATTTAACTATGTAGAATATCTCAAGCGATAATGAGGTTTTTAAGATTCACACGAAAGCAAGAACAAGAATTATTTTAGGTCTAAATTCTATGGCCCATACTAATAAACGTGGTATAAAGTTATTTCTGAGTGTAAACTGTCAAAATGTATGGTTATTTTTAGTTTATTCCGAGGAATAACTTTACACCACGTTTATTAGTAAGGCCCAATATCTTTATGAGACCCCCTCGAGAGCTTAACTTTTCAAACATAAATAACTAGCTACTGCGCGCGGTTTCTCCCGCGTGGTACCAACAGTTTGAATAGCCTATATGATATCTACGCCTATTCCAAGTTTCATCTAAATCGGTTCACGGTTTAGGCGTGATTGAAACACAAACATACAAATATCCAAACATCTAAACAAACTCACAGACTTTGAGCTTTATTATACATAATATATTAGTGGGATTATAGAACCGGTTAATGTGTGTTGATTTGTTTCTGTGTGCGCGATACTGCTCTCATTCGTCCATAGAGCATAACCGAGTTAACGCGCACAGAAACAACGTGTATGTGTGTACACACAATGAAGGGCAACCCGCCTTCGTGAGATTGAACAACTATACCAACCACGTGTGCTAAGCCGCGGGTGGTTAGTCATAAATTATATAAAGACCTAATAGCTGTGCTAATAGTTCTGACGATCTCTGTGGCGCTGTGGGTAAAAGGCCGCTTGGGACGCAGGAGGTTGCGGGTTCGATCCCCGCCGCGGGATAAATGTTTGTATGATCTGCAAATATTTATCTTGGGTCTGGGTGTTTCTATGTATCATATGTATGTATTTACAAAATAAAAGTATATCAGTTAACTGGTTCCCGTAGTACAAGCTTTGCCTAGTTTGGGGCTAGATTATGCTGTTTGAAAAATGTCCAGCATTATTATTATTCTAGATAGTTCTATGGAATGATTATAAAAGTCGATAATTATAATTTACAAGTACCTAATCAAATAAAATGAAAAGTTCATTTGCAAACCAGTTGTACAGGAAATCGATAAATGGCGAAACTAGTTATTGTTGGTATCTTTTGTGCCAAATTATCATTATGCTAATGTTAATGAGTTGCTTCCTCTCAAATATTTAGGCCTTCACACCTTTAAGATGATTTATGCAACGTTAGCAGGCAACAATGCACACTTAACTTATGTAAAGCAGTAGTGAGGTCTAAGATGGAACATGCTTTCCTAGAAGGAACCTATTTACTCTTGATTTAAAGACCCCTATATTGTACTTTTCGGGAAATACGGTACCCGGCAATGAGTTCCACAGTTTGGCAGTGCGTATGAAAAAAGTGGACTCAAAACGCTTTGTACGAGCTCTGGGAATATCAACCATGTACAAGTGGCGTCTTTCGGGGAACCTGTTGGTCCGATAAAAGAATGGGGATGGTGGAACTAAATTATGGAGCTCTTGTGCACACCTTTTCTATCGCGATTGAAAAAGTATGCTAGACCAAGACTCACGAGTGATTCTAAACTAAAAGAATGTATGAAGATGAGAAAAAATGTATGAAGATTCTCTTTCGTTTGCATTGTAATATAAGTATCATATTCTTCTTCTTCTTATTTAAGGATTTATTCCTTGTCGGCACAACTGATGAATCCCTCTCCATGTATCTCTTTCCAGGGTTGCTTCCTTGACCTCTTTATACGATATGACAGCTACCTTCTCCTTTACTTGGCTCATGTATCTTATCCTCGGTCTTTCTCTTCCTCTTCTTCCTTCCACTTTCCCTTCTATAATGTTCTTAATCAAACTGTCATGTCGTATAAGATGGCCGTCGTATTATTATCCTACTAATATTATTAAATTATCTGAAAGTTTGTGAGTATGTTTGTATGTTTATGTCTCAATTTCAATCACGTCTTGGATGAAACTAGAATAGCATAGTTATAGGCTTTAATTCTTAATTCTTTATTGTACAAATAGACACACACAGGATAATAACATAAAAAAGGACATGTACAAAGGCGAGCTTAACCCTACAAAGAGTTTTCTTCCAGCAAACCTTTGAGGCTAGAGAGATGTGCAAAATAGAAAGTGGGTACATGTACAAAGAGAATGAAAAAAACAAATATTTTTATTTAAAAATATACGTCAAAATATAATAAACATACATAAACATAACATAAAAAAAATATACATAATATATATACTAACTAAGTTATAAGTATAGTGCATGGAATTGAATATAACATACAAAATACATAAACATCAATAAATATTTAAAGGGATAGAAAGTGCTCCTTCAACTTATTCCTAAAAATAGATAGTTCCTTTAAAATGTTGGTAGCACAAGCGAAGCTGCGTGTGGAAGCTAGAAAAGGTATCTTATATTCACAATATTAAATGAGATGTTTCCTTTCAGATTCATGCCGGAACCGAACCTACCACCGCTGCGTGTAAATCTAAACACAACGCAAGATAGCCAAGATGTCATCAGCGTTCCACTCATCCAAGAAAGGATACCCGAACTTCCTGAAGAAACAAGAATAAAACTCATACAAAACTTCAATCTGCGCCCCGAATATGCCATCCAACTCGTTAACGAACCAGTCCTACTAGATTACTTCGAAGAAGTGACGTCACCAACACGGAATCCGATGAAAGTCGCCAATCTCCTCCTAAACGAACTATTAACCGTTCTCAATAAGAAAAAACTAGACATTGACGACTGTCCCATAACTGTAGAACAGATGAAAGAGTTGTTAGATTTGTTGCTAGAAAGTAAAATAAGTTTAGACGTTTGTAAGAAAATGTTTGATGAACTTGTAGATTTGTCGGATAGCGATGTGTCGCCGGCTAAAATAATTGAAGACAAAGACTGGTTTTTAGTCACAGATGTAGATAAAATCAAAAAGACATGTAAAGATGTGATAGATAGTAATCCTAAACTTGTGAGGCAGTTCAAAGAAGGTAAAGTCAAAGTGTTGAAAGCGCTGTTAGGTATAGTTATTAAGAATTCTCAAAATAAACTTGATATGTCTGTAGTTTCTAAGGTAATGGAAGATATGTTGAAGAAGTGAAAATATATTTTTGAAGTAAACTTCTTTTTTTTATCGTGTTACCAGTTCATTCGAACCAGTGTGGTGAAAGGATTATAAGTGCATCTCAAAGAGGCTCCTTTCGTGAGACAACTAAAGAGAGATCGTTGAAACTGACTGAATAATACGTAAATGAAGGAAGATTGGCTGAGAAAAATACAGGTTTTTTTTACTTTTCACATCTAGTATTGAACTTTGTTATCTAAAAGAAAATCTTAAACGCACCTACGCTAATTTTGACAGTATAAACATAAATAAATAAATAAATAATGCTGGACTTTTCACACAGCATCATCTAGCCCCAAAGTAAGCTTGAGCTTGTGGTATGGGTACTAGATGACTGATAAACTACTTAAGTATATACTTTTTGTTTGTAAATACATACATATTATACATAGAAACACCCAGACCCGAGACAAATATCTGTAGATCATATAAACAACAGTATTTTAGACGTCAGTCCCAGGAAAGTTAAGATTTTTAAGTCGATTCAAAACATTGTGATATGGCGCCATCTGCCTTACTGGCTTAGAACTAAATATCAACTTACTAAATATATTTAAAGGTAGAGAAGCATTTTGTAGAATGAAACATCGATTGTGTCAATAACTCGATTTTTAGATTTTATTTACAGAGATTTTGAAGAGAGGGCGCTATGATAAATTGAAAAGTTCTCAAATAGGGTGGTTTCTCTACGAAAGATAATTATTGTTTTACTTGTATTATTTAGGTATTACAGTGGTATTTTATTGCAGAACGATTCAGTTTTTACGACAAATCAAGTGAATTTTATTTTAAGTAAGTAGTGAATTGTATTATTTATACCACAGAATGATGCGCCCCCAAAAGAATGATAAGTCTAATGTTGCTGGAAAATAAAAAAAACCTCAATTTTAGGAAGTAGTTAGTTAGTACCTACAATACATACAATGGGAAATATTTATTTCATAAGAGACAAAGCAAAGAGAGATCGAGTCACTGACATTATTACGTCTACGTAGTACATGGTCTGGGGCATCAAAAAGGTACCATGCTAAATCTATGGTCTGGGGTAGTACGTTATGTACCTACCATGTACCACAGACAATAAAATAGCTATTACCTAAGCTCATAAAGGTAATAATTAGCATGTTGAAGTGGCAATGGCCTGCAGGTCTATAAATATCTCCGCTGACCAAATCATAGTGAAGATGGCAATAACATTTTGGACGGTAAACAGTCCACAACTGGTTTTATTGCGTATCTGGTGGTATCAGCTGGCTGGTATTGTGAGGAACTGGAATTACGCCTTGAGCAGTCACCCACTCTAATTTTAGATGAGGCGGATGCGTAGAAGGTATTGGTAATATACAAATTGCATAGGTACACAATATCAGATTCTAAATAGGTACCTACCTACTAGTACGTACCTACATTTAACTAAACTACATACTTAATAGTTATGTTTGTGTTAAAGGTAAGTACCTATTATCTGTCACCTAGCGGCAATGACATATAATAGGTACTTAATACTTATAGGCTTTTTAAAGGACTTATTTACCCACAAGACCGAAGTATGGTACCTACCTAAGTAGGTACATACAGCATGAACACAAATAAAAGATTTGATTTCTTTTTCGGGTCTAGGTAGGTATTAATGTTATTTATTTACAAACTTAACTATGGCATCACAGAGAACAAATCACAGTTAACAACCGGTACCTTGGTAGGTAGGTACTTAGAGCTGATCACTGATAATCACAAAGTAACGAAATAGACCTATTTGCCTAAGTAGGTATTTACCATGACTATATAGTAGGTATACCTACCTAATAAATAAAGGATATGTTGCCTAAGTATAAGCAATATAGAACTTAAAGTCGTCTAAACATTAGAGCGGTTTGCCACCCGGACGGACCTAGACAAGGGGCACGTGTGGTAGGTCATTTTGGTATAAATTGTGTAACTATCTGCCGCAAATAAAATATTAGTCATTGGATTATCAAATCACGTTACTTGACCTACAATGAATGCCAAGGTGCCTAACAGTCCTTTTTACATAGGAACGGTTCCGTGACAATGACAAGGCTCTTTTATATTATTTTCTAAAATGATTAAAAAGGAAAATGACAAAAACATTTTTTTTTTGAAGTTCTATCTTTTAGTTTCCACACTAGATTTAATTTAATTTCAAAATTTATCATTGTTGTACAGTGTGAAACGTAAAATTCCTATGTGAATGAACGTATCCCTGACAGGGATACTTTCCTACGTGAAAAATACTATAGAGCGTATATTAGTAGATAGCATACACTATTAATATCAGGTAAGTAGGTACTTATGTGTGTAATGTGTCATAGAGACATGCATAGAAATATAATATATTAATATTAAGTAGCATCTTTTAATTGCTTTTTCAAGAACAGATTATTTATATATATTTTATTTATATAGCGAGACATGTAACTAACTAGCTTCTCTCTTTGTCACTGACTAGACTATCTACGACCAGTCCATCAATTATCAAATGCTTAATGATATAAAAATTATATTGTGCTTTGGGGATTCTGGAGTTTGCTTTTATAGCAACCTGGGTACCTGTGGCGACCTCTATCTACCATCGCCTGAACTACAAGATTAACTACAAGCTGAACTTCAAGAGATGTCAATTACAGCGACGTACTTTGGAGCTGTACCACTAGATGACGCTGGAATCACAAATAAGCGGATTCCTATACAAATGATGCAAAAAAGTATTGAAAGTCTGAATCGCGCAAGCAATGTTTCTAGACACATATAGCCTATATAGAACTATCCGACTACAACTGTCGGCCGAAAGGCCCTAAGGTAAGTGTGCCAGTTGGGCAAACCTTAGCGAGGCGAGTACTCCCACTTTGCCATATATTGGGGGAATTCCATCATACCCCAAATACCTATACCTAGGTACTTAACTTACTTATAGCTTACCTTGCCAGAAGGTAGGTTATATTGTATTATATAGTATTTGCCTTGCCATAAGCTTCCGGGATTGACAACTTGTGGAATTTAAATTTTAAACCTTCATGTGCTATTTTAATAAATTATTTGAAATGACCTTACTCAATTTTATTAGAAGCTTTTGACCTTGAATCGGAATAACCTTAACCCTCAGCTGTTTATGTTATAACTTGTAATTTACTTCTTGTGCTGGTCATAGTGACCACATCTAATTAGATATTTGACTCAATATCTCTGTTTTTTGCCCTTTTTAACCTTACTCTCCGAGTTTCTTTAAAGTATGCTTATTAAAAAAGTTAATAAAAAATATATTTCTTTAAAGAAAAAGTTGAATAAAATCATAACTTTATAAGTAAGTCCGACAGACAAGGGGAACCATGTAGGATACATTTTGTTTGTGCCATTTGGTGTGAAAGAAGAGTTAGATAGATAGACTATAGACGATAGGTATGTAATGTATGTAGGTAGGTAGCATTATTTTCGATTGATTCGACGTGCAAACCTGGGTCACATTGACCGATGCAAGCCGTTGAGGTGCTATGGAGGATACGGATAACCATGCCAAAAAATAAAGTTTATTGAAACTAATAAATTGTTGGTTGATACTTAGATTAGATACCTTCTATTTAATTTTACTTTGCATAAAAGTCAGAGAAGGACAACATTGTTACAGGCTTTTATTACACTTCAATACTGCTAAGGTACCTACATAAATAAATACTAAGGTAGTCCTAGTGAGATCAAAAGACCAAACCTAAAATGATGATGATGAGTCTTAAAAAGACTTTATGAATGGCTGAAAGTACACACAAATTGTAGCAATCAATCGGCAATGGAACGTCAACATTTTTATTTACCACCCGCTTGGTATGCAAAACAGTGAAGGTTGTATTGTTTATGTTAGATGCACCCCGAATACTTCGCTAATGCAGAGGCGACCAACATTACCTACCTATACCTACATTACTTTTCTAACCATAAACTTATTTTCAACTAGCTGTGCCCACGACTTACGAAATAAAAAGGAGCCTATAATGTTGTCCTACAGCCTCCACTATCTTCCAGTGAGAGTCCCACTGAAATCGGTTCAGCCGTTCCAGCGATTAGCCCAGACAAACAGACAGATATAAAAAATATAAAGCTGGTTTGTGCTTTAGTAGCGTGTAAAAACCTATATGCACTTGAGAAAATATATTTTAAAAGCACAGACAGAGACACCATTTTATTTATAGGTAAGTAGGCACCTATGTGTTAATGATAACTGAATAAGTAAGTAACTGATTTCCCAGGATACGTTAAATCGATTAATAAATTAAGGAAATCGATGTGGGAAGTTGAATCTGTCGTGTAAATGCTTGAATCTATATCCTTAAGTCAAATTATAATTGGCTTATTAAATGTCATTGAACTCTCAATGTTCAAATTGGTTACATTTGCCATAAATCTGGTTATAAACAGGTATCACCGCCCCTTTCTTGACTCCCCGCGCGCTACAATAAAAGGTCCGTAAAAAGTAATAATACGCAGACGAAAAAGGTTACCGACACCTGCTGATCCTAATATTGTTTATTCCTGCAGCATTAATTAGCTCACGTGTGTTTGCATCACTTGCTGTGAACGAAATCTGTTCGCGCCATTGACAGACTAGACTTTGCCAGAATCACTGAAGCTTAAGAATGTGGAGTCAATATATTACTTTTGCGGCTGTTCTTGTCATCTGTGCGTGTGAGATCACAGCTCCCGGGATAGACCGCCAGGTGCCTGAAGGTGTCAGAAGCTTAGGGTACAAAGTGGTGTACGGAGATGAAGATATGACTGTTATCAACCAAGTGGTGAGCGATATGGAGAAGACTAATGTGCTGAAGAATAACAGGTTCAAGGAAGCCATACCGGTGATGCCTTCGGAGGATGTCAAATGCCTGATGTCAGTTGATAAATACTGCTCTAAGGAGATGGTTCAGATGAAAAGTAAGTGCTTAAAATGTATTTAGAATACTAGTCTTCCTAGCGAAATTTCTCATGAGCGGAAATTCATAGCTTTTGTTTTCCAACATTCTGTTGTTGTTTTTTTTATTACATAATGCTCAATAAGACGTAGGTACCTATATACCATACCTTACTTTAGGTACCTTGTTCGAAAACATTATGCGTCAGGCGCAGTCTTGAAGCGTATTAAATATTCTTTCACCACACTTGTTTGAAATAATTAGTGACAGGACAAGAAGAAGAAAAATGAATTAGAAGGCCCACAGCAGCCGTTTGAGCTATGTGCTGACTGCTGACTCAACAGCTAGCAAGAACGTCTTTGGCAGCTCTACTACAGTGGGTTGTGCAAAAGATCTGACAGACTACTTTTAAACGTTTCAGGTGTACTCATCCAAGCATTGAAAGAAGACTGCGCAACATGTACCTCTCAGGAGAAAGAGAAGGCAGGTCGTATTGTGGCTTCGATGCTGGCCCATGATCCAGTCGCCTGGAAGATGTTCCTCACCAGGTATGGCGACCTGGGTACCGTTGAGAGGGTGATTGGCTAGGCTTTAGAGAAAATAATGCTGGAATAAAAGCTAGGATCTATTCGAGCGAATAAAATATCTATGGAAAACTTCACAAATATGATACGGGTCTATCGGTTAAGGTCAGCAAGGGTCTAATGGGTTGTAGACCCTTAGAAAATCATAAAAAATCAATAATTCTTCCCCTCTATACGCAATAATACGCATGTTTATTTGTGACCAAAAGCAAAGAATTTCGTTTCAGTTGGCTATAAAAATATACAAATATGCCAAAAAGCATTTGAAAATTTTACATGAAGCTAGGACTAAAGTTCAATTTGGTTGTCTGGAATATTATCCCTGCCTCGTTTACTACATACTTGAATCATCTTCAATAGATTTGAAGGCCGAAAGATTTCTAGACACACCCTGTATTCAGACCATCTGATCTACTACTTGACGTAGTTACCTACCTACTCATAATTAGCCTTAAAATTATTTTGTTTTTTTATGGATATTTTAGTTGACCTGGATATATAAATATGAATATCGGGGTTACTTTCTAAGAATCTCGTGAGTAGGTCGTTTCAAAATGAAGATTATTTTAAATGCAAAATAAATGCAAACGTAGTTTTAGGTCCCACCGTAAGGTACGGTCAGTGAAGTGTGCATGAGCTAAACTAAAATTTTGGATAAAAGATGGCTTTGCCTTGACTAATTCTAAACCAAATATATTACTTATAAAGTTTTCCCACTAAGCTTGAAAAAGGAATAAAAATTCTTATGAACTTATACATCCTCTGACTGTACAAAGTTTAATAAAACACCAGTAGTTGTTCGTTCGCAAAAAAATTTATAAGGAATTCGATTTCGACTTGAAAAAATTCGCACCAGTAATATTTTTTGAGTAAACATTTTGGAAATTTAATTTAAGGTAACATTTTTAGAGAATCGTCTTGTAAAGTATAAATTCACATATTGTAGGTCTGCCCTACAAACTGAACAACCGAAGGAACGTTCTAAAGTAGAAGAGTTGAGGTTAACTTCTATAGGGGAGCCTGAAGACGTGCGGTCTGTGTACAAATACACCAAGCCCGGATTTAAAGTTAGGGTTAAAAGATTTGCCGCTGAAAAATTGCCGGAAAATATGCCTGTAAAGTTGTCTGTAAAGATGCCTTAGTAACTTATTACCCGAATAGAAAAGTATTATGTAAGAACTGTAGTTGTATAATAACTTATTATTGTTTTAATTATATTATTTACCATTTTATGTTGTTTAATTATTCCCTTACCCATTGAAATCCCTAACAAACCCCATTTACAAAGAAAATGAAAAAAAAAGTTTCAAACCCATTTATTTAAGCAACTTTCGTGATTCGTAGAAGTTGAGAAGCACATTGGAACCGCTATCAAAAAGTATCCAGAAGTGACTCTAAATTCGTAATGCTTTTTCAAAATCTTTGGTATTCAAAAGACATAGGTAACGTAGTAAAATATTAATTTTGTTATTCTTTAGTTTCGTCTTCATCACTTTTGTCAGCAGACTTTTCTTCTTCAGAGTGTTTCATCAAGTACTTCTTCTTGTAGCTCCCATCTGCATTGTATCTGTGTGTATAATAGGAGAAAGAATTTAGTGTCTCAGTAGACTACTGGAATTGGGGTTCGTTCGTTCGCTCGTATGAGTCAGTGGCCAACTCTGACGACGTAGTTTTTAGGCCGCCTTTAGGCATCCGTCATGGCTTAACGTCTTAGATAGCCGGGAACGTCAACTTAACGTGCCCTCCGAAGCACGGAAGCGCTCAGATTAAAATGCCACTGGCGGAATATTAGGCTAATGTCATAAAACTCGCTCTCCCGAGATTATAAATAGACTACCATGATTTTTTTGCAATGGAATTTGACACTCTTCTTCAGGAGGCAGTCTTTTTTGAAACTATGTAATAGCACAGAATACAGATAGTGTAAGTAATCGAAGTTTAGTATTGAACAATTTTTCATTCCAGTGTAATCAAACATTATGTGTCATTATAATGCTCCGAACTAGATTTTGACCTATGAAGGTAGTGTAAAATATTCATAAAATTCATAAAAATATTAATAGAAAGAAATAAAAAGAAACCACAAATAAAAGCAATTAGACAATTTAGATAAAACCAAAAAGAATTGCAAGAGAGGAGTCTACACCACCTACATCAAGCAGTGGGATGATTTTCCAAGCAGTGGGAGTTGTGGATGATTTTCTTTCATATTATGTACAGTACAAGCAGCTTAGAAACCTCATAAAAATACTGGTAATGTTACTCGATAACAAACTCTCTTTTCTAGTTAGTTTAGTGTTCAGTGTATTTTATTTGTAATATTGCCAACATAACTCATTGTATCGTATGTAGCTCTCAAGAGAAGGATGCAGTCTACCGTGTGTATCGTTCCAATGCAGTAACTGTGATAAATTGTCATACTTTTTCTCCAGCTTCTCCCAGTCATCAGGCCGGTGGTCGATGATGAAATGCATTATCTTGTCGGCACCTTCTCGTTGCCGCTTGTTGCATTTCTGGCAGTCATTTTCTATTGCATCGGGGAGGTTCTCTGAAAGTATCGGGTAATTTAAAGTCAAGGTTTTCTAGGGTTTCATATCTTTAATAGCTTGATTATACGTGGGCAAAACAGGCCCAACTTTTTTTGATCATTATAGGTCTGTTTTCAGTGCCTGAGCTAAAGTCATTGCAATATTAATTCCATTGATTCACTTTTAACGAAATCACCTCAAGAATCATTCTATGCGCCTGAAATAAACTTATCGCAACTTAAGCTTCCATTTGCTATAATTTTATTAATAAGGAAAAGGAAACGAAAAATCACAGCCGTGGTTCGTACGTAACATGTAGGTACCTAACACTGCTCGGTTGAATTGGTTAAGGTTTTAAAAAACCTTAATGGAAGAAAGACCGTAGTGGAAACGAGTATTTTAAATGAGATAGTCGCATCACACTTTGGCCCGAGAGATGAAGCACTTTGGGTGTTACTTGCTTAGTCGATCTCGATATCGTCGAAGTGAAGCAATGTTCTGAACAGTCAGTAAGTGGCATTATCAACTGAGAGCTTCCGCACTTCGGAGGGCACGTTAAATTGTCAGTCCCAGCTATACCGTTAAGCCATGACAGATCATGGCATAGCGGCTTAATAGCTGCTTACGGACTGTTCAGATAGAGGTCTTAAGTCGGCCTAAAAACAAATCACCAGAGTTGCTCATTAACTCATACGACAAATGGGATAGTTTATGTATGGTGTAAGTCGGTGTGGATAAATGTTTACAAACTCTTGAGCTCGTTGGCGTCCGGCGTGCAGGGTCCAGCGTCCAGCAAGCAGTTGACATAGCCGTTCAAGAGCCGCGAACTAGCTAGGATCTCGTCAAGGTCAACACCGTCGTATTTGTTGGTATAACTCTCATCGCATTTACTTTGAATAACCAGGCAAACAACGAGGATGTAGGTAAATAACGCCTGGAAAATGAAAAAGTACCCATTGAATTTTGCAGATAAGTAATTTGACGAGAGTCTAATTGAATTTTGTTTGATTTGAACTTATGACATGTAAGGTCATCAAGGGATGCTGAATTATTTTGTTCCAAAAAAGAGGAATATAATTACCAAGTTCCTGATTTAAAGTGTTTTGTTACTTCCTAAAACCTTGTTTTGGGTTGTAAGTCGCTTACCATAGCGCAGTTGAAGATTGTAGACAACGATGTAACTGTTCTCGTATGCAAAATAAAAATCACCTTTCAACAGTCAGCGTCTCTTTTAAAGTAGAAGAAAATAGTCTATCATATGCTATTATGTTAAATGTCCAACTACATGAGATTAGATACTTTACTGTGTACAAATTGATGTCTAGCATGATAAGTTTAGGTGCCTACAGCTAGTCTTAAGACAGTGTTGTATAATGGCACTTGTATTTTATGATACAGGGAATCCTAGAGTGTAACACACATACAATTCATAGTCCTAGGACTATGTATGTGTAGTGCTAGCTATGTATGTGACTGTTGGGTGTTATTTATTATTATTATTATTATATTAGCCCTCAATGTCCCACTGCTGGGCAAAGGCCTCCCCCCACTCCCTCCATTCATCCCTCTCCTGTACTAATAAGGTCCAGTCGGCACGGAATTATTATTATTTTAATATTATTATTTGTCATTTGTTCCTGCATTCATATGACCTCTGTGGCGCAGTGGGCGAAGGTTCGCTTGCGACGCAGAAGGTTGCGGGTTCGATCCCCGCCGCGAGACAAATATTTGTATGATCTACAGATATTTGTCCCGGGTTTGGGTGTTTCTATGTATAATATGTATGTATTTACAAACAAAAAGTATATAAGTAGTTTATTAGTCATTCTAGTACCCATAACACAAGCTCTGCTTACTTTGAGGCTAGATGATGCTGTGTGAAAAGTCCAGCGATATTTATTTATTTATTTATTATTCATCTATAAAATATTCGTCAATCAACCCAAACTCAATAGAACTCATCCGTTTTTTGGGAAACCGAAAATTATCATCTGATTTTACTAGTTGTACCTACGCTGCTTGACGAATTTCTATGAAGAACATTAATTATTATGATGAAAAGATGTTTTATAATAGTCAAGATGGTAAGTAGGTACTTATATGAAAAAAAGATTCGTATAATTAATTTGACAATTCAATTAATTATGTGAGAGCGCGTTGAACTCTTTTGTACGGGTTCGCAGTCTCGAAACTTTTGCGAGGACATTTCAAAATTATTATTAATTCTGAGTTTTTTATATTTATCGCAAGGTTATCAAAGCATTTTTATATAATGAGCTACCTAAATCCTAAAGTACCCAAGCGTGAAATAATATTGCAGTTTAGGAAGAAAGATTAGTGTTATGAAAACTTATGACATTATGGAATAAACCTACGCGTTACACCGTTTTTTTTTTTATAAAAAATAAGTAATAACCCTTTATTGTCGTACACAAAAACGTGATTCCGTGAATCTAAGCCATAAAACGATGTAAATATTTCCGTAAATATCATCATTACATATTTCCTTTGCTGGAGTTGTTATACTTGACTTTTGAACAGAAATTATTGAAGAAACTGCGGTTTTCCTGGCCTGGTGCAAGGGCACTGCCTATTATTTAGAGTCACATCGTCACATCGCATTAAATGCCTCATTAGTTCTATAATTTCCACTCGCTACACACTCGACAGGCATGTTACGTCTCATCACAACAAGCTCGCCGGTTTAGAGGTAATTTTGTACAATTTTTTTAAACCATTTCCTTCAACTGCTTCGCAATAGTCGTATGACTTCTAATTAGGTAGGTATATACGAAATACTTTTGTTTTTATAATGATTTTTAGGTTTTCCTGTATTGCTATTTGCATGAGTTAAACAAAATGAACTTACATCATTTACATTCAGTGGATACAATGCTATGTGGATATCATTGTCACATTTTGCTCCATTATAATTGTCACGTACGAATTTTATAAGCATATTTTTACTTTGCGATTGTATACTAAAAAAATATCAACTATAATTGAAGGTGTCTGGATTAGAGGTTGGTATCTTTATAAAATAAATAGATACACATGAAAAAGCCAAATTGTTATTATTGCCACTACCTACAATTAGGTGGCTGTACCCATGGCAGAATATCCTAGTGGGGGTCAGGAATATGAGAGAACTGATGGTCTAGTGGTAGCGGTAGGGCCTTGCGATCGTAAGGTCGTGGGTTTAATCCCGGTCGTGCAGCAATGAGTTTTTCAGCCGAAAAAATTTATGTGCACTATGCCAGTACTCTCAAACGGCGAAGGAAAACATCGTGAGGAAACCGGCATGTGTTGAAAACATGTGTCAAACTGGTTCGAAAGAACTGGTGACACGAAAAGAAGAAGGAGAAGAAGAAGGAATATGGCATGCGACTCTCAGCTATCATTTATTTATTTTTATACTAAGTTAATAGAAAACCCATTAAAATATATCTGAATTATCAACAACTTCTACCATGATCCTGACCGACCGTACCTGACAGATATTTTTCTTTTTGTGACGCAGTCTTAAATTAGCATCTGCAGCTAATAAATGCCTAAGTTTTTTATGCAAAGGGTTTCTTTCCATCCTCTGATTAGATCTCCGGGTAAACAGCGTCGTTATCATAAATATCTCGGGGACCGGTTAGTTTGACGTCAGCACATAATTGCAACGAGTCGGGGCCACGCCATCCCGATATATCGAAGTATCCGATATATCAAAGTATCTGGAGTTATAGATAGTACTTAGGGAAAAAAAGTAAGTTCGTACTTATGAGTAAGTGGCCAAATCTGGTGACGGAATTTTTAGGCCACCTTAAGGCCTTCCTCGTGGCTTAACGTTTTAATAGCCAGGACCAACAAATTACCGTGCCCTCCGAATCATGGAAGCTCTTAGTTGATAATAGCACTAGCGGTCACCCATCCAGTAGTTGCTTTGCGAGATATGAGGTAGCAAAAGTGCATCAATCCCAAATTCGTTATATTATTGAGGCAGATTTTTTTATGTTACTTGGGGAACCATAAATATATGTTTCTGAAGCATGCAGACACATCCGATGATTCCTTCATCTCTTTAGGCTCTTACCTAGTACAAGGTGTGGATAAACACACTGTAATCTGCAGTCTATCATCAAGTTCTGAATCACACCTTGAAAGACGTAACAAAAAGGTTTCTGTAAACAAAAACTTCACAGCATTGTACAATGTACGTAGGCGGTTATGCCTCCCGCAAATTGCCTTGGTGTGTCACAACTTAGGACTTGACGTAGGTAGCACTCGGCAAAAAATACCTATACGAAAATTAAGTGTCATTTTCGTAAGAATAAATTTAAAATACGTACTATTTTAAGTTAGTAATAAGTACCTATTTTCCAAGCACATGTCAATAAGTCGAATTTTTAAGAATTTTGTCCTGAGTAAATAACTTTGACTACTCTTTTACGACTAGTACCTACCTACTCATGGAAAACTTAAGTATACGGTGTTTCATTAAAAGTTAGAACAGACGTAATGACTAAGTAGTTAAATTAAGTTACCTACGAAATCAAGACTTAATAGTTAAAGTAGACGACCTCTGTGGCGCAGTGGGTGAAAGCCCGCTTGGGACGCAGAAGGTTGCGGGTTCGATCCCGCCGTGGGATAGATGTTTGTATCTGCAAAAAAAGTATATAAGTAGTATATCAGTTACCTGGTTCCCATAGTACTAAGCTTCGTCGTCATCTAGCCCCAAACTAAGTAATTTTGGGCTAGATTTACCAATAATTAATGAAAAGCTTTTTTTTTTGGAAGGAGTACCTAGGCATTTTTTTAATTTTCGACAAACTATGAGAACATAAAGTTAGTTCTCATAGTTTGATGAAAAAAATATGTTCCAACAATTTATTGAGTTTATTGTACTTACCTGCGTTAGTCTCGCTTTGTTTTTGTATGTTCTTCGCAAAAAATCTCTACACGAGCTCACGTTTTGTATAAAGGGTGCTCTAAAAATGCCATACGCTAGTTCACAACATTAAATATGTTTGTTGCTACAATTTGTAAGATAATAGCTAAGCTAATTAAATTGAATAATTGAATTGAATAAATATACCAACAAGCTTTGCATAGTTTCGAAATAAACATACACAAGACTCTACATGAGTTAAAAGTCTGAAGTAGTTAAAGTTAAAAATAAATCTGGCTTAGACAAAGTTGTGAGTACGAACCTGAATCACCTGAATAAAAAAAACAGATTCCGAATTTGATTCTACATCACCCTATGTAACGTTTTCAACCGACACAACACTCGTTAATAACTCGTTGAAATGTTTGTTAGATACCACTCAGTTAGCAAACTATCATCATCATCAAATCGAGAAATTGAAACAAGTTTGTGTGTTCCTCTGACTACTTCCCTAGACCTTTAAGGATCTTGGGTGTTTAAAATCACATGAGATCGATTACCGTACCTTAGGATTAATGAAAATCTGAAACCGTATTCCCGTTTTTTTTCGTTCGTTTGATGAATATTCGGATGTTTCTTAATATGATTTCTGACTTCAAGTGCCAATTTTTCTGTTTCGAATATTTGGCCCTAGGTTAGGACCGTGTTTTAACTTTGATCTTATCGACCGAATACAATGTAGCTTGTAGTAAGAAGCATCCGAATATTCATGAAACGAACTAAAAAAAAGAACGGGAATACGGCCCCTGTTTCGTTCCCAAGTGATTTTCCTTTGACGTTTTTTAGAAGACCCTGTCTTACTTCCAGAAAATAATGAAACTTTTTTGTTTTGTTTTGAGCTTGTAGATCGGCGGAAAGCCCTGTCAGTTATCCTACTTAATCATATTGTTTACTAGGCGAATAAGTACCTAAGTGGCAAATATGTATGAATAATGCACTTCGATAGCGTTACTGAGTAGCGTTTCCATTGTATTTATTCTAGTTATTGGAACTTGACACCTACATGATAATTATAATAACATTAAGGTTGAAGCATAAAATTACTGACACCGTAACTTAACTGCCGTTTAATAAACCAACACTATTGTAGGCATCGAAGTCCAGCTTAATTATTTACTGGTCTCGCTCTCTACTAAATTAGTTTTAGGTACCTCATATGTTGTTGACATAACATGACATCTTTCACATTTTTTGATTTGTTGTTGTTGTTGTTGTTGTTGTTGTTTCTAATCCGCACTGTCCTACAGCTGGGCACATTTTTGATATACTTATTTAAACTTTTTGTTCCTTTTTCTTTGTGCAGAGACTTTAGACATTGCAAACAACATACTCATTATACCTATTAATATTTAATTAATATTACCGGTCCATAAAGAGCTCCATTATTGCATTGTTCTTAGAATTTGATTGAACCACCAGTTTAGCATCGACTTACCTGTGTAAGTGACGACCTCTGTAGCGCAGTGGGCGAAAGTCCGCTTGCGACGCAGAAGGTTGCGGGTTCGATCCCCGCCGCGGGACAAATGTTAGTATGATCTGCAAATATTTGTCTCGGGTCTGGGTGTTTCTATGCATAATATGTATGTATTTACAAACAAAAAGTATATAATATAAGCAGTATATCAGACATCTAGTACACATAACACAAGCTTTGCTTAGTTTGGGGCTAGATGACGCTGTGTGAGATGTCCAGCATTATTTATTTATGGCGTGTTGATCTGCCTGCTTTTCACTCTATCGGCTTTACTAATAAACGTGGTATAAAGAGTGTAAACTGTAAAAATGTATGGCTATTTTTAGTTTATTCCGAGGAATAACTTTACACCACGTTTTTTAGTAATGCATTTACTCTAGATAGAGTGTTCATGGTAACCAGGCTAGAATAATGAAATGAACCTTTTAATGGTGAAATAATTTTGGAAATTGGTTGAATAGTTGCGGAGACCTATGAAGGTCTCCGGTACTATTCAACTATTATGAACCTACAAACATAACATCTCTTTAAGTGAAATTGTACAAATTTTTTGTGTACCTATCGGGGTCGATATGACGGTGGCGACATTTACAGAACTATAGTAGTGTCAACTAAGTATTATCAAGATAATAATATACATCACGTAATCTACTAAGAATCAGCTGTTATTCGTTACATTAATTGCATCTGTTAAATGAACTTGAGTTTTTATAGGTATGCTAATCAAATCACTCAAACTTATGAACTATTTATAGCATTTTTAAAATACCCTTCAATTAAAAATTTATTTTTAACAAAGCGCTGTAATATAACAAACTAACAAGGCAGTGATCATGTAATTGAGTAGGTAAACAAGATTAGGATAACTTTTCAAGTTTACGAAAACTCATCAGGAAGATTCTTTTTCGATTTTGAGTTACAAAATATTTTTTTTTAATGATTTTTAATGGTTTAAGGTTACGGTGAAGGAATACAGGAGTTCTATCAACCGCACTATGAAGGGAATATGAATATGGAAGGAGCTAGCTACTGTAAGGAACCATGCTAGATTTTGATACGAAGATCTTTTTATCTAAATACTTAGTCGTTTATTTCAGAGAGAATTGTTTGTTTTAATTTTTGTTTATAATATTAAAAAAAACCTAATTACGCATCTCGGCATTGAATGCAAAAAATAATATGATGGAAATGTTTGAAAACCTTTGCAATGACAGTCACGCTTTTAGGGTTTGTTTTCCGTTGGACTTCGTACTGATATTCTTTAATGTTACCTACGTATACTTATGAATAATGAATATAATATACCTATACCTACTTACATGATAAAGAGCAAATAAATATTTGTAAGCACCTCGACATGTAACTAGGAGAGTACTTGGTATGATTGTTGATGGATTTACTAGTAGAGGTAGGCCAAAGAAAAGATGGATGGATCGTGTAAAGGATGACATGAGAAAGGTGTGAGTGTTGAGATGACGGCTGATAGAGGAGAATGGAAGAAGAACACATGTTGTGCCGACATAATGTGGGAAAAGGGCAGGAAGATGATGATGACCTTGATTTGTCTGTTGATTGAATGCTATAAACGATGTAGTAAGTATATTTATTTGTATGTATGTTTAACTCACGAGCGGCAGTGAGGGTGTTGATAGTTACTAGAATCCAAATGAGACAACGAGGGACTCAAGAGCGCCCAAGACTAAGATAGCTCTAACCGAGGTGAATTGAATACTCTTCTTTTTACACATGTGACCAAATGCACCCAGAAAATACAAAACTAATCTAATGAATATAATTTACGAGCGGAAATAGGTTCATTAATTATCATAGCAATTAATCCAAATAAATGTTAAACTATGAATGTAAAGAATTCTTCTTCTTCTTTTATGGCAAATAACTGTTTACAATTATGTGGATTTGTGTCCGACCGAAACAAGGTTTTCAGCCGAAGCCGAAACCGTAACCGAACCTCCAGCTTTGATCTTAATTTCGGCTTAAACCAAAACCAAAACCAAAACATCGGTTGGACATTAGAATTTGTTTTATTTATTTTTATTAACCTATATCATCCCACTGTTGGGCAAAGGTCTCCCCCAATTTCTTTCATCTGTCACAGTCTTCTGCCACGTCCCACCAGTCCTCTTCAAAGGCATCCAGGTCGTCACGCCAACGTTTTCTCGGCCTGCCCCGGCTTCGCCGCCCATCTGCAGGCACCCATGGCGTGACAATCCCTGCCCACCTATCGCTATCCATACGACTCACGTCCCGCCCAGCGCCATTTTAATTTTGCAGTTTTTTCTCCAACATGCATCCCGGTCTTCGCCCGAAGAGTAGAGTTTCTGACTCTGTCGGTTCTCTTCACACCTAGCACGCTGCGTTCCATAGCTCTTTGGCAGATCTTGAGTTTGGACTTCTGCGCCTCGGTTAAAGACCATGTTTGGGCACCATCATTAGAATTTAGACAATAATTATAATTTATTCGTTTATTCTAAAAAATTAATTGAAATATCTATTAAAATAAAACTAAAATAATATTTTGCTTTTGTGATAAGCGAGAGCTTGTAAAAGCATGCTCTGCATATTATGCACTACATACCAACCAATTGATCATACAAATCATTTGTATATTAAGTAATGGATTAATTGTTTAATGACACCATGACGAAATTATTATTCCCCGAAACATACCTGCGCGTCATGAAGGTAAAAACTTGTTTTGTTATTAATGTGCAAAAACCTTAAAGTATAAAAACGGAGGAGTGCGACTGACGAATTATTACATCCACTGCAGTGGTATCAACTGGTCCTCGTGTGCTATTTACAAAAGGTAGGTCAAATCTGTGCGTTTCTATTCTTTTGATAATTATTTGGCTAAGAAATATTAAAACAGTGATTTATAAGTATAAGTAAAGTTAGACAGTGTTATTTAACCGCTCTCTATTGGAAAGATTTTGATTTTGTTATGAGTGCTCATTTGTCCCACTTTGAGGTTTGGTGAAAAATTAATATTTCCAATTTTAGACAGTTTCCACTTGCTCCTAATCGGTTCTCCTGATAGGAGCACGAAGACCAATATGTCTTGACAGAAATAAAACATTTTTGAAAAAAAAAATTGAACCGACTTCACAGAACACAAACAGAAGAACCTTCTACACTAAAAAGAGAAAAATAAGAATATAATTTGAAGTCGGTGCAAACTATTCATTTACATCTAAGAAATTCAAAAGAACTTGGGTGCAAAATTGTATCCTGGTACGCTATCGCTCTATTTCTTTTTTTGATAGGTACTTAATCGTATTCACTTGGCACCGACTTCAAATTATATTCTTATTTTTCTCTTTTTAGTGTAGAAGGTTCTTCTGTTTGTGTTCTGTGAAGTCGGTTCAATTTTTTTTTTCAAAAATGTTTTATTTTTCACTTTTTAGCGTAAGTAAATAAATACTGTGTAAATAAAAGTGTATGTGTAAATAATATAGTAAGCTACGAGTACATTAAGACTTTGCTTATCGTAGCTTAAGTAGGAAAGGATAAGAGAAGTCATGGGCAGACCTACTAAAGGACACACCGGAGTTCAGCAAGGGGGAAAACTATCTATCCATAAGGAAAAGAAAATATTTTGGACTACCTCGGGTGTAATACCCTTTCAAACTATTTAATGTTTGACTCAGATTGTGAGTCAGGGTGTGTTGTGTAGTGAGAATGAGGTTTTTTGAATGTTACGGGAAAACTGTCAATCCCTCAGGAAAAAAAATATATGGCGCCACCTTGAGAGTGTGTCCTTTACACTTTCTAACAAAAAAAAATTTTGGAAATCGGTCCACAATTTTCATAAAGTTCAGTGATTGTTTTAGTTTTACGGGAAAACTATTAATCCCTCAGGAAAAAAAAATATATGGCGCCACCTTGAGAGTATACCTCTATCTAACAAAAAAAAATTTTGGAAATCGGGCCACAATTTTCTTAAAGTTCAGTGATTGTTTTAGTTTTACGGGAAAACTATTAATCCCTCAGGAATAACATTTATATGGGACCACTATAAGAGTATACCCTTTCAAACAAAAAAAAAATTTTGGAAATCGGTCCACAACTGACGGAAATATCGGTGAACATACATAAAAAAAAAAAAAAAAAAAAAAAAAAACATACATACAGCCGAACATATAACCTCCTCCTTTTTTTGAAGTCGGTTAAAAATAAGGTGTTATTGTCTTTGATAACTGGATGTTATCGCGTAAATATTTTTGAGGAAACAGCTATTCTCTCAGATCAAGTCACTCAAGATCATCAGAAGATGTCTGAATAGGGTAGTTCCAAACGTCCAAATACATAGTTAGCATTCTATACATGACGGATTGCAAGCCTTTCGCTGCTATATGATACTAACTGGTTTCCCACTATGTTTTCCTTCGCCGTTTAGAGTTCGTGATTTATTAAAACCCATCGGATTGAAAGTCTACACTTGGCCGAGACGGTGGCATAGACATACAAGAAAATGAACCGAGTTTAGACTAAGACTAACTAAAAACTGTCCCTAGAAAAACGATCTTTAAATACTCGTACATAGAACGCTTTTTTGTGGTAACAGTTTTGTTTTGACATGTGGTCAACATGGGATTCAACTAAGGTTTAACGTTTATGTAATAAGCAGCATATTATTTATGCCTTATTTTATTCTAGAAAACAAGAAAAATGAAGGCTGCTATCGTTCTTTGCTTCGCTTTGGCCGCTTGTGTCTTGGCTCGCCCGGAAGACAAGTACACCGACCGTTGGGACAACATCGACATTGACGAAGTCACGAGCAACCGCAATCTCATAAAAGCTTACATTGAATGTTGCATGGGCAGGGGAAAATGCAGTCCAGAGGGAAAGGAACTGAAGAGTAAGTAAAAGTATACATATGTAATACATAATTATGTTTTAAAAACGAATAAAAAGAAAACTAACTTCAATGTTGGATGCAGGTGGAAAATTACAAGCAAGAGTGAGGTTTTTACGTTTTACGAGAAAAAACATATCTCTTCGGAATAAACATGTACAGTCAGCAACGAAAGTTGGTCTTTTTAAAATGTCTTTTGTTTTCGAAAACCAAGAAAAAAATAACTTTTCTTGGGAAATTATTATGAACCAATGAGTTTTCCTACCGAAAAACTTATGTGCACTATGCCAGTACTCTCAAACGGTGAAGGAAAACATCGTGAGGAAACCGGCATGTCGTAGAACCTATAAAGCTCGAAAACATGTGTCAAATGCACGAAAAGGAGCCTCTTTGAGGCGCACTTAAAATCCTTTCACAACACTGGTTCAAAGAACTAGTGACACGATAAGAAGAACATTAGGAACCAAGACTTTATCTTCAAATATTAGTAAAAATGTTGGTCATGATGTTACGGATTTCGGAAATATTCAGATTTGTGAAACATAAAATGTTAATTGACTTTCGTTGCTGACTGTACATGGATCCACTTGGAAATACCCTTTCAGACTAACGAAGAATTTTCCAAATCGGTTCTTCTCCTGCAAAGTTTTATTACTCTTTGAAACTCTTCAGATTGTAAGATGATATTCTACTCGTAGATATGTTACATCATTTACATTAAATCTTCATTAAACAGTCCAAGTATCCATTGTTATAATAACACTTAGGTACGTGAGTGACCTTTGTTGTTTATAACAAATATACTCCTGCTAATACTTCTCCTGATCCCGTCATAGTTCGCGGTTATTTTTGTAAAACTAGTTTCCTTAATTTTTATCATAAGATCCGCCATTTTGTTTTTTTTTTTCAAAAAACCTAGGAAGCTACAAGGAAATTTAACGCTTTTCATACATACATACAAGATACGTGCGAAAGACATACCCATTTCTTTGACAGTCGGGTAATAATAAAAATAGGTTTCATAATTGCCTGTTATACCTTTCAAATTGTGAAGGAATTTCTGAAGTAAGCAGTGCTTTTTCAGTACTACAACTAGAACAAAGTTTTATGAAAATTATTTGTTCTTAGGTCGAATTTCGGAAGCGCTTGAGACGGAGTGCGCCAAGTGCACTGACGCCCAGAAGCAAGGCACCGAGAAGGTGATAAGACATCTTATCTTAAACCTGCCCGAATCTTGGAACGAGCTGAAGGGAAAATTTGACCCCACGGGAAAATACTCCAAAAAATACGAGGACAATGTGAAGAAAATCACCGCATAAACATAATGTATCGACGAACAATACGTTCAACGGATCTAGGCCGTTTCGATGCGCATGAGGCGCTTTTTCATACAAAATTGTCTACAAGTATGGAAACGTACATCATAACTGCCTATATCCGTTGGCCGTACTGTACTATATCAGATTTTACTTCTTTTTCGATACCATGGGTATGACAGTGAGTTTTATAGGTAAACAACCCGGGTTTATAAGTATGAATTCATGTTCAGACAGATCTATTAATGATTTGGATGATAAAGGCTTGTGATCTAGATATGTATTTTAATAAATAAATTATTACCTAATAATAATGTTGTCTTTATAAAAATGTATTTTCATTTTATTTAAATATTTCTGTGGCCATCATTTGACGGCCGTAGCTTAGCCATGTCATTTTTTATATGAACAAAAATCAAAAAACCCGACTGCAAGAAAGTCAAATTTTGAGATTTGATTTGAATGCGTAGGTAGGGTACGTAACCTATAATAGGAATAAAACCATTTGAATGCATTCATTGCCAATTTGTTATTCAAAATTAAGTTTAAAAATAACTTATAATAATGTAATCTCCTTATAATTTCCTACATTTTGATACCCCACTTGATATGATTGGTTATTTTTTTTATAAACGTATTTCTGTTTTGCTCCTAAGATCCGCCATTTTGTTTTACTATGTATTTGGTCATATTAAGACAAAATATATTTTTGTAATGTCCTTTTAATTTGAATGAATGAATGAAAGAAAATTATTTTATTGCACACCATTAATAAAATTAAAACAAACAAAAACAAAAGAAAAACCAGATAAAAAATGTACAATGGGCGGACTTATCGCTAAGAAGCGATCTCTTCCAGGCAACCTTTGGATGGAGAGGAACATCAGTGAAAATAAGATTGGTCGGGTGCATAAGATGACAGATTTTTTAAAGCAATAAGACAAACTACTTACATAAACCTAAAGTTATTAAAAATAAATACATATACCTACTCAATAAAAAAAAATATACCTACAAACATAAAATAAATTAAAAAAAAAAAAATTCCTTCATTTTGATACCCTACTCGATATGATTGGCTAAAAATAAAAAAAATCTATCTTATGACACGGGTTATTGAAACAAATGTAACGATAGGTACCCTAAAAGTCGAAATCCATCCAGTGGTTCGGAAGATACGAGGGAACAATAGTACATTGTACCACTAGAGAGCAAAATGAGTTTTTGCTGCGAGTGCCGAGTTTGAATCCCGAACAAACGAGGGATTCTATATTTGAATCACGAGCGTAGCGAGTGATTCTAAGTTAGAATCCTGAGTGTAGTGAGGGATTCAAAAGCACAAGCAACAAATTATTTTGCTCTCGTGTGATACATACAATTTTTCACCTTACTAGAGAAAAGATACAAAATGTAAGGAAAATCAAGAGCCGACCCATTCATCATAAAAAAAAAAAAAATTTTAGCAAGATATTACAAAATTCTTTTAACTCCGAAGGATAAATCTTCGTCACTGGATTCACTCATTATTAAATCTGTCAGTTTATTTCAGCGAAATATCTAAAATTGTTTTACGTATAAATTCCCGCCGTTAGATAGCTAAACAAATTGACGCAATTTTTTTTTTTTGCCCCGCAACTGGCAGGCTACAGTCCAAAAACCAGATCACCTTGCCCTCTAATGCTATTCGATTCTCATTGTTTGCCGCATTCTAAATTCAAATCACTTTTCCACATAGTATGAGCAAAGTAGAGTTTTGCTCACTGTTTTTACGCGGCAAAAGCGCCCTCATTGAGCTAGTAAGGTGAAAAGAAATTTAACGCATTACAGTCATGTATGTAATGCGTTAAATTTTTCGTTAAACGTTAAGCTACCCTTCCTTCGACAGTCGGGTAGTAAATTTTGAATGTAAGTATATAATTATTACCTATTAAACGTAACAGGTCTTCCTCTAATCACCTAAATACCTATTGGTAAAATAAAAAGTGTACTGGTGCGAGTATTTTGATTTTGTTACCAAATTTCCACTTTTATAAAAACTCTTTGCCATCCAGCGGAAATTTTGTGATACACGTAAATCTTTTTTCTGTACTTATCTTTTTGCATCAACGCAAACCTACCTATACAAGTGCTTAATAACAAAATTTGAATATTTATGAATAACAACAATAGCTAAAACCGGAATTCAGTGATTAAAATAAGTAATAAGCACTTAACAATAGCTATACGTACGTAAGCTAGCTTATCCATACTATCCATACTTCCATACTAATATTATAAATGTGAAAGTAACTCTGTCTGTCTGTCTGTTTGTTACGCTTTCACGCCCAAACCACTGAACAGATTAAGCTGAAATTTGGCATAGTTAAAAGTTGTATCCCAGGCAAGGACATATACCTTTTATCCCGAAAAAATGAAAAAATCCCGAGGGATCGCGGGTCACACCGCGGGAGCGCAGCTAGTAATATTATAAATGTGAAAGTAACTCTGTCTGTCTGTTTGTTACGCTTTCACGCCCAAACCGCTGAACAGATTAAGCTGAAATTTGGCATAGTTAAAGGTTGTATCCCAGGGAAGGACATAGGCTACTTTTAATCCCAAAAAAATGAAAAAATCCTGAGGGCCACCGGGGGTCACACCGCGAGAGCGCATCTAGCCTATCATAATATTATGCCCACCTGTGACGCAGAAGGTTGCGGGATCGATTCCCGCCACGGGATAAATGTTTTTACGATCATTTGCAATCTGGGTGTTTCTAATAGTTTAATTTAAGACTAGCGGATATGACTATCCCCTAGAAATAAGCTTCTAAACGGATCTGGAATACACAAAAGATCTTAGAGAATGTCTACCGCGCATCGCAGGAGTGATCCTGTTTTAGTGGATATACAGGGTGTAAAAAAAGACGTCTACCTAAGCCGAAAGGGTTAGGTACAGCATCCCAACACACAACCAAATCCAGAAGGATTTTCCGAAAAAATCATTATATCCGGAGAAAACCGACCTCGCACAGCTGGTCGAGCGTATACTAGGCCCATTTTTATACGTAGATTGCTGGATTTTGTGTTTTAATCGTTTTTTTTCGCTAAAGATGTTCAGAATCATGGTCTGATTGCAACCCCTCAGTTTTCGGTAGCAGTCTTTTTACACCCTGTTTATTAGAAGATAATGCAGTGACAGCTAAAATCTATATACTATAACAAACTTAAACTTAACTATTTTTAGGGCACCTTTATACATTTCTAAGTATATATACTTTATACATGTAATAGTTTTAAATGAAACGATGCCCACCTACCGACCATTATATTTCTATGCATGAGAGCGGAGTAATAAGCCAGACAACGAGATAGATTTATACATCTAATATTACCTACATTTTAGTAGCTGCCACAATGACAAAGGCCTTACTTTACTAGAGCATTACACAGTGGCGTAGCTACCGGATGGCTATGCGGTGCAGTGTACCGGGGCCCCCAAGCTCAAGGGGCCCTCGGACTCTGAGTCAGAGCAAGAGAGTCCGGAAGGTTAAATAAAACAACTGCATTTCTAGATTTTTCAAAATATGTACCTAAGTAAGTACAATCAGCCCAGAAAATGACGAATCAAATGGCAAGTTTTTACAAAATGTTTACATTTTGCGACAACCTGCATATTTTGACAGTTAGGGCCCCAGTTTATTTTGCACCAGGGCCCTTGGCTACCTAGCTACGCCACTGGCATTACAACTTTTTTTCTATCTCCGCCTAAAAATACAATAGCAAATACCTTACTACTTACAACTTTAAATGTCGTTCTCATGGCAGTAAGTAATTTATTATCCATCAATGTATAACAACACTTCTGCGTACGTCAACAGCGTTGGATTCACAGTTTTATGACTAATTAGGTACAAGCGTTGGTGGAGTTTTTTCTGAGCATTTAATTACCTTTTTTTACTCATGTGTAATACAATAAAATTTTCATGAACAAGGCTTTAAAAACTCTGGAAAAACAAATTACTAGGAAGTTATTTTTATAGAAAAAAACACGGGAGCTTCTTTTTTGGCCTGTTGATCTCAATATAAATTATTAAAGCTAAATGTGTTAGGTTAACCCTGTTTCTAAAGAAAAATAAAGGTTTTTTTTATGAAAAAATCCTTAAATAGGTCCATCAAGAGCTTCGAATTAGCAATCGAATGACATGACATCACAATAGGATGAGTGATTTGGGCAAGAATAAACAGGTAGGTACACTATGACCCTTTCAAACAAACAAAAAAATATTTGAAAATCGGTCCACAATTGACGGAATTGTCGTGTAACAATATAAAAAAAACATATACACAGCCGAACATAGAACCTTCTCTTTTTTTTGAAGTCGGTTATAAACAATGATTCATCGCCGAGTTCGGTCCAAGATCATCAGGCATTCAAGATCTTTCGACGATTTTTACACACACGCAATATTTTTAGGGTTCCGTACCCAAAGGGTAAAACGGGAACTCTATTACTAAGGCTTCGCTGTCTGTCTGTCTGTCCGTCTGTCACCAGGCTGTATCTCATGAACCGTAATAGTGAGACAGTAGAAATTTTCACAGATTGATGTATTTCTGTTGCCGTTATAACAACAAAATATTAAAAAACAGAATAAAATAAATATTTAAGGGGGGCTCCCATACAACAAACGTGATTTTTTTTTGCCGTTTTTATAGACTATGTTACGAAACCCTTCGTGCGCGAGTCCGACTCGCACTTGGCCGGTTATTTTTCTTGTTTACCCTTGAGAGTTTTGGCATTTGGCACCATTTTGGCACCTTTGATAACTATCAACCTGTACTTTCACCCTAAAACGAGTTTGAGTATTTCATCATTGCTTACGTTCGAGATAAAAAATAAGACTAGATAATAGGTAACTTGTCTGGAAGAAATCTTTATTATCGTTTTTAAGTGATAAAACCGCGCATTGAACATTATTTCGTCAGATTTTTATTAGTACTTCAGTTTGAATAAGTATTTTTATTTACAGAAACTAAACTACTTCACATTTACATATATTTACAAAATACAACAGGATTAGTCAAGCTATCTAAGGATCGTTAGAAACGATCTATAGATCTTAAGTTTGAATGTTAATTAAAACAAAGAGAATTCCATTAATTCAACTCTATTCTGCCGTATCGGTCTTTTTCTGACGGAAGACATATTATATATATCTTGTTTCGGTTACAATAACGTCTGACAATATCTTGCTTACAATACTGTCGCAGTAATTATTCTCACAAGATTTTGACCTGAATGAAGACCTTGACCTGCAGAGGAAGCGTAATAATAGGATGCGAAGTGTACCACAGAATAATAATACTCAGTAAAAAGTAATTAACAAGTATGCGAGCCTGCCAGGTGAATATAATCTAGGGTTCTGGCTTTTTTTTTCTGTACTTTTGTATATAAAACACGCATGATACGCAACTAGGAACAGTGTTGAGCTTGAGATCGTAGAGACAACAAGTAATAAGGTAAATTCATTGTTCGTAATTATACCTATAATACGAGTAAGTAGGTATATTTATTGTCATGTTGACCGCGATGCCCTTATAGAATTTTCCGACATGTCCAATTGTGAGTAGGTATTTTAAACTTTGGATTACTTAAATATCCCTGTTTTTGTAAAAATATTTCCGTGGTAAATGATTTAGTGAAAAGCTTGTGTTATTGTATTTTAAAGAACTCTTTTTACTTAATTTGTAACCCCGCCATTTCCGTTTGTGATCATCATCTTTAAAACAAAATATTGCGTTTACTAAGTACCAGTCAATGTAGTATGTATATATGTGTGTCAATGTCCTGACTGTGCTATGTTCAATATATATTTTTTTTCCACAAAAAAAACAATTAAATCAGATGTGCTTAGTAAATCAAACCCTTATTTCACCTAAGCATATTTTACAAATTACCCTAATTGAATTAAGCATCTAGAAATACAACCAGAAATCAGTTATCCACTGCGGATTTTGTATACTTATTCACTAAGTAACGACTGGTGACGGAGTTTTGAGGCCGCCTAAATGCCTCCGTCATGGCTTAATTAAACGTGCCCTCCGAAGCACGGAAGTGCTCGGCGGTCACCCATTCAACGTTGCTTCACTACGACGATCTATCAAGATAAGCTACTCCACGAGCACTACTGAGTCTTGACAATGATTTAGTATGCTGTAAGCAGCCATCGTGCATATCGTCTATTCCCAGTAGGTCGGTTCTTAGGTCGGAATACTAAACTACTGCAACTTTTCTCTATTGAGCTTCTAATTTCAACTATTCGAAATATCTCTTTCAGTATAAACATGAAGGCTATCGTACTCTGTTTCGCTATGGTGGTGGCAGTCTCTCTCGCCCGTCCCAGCGACGAGTTCTACACCGACAAGTACGACAACATCAATCTAGATGAGGTGCTTAGCAACCGGCGCCTTCTCCTTCCCTACGTCAAGTGCACCCTGGACCAGGGCAAGTGCGCGCCAGACGCCAAGGAACTCAAAGGTAAGACCCGAGCAGTGATCTTGCTTGATTCTTCAAACGTTTCATGGCGATTGACGTCTGCTTGTGTCCTACGTCCCTTAATGGGGCAAGTGTGTGCATTGTGCAAGTGTGCATGGTTGAAGCTTTTTATACTAACATTTGAAGGGAATGAACACCAAACAAAAAGTGATGCTAAATAACAGCCCTGGAATAATAATTGTTGAGTTTCAAGGGTGCTAGAAAAACAAAAAACGAAAAATGAATTGACTCAGATGTTGCTGTGAACAGAATTATAGCAGTGAGTGAGGTCAGTAACTTTACAAACAAGTTTACTTTCTTCCGAAAACATTCATACCATCTACTACTAATTTATTATTCTATCATAAAATACCTAGTATTATCAGTCCTTTAAACACAAGCTCTATATATTTGACGATTGACTTGGGATGTGTGAAAAAATCCAGCGCCCTCTAGTATCTAAAATCAATACCTACCTTCACTAACTCGCCTTACAAAGTATGTTATTTACACTATATTTTTCATTCATCAGAACATATTCGTGAGGCTCTCGAGAACAAATGCGGCAAATGTAACGAAGCACAGAAGAAGGGCACGGAGAAGGTGATCAAGCATCTTATCAACAACGAAGAGGAGTTCTGGAAGGAGTTGACACAGAAGTACGACCCTGAAAACAAGTACACCACCATGTACGAGAAGGAACTCAAAGATATCAAAAAAGCTTGAATGGACTAGTGACTAGTGTATATTGGATAAGAAAATAAAGATTTTGTAAAAATTTGCTGCATTTAACTTAAGACTGTTTTTAATAACTGTTTAGGTCAAGTTTAGGTACTCTTTTAGGCAGGAAAGACTAAATAACTAGAAAAAACTACTAAGTTTACCGTTTTTAGTATTTTTACTTACTTAATTTAAATATAATTTATATTACTAATTAGTTATAATAAATAAGATGTACCTTAGTAATAATAGATGATAGATCTAGGTACTAATTAGCTTTCAATCGAGGTTAACCTCCCAGAGATTGCGGGGCTCGGAGCGTATTAAATCTTTTATTACTGCAAAAAAACAATTGTTCGCATATTCGTCTGAATATGAATTAAAATGAAGTAATATTCTCCTATTTTTTGGTCTTTAGTTCAAGCCTTTAAACACGCTATAAAGTAGGCACAACAAGCACATGCGAATTTAGTTTCACCAGGTCACATTTTATCACTTTGATTTACGTAAATATATCGCTGTGTCGATGTTACGATTTAGTAATCCGAAAACGGTTCACTTTGCTAAATACACATGCGTAATAGGTAAACAGTGTTTTATATGCGTTTTGCTACGTTTTTGGCGCGTCATTTGTATGTACGAGTATACGTAAGTGCGTTCGGTTTGTCGAATTGAAAACCAGTAAAATTCTATACGAAACGCGTAAAAATATTTGATTTTTGTAGTCTATTTGCAAATAACTCATTGCATCGTTATTATGTATAATTTAGCATACAGAGCGATACAAGTCTTCAGACTACTACTCATATTAACTATAATACTTTTATAACTCTTCTTATCAAGTAATAGCAAAGCTTTTTATCAGTGAAAACTTTTTTGATTCGTAGTTTCTGAGATTAATTAGTTTACAAAATACCTACTTATAAAACAATGTTTCCACTTTTCCTTATAAGTAATTAAAATATAGTGATAAACAAAGATCAAGAACTGGTTCATTGATCCTTTGTTTAATTATAAAATGATGACAAAGAAAATCATTCTAGTTTTTTTTTTAATTTAAACCAAGCTTTCATTTGTATCTTAAATATTTATGTGTTTTACACGAATACGTAAGGTAGGTATTTTAACCTCGGCATAGACTAATGAATATGAAAGATTCGAGGAAGCCTAGAATCGATAAAATAAACAAAATGTTCCACGCGACGTGCGTAAATCAAGTTCGCAGAAAACATAACCAGTTCTGGATCTCAAAGCCAATGTCCTGACAACTATATAAAAAAACATTAGCTAAACCACCTCATAGTTCTTGTGGACAGCAGCTTGATCAGTGAACTCTTCCGGATTATTTAATAAATCAAGTAAGGTTTTATTTTAGAAAATATTTTGTAAAATCATTGTTTATCACGTGGTTCATGTTTAATTCTCCATAGTCTCGTTACAGTTATAAAATTTTATTATTATTACTTAAGTTATAAAATGAGTCTAATTTTTAATCTCTTTTGAGCTTTGAATCTGGTCTTGAGTGTTGGTCTTATTTTAGAACGGCCCTCAAACTACACTCAGCTGAAAACTTGCAGAGTTGCAAAACTGTTATTGCTTGCTACACCAATCATAGTCAGTAATCTTTTTATTCTCAAGCGTGTTTTAATCGCAGATCAAACTGGCGAAAAAGTTTGGATTTAATTTTCAACCGACTTCAAAAAAGGAGGTTCTCAATTCGTCTGTATGTTTTTTTTGTATCTTGTTACGCGATTGTTCCGCCATTTGTAGACCGATTTAATAACGTTGTTATTTATCCTGATGCTGATGATGATTGGATATGCTTTATTTATTATCCCTGGGTCAATTACTCGAAATTATGTCTGTTCTGTTTCATTTAAAATTTAATTCCAGAATGAAAATCGCAGTGCTATGTTTCCTTGCTGCCCTTGCGCTGACGTCAGCGCGTCCCGAGACCTATTCGGACAAATATGATACCATCAACCTAGACGAAATCCTGAAAAACTCCCGGCTGCTCACGCCCTACATTAAGTGCACGCTGGAGCAGGGCAAGTGCACATCAGAGGGCAAGGAGCTCAAATGTAGGTATATCAGGGCATTTTCAAAACATTAATTAAATTAATAAATATTGCTGGACATTTCACACAGCATCTGGTTTCAAAGTAAGCAGAGCTTGTATTAAGGCCACCACATGACTTTACTTACACTACTTTACAAAAAGTACCTACCTAGTATATCACTAGGTAGGTACTTTTTGTAAATACATAGGTACATTCATTTTAATATCGTTTGGCTACTAGAAGAATTTGTAAGTAAATGTGGTCAAATCTTTATTTAGGAACAATAGTAGCGGCAATAGGTATAATGGAAATCTGCAGTTCAGTTTCATTATTTATTCCCAAAGTGGTTAAGGTACTCAAATATTATTTATAAACTAACAAAAGAACCAAGGCTCAAGATACCTGCAAGAGAAACTGGCTCAAGAGATAATCCAGTTTAATTTCAATGTCCCATAACGAGAGACCAAGGGCATGTTTAATTTTCGAGTCAAGCATTAACTTCATTATACAAATACAAAAATATTTATTTGAAACAACAAAACAAATTGAAACTAAAACACTTGAGAACGATACTGATAGCAAAAGTATAAGACTGTGTCGCAGCTAGTAACGCCTCCTCAAACCAAAGAAACCAAAGACGGTACAAATGCTAGTCCAACTCAGATAGGTCACTGTAGATCGATCGGAAAGAATGATCACCCTTTATTGGGAAATTGCAAACAATAATTATAGATTGACTTGTCATTATTTGCAAATCTTTATTGTAACTTTTGTTCCCAGCTCACATCAGAGAAGCCCTAGAGACCTATTGTAAGAAGTGTACAGAGACGCAGAAGTCTGGAACCCGTCGTGTCATCGGTCATCTCATCAACAATGAGCCCGAGTACTGGGACCAGCTAACGGCCAAGTACGACCCCAGCCATAAATACGTTCAGAAATACGAAAGTGAACTTAGAGCTGTTGCACAAAGTTGAATTTTGACTGATTAGGATATATATAATAATAATAATAGATAAGTTGTGAAAATATAGTTTTATTTTTATTTATTTTGTTTCATTGATAATAAGGAAGAGAGAGATCCTACATCAATGGTAGGTAATAAGTATTATTTATTGCTTTTATGAGCATTTTTACGAAGACATAATCTTCGTTTAAACTGGTTAAACTTTTTCTGTTTTATTTTATGTGTGTACTTCAATATTTACGTTTTACCTTTTCCTTAAACATTTCTTAAAAATTAAAAAGCCTGCAGTAAAACTATTTTAAAAAATTAAACGTTTTCCTTGTTCAAGTACCTACGAGTCTTACAGGTTTACTAATTCGATAACCACTGAGTAGGTATAAGGTCGATTGAGTAGACAGGATGGCTGAGCCTCTTCTATCCAAAAAATGACAGAACGACATCCTATTGATTTTAGGCACAGGTTTTTTCCTACTGATATACAGGGTTATTTGTAAAACACTGATAACCTCTCAGGACTTCAATAGGATTCAGGATCATAATCAAAAACTTTTGTTCTGACTTTTTACAATTCATAATACATTTAACAAAAACAAACCTTCAAAATTTCTTTGTCCTATCTAACACATTTCAACTCTCAAGTTCAATCGCCCTCGCCGTCCTAACCCCACTCCCCTCACTATTGTAGTATCGCTTTCTTTCTAGAGATTTCGTAGCATTTACAGAGTTCAATTGAAATATTTTTATTTTTGTATGAAAATCTGATGAATTTTTAAAAGTCATAGAACAAAATGTTGATAATGTTGTTAGTAACATAGTCCTGAGAGATTGTCCATGCTTTATAAATAACCCTGTTCACAGACAATATATACTACCCTGTTTAACTATGTCTAAAGGTATATTTTTCTCTTGTTTTTCATTGGTTCTACGACATGCCGGTTTCCTCACCATGTTTTTTTATTTATACCGTTTGAGAGTAGGTAAGTGTAGTTCATGAATTCATTACCGGTTCTACTTAGCTATACCGTATTTAGATATTTAATATTTAGGTAGGTACATTTAGTACATTTAAATTGGTCTTTTCGCTAAGTATAGGTCATTGACTTATATGATACGAAAAAATTACCGGTAAGTATGTACTCTAATATTAACACGAAGTTGTACCGTAATCTGAAATGCTTAGGCTTTTCTGGTTTTGATTCATATACACCCCAGCAAAAATGTTTTAATAGCTTTTAATTAACTTGCAATGTTTGTATGTTTGTCCGGGTCCTACTTCCCGGTGGCAGATTGAGCTAAATTTTGGTACACTTATGAGTCTTCGGCGACAATGCAATAATAACAATTATCTGATCTGATGATGGAGTCAAGAGCTGTGCAACGGAACTCTTTAGAAAAAAGGGCGATTTAGTTGAAACTCGGTTAGTGGATCAAGTATTATCTACTTTTTTTTTAAATATGGTAACAGTGAGTAGATCTAATGATGGAGTCAAGAGCTGTTCAACGGAACTCCTCAGAAAATAGGCCGATTGAGTCGAAACTCGGTTTATCGATCAAGTAGCATCTAAAATTTTAAAATATGATGACAGGTCTAGAACTAGAACTAGAAGCCGTTCAAGGGAACTCCTCCTGAATAATAGTAGTAGTATTTGGGATCATAATAAATTAGCTCACGGTCACCTAATTAAAAGCTTGTACCTATTGAAAATAATTTTTCAAAACAAACTTATTTTAAATTAAGTACAAAAAAATAGTTTAGCATAATGATGCTTTATTCAACATCATTAGTCCTCAGCCACCAAGAAAGCTTCATACGTGTCCTTGAATTTGTCTCCAGGGTCGTATTTTGCCTTAATCTGCTCCCAGTAGTCCTTCTCATTGGCTTTGATATGAGTGACTACTTTCCTTGCTCCTGCGCGTTGTTTTTGAGTGCATTTTTTGCAACCATTTTGCATGCCGTCTTTGATGTGTGCTGAAAAAATATTAACAGCTTAAAACACGGTAAGCCGGTTTTGATTTTATAGCCAACTTAAATTACAGGTGTCGGAAACTTGTTTGTGTCAATAAAACAGGCAACCATTTGAGGAAGTTGAGAACGTTTTTGTAGTATCGTTATTATAGTTTTGTTGAACCATGAAAGTTATATTGGTCCGAATTATTTCTGTTTTCGTGATTTCATAATATAATATACCTTTTAACTCTTTCCCTTCAGCAGTACAGCGTCCTTTATCCAGGATACATTTCAAGTACGGCACAAGCAGCCGCTTGTTCGCCAAAATCTCATCATAGTTGATGCCGTCATATCGGTCTGTGTATTGCTCGGCTGCTGAGATGGTCACCACTGCTAGGAGGGCTGATAGTACTAGCCAGTTCATCCTGAAATAAAAAATTGGTTGTCTGTAAAGTCGGTTTACTGACGATAGTTGAACGTGACAACGTCTACGCATCGCTCACTCAAGTAGGAGAGAGACGGATGTCGAACGATGCCGAACGCAAAGGCCGATTGTGCTTCTTTGTCGCTCGTTCCGCGCTCTCGCTTGCACTTCAAGCCTTACATGGAATGCCTCAGAGCGAGGTAACGCCGCATGACGTCATGTTTTTTCGTGCGTGCAGCCGGCTCTATCGAATTATAAGACGTTGTCACGTCAAAAAAGTGGAATATTCTAGTAAGCAATACGTATTATGTAGGTACAGCAAAAGTAACTACACGAATATTTTCAATTACAGTACGAATATTTTCGATTACAAGCCCGTATTCTACTACCAGTAATACCTAGAAAAATGCTGATAATTTTGAAACTGAACTGATTATCATGATTGATAGCTTAAAATTAATCTCGATAAAGTCACCTTTCAAACCAATAAAATTAAATTGATATCGGTCCATTTGTATATGAGCTACGATGCAACAGACAGACACACACACATCCATCGCGATGAAAAACTTACCCCTTTTTGCGTCGGCTGTTAAAAAATAATCGTAATCCAGTTTACTTGCACCTGGAGAATTGTATTTGCAAACCACACGGCGAAAGAATAACCTGAATAATACCTTTTCTAGATTAGATCCTTAGGAGCTTACCTTATCTTAGACTGCACAGTTTCCCTTTGCGTGATGCTGATCAAAGGGTACTAAAGGCTTGTGAAAACATGCATTGTTTTATAGACATCGTCTTTATTGATATCTGTTGCGGAAAACACAATATCAATGGTGCATCCCATTGTTGTAGCAATTAATAAGGAGGTATTGCAATAATTATTGATTGCAATTACATGAGCACGTGAATCATAAGGCTAGTTCAATCATGAAAGAAACCGTAGATTGTTAGAGCGATTGAAAGGCGTGAAGGTTTTCAAAACAACTTAATCCCTGCAGGCAGGATTCATTGAATACAAAGTGCAATAAAGATAAGACAATGGATTCAGTCTATAATTTTAAAACTAGACTGACGAAGCTTGCCTATTTTATCAGCTTCTTCCTTCAAACACCTAAAACAACGCTTTTTTCGGATTTATACATCCATACTAACAATGTGAAAGTAACTCTGTCTGTCTGTCTGTCTATCTGTCTGTCTGTCTGTTTGTTACACTTTCACGCACAAACCGCTGAACAGATTAAGCTGAAATTTGGCATAGTTAAAGGTTGTATCCCAGAGAAGGACATAGGCTACTTTTTATCCAGAAAAAATGAAAAAATTCCGAGGGACCGCGGGTCACACCGCGGGAGCGCAGCTAGTGTTGTATAAAAACTAGGTAAAAAAAATTATTAAGACTTCATGAAGGAAAATGAGTTTAGACGGAAAAAATAGTTTTCGGGACATCTAAGACGACTTTATTATGCCTATTAAAGTGGAAATTCGATGATCTCTGTGGCGCAGTGGGTGAAAGCCCGCTTGGGACGCAGAAGGTTGCGGGTTCATGCAGTCCCTTATTCTTTACTTAGCGCCTTACTAATAAATGTGATGTAAAGTTATTCTCGGAATAAAATAGGAATAACCATACATTTTGACAGTTTACACTCAGGAATAACTTTATACCATGTTTATTAGTAAGGCCGTTAAGTTTTTGTATGATCTGCAACTATTTATCTCGGGTCTGGGTGTTTCTATGTATTTATATGTGTGCCAAATAAATATTTCATCTTATATGATGTATGTAGTTAGTAGCATAGGTATCAGTTAATATCTGATTCCCATAGTGCCTACAAGCTTTGCTTAGTTTAGGGCTAGATAGATGATGCTGTGTGAAATTCCCAGCATTATTTATTTAAATCGGCAAGAACGTTTCAAAGTATTATTAGATTCACTAGGAAAATTCTAGAAAAAAATATCAAAAAAAAGCATCAAATCTACTGCCGTGGCTGCTGATGATTACTCGATGTATTTCCTGATAAGACATCGTTTTATAAAAAAAAAATTTAATTGTTTTTTTTTATTGTATAATTATTATTGGTAGGTATTGAGAAAATCATTACCGTTACTAGCAAGCTGCATCCGGTATAAGATGATAAATTATGGTACTTAATTTGAGTAATTTGAGAATTTATGATTATTACATACCTAAACATAGCAATGTGTCTAATAAGTTATTGTATCGTGTAATAAGTTTTTTGTTTAAAAAAAAAAGACTAATCCACTTTCGTCAAGTTGGTAAAAAGATTTAACCCTTTTTACATAAGTCATTGTACATTTTTATCTGGTTTTTCTTTTGTTTTGATTTTATTAATGGTGTGCAATAAAGAATTTTCATTCATTCATTCATAATTTCATAAAGTTAGTAACGCCTTTTGTTCTGGTGAGAGCAAACGCTAAGCGCGCGTTGAAATCTTTTACATTGCTTTCAACTCTGAGCAAAAATATCCTACTATGGTAAATAATTTTTGCTCGTTTAGTTTGTTAACAACGTTTCTCTCTAGTAACTTGTTCAAATGACAATTAATTATTATTACACTTATTCAACTGCACAGATAAATATGTATGATAATGAAAATTAATGTCGAATTTGAATATTCCTGTATTTATACGATTGGTTAGCAGACAAAAGTAATCAGATTAATGTTATCGAACTATGTTATATTTCAAGGAGTTCTTTAGCACATAAGAAACAAAACCAAATAGGAACAAAAAAATAATATATTAAAAAACATCACATAAAATTACACATCAATATCCAACTTTACTCAGGAATTTCGATTCCATTGGCCTTTGCGCGGTCTTCGTACTTCTTCCTGTACTTGCCCTCAGGGTCAAACTTGGCGGTGATCTCCCTCCAGATGTCCAGCTCGTTCTTGATGAGATGCTCAATCACCCTGTACGCTCCCTTTTCTTGAGCTTCCGTGCATTTCTTGCAGCCGGTTTCGATTGCTTCCTGAAGGTGTTCTGGAAACCAGAAGTTTGGTTTAAAACTTTCTCTCGGCACAAAAAAAAACGTACATAGATCGCTTCTAAAACAGATGAACCGATTTTTTTTGTTATATTAAAATTATGTCACAACTGTATTTTCAGGACAAGGTAGACTTAATATTCATAATTAAGAATGTGATTAAAAAAATCTGCTTAACTTCGATTACCTGCGTGAAACTCACACTCAACAATCAATATAATTTACAATGATAAACCAATCTAATATTGTTATTGCAAATAAAACCAGTGACTGCACTTACTACTGGGTTTTTATAAGTGGTACCTACGCGTGACACGCAACAGAAAATAGTCTGGTGTACTCGTAAGACGATTGCTATTAACACTATTATCCTTACGGATTACTTCATCTTCGACTTTTTCTAATCCTTCGCCAGTTGAATCCACTGCCTTCCCGCCACCGCCACAATATTATCAGACTATCTGGCTGGTGGTCTGCCTGGTGTTACATTTTTATAATAGACTATTGAATGCTAATCTATTTACCTTTGAGCTCCTTGCCGTCTGGACTGCACTTCCCCTTGTCCAGCACACAGTTGACGTAAGCCACGAGCAGACGCTTGTTCTGCAGGATCTCGTCCAAGTCGATGTTGTCGAATTTATCTGTATACTTGTCTGCAAGAGCCGTCGCGGCCAACACGCATAGAACGATGACCACCTTCATTTTTGACTGGAACAAATGTTACATTACGTAAGAGCTTGCCAAATTTCGTGCCCTGGACCCTAATCGCCATTTACACGATACCATTCTGGCATAAGTACCATTCTTGCCTCTTACCACAGAAAATTAGATCTTGCTTCGTTGAATTTGAGAAAGCAAGAATGGTATGCCAGAATGGTATCGTGTAAATGGTTTTTGATAGCAGAATGATTAATTAAGGAAATGGAGGAGAGGGTTGCTAAGAAGACAGATTCAACTCAAGATTTCAACTTCTTAGCGAATATTTACACTGAACAATAAATTATTTCTATAATATACCACCAACGGTGAATAGTATAAAAATAGTAAAATGAATGTGATGCCATGTGCCTAGATAATAACAGATTACAGCATAAATTGTAGTTTTACCCATAGAATTAGTATGTGACTAAGCTAGAAATCGTGAGTACAAACCACAGTACAAACTGGGTAGACGTATGATTACCATTACCATATCTTGCGCTTGTCATTTCAGATAATTTGCCTCCTAAATTACTACTACTAAAATATTATAGTATTTAGTTATTTTGAGAACTAACAGTGAGCAGTTTGTATTTTACTCTCAGGAAATATTTCATAATTTGTAATAATTTAACTATGACTAATGAAGAAACATTCAAATTTTTCTAAAGTAAGAAGAGAAGGATTATTGAGTTAACTCGCGAGCGACGGCGAGGGTGATGACTAATCCTGAGACAGTGAGGGATTCAAGAGGGCCAAAGGCTAAGACAGCTTTATTCCCTACTTTTTACGTATATTGCAAAAAAAATAAGGCTCTGTTAAACCTTGCCGTTGCAATCCACAATGAGTTCAACGCTACAGTTAAGGTTTTCAACAAAAAAAAATTATCCTTGACCACCTACCTAAAACATCATTGGGATTTGGCACCAATTTATTTTTTGAACCGTCCAAAATCGCACCACTGATAGTTTCCTGCGGTAATCTATGGTTGTGTCCATTATATCATTTTTACAGATTACAGGATAACCGGGCCCTATCTACATTTAGTTGAAATTCAGAACTTTTAACAATTTTTTTATAGACGTGCAAAATCACATCATTTAAAGTTTTGCGCGGTCATGTTTATATTATATTAGCTTTGTGTAAGTTCACTATATTAATATTTTTATTGTAAAACATAAACTTATGACCTACCGTATGCAATCCCAGTAAACTGTAATCACAAGAGCCAAGTGACTTATGATGCCGTTGTAATCACATACGAGTATTTATACTGGACTAAGTACGTACGTAAACTTAAAGCATCTAATTTGCCCCTGGGTTTGTTCATTATTTCATTTGTCTTCGATGCATTAAAACCACACACTGTAGGTACAGGGTGTTCCGCTTATTTTGATACAAATTTCGTGAAAACAATGAAATTACTTGAGATAATAAGCTGATTGTAATCACTGGCCTTAAGATGTTGCAAGTAATGATACTTGTCCTTGTGATATAGCATGTGTTAATTCAATTCTTAATTAGCGAATACAAATAATGATTACTATCTGTAACTACTAATAGCTAATAAAGAAAGATTTGTTTGTAATCGGTAAACTTTGAAACTACTTACTTTTAACTTTCGTTTGTGGACGAGATCTTCTTTCGTTTATTTGTTCATTATTAGACTACTTAACGTTAGACGCATAAATTTAGGTACCTAAATTTTTGCACAGCCTTCTCGATTATGTAACTCTTGTTTTCGTGTAATATTGTCAACATCCTTAATCAAACATATTGATTGTTATTAACTGGTTCTGCAGACATTAAGAGTGTGCCACTTTTGAAACTGCACACAGTGATGTAACATGTTGCACAATTACAATAGGTATTTATACACTCTACTATTTGATAATGAGTTGCTAAGAACTTAGCATCTTTGGTCTACATTAGATGTATTTTACCCTTTAAGTATGCCATTAAGTAAGCCTTAAAGTATGCTTGGCTACTTGGACTTAGTAACTTGATTTAAGAATCAGTTTTTTTCCAACCTATAAGCAGTTCTTTATAAGAGTTACATGTTGTGCGGCCATTTAAGCCTTCTGATCATCGTTCCACGTTTAAACTATCAATTTGATAAGTACCAAATTTACTCTTTGGTTTCACAGAAATGTATTTTACAATAAAACATGGGCAAACCACACTTAAAACTCTTTCATTAGAGGACATTTCTGCAATGTATCTATTTTCTCTTATTTACCTATCTCTTTGCTCTTCGAATTTTTAACATCAACCTGTATCTACTATGTGGGGAAATAGTCGAGTCGCCTCTTCCGTTGTTCTTTAGACCTTCCACATTACGTGCTATGTATTTAATCATGACGCCAAACCACATGTGCCTAAAGATTTCCCATGATGTGATGGCTCATTTTGTTTATAAATTAGGCGAACAGAATTATATTCTATATCCTAGAATTATATTACGAAGTACCTTAGAACTATAACAAAACTATCTCTTATACGATACAGGCTGGGGCAAAACTATACCTCATTGACTTTTTGTTTTATAAATAAGTAAATTCTTAGAAAACTTTTTGAATATTAAATAGATACAAAGTGGTTGATCGACGGGCGAGTAAAACCCGCGGGTTTATGGTTAGTCGTAAACATGAGGAGCCATGAGCCATCAGGAAACCGCGGTATTGCAATGATGCACCGGCGAGCTATCTCTGATAAGTTTAACCTTTTTAAATATCTGAAAAAGTCTCACATTAAGATTGATTTCATATTATTCAATGCTGTTTTTAGCATTGCCGAAGTTTAAAATATTTTAGCATCTCCTGTTTATCTACTTAACTAGGTTAGGGTGAAAAAATGGAAACACAGTTTTTGCAAATACGCCCGAAAACTGTATCAAAATTCTACTTTACCCTATTAGCTCATATTGTACTGATGAATAACGATCTAGTCTAGTTCCTTCTAAGATGATGGACATTCTAGAGTAGGTACATACGTAGTTAGTTATATTTTTTGTTTTTAAGGCCTTGCTAGTTGTGTAACGCCTCAGAGCTCCTTAATTTGTTTGTCGGAACGGATCTCAAAATTAAAGTAGGCATTATATCTCACTACAAATGCGAGTGTTTGTGCGAATCTAGACAAATGAGGCAACTGGTAAAGCTAAGCCAGTCTGTGCAGCTGCATGTCTCAAAAAGCACTTTTGCACTACTTCTGAATTTTGTGTCTTTTGGTGTATTACATTTTTATTGTATTAATTCTATAATCATACTCATATTATATTGGATTATAATGCGGATCGTGTAGATCTTACTGATGATGCGAAGCGACGTGCTAAGTCCTTCATTGTACTTCATTGAGCAAGATAACCGCGATAATTATAATGGTAGTCATAATGCAATCATTGTGTACAGTGACAGTAGTACCACAGATATTATGCGCTTTGGAAAACTTCGTGCTTTGTACAGTTACGTTGTGTCTGTATGCGTAAGCTCGGGAGAGCTCAGTATCGCACACAGAAAAAAACGTACATGTGCATTTACACACAAAATTAAGACCAACCCACTTTTGTGAGATGAAGATATATGATCGTAGGATAGAACACTATATGAAATTTATCCGAATATGCAATCAATAGTCAGCCATTTTTTGAGATTAGAATATGACAGCACTTGCGGATTGATTATTGGTTGAATCATCGCGTAAGTTCGTATTTCGAAAGCTAGACGAAGATTACCGAGGTGCACTTTATTTGTGGTACAGTAAGTCAGTGTGATCTGATTTCAAGGAATACTTAGGTAACCTTACTCTGTTTCCTGTTTAAGTAGCACGATCGCTTTAAATAATCTACATAAAATGACTAATAGAATAACTACACACAACAATCACAAACATAACCCAAAATAGGTTTCCCTGTAACGTTGGTAATCTGAATTTAATAGTAGGTTCACAGAACTAGATATAGTTCTGTGAGTAGGTTCTTCTACCACGGTATAACTTTTAACCATGGTGAATATTCGATTAAGTATAATTATTTTGTTTTACCAGGCAGTATAGCATAGAAATCAAAGTAAATGTTGTAATTTTTGTGCTGACGTGAAAATTGAACTCGTATTTCTTGTGCCTCAGCCGACAAGCCTACTACGAGTACGTCATCGAGGTCGTCGCATAATTAATGACATAAGTCTAGAACTAAGATAGTATACAAGGGGATTTCCACTGAAAAACCTCGTGGATATTAGTAGGTATTAATCTTTGACGAGTTTTAATTGCACCTCACAGACAGATTTACAACTTGACATTTCCGTCAACAAGTACCGTTGTAGATTCAAAGTTTTTGTAACAGAGATTGCAGTTTTATAAAAATGCATTTTGTTTAAACTCAAATATCATTTGTCTTTATTCCATAGAGATGCCCTAGGTCATGGCAAACAGGCAGGTCCACCCGTTTTCTAAACAATAGCTGTTATGTTACTCGTACATGATAAAGACCTATATGATGAAGACCTAGACCTAGATGATGTTTATTACCGATTGGGCGATATAGTCGCTCAGCGACAAAGCCCTTTTTTTTTGTGAATAAATAATAATAATAATAATAATAAGGTCGCAGGGCACCTTTGAGGCGAGGTGTCGGGGAGTAGCGACCCCGCGTACCCGAGTGCTCCCGAGGGAGGTCACCGTTCCTCACTTCCGCTTGCCTTCACTGGCCGGACGGAGTGAACACTGACGAGGAGCAGGTCCCTCACCTCCGTGTTGCCTTCACTGGCCGGACGGAGTGGAGTCGCTAGAGCATTGCTCGGAGGCTGAGGGGTGTTACGTAAGATGGCGAGTGGGCACGTGAAGCTGGACCCTCTGGGAGCTTGTGATCGTCGTTTAAAGTCCGGTAGCACCTTACCACCTTCCAGCCGCTCACGTCCTGTTGCCCCCTTGTCGCACGAGCGACTGTTTTAGGGGGGCCCAGTAGTGAGTTGGCGAGTCTCCACCCGCCATTTTTACATGTTCGTTAACATTGTTTCGGCGGGTGTCATAGTTCCCATAGTTTCCCCAGTACCCAGTCCACTACCATCCCAAACCATAGCCCGGTAATTAGTTTTCCATATCCTCAATAGTTCTGCACAAACCGGAGACTGTTCCTGAATGCATTTTTATAGTGTTGAAGGGATAGTAGCCGGTATGTGTCTCCATCACACAAGATCAACAGTGTCAAAAAGGCCTCTGTGTGTTGGCTTCGGCCCCATGCATGCCTATCAAAGGTCCGGGACTCTATAGTTCCGTGATGTTAAACTTTGAAAAACATAATAATAATAATAATGTGCAACTTTCTAATGATTGAAATATCACGCTAAATCAATAAAGCGGAAAACTTAAGACAATGGTGTGCCTAACACCAATTAGTAATTTTATTTGTTACGCGTACTGTGGGCGCTGATGGAGGCATTGTCTTTGTTACTATGAAGTAAGGATAAGAACTGGCATCGCTGATTTCTCTCGGTGCTGCTGTACAGTCCGTCAGCACTGACGGTCAGCGAGCGATGCTCACGTAGGATTGTCTAAAGGAGACTGTTCAAAAGCGGTCTATGAGCCAATAGCGATACTGTAATGGTATTTGTGTAGGGATGCCTCATTTACATATTTGTGCAAAGGGGCATCCAAATCTGACCCTTTAGTTTTGAGATATACAGGGTGGATTTTTAATCATTATAGTTACAGGAAAACGTTTTTAGGAGACCATGCATAACTTTTTGAGGTATTCTAAACTGCACTAACTCATTTTGGAAAAAGTGTACAGTCAGCGAAAAAAGTGCTGACCATAAGCGGTCTTTGAACCAATAGCGATACTGTAATAGTATTTTTGTCGAAATACCTCAACTACATCCATATGCAAAGGGGCATTAAAATCTGACCCTACAGTTTTGAGATATACAGGTTGGAATTTCGAGACTATCTCATAGGTCAGGTACCTTAACCGTTCTAGTTACAGGAAAACGTTCCTAGGAGACCATCCATAACTTTTTGAGATATTCTAAACTGCATTCACTCATTTTGGAAAAAATGTACAGTCAGCGAAAAAAGTGCTGACCATAAGCGGAATTTGAACCAATAACAATACTGTAATAGTATTTCTGTATAGATACCTCAACTTCATCCATATGCAAAGGGGCATCAAAATCTGACCCGGCAGTTTTGAGATATACAGGGTGGAATTTCGAGACTAGCTCATAGCTCAGGTACCTTAACCGTTCCAGTTACAGGAAAACATTTGTAGGAGGCTATTTATAACTTTTTGAGATATTCAAAACTGCATTTACACATTTTGGAAAAACAGTACAGTCAGCGAAACAAATGCTAAAATCCCAATAAAATTTTTCAAAGATTTAGGACGTGGTTTTTGAACCAATAGCGATACTGTAATGGTATTTGTGTAGGGATGCCTTATCTACATATTTGTGCAAAGGGGCATTAAAATCTGACCCTGCAGTTTTGAGATATACAGGGTGGATTTTTAATCATTATAGTTACAGGAAAACGTTTTTAGGAGACCATGCATAACTTTTTGAGGTATTCTAAACTGCACTAACTTATTTAGGAAAAAGTGTACAATCAGCGAAAAAAGTGCTGACCAAAAGCGGTCTTTGAACCAATAGCGATACTGTAATGGTATTTGTGTAGGGATGCCTCATCTACATATTTGTGCAAAGGGGCATCAAAATCTAACCCTGCAGAGTTGAGATATACAGGCTGGATTTTTAATCATTATAGTTAGAGGAAACCGTTTTTAGAAGACCATGCATAACTTTTTGAGGTATTCTAAACTGCACTAACTCATTTAGGAAAAAGTGTACAATCAGCGAAAAAAGTGCTGACCAAAAGCGGTCTTTGAACCAATAGCAACACTGTAATGGTATTTGTGTAGGGATGCCTCATCTACATATTTGTGCAAAGGGGCATCAAAATCTGACCCTGCAGAGTTGAGATATACAGGCTGGATTTTTAATCATTATAGTTACAGAAAACCGTTTTTAGAAGACCATGCATAACTTTTTGAGGTATTCTAAACTGCACTAACTCATTTAGGAAAAAGTGTACAGTCAGCGAAAAAAGTGCTGACCAAAAGCGGTCTTTAAACCAATAGCGATACTATAATGGTATTCCTGTCGAAATACCTCAACTTTATCCATATGCAAAGGGGCATCAAAATTGGTTCAAAAACCACGTCCTAAATCTTTGAAACATTTTTTTAGGATTTTAGCATTTGTTTCGCTGACTGTACTGTTTTTCCAAAATGTGTAAACGCAGTTTTGAATATCTCAAAAAGTTATGAATCGCCTCCTACAAATGTTTTCCTGTAACTAGAACGGTTAAGGTACCTGAGCTATGAGCTAGTCTCGAAATTCCACCCTGTATATCTCAAAACTGCCGGGTCAGATTTTGATGCCCCTTTGCATATGGATGAAGTTGAAGTATCTTTACAGAAATACTATTACAGTATTGTTATTGGTTCAAATTCCGCTTATGGTCAGCACTTTTTTCGCTGACTGTACATTTTTTCCAAAATGTGTGAATGCAGTTTAGAATATCTCAAAAAGTTATGGATGGTCTCCTAGGAACGTTTTCCTGTAACTAGAACGGTTAAGGTACCTGACCTATGAGATAGTCTCGAAATTCCAACCTGTATATCTCAAAACTGTAGGGTCAGATTTTAATGCCCCTTTGCATATGGATGTAGTTGATGTATTTCTACAAAAATACTATTACAGTATTGCTATTGGTTCAAAGACCGCTTATGGTCAGCACTTTTTTCGCTGACTGTACACTTTTTCCAAAATGAGTTAGTGCAGTTTAGAATACCTCAAAAAGTTATGCATGGTCTCCTAAAAACGTTTTCCTGTAACTATAATGATTAAAAATCCACCCTGTATATCTCAACTCTGCAGGGTCAGATTTTGATGCCCCTTTGCACAAATATGTGGATGAGGCATCCCTACACAAATACCATTACAGCATCGCTATTGGTTCATAGACCACGTCCCATACAACTTTGAACAGTCTTGTTTACTAAAATTATTAGTTTTTTTTTGTTTATACCTAAAGAAAACGTAATAATGACTATGTTTATTACCTATTATATACAACAACTATTGTTTTATGACTTTTTACAAAACAATACATTTACCAAAAACACACCTTCAAGATTTCGTTGTCCTATCTAACACATTTCAACTCTGTATTAAATAGGTCCATTTTAAGCGCCCCCGCCGGCCAAACCCTCTCCCCTCGCTATTGTACTATCGCTTTCTTATGCTTTGCATTGACTTCGTAACATTTAGAGCGTTCAATTTAAATATTTTTATTTTTGTATGAAAAAAAATGATGAATTTCTAAAAGTCATAGAACAAAATATGTTGTTGTTTATGATGATAGTAATACAGTACTGAGAGGTTACCGGTGTTTTACAAATAACCCTGTATATATATTTTTTATTACCATATACATTAGGTTTTTTAGGAGCACTACGTAATTAGGTTCCTACTAACGCCATTAACTTCATTGTTTAATGACCTACGAGTATAATAATAATTTGTCATGGTTACCGTGTAGTCATTACTGCTTTATTATAGGTAAGAGTAGTTTATTTTCGACCATAGATGAGAATTACGTGATCCAACGTTTTTTCTTAGGTATATAAAATCTATATTGCTTTAACTTATACGAGTAATAGGTACTACTTGGGTTTAAAGTGGTAAACCAATTTTATATCTATTACCCAACGACATTAAAGAATGCGAAAGTATAAACTTATTTAAATCTAAACTAAAAACACACGTTTGTACAACATGTTTCAAGTGACTCTCCATACCTACCTACAGAAGTGACAGCTCCAGAGTGTGATAAATACCTACACTTAAATTAATGTTAAGCTAATCTTAATCTCATTATAAAAGAACTATTATTGTTTGTATGAGATATAAATGTCTTTAAACCTAAACGAGTCCGCTCGAGAAACTTTAATATAACTTTCTGTATATTTGTAACTAGCAGCTTGTATTTGTCGCAGGCAACTAGTTTAATCAGCCAAGTCATTTGCCTAATAGGTATCATTCAGGCCGCTAGTTGAACGGCGCCGTTTAATCAAATGGCTTGGCGCGTAATTGAACGGCTGATTAAACCAGTTGGCTGCGACATATGTTTAGTCGCCAATAAGATGTTCTTAATTACTTATAAAAAAAACGGGTGTTTATCACGTACGGTAGGTACCCATTGTGTTTTATTTTCCCTGAGTATAAAGGTTCCTTTAAAGACAGACCAGACAGCTGGCGTAGACACGATACTGTATTTTTTGATGCTGGATAAAACAATGTAGGTAATGAAACATGGTAATGAAATATTGAGGGGTAGCCGTATTTTCACCCACATAAAATTATGTAGATTTAAGTACTTATTGTAACTGTATATGGTGTGGAGAAAATAAAACTTTATCCTATTCTATTCTAAACACGAGAACTAAGGAAGTGGTGGCGCCACAGATCATTCGGATGCTGTTATGTCTTGCCTACTTTAGAGAGACCGCATTGTAAAGAGAGAAATGGAGGTTGCATCGACAAGAGCTGAGCTTAGGACCTCAGCTGTCTTATTTATTGAAGGAGATACCAACCTAATTGATTACCTACTGTCTGTCAGTCCTGTTTTCTGTCTAAATTTAGCTATTGTCTGCAAATGATCTTGCGCAATTCATCTGTATGCTATACCGACTGTTTTACACTTGGACATCTCGAGATTGTGACCAGCCTCGAGTCTTGTCGGTACTCTATCTTCCCACTAATATTATGAGTGCGTGAGGATGGATGTATGGATGTTACTCTTTTACGCCAAAACTAATGAATGGATTTGAGATTGAGATAGAGTATAGTCTAGAATAGCATAATTATAGGTTACTTTTACTTTATAATATTTTCACTATAGTACTTTTATCAAAGAAAAGTATTCTCAAGGGATATTAGTAATATTGTGATGTAAATCAAAAAGTTTGGATGTTTGTGTTTCTATCACAATTAGTGCACCGATTTGAATACCTAAGAATAGTTGTAGCTTTGATGTATTTTTGAAGAAGAAAACTCACATTTTTTTTAATAAAAAGAAAAAATATATAAAAATATAACACTAAGTAGAGTCTTGTTCATTGGTTGAAATCCATAGACGCCCAGTGAATATGAATCTTTACTGCAAGATAATTTGTATACAATTCCTAATTTGTACTTGTGTACACTTCAAAAGGTGGTTATGAACATTTTTGCAGTCATTGTTTACTTCATGATAACTGTGTCAAGATGTTCGTGTGCTTAATGCACCAAGAATTTTAGCATGCTAATTTACTATTTTGAATGTAAAATCGGTCCGTGGGAAAGACAAGTCTATTTGTCCTTTCTGAAGCACCTTTTAAAGTGGGTACTAAGTATACCGTAGGGTTAGGTTAGGAACATGACCTATCCCTAGTGTAGAACAGAGTAAAATGACATTTGATTTTAGACGTCTTTGAGTACTAGATCTAGAGCGTAGCTGGTGCTTTTGTCTAAACTGAAAGTAACTTTACTCTATTCTATCGTAGAGATTAGGTCGTGGTAAAGAAATTATCGTAAATAGGTTGGACCCATAGATTTAGCATGGTACCTTTTTGTATATCCTATATATATGGTTGGACCCAATGCTAGACCGTATAACACTATGACAGTGACAGGGTATTCTAACTCTGTAGTAGGTACCTAGACAGTATACTGTTAATCAGTTAGTTGCCATTAATAAAAAGAAGAAGAATAAGAAGAAGAAGACAGACGGGGCCAAATAAAATAATATATATTACTAGCTGACCCGCGCGACAGTCGTTCACGCGTGATGGCGTGACCAAGGGATATAGGGATTCATTTTTGCATTTTTTATTTTTTTTTCTGTCAAAAGAACCTTCTCCTGACAATAACAAACACAACAAAAAAATAAATAGTGAAATCGGTCCAGACGTTCACAGATATAGGGATTCATTTTTATATATAGAGAATACTCAAATATGACATAAAACGAAACATCTTTGGGGGTAGAATGGTATTCCCCCAAATTATGGTAAAGAGGGAGTACTCGCCTCACTAAGGTTTGCCCAACTGGCACACTTACCTTAGGGCCTTTCGGCCGACAGTTATAGTCGGATAGTTCTATACAGGCTTAGGCGTCCAGTAAACTTCGTCAGCGCGATCTAGGATTTTCTATAGATATAGATATAGCTGTACTTTTTGCGTGTTCCTAGCGCCATCTAGTTGTACAGCTCCGAAGTACGTCGCTGTAATTGACATCTCTTGAAGTTCAGCTTTATAGTTCAGCTTGTAGTTCAGGCGATGGTAGATAGAGGTCGCCACACATCTGTACGAACCTGGAAATAAAACACTCTCTCCATGTAAATATGGCGCTTAACTAACATTGTATCATTTACCTCAAATGTGAAACCAGCTCAAACCTTGCCGCCCTTGTATCAAATATTCTCCTGTTTCATTTGAATTTACATCACGTTAAATCGGTCTCACAGATTTAACTACTTCACCATGCTTTTCCATTTTAAACCCTAAAAGCGAACAATTAAAGCTGCATCTTGCAAATCACAATTTTGCGTAGGTAAAATAACAAAAACTATGATGGTCATCTTATGGTAGGAAACTTTATTGTTCCGGTAAGGAAAATGATACCCGGAAGGAATGATCTACTTGAATTACTGCATAAAACATAATATGCAATACATTGTGGTCTACATTGGATAACAAAACTTACGCATTAGCATCTAGTGAAGATCATCTACAGCGTAGGGATGTCCCAGGTAGTACCAACAGCATAGTGTTTTGGTAGTTTAGTAAAGCCGTGTCATGCAAAAGTTCTTCAATATTTAAATAAAAAATAAGGAGAGAAAAGTTTTCTTTTCAACAACCTATCTCGCCCCGGGCAAATGTCTCTCCCGTGGTCTCCCCCAAACTCTTCCAAAAGTCTCTTTCCTCCCCCAATATCAAAAGAAAAGTTGCAATCGGAAAATTACGACGACCTCTGTGGTGCAGTGGGCGAAGGTCCGCCTGCGACGCAGAAGGTTGCGGGTTCGATCCCCGCCGCGGGACAAATGTTTGTATGTATTACAGATATTTGTCTCGGGTCTGGGTGTTTCTATGTATAATATGTATGTATTTACAAACAAAAAGTATATAAGTATTCTATCAGTTATCTGGTTCCCATAGTACAAGCTTTGCTTAGTTTGGGGCTAGATGATGCTGTGTGAAAAATGTCCAGCATTATTTACTTTTACTTATTTAGTTAACTATCTACACTAATATTATAAAGATTTGTTTGTTTGTTTGAATTGAATAGGCTCCGAAACTACAGTAGCAGTACACAATTAAAATCCTACATTATCCCTGATGAACATAGGCTATACTTTATCCCGGGAAAGTGAAGTTTTCCCGAAGGACCGCGGGTTACGCCGCGACGGACAGCTAGTTAAAAATAAAAAGTGAAGCATCATTAGTCTTCCGTCACCATTGTCCTGCTAATTATGCAGACGTCACAATGCTCAATCTAGCCAGAGAATGCAATATAAGTGGTCCCAAGTGTCGTGTCTAGGCATAGCCCAGTGAAGGGTCGCTCTGTGCTAACGAAGGATATTTTATTGGTAAGTAATAATTCATAACTTATCAATGATTGTGGTTCGTTATTGCAAATTGGCAGTGATTTATAGAAAGGGCTTTATGGTATATCTCATTAAAAGTTATAAGATAAGATGATATTTTGATTATAGCGCAAAACTAAAACTCGATGTCGAATCTGTTATGATAAAAGTTTAGGTATAAACTTTTGATGATGATTTAAAGAGTGATAATCAAACTGCACTTACTAAACACTTGTTTACCTAGCTATATTTTTGCATGTTGTATTGCTGCAAATTTCCTCTTCATAATGTTGATCGAAAGTAACATCACAAGATTTTCCGCCAGGTCTATTCATTACCTCCTTCGAGGTACGTAAGCTTTAATTGCTACTTGCTTACAATTGCATTCATTATCATCTAATAAAAGTTAACCCATTTAATTGATCGGAAAATTTCTGCTAGCTAGGCCTATGTTTGAGTAAATAATTGAACCACAAGTGGTTTACATCAACATTTTCATCCGATGACCAAAGGGGATAAGAGATGATGAGGACCTGCATTGGATATTTCACTGTTTGCAGATAAACATGTTATAAAACCTAGTGTACCCACCTAATGTATAATATAACTTAGTAATAGCGTATTGTTACCAACCTTAAAATACTATGAACAATACAATGGACCAACATACCTAATAATTATCTTCCTTTTGCGATATTCATTTCCACTCCTTGAAAATGTTCTTGAGTCATGGATTGTGTGGCAGTACCTTTAAAATGTCTTTTGAAAAAGTAATATGAACAGATATTTCTAGGATACTATTTTGAACTAGGAAATAGACATATTTGCGTTTTTTTCCTTCTTAAAGATAGGTAGGTATTCACATCTATTGTCTTCAAATCAAACAATGCACATTAAATAACAATGGTTTGCATTTTTCTTCATGAACCCATGGAAACAATAAAAAATATGATAAAACACAAATAAAAAATACGAAAGACAAAATGTGATTATCTACTGACTAATTAGTGATCCGTAAAGCTATTTTCAATATACACCATCTTTTGATTTAAAAAAATAGTTAGTCGATAACCATATTCAAGCCTTTAAGTGCCTAGAAATAAGAGTTCATATTAATCATCTCATTTCACTTTACCTCTAAAATAATATGGATCTTTTCCTCATTTCAGATCAAACATGAAGCAGATTATTCTAGTAATGCTAATCGTGGCCGTCTCCATGGCCAGGTCTGCCACCTACACGGACAAATGGGACAACATTAACGTAGACGAGATCCTCCAATCTCAACGTCTTCTCAAAGGATACGTCGACTGTCTTCTAGACAGAGGTCGTTGCACTCCTGACGGCAAAGATTTAAAGGATACTCTCCCTGACGCGTTGGAGAATGAATGCTCAAAGTGCACTGAAAAACAGAAATCTGGCTCTGACAAGGTGATCAAGCATCTGGTCAACAAACGTCCAGATCTGTGGAAGGAGCTAGCTGTGAAGTACGATCCTAACAACATTTACCAAGAGAGATATAAGGACAAGCTTGAATCTGCAAAGCAGTAAATAAGAACATTTTTGGATAGATGTTATGTTGCTACTCTCTCTAAGCGCGTTGGAGCATTTTTGGAAATGAGGTTCAGTAAATAAAGCCTACTTTGTTTTATTTTCAGTTTTTCTCTGCCCCTGTGTTTTGTACTAATAGCTAGGTACTCATATTTATCTAGCTTTTTATTTTTTTATTTATCTAGCACGACTGCTAAACCACTCGACCCTACTTGACCTTGTATTCTGTGGCTGTCGTAGGAAGCCTAGTCAATGCTAAGTATGAATAACGGTTATGAATACATAAAAAAGTACGTGAGTGTCGTGGAACACTCGATTGGAACGAAGCAAAGAGTACTTTTCTATAATGGGAATTTCAAATTCAAATTTAAATTAAACGCTCTTCCGTACTCTATGGACAGTTCGCGGCTGCGCACTTCGCACTGTGACGATTTCGTGTCGTGACGATAAAATGGAACGAAATTTTTCTTCCAGCCCCAGCCTGTTTTTCTTCAATACAGTCCGAGCTTCATTCCTATAATGTAGGTACATGTATTACCGATATCAAAAATCTCAGTAAAAAGATTTGGATTAATGATATTATGGTAGTTTTTCCTTCAAATAGCAGGATATTGAGATATAAGAGCAAGCCTACCGCTTTTAATACATTTTAATCAGTTTCAGTGACGAACTTATCGAATATCTCCTTGTACTTATGTTCTTCGTCATATTTCTTAAAGATCTGTTCCCACGCCTCAGGGTGCCTGTCTATCACTGCTCCGATGACCTTCCTGATCAGCTGTCGTTGTTTCAGAGTGCATTTTCCGCATGTAGTTTCTATTGTTTCTGGAATAACCTCTGAAAATAGGGAGCTTGAATTATTTTGACTGATAAAATCCAACATAACATAGTTATAATTCGCTTCAGACCGTGGCGATGGCAGAAAGACAAATTTGACTCTCTCCACAATAGACCACATGAACTTATAGGTACTTACTTTTTACCACATAAGCTTACAATAGAGAAGAGTGGAAGAAAGTCTAATCAATTAATAACTTACTTACTTTTAAAATCCTTAGCGTCGGGAGTGCAAGGGCCTTGGTCTAAAAAGCACTTGGTATAGCTTAGCAGTATCCTGTCATTCTCAATCAAAGGCTGCACGTCAAAGTTATCATAACGAGAGCTATAGAAATCCGCAGTCACTAATGAAAAGAAACATGACAACAATAATATCATGGCTTATCACAATCAGATTTAACGAAAATCCTTGAAAGAAAACTGAATCTAGATCTTTGATAGTTTTTTGTTGAATGAAGACATCAGTTTCATCTAGTTCTATTTATGGAGTTGTATGTCATCTTCATAAGTGCAAGTAATAGCTGGCCTATCGTACTACCTGCTACCATGGTAATATCTACCATGTAGTTACTAGTACTTATAAATGTTTGTGACTTTGTGTTTCTGAAGATTTGATCACGCCCTCCTACAGCTCACCATTAGCGCTATTTCTTCTGTTTTCATCCCAAGTAAATGTGAATGATGTGAAGCGACCCTAACACACTAAAGGGAATTGGGTATACTACCTAATTTATATAAATGAGAAAATTCACGTGCTAAAGCTTGTTATAAAAAATTGGTTTGGCTGCTATGTTAATGGAAGGCAGCTTATCATCATACACATTGAGACATGCATGAGATAATTACATAATCAAAGGAAGCGATGATTTCGTATAGAACTAATTACATGCTCCAGCATGTAGCCTTCCAAGGCTAAATGCCTATTATTCCATGGAGGTGATAATTTTTTGTAACGGCTGGCCGGCTGCGGTACGACAAACTTGTCGCATGCTGTATCTAGAAGTATTGTGAAAAAATTTACGATATAGACCATAGATTTAGCATGGTACCTTTTTGGTACAGAATTGTCCGAGACCGGACCACATACGCACGGGAGGAGACGTGCGGGGAGGCAGTGACATCATCGCAGCCTCGGCAGGCCACCGCCGCCCGCGCAACGCAGCCCCTCCTCGCTCCAACACTCGCCTTCGGGACCCCACCGCACACGGACCCGCGATTCCGACGTTATTTTAATAACATCAGCTTTCCATCTTTGCCTTGTATTTAAATTGAATTATTATACCAGTCTTGTTATACAGTCCACTCGTTTTATTGAGGACCCTCCTTTACAGAATATAAACCACCAAAAAGATACCATGCTAAATCTATGATATAAACCATAAATAAAGGGTGTTGTACCAAAGAGGTACCATACTAAATCTATGATATAAACTTATTGGCCTACTCTATGACCATTCCTTTGAAAAATCACTGTAGGCACTGATATTGATTGTGTAGGTCAATGATCTTAAAGATTGCTGTAGATACATACATCAGACGCTGCTTCTGTGTAACTGCGGCACCGCAGAACTTGGCATAGCTCATAGTTATTATCTTGGAAAACAAAGAGCACTAAATACATAGTCGCTCAGCGACAAAGCCCTTTTCTGTTTTTTTTTGTAATTAAATAATAATAATCTCAGTCAAAGTTGGAAAATTACTAGTGAAACTGCATATCAAACTCCTTGCCTAGGCACTTCGTCACTTTTTTCGAAGACTTCATTTAGTTTATCTGACGTTTATTATTTCCAAGTTATTTCACTGTCTCATTTTTCTCTATGGTCTCATCTATCAATGTGACATTTCAACAAAACAATTTTATAGAGAATTATTTTACAGTGGTTCTTTGTTTTACATTATTTTAATATTTCTAAAATGCCTGTAGACTGTCAGCGATCAACATCTGGGGGGAAGGGAAACATTGGAATGTTTATAGAACGAGATCCAAATATATGTGCAGCCGGACTACCGAGTGCTCAGCCCGACGATCGTGTTGGTGATTCTTTGCAGCACTACTTACTTAAAGATGAGGCTGATTGTCTCATTAGCGATGCTATCATACCTCCAGCAAAGCCCAGGCCTCTCCCTCCGCTGCGTAAGCCGATACCACTAGATTTGCGCTATGCAGGACCCTTCGGCGCACTTGCTAAGCTTGTTAATCCACCAATAAAAACAAAGTTTCAAACGCTCGTCGATGACTTCAAAGATACCGTCTACACTTCATATTGGAAAAAACCACTTGGCCGTGTGCAAGATCCTGTGCCTATGCTACCAGAGGGTTTCGATGCGAAGGGTACAAATTTTGGGAAACCAACCGCATTTCATGGTCGTCTCTACGATGTTGTGATGCCGAAAGTACCGAATCCGGATAATACTCCACGTAGCAAACTTCCTGGTGTTCAACAGGACCGGAATTATTGCTCACCTCCTTTCGAGCCGGATTTGTTTTTTGGCCACAGGACGTATCTCGACAAGCGGGGGACGTACGCAAGGTGCTGTTTAACAGACGATCGAATTGTCCTCGGAAACGGTAATAGGACCATAATCAACACGATACAGTCAAATTTTCAAGATGCAACGCAATCTAGAATGGGTACCGTATTGGCGCCTAACGATAACATTAACGATGTACCGAAGGGATATTCGTTCGGAAAACTAAAGCCTCCTGACAACCTACCTGAGTGTCTTACTAACTGCGAAATAAATCCAGGTCAAGAATTTTTCAGAAAATGTTTAAAACACTTAAACTCCTTGAGAAAATGTTTGAAATCGCGTTTTTTACCAACGTTCTTTCACCGTTTCTACCTGAATCTTAAATACTTCGATAAAGAAAAGTGCGGTTGGCTCCCTAAAGAAGTCGTGTACAATTACTGTGGAACGAAACTCATAAGGTTTGATCCCAGTTTGATAGAGCCCTTATTATCCATGTGGCGAGCATTCGATGGATGCCGAGTTGAATACAAAACATTCGTTCATGTTATAAACTATAGAGAACCTTCTCCGGAAATTCCTAAGATACCGGATATACCGGATGAATGCCTTGACTTCCGCACGACATATACTGTGATGGTGAAACCTGGGCAGGAACCAGATAACAGACGAATGGCAGGATTGCCTTCTGGAAGGTATTTCGATATGGATTATCCCGTGACTCCTGACAAATGTTGCAGAGCAGATCGCATTTGTCTACTTCAAGAATCCGATGTGAAGTCATGCTTAAACCCAAGTGTCCTAACTTTGCTACACGTTAGTCATAGGGATATGTATGAAAATCGGGAACCTCATATCGTCAGAAGGGTTTTTGAAGCTACTGGAGAGAAGTTTACTGATGAACGGTTTAACGCTGTTTGGGAAGAAGCTAAAAAGTTTCATTCGCAAGGGTGGGTTTGCTATGAGACATTCAGACGAGCTTTGGAGAATAGTCCTAGCGTTGCTGCATCAGACAAAAAGGCAGAATAGTTTGATAATTTATAATAGTTATTAAATTTGAAAAAAATCACCAGATTTTTTTATTACAATAATTCGTTTTTTTAAGTTACATTTTAATACAAATTAAAAAGTTTGATTCGCTCAAGTTAGTTCCTGAGAAAGTATTGGAAACCCTTCCCCTGGGGATCGTACATTGAGTCGCTACATTGAGTAGGTGCATTACGCTATCTTTCTCTTTTACTCAAGCTCACTCTGATTCCTTGTGTGATAAAGGGCATAGAAATCAATACGTCTACAAAGAATATGAGTGGCAACGCGACTTAGTCCGCATTAAATGGTGCTATCGCGTTTCCCCATACAAACATTCATCGCCTATATCAGCCTCTCCCTGATTTTAGAAGAAACCAAGAAGTGAAGTGAAACCTGTTAAGATGTTACTGATTGGGCGGTATAGTCGCTCGGCGACTAAGCCCTTTTCTTTTTTGTACATGTAAATAAAAAAAAACGTAAGTACCTCAACCTATGTTTTACGGGGATGATACCTACTTTTACCTACATGCTAAATTTTATTCAAATCTGGGTCAGCGGGCGTGAAAAGGTAACACACAGACAGACAGACTTACTTGTACCTACATTGATATTAGTAAGGCCTAGGTTTTTACAACAGTCTCTCAAACAATTTATACTTAGTTCTTAAAAAGTTACAACATTAGAAAGACTAACACCTGAGGTCACCAACCAAACCGAAACAATGCCTTATGCACCTGATGTTAATCCAGAGTTAAAATTCCTTTATGCCGAAACTATTACCTACCTACTAGATACTACTTTGTAAATTTGTGAAAATTTTGGCGGGATTAGCCACATTTATTTCGTTTTCAACCATAGATTTAGCATGGTACCTCTTTGGTACTATTCATAGGTACTATTACAGACAATATTTATACTAGGTACTATATATATGTTTTCAACAGACTTCAAAAAAGGAGGTTCTCAAGTCGTCTGTATGTTTTTTTGTTTTATTTAGTTTTTTTTTTGTATCTTGTTACGCGATTGCTCCGTCATTTATTGGGTTTTTTATGCCATTACGCAGGTTTAGTCTAGTGTTATCTGTCAATTTGAATTCTATTCTATTTCAATTTTTAGGGTGGGCTTATCCACACTTGTAGCCCTGAGTCACGCCGCGTCCTGAGTCAAACATTGAAGTCGGTTTTCTTCTTTAGTTTTTAAGACGTAATTCGCGAATAAGTTACCTATAGGTTAGTACGTTAGTACCTACATATTTGGTGCAGTCACACTCATGCATGACACATCCCGAGAAAAGGTAGGTTAGTTACGTCATATAATTTTATGACTATACTCGAGCCAAATTGAATATGGAATTTTTGTAAAGATTGGAGATCAGCTGATTGTTGAGTTTGTCTAGGGTTGTCACTCACGTAATGTTCAGTGCTCACCAAACTATGATGTTTAACATATAAATTCTACTAGATTTGTTACAATTTTCAATGTTTACGTCAAACTTCACTAAATTACCGAAAACGAAATTATAAATCACAGAGTTTTCATCTTTTTATAAAAAACCAGATAAATGCGAGTTGGACTCACCCACCGAGGGTTCCGTACAAAGCACTATGTAGGTACGTACGTACCTATAAACAGTGAAAACTCTTTTGTACTACCTACCTACATACGTTAGTACCAAAGTTACACATGAGAAGGGATTTTATTTTTTAATTTTTCGTCATAAATCGAAAACATGTCATTATAAAAATTCTTAAAAATCTAATGAAGCGATAACACGGTAAACTCACTTCAAAATTTCTAATCCAATTCCTTGCAAATACAATAAATATACGGTTTTCAGATTTTTTCCCTGTATTTGTAGTCTAAGATGATATTACTTGCCAAATTTCATAGTTCTAGGTCAACGGGAAGTACCCTATGAATTTAGATTTACATGATTGCCAAAATACACGTTTTTTGCGGCATAAACGGCCGTATCTTTTTTTTGCGTTAACCTAGAAGTTTGATTTTTTCACAGTATAAAGGGACCGTAGACCTAAGTATATGGTTTTAATTTCAACTTGATACCTCCTCGCGTTCCCGAGATAAAGGGTCTTGACAGACAGACAGACAGACGGACAACAAAGTGATCCTATAAGGATTCCGTTTTTTCCTTTTGAGGTACGGAACCCTAAAAATTATAACCCTAAGGAATTTCCGTTTTGACGTCTTGTTCCTCATTGGTTAATTTCTGCTGTCAGGTGAAAGAACTGTCAGTGCAATGTTCACAAAAATTCCATGACGGATATGACTGTAGTATATTAGGTATTTTATTTTAGAGATGGGCCATGGAGGACATTTACCCAATTGTAGCTACAAGAAAATGCTCTTGGAGACCTTCCCTAACTTTTGAGATATTTTGAACTGCATTCACAGATTTTAGAAAAAATGTACAGTCAGCGACAAAAATGCCAAAAGTGAAAAAAAAATTGATGCCAACCGATTCAGTTCACAGAACACTATCACCTACCTACTCCTTGATTCAGTTTCATGTAGCAGAATAAAAAAACGGTGGATTTTTTTATTCTGCTACATTTTTTTTATTATGTTTCTTTGTACCTACTCGTCTAAATGTTTATTGTTCTTAATTTCATTGTATTGTGTTGTGTGTGTCAAATAATTTTTTTCTTATTCTTATTCTTATTTCTTAGGTCATTGGACTATGGTTCCATTTAAGGGGCTTATCACAAGAAAATGAGGCGAGTTTAGACCTAGTCTAACTAAAAAACTGTCCCTAGAAGAACTATCTTTAAATACTCGTACATAGAACGCTTTTTTGTGGTAACAGTTTTGTTTTGACATGTGTCAACATGCGGTTCAACTAAGGTTTTACGTTTTTATAATAAGCATTAATAATACTTGACTTAATACATATTTGAGAGGTGAGGATACTTGACATTGGCAGAATTATACGGTTAATACAGTTTACAGTTAGTTGCCATTAATAAAAAGAAGAAGAGGAAGAAGGAATAAATATAAGAAGAAGCCGGGGAGTGAAGTAAAACCAGAAGAAACCAAGAAGAGAGAAGATGAAGAAGACTGACCTAAGATGTTACTGATTGGGCGGTATAGTCGCTCAGCGACAAAGCCCTTTTCTTTTATGTTTATATAAATAAATAATAAATAATAATAAACAGCTTAAAGTTTGAGTACTTACCAGAAAAGTCAGAAATCGACAAAAACTTTTCCTATGCATTTTGTACTAAAAATCGATATCGTACGCAGTCGTGATAAGGTTCAAAATCACATTAAATGACAAGTGCAAGTGCTATCCTACGCAGCCTACGCAGTAGAATTGTAACTTCCTTGGTTACACCAAGGTTACACCATTTTATACGTTACACCCTTGTTAGGTACCTAATGATGAAACATTTCGAGCTAGTATTGACTGCACCATTATTTATTTATTTCATCAAAAAAATATACAAATTATTTGAGTGAAATGGTTCAATAAAATTGAACAATATACATGCATTAGGTATTTTATTGTAGGTGTAGGGCCCGCCTTAGACTGTTCTGACATGACATAATGAAGTTTGTGGAGTCTGTGGGTGGAGTCTGACGATTACGCTTGTGTCAAAGAGTGTAAAAGCAATCTAATAGAATCTAATAGTTTGTGTATGCTTGCATCATACTCTCGTCAGAGTAATATTGTTCTGTGATCCTACTAGTCTGTGGTTTGTGTGTAAAAGTCAAAGAGAATTGTGAGAATCTACTACGTTTTGATAAAAGTGTTCCTTGCTTGTATTTTAATAATGAAGGAGAACTGTTCTTACGGTACGACAGGTACACAGACAGGTCGAAAAGGAAACATCAAAGGGGATCCGAAATCGTGCGCGCCCGAAAAGTCTAGTACGTATCCACCGCGGCGCAAAATTCACTTTGCTGCGCATAACCAGAATAATACTTTTGGACTAAAAACTGAATACGATGATAGAGTGGCTTCGGGACAACCAGATTTTGTATACAGCAGGCACGCCCGCTTCGATGAACCGTTTGAACCCAATTACAACATCGACAACGATCCTCCAAGCCACTCGTTTGGGAAACAAAAGCCGCAAGGCAATCTACCGGAATGTGTGACGACTTTTGAGATGCACCAAGAGAAAGTTCACTTCGAAAAATGTCTAACCCATCTAAACAGTCTCAGGACATGTTTGAAAACATGTTTCGATGAAACATTTTTCAATGAATTGTATTTGAAGTTGAAACATGACGACAAGTCTAAATCGGGTTGGTTGCCGAAAGAAGTTGTTTATCAATATTGCTCTAAAAAGCTTATTCATTTTGATCCTTCACTAATCGAACCAATATTAGCTACTTGGAATACGTTCGATGGAAAGCAAATTGAATACAAGACTTTTGTTTTGATGCTGAACCACACACTGCCAACACCAGAAACGCCCGTGGATTGGGACCTTCCAGGAAAGGTTATTGATTACCGGACTACATATTCGGAGATGGTCAGACCAGGGCAAAAACCTGACATGCGCTTAGTGGCTGGACTTCCGTCAGGTAGCCATTTCGACGTAAATGATCCAATGACCCCGATGGGATGTTGCAGAGCTGATAGAGTATACCACCCTCATGAGTCTGATGCGAGATGTTGCTTGACGCCTAGTATATTTACGATGTTGGGCGTCAGTCATCAAGATATGTATGCGAAACGTGAACCAGAAGAGCTAAGAAAAATATTTGAAGCCGCCTTGAAAGAAAAGTTCAGGGATGATGACTTCGAATATGTTTGGCAGCAAGCCAAAAGTTTCCATTCTGAAGGTTGGGTAAGTTTCGAAACCTTTAGAAGGGCTTTAAATATACTCGAAGATAACGTTAAGTGAAGCCTAGATTTATTGAACACCATTGTTACTAGGTACAGTACGCACAACCGATCTTTAGCTATCTGAAGTTAGGTGCACTAAACGATTGCGCAGGTTTGGTAGAGTAAGCGAGATAGCTCGATGTAACAAACTAAGCGAGTGAGCGAGGCAGTTCTACAAGTCATCAAAAATGGGTTCTGCGCAGCTACTTCAGAGAGGTAAAGATTGGTTGTGCGTACTGTACTTTTATTCTAATCCTAAACTTTCGCGAGAATTAGACGCATATTTTTTTATACCGTCATTTTGCATAAATCTGTTTTCGTATTAAGTTTAACGACAGTAACTGATAAAACTGAAAATTCATTATATTAAATAAGCATCATTGAAAAACACAATATTATAATAATTCATTCTTACAAAGCGATGTCTAAAAATAATTATATATATATAATATATAAGTACCATAGTCATAATTTTACTGTGCTAATAATTAATGTTAGGTACAATAAGACAGTTCTGGCACTCGCCGGCCACTGCGGCGGCACGCTTCGTCCTCGCAACCTATCCTTTATTTCTAATAAGACAAACTGTATTTGTCCATTAACATTATAGGTACCTATAACATTATAGGTCAAATAATTATATGCCTTGTAAAATTATTCTAAAAGATTGTTATGACATGAGTAGATTATGCCTAATACTTAGTTATGCTAAAAGACCAATATGTTAAATTATTTAACATATTATTGGTATTAAAGAAGGCCTAAAGAAGATTACCTGCGCTTTTAGAGCGCTTTCACATTTTGACGGCGCCACGCAAACTGAAGGCACGCTATACTGAGCTTGCAGCATTGGTGCGGTCAAAATAAATACCTAAGTACCTACCTAGTCTTGATAATTATTTAAAAACATGCAATAAAGGACTGACATATTTTTTGATGTAATAGTTAGGTATAGATTAACGCAGTGTATCGTGTAGGTGTAAGCGATGAAAACCATGCAACTACGCCTATTTTTGTATTAGTTTCACCTTTAAAATTATTAAAGATTACTAAGAATGAAAATAGTTTTATTGTTTTATCTTACTATAACTGATTTGACTTCTGAAGTGCGAGGTTCCTTGTTGAGCAGTAAAGTCAAGTAAGTATAAGCATTTTGCGTATGAGTTCTGAAGATGTTTCATTGTTCAGCTGCACTTTGCAGGTATCAAAGTTGTCATTAATATTTATAGTAGGTACTTTTCTTGAGCCAACACTTACCTTACTCACCTTACCTCACTTACTTAAAAGGGCTAAGCTCTACAACAGTTATGGATACACTTTTTATCAACACAGATGAGGTGTTATCCATACGTACCTACTTAAGATTTGATTTGATTCTTCTTAGTTCGATAACTTTATAATTAGGAATAATCCGTGCACCTTACATCGCGTTGCTGTATCAGACAAAAAGGCAAAATTTATTGATACTTTTTAATTATTATCAAATAAAATAAAATACCTGATTTTGTTTACAAAAACGAGTTTTTAAGTCACATTTTGTACAAGTCAAAAAGTTTGATGCATTCAGTTTAGTTCCTGAGGAAGTCTTGGAAAGCCTCTTGATACTTTCCCTGAGGATCGTACATGGAGACCAGTTCTTGCCACAGCTCCGGGCGGGTTTTTTTCACCTCTTGAGCCAGCTTTTTGCCCATTTGCTTCTGTTTGTCGGTACACTTGGCGCATCGTGTCTCTAGGGCTTCAGGGAGCTTTTCTGAAATAAAAAAGTAGGTACGTGAGTGTCGTGAAACACTCGGTTGGAACAAAGTTTAAACTTTGATATTTGGCATTTGTCAAATAAATTATGTATTGAAATCCTAGAAACGCTCTTTCGTAGGTACTAATAATGTAACAATCTATGGACTGTTTTGCGCCTACGACGCAAAAATCGAACACTTTTTTTCGTCTAGTCCCCATCCGATACCTTCCGAAAGAGAACTTCGTTCCAAAACTATTGATTTAGCAAGAGACTTGTGAAACCTATTTACTTAGTTATAGGTAATTGCTATGAACATAACGTATTTATAGTTTACTAGCTGACCCGCGGCAAACGTTGTTTTTCCATTATATCGCTATTAAAAAATAAGGGTTGATCGTAGAAGGGTGAAAATTGAGGATTGTATGTATTTTTGTATGTTGTATCATAAAAAATTAAAAATTAAAAATTTTGTCTAAAAAATTAAAAAAAATTTAGGGGTGGACTACCCCTAACATTTAGGGGGATGAAAAATAGATGTTGGCCGATTCTCATAGATACCGGATAAGCACAAAAAATTTCATCAAAATCGGTCAAGCCGTTTCGGAGGAGTATGGCAACGAAAACTGTGACACGAGAATTTTATATATTAGATAGATTTAAATATCATTGGGGATTTTTGTGTAGGTAGATAATGTACCTATGTACCTACTTTGTAGTCTCTGTGAAATGGTTTACGCCATAGATTTAGCATGGTACCTTTTTGGTACATCCTATATATATGGTTTACGCTGTAAATTACTGTTCTCTTTGGGTTTACGTTTGTGTCAAATGAGTATAAAAGTCACAGAATTGATTTGAAGAGATTACGTTTTACCATTTTAATAATGATGAAGAACTGTTCTTACGGTAGGGCAGGTGGAAAAGGAAACAAAGGCATGTTTATTGAAAGGGATCCTAAGGTGTGCGCGGCCGGAAAGCCTAGTTTACATCCAGACCAAAATGTCGCGGATTGCTTTATTCAATATAGCCTTCAGGATGAAGTTGATGCATTAGTCGGTGACTCAATCAAACCTCCTCCAAAAGCTCGTATATTACCACCCTTGAGACACCCACCGCGGCGCGACATGCGCTTTGCTGGTCAATTTAGTGAAGCTACTCAACTCATCAATCCCCCAACCAAAACAAAATTCCAAACGCTAGTAGAAGACTTCAAAAACACTGTTTACACATCTTATTGGAGGAAACCTGTCGGCTCTGTACCCGATCAAGTACCTACTCTTCCGCAAGGCTTTGATGTCCATAGAACTACAATGGGTAAGAAAACTGCTGATCATGGACGACTCTATGATGTTGTGATGCCTAAAATTCCAGTGCCTGATAAAACTTCACTAGCAAAGTCTCCTGGCTACCAAACCAATCGCAACTATTGCAAACCGTCATACAACACGAATATAATTTTTGGACAGAAAACGCCCGCTGATCGACGGGGAAGATATATGAAATGTTGTATGACCGATGATAGAGTGGTTTTGGGAACTCTGACCAAGCCTATACCTTCAAGACAAGCAGATTTTGTGTACAGCCACCAAGCCCGCCTTGGTGAACTGCTTGCACCCTATGACAACATCAGCAACGTTCCTTCAGGATACGCATTTGGAATACTAAAGCCCCCTGACAATCTACCGGAATGTCTGACGACTTGTGAAATGAACCCCGAGAGAGATCACTTCAAAAAATGTCTCGGTCATTTAAACAGCCTGAGGAAATGTTTGAAAAAACGTACTGATGGAACATTTTTCAGTGAGTTGTATTTAAAACTAAAATTTTTCGACAAGACCAAATCGGGTTGGTTGCCGAAAGAAATTGCTTACCAAGTTTCTGCTACTAAGCTTATTAGGTTTAATCCTTTGTTAATCGAACCAATATTAGCTACATGGAATGCGTTTGATGGGACTCAAATTGAATACAAGACCTTTGTTTTGATGTTGAACCACACACAGCCAAGTCCAGAGCTGCCTAAGGTCTGGGATGTTCCAGAAGAGTGTATTGATTTCCGGACTACTTATTCGGAGATGGTCAAACTAGGGCAAAAACCTGACAAAAGTGGAATGGCTGGGCTTCCTTCAGGCAGATATTTCGATTTAGATGACCCAGTGACCCCGATAGGATGTTGCAGAGCTGATAGAGTATACTTGCCTCATGAGTCTGATGCGAGATGTTGCTTGACGCCTAGTATATTTACGTTGTTGGGCGTCAGCCATCGGGACATGTACGCAAAACGTGAGCCAGAAAAGATCAGAAAATTATTTGAAGCCGCTTTGAAAGAAAAGTTCACGGATGAAAAGTTTGAATCTGTTTGGCAAGAAGCTAAAAGTTTACATTCTCATGGTTGGGTGAGTTATGAAACATTTAGAAGGGTTTTAAATAAACTCGATAATAAAAGTCTCGATAATAAGTATAAGATAATAAAAGATATTAAGTAAAGCCTAGATTTATACTCTTAGAATACCTTTGTGACTATTTTCATTATATTCCTAAACTTAGAAGAGTTTAAAATAAAAAAGATTAGGAATGAAAATAGTATGTAAAACATCTTACCTTTAACTGATTTGATTTCTGGAGTGCAAGGTCCCTTGTTGAGTAAGCATTTTGCATATGAGTTCAGAAGACGTTCATTGTTCAACACCTCGCTGATATCAAAGTCATCATTGACATTTTCGTACTTTTCTTGAGCCAACACAGCGAGTGCGAAACACAAAACAAGGATAAAGCTTTTCATCGTAGACACACTTTTTTCAACACAGGTGATATCCTTACGTAGTTAAGATTTGATATGATTCTTTTTAGTCTGGTAACTATATTTATAGGAAGGAGTTGTGCACAAATGCATTATTTCTTAGAAGGGAAAACAACGTTGCAAGCATGTCAATTCAAGTTATTCTACGGCTATTAGAAGTTAGTCTAGATCGGTAAATTATGCATATAAATAGTTGCAGATAATCTATTCCACTTAACCTCAGTGACGATAACACCAACCTTGTATTTAATTGTCGCATTATTTATAATCACTGAAACATCGTTTAATGGGTGTTTAATTTTACAATATATCACTTATAGCTAAATGAACTAGGGGAATAAGTTATAAATGCACATTTTAAAAGGTTGTTAGATCCAATCGATGTCGTTAACATTTATCCTGACTAAGTTATTTTGAGTGATAATCACTAAGGCACTTATTCTAGAACTGCACTGAATCTCAACTCAAAACATCGTACAAAATAGCAAAGCACTTTGTGACATAGAGTAGTAAGCGAATTATGCTTATGGTTTACGACTGAGCAATGATTTTAAATAAGAGCCTTGTGTACTACATCAATTCATCATCACTCAAAACATTAGTGAGCTTAGCGGTGGTCTGAAATGTAGACCATGAATCAAAGTCTAGGATTAATTTAAGGTCTTATCTAAACGCCAGTAACAAGGAACTTGTAGAGTGAGTCTCGGTTGGTTCGTTCCGGATCGTATTTGTCGAGCAGCTCCATGAAGCGAGGCTCGCTCTTGCTCCTGATGCCGAGGAGTAGACTCCGGACTACACCCTTCTGGTTCAGAGTGCAACGGCCACATGCAGTAGATATGGTCTCTGGTAGAGCACCTAGGTAAAAAAGGTTTTTAGTTTAAGGGTCGGTTCACATCTGATGGAAGATGCGTCGCGTATTATCGGTGGCGTTACGCCAGAATAGACAACTTTATGAGAAAACATTCAACCTTTTACACGTAACTGATACGCGATGATGATAAACGAAGACCGCTAAATACGCTCGATGATGAATGACGGGAAAGGTAATATTCGAAAACTCGTTTCCCGTCTCTAATTTCCTTTACGCGATCTCGTCAAGTCAAATAGGTACCTACACAAGATACTTAGGTAAATGGTATAATACCAAAAACTAGAAGGGTGAAGAGTTACCTAGAAAACTAATTAACATTGTTCAATTGAATCACAAAATAAACTTACGTTTGAAATTCCTCCCATCTTTAGTACAAGGTCCCTTGTCCATGACGCATTTGTAGTAAGCCAGGAGAATCCTCTCGTTCTGGATGATAGCGTCAGTGTTGAAGTTCTCATATCTGTTGCCTTGCGCGGACACACACGCTGCTCCCGCCAATGTGCACAGGAATACAAGCCAACTCCTCATGATTTATGTTTGCCTGGTACAAAAGTAAGTTATTCGTCTGTGGCGCATCGTTCTGAGTGGTCAGTAGGTAAGTGGATGGGTGAACACTAGTGGCATTATCAACTGAGCGCTTCCGTGCTTCGGAGGGCACGTTAAATTGTCAGTCTCAGCTATTAAGTCGTTAAGCCATGACGGAGGCCTTAAGGTGGCTTAAAAACCCCGTCCAGAGGTGGCCACGAACTCATACGAACTTACTTACTTTATCGATTATGTTGGTAGTCAATTACACTGCCACGCTCTGGCAGTATTTTGAACAACGAAGGACAGGACTGCAGCAACGATTATGTGCGCAGTTGGCATTGAACGTGATAGAGGCCTTAGAGAAAAAAATATTTGTAAAAGGCAATTTAACAAAAATAACATAGATAACTGATTTAAAATGGAAACGGCAAAGGCACAGATAACCTACATTGTATGCAAAACTTTCATAACTTTCGATGCTATTGTTACCGTTGGTAAACAAAGAACGACTTCACCAATGATACTGGGGCCGTATTCGTGTTCATATTTTCGTTCGTTTGATGAATATTCGGATGTTTCTTACTACGATTTCAGACTTCAAGGGAAAATTTCTATATTTATGATGTCAGTATTCAGCGTCATCGTAAGGCAACCTACACTTTACCTTTTACTTACCTACTTGTTTTTACTCATTCGGAACGCCGAGGACTCATGTTTTTTTTTAATAAAATTTTGAGATTGTAATTGAAACTAATTAATACACTTTTAGCAGAGCACTCAAATTGCCGATAGTAATACAAAAAAGAAAAAGAAAAACATGGCAATTATAGCCATCACAGAAAATGACTAAAAATACTATTATGTAAACAAATAATATGAACAAATGATCCATAGCTAATATTTACAGATCAAATCTTCAGCCAAACAAACTAACATTTGAAATAATTAATGTGGACAGCACAAAGATGTTTTTAAGAAGAGAGTTAATAGGCACCTTCTGGGTAAGCTCGCTCTAGTCTCGAGGTCAAGAGCCGACCCATTCATCATAAAAAAAAGATCTTGACCAGCGCAATAGTCATCTCAAAACATGAACTCTGCATTTAGTATTAGTGCCTAAAAGCGGTCGATGATTAGAACTCTACTTGTGTCTATCTCTACGAAACAGACTAGGTATTTTTTATGGCAAAAGATATAATTATATTTCCTACTATGATTTTTATTAAACAATTAACATCCTAGCGACAGATTATTATCGTTACTTTGTATAAACTTTCACGCACTTTCTAAGCTTAGCTACTTACTTTTAGAAGAAAGTTGAGGGGACCTCTTGAGGCGACGGCCGCAGACGATGTGGTAGAGCCGCGTCTCCAGGGGTCCAAACTAGTCCGGCGTAACGGGACGCATACAAAACGCGAAGAAAGTTCGGAGCGTGCGACTTGTTTTTCGTTTGGAGAAAACTATTGCTTCCTTCGATCTAGATCTAGTTTAGTTGTATAGTTTGGTCTATAATGTAAACAGTTCAAAAATGTTATTGTAAACATTTTAAACAGTAAATGTTATTTGGGAAAAATATTTAGATAATTTTAATCGTAGCCCGATAGGTCAAAGGCTAACCGGGGTAAGGTACTTAACCTAAAAAATAAGAAACTTTAAATTTTATGTAGAATTTTTTATAAAATTTCAGAGAGACGCGGAACTCTATTTATTGCAAATTATTAATTTATTTTATCAAGAATTAAGCTTCAATTTTTGCAAACTTTTCCAAAAAATGGCCTATCCTTGTACACTACGAGTATTAGTATTCTGAATATCTATAGGTTTACTTGTAGATTTGATTGCTTTGGGGTACAAATCCTTAATCGATGTTACAGTTTACTGTATTGTAATTCTCCTGGTCATATGGTATTTAAAACTTATGTCACTCTAATCATGATTTCGTTACGTAATATGTATATCTAGATATAATTCTGTGACCAAAACCAAGTTTCACCCAAATGTATACGTGATTGAAACATAAAACCCAAATATACAAACTTACGCAATTATAAATTATTAGGATATTCTTCGATCAGGATATGACTTGGACAGTTAAGTCGGGTTTAAAAATAAACATGGGATTAAAACTGGTTCTGAGTGCAGTTCCCTAAGCCTTTCTGAGTTGAATGACACTGTGACATAACAACAAACATATTTATCTGTTTGGATCTTTCTTCTTATGGGTTTATCACAGAATTCCATGGGTTTATACCTGCATAGTTTTTTTCATTAACAATACAAAATTCCTGTATATATTGGTCTTATCCTAAACGGCTTGAGGTTTTTTTTCCTATAATAATTATAGTAGCTCTGGTGGCTTAGCAGGCAGTATTTGAACTGCATGGCAATTTTAACAAAGACACTGAATCTGAAATCTCTCGCTTGCACATTAGTGACTGTACTAGTGTACAAGCGAGAGAACATGAAAAGTTGCGACGTTTCTAATGAACCGGGTTAAACTAAATTGACATTTAGAAAACTGCTAGGAAATAAGAGTTCATGTTAACCCCCCTGAGCTTTTTTACGATGATGATAAATTCGGTAAAGTTGAATTAATTATCTGTAGGAACAATAAAAGACTGGGTTCAATATTATTGTTAAAATAATGTGCGAAAACATAAACCGATCACAATAAAAAATTAGTAGGTCTTTAGGTTGGCAAACGGTACATTTAAGCTGGCTAGATGCCAATCTTGGCAATACTACGCCAACATGAAGATTGTGAATTTACATAAAAGATTTAGACCACGAAAAGGGTGTAAAACACCGGTAACCTCTCAGGACTGTAGGTATTACTATATAATAAACAACAACTTTTGTTCTATGTTTTTAAAAAAATCATCATATTTTAGGTAATCAGATTTTCATACAAAAATAAAAGTATTTAAATTGAACGCTCTAAATTACGAAGTCTATGCGAAGCAAAATAAATCCATAGTACAATAGCGAGGAGAGCGGGGTTAGGGCGGTGGGGGCGCTTGAAATTGGCCTATTTAATACAGAGTTGAAATGTGTTAGATAGGACAAATCCTGAAGGTTTGTTTTTGGTAAAAGTATAGTCATAGAACAAAAGAAGTTGTTTATGATGATGATAGTAATACATCCCTGAGAGCTTACCGCTGTTTTACAAATAACCCTGTATAAAGATAATTCTTAATAAATAGTTTATTGGTTGTGACCAATTGTGGCAAATGAGCAAAGTACTTGCTTCGAAGGTCACGTTAAAATAGTGATGGCGGCCTAAAAACTCCGTCAACTGACAATGGCCTATAAGAGTTAGGAGCACTTTATTTCTAGTAATTATTTCTGACTAGCTGTCAGTCGCGATTTAACCCGAGGTCCGTCGAAAAAACTTCACTTGCTCGGGATAAAATAGCCGGGATAAAATAACATAGATAAAATAGCCTATGTTCATCCTGGGATAATGTAGGATTCTAATTGTGAAAGATTTTTTCAAATCGGTTCAGTAGTTTCGGAGCCTATTCAATTCAAACAAACAAACAAATCTTTCCTCTTTATATTACAGTGTAGATAAACCACGTTTGAAACTGAAGACTACTCAGGTACATGTGGCTTACTGATATCGTTAAACATCTTAAGCCCATAAAGTCTGAAGCTTGGTAGCTGTGAATTGTTTTTCGACGCCTGAAAAATTATATGAGCAAACGTGGAAGTGCCTTGTCGACTTTTAAATAAATGGCCTCACACTTTGTCCAAATACATTTTGATACATGCCCACCTTCTGCAGAAGTTAGTATAATAAAAATTACGTTAGTGTCTTGGAACACTCGGTTGGAACGAAGCAAAGACTACTTTTCTATACTGTGAATAAAATAAATTAATTGTCAATTAGGTATCCTAGAAACGATCTTCCGACAATGTAACAACTATGGACTGTGTCGCGGCTGCGCATTTCGCACTGTGACGATTTGACAATACATGTGTCGTGACGGTAAAATGGAAAGAAGTCCTTTTTGTAGTTTTATTTATTTCGCAAAAAAATATCAGCAGTTATTACTAAGTACAACGGATCTTTTGCTCTCTGAAGAAGATAGCAAGATTTTAGGTGTCATCAAAAATGGGATCTGCGCAGCTATTTCAGAGAGCTAAAGAACGATTGTGCGTATTATACGTTGTTTTTACTGAGCCAGATTCATGATTATTTTCATGGGGCTTCCTTGACTATCTTCAATATGATTTCGTATTCTTTTGGGTGGGCATCTACTATGTAGGTTTTGTAATCTTCAAACTTCTGCTTTTGCGCAGGAGTGCAGTCGCCACAGTTCGTTTTGAAAACCTGTATTCCATATTCTGAAACAAAATAAATAAGTAAGTGTTTTATATATATAAATAAAGGTTTTATTAAAAAAGCCTCTTTGAGGCGCACTTATAATCTTTTCACCCCACTGGTTCAAAAGAACTGGTGACAAGACAAGAAGAAGTGTTCGAGAGTAAACTCTACAAAATCCCCCCCGCTGGCCGCAGAAGACGTTCTCTATCAGAAGGACGTGTCTTTTTCTGCCGAACTGGCGCCGTCCACTAGAATAAGAACTAATATAGTTAAACATATCACTACTGGTAAGTTAAACTAGCAAAAACTTTAAGAGTTTGTTTGCCCTTCCCTTCTTCCTACAATTACGTGTCACGGCGCTGGTATCATCTTACCTAAACGTGTTATTGCAATTTATTATAAAAATAAATTAAGTGCAATATGTCAATAAATCTAAAACTGTTTGCGACTCTAGGATAACCTAGGACCAAGGTAACCATCCGTTTCTACTGTTATCTCAAGTTGAAACGATGTGGTGCCGGTGCGGCGATTTCAACACAAACAGTAGCGTTGCATCGCTCAGACAATAATTTATTGCCCAGCATTATTCATAATTTTATTAGACTTTATTGTTTTTCATACACACAGAATACAGACACATAGAACTTTTACGTTTTACGCTGTACAACTATGATAGATTTTGAAATAAATGTGCTAATACTTTAAGATACCACTGCAGAAAAATAATGTATTTCCTTCTTAAACATTTGAGAAACTAACATAAAAGAGTCTTGTCACGGAACCGTTCCTGTGTGAAGCGGACTCTAGTGGGATATAAGATATAATAATAAGGGTAATATGTATGTTCAAATATATTGTTAAATATATTGTTGTTAAATATATGTTTATGTTGTTTTAAATCTAGCCTTTTTCTTATTTCACACGCACCTTTCAATTTCTGTAGATTGTCACAAGGCACTTCTTGTTGCAAACATTCAATGACCCTTGGAAATCCCTTCTCATCCTTCGCGACGCCTATCCAGTCGTATTCGTCCAAGATGTCGCCGTACCCAGCTTCTGCTGATAGGAACAATCCTAGCACCACGATTAACGATAGCAATGCCTTCATTTTCAAAGTCTGGAAATGAAAATCGGTTACGTAAAATATCTTCTGTTTAACGAAACTTTTAGTGGTACGATCGTACCGTACTGTAAATTACATAATTTTTTTCAACCAAAAATATTTTGCATTTAATTATATTGATTATAAAGTTATCTAACGGGTACATTGATACATTCGAAATCGATCAATAAGCTATGGGTAAAGAGAGCTAAAAGCTTAAGCCTATGTTAGCTATTTTAGCTTGTCTTCTAGTAAGATTTTTGTAACGGGAAAGCTCAACCAAAGTTGTCTGTAAGGCTGACATAATAATGTACATTGTAGTTCATTCGATAAAGCTTTGCTGACGCTACATTTCATTTATATATATAAAATAAAAAAATATGATAAAAATTCATTATCCACAACTACTAATATCTGAGTTCTTAGGAATGACAAGTGAATTAACGACGTATCGTTTTGAACAAATAAAACTGTCTTGAAGTGAAGTATGTAATTTTAAAAGATGATGTTAGATAACAAATAAAAAATAAATTCAAGGGACTTACCTTCACCAGCTTAACCGAGGATATTTCCTGCAACACTGATATCCTCATTTCAATTCTCCTTTATACAGCCATGATTTGAGTAAGGATTTAATTTGACTGTTGCACGTCAAACGTCTAGCGTAAGAAGATACAACAATAAAATAATTATCCTTGATTTATCCATTGGAGTCAATCCGGTTGTTCACTGATTTATCTAAAATTCCGTAAAAATATGTGTTCTTATGATGTTAAAGCTAATTTTAATTCGCGAAGTATACCTACCTGCGATGTGAGATTTTTAAAATGATTACTTGTCTTTATGACAAACTTAGAAACGTCAACCTACATTTTAGTCAACACCATGGTTCAACAACAAAACTTATAATCAGCGTTATAACTTAGTTACGGTTAAAAATCCTAATTTTAGTAATGTCAAAAAACGCTATGCTACGAAAACGTACAACATAAGTGCGCATATTTTTACGAAATATTAGAATCGATACCATTGTATACAAGCTTTGCTTAGTTTGGAGCTAGATGATGCTGTGTGAAAATGTCCAGCATTATTATTATTATTATTATTATTTTTTGAAGTTTAGATCATCTAATATTGGACTTTGTCTAACAATACATCATATACTAGTTTGACCAGATTAAAAAAACCTGTTTGTCTCTTTTTTGTTGTATCATGCGTCCCAAAATTATAGGTAGTTTTAGACCTACGTCTCTCCTCGTCCTCTATGCCTCCGCATTTTCTAGGAGCAAATACTTTATTGTTTTGGGAATTGAATGCCTCGTTTACAATAATAGCAAAGCTTTATTATATTACGTAGGTATATTATTTTATTAGTTTAGTCTCCTAATTTTTATTCATGTAAGTAAATATTTGTACACCCCTGCCTTACCTTTTAATCAAAACGTTTCTCTCCATCCAAAAGTATTCGGGGAGAAATCGCTTCTAAGCGATAAGACCGCCCATTGTGCATTTATTCCTAAGTTTATTTTTCATAATTTATTTTAAGATGTGTACAATAAAGAACTTTCATTTATTCATTCATTCATTCTAAGCTTTTTATTCTATAAGCTGCGCACTTTTTTCAAGTCAACGTTTTTGGTACCTACTACAAATCCGTGTGGGCATGTATCAAATATGTGTTTGGACATGCCTCTGACTACCCCCCTTAGACATCATCGAATGATCTGGAATAAGTAACATAAAAAGATCTGAGAGAATGTCTACCGCACCTTGGGGATACAGTCGTGAACCTGTTTCTTTCTGTTTCTTTTACAAATCCGTCATTAACATTTAAAATTTTGCATGCCAATGTTATTTGGTGAAATATGTGATACCAATATTTATCTAAGACTTTTCACCATATCTAGCAATAAATGATTTGATTTGATTTAGACAGGTCGCTGCGGCTCTCTTCCTTGGCGTGAATGGCGGAGGGTCGATATTCTGATGTCCCTTTTGTACTGATGTTTGGTTCCCTGAAACGCGTTAAAATGTACTTTGTGTTATCAATAAACAATAGATTCTAACACCACACCATCCAATTCTAAGGGTGTGTTCTAAACGACGCACGATGGGATTCCAATTACGTATGAAATTCCAAATTCTGCATAGTCATGTGTCCAGTCCAATAATAAGCTGACAGGATAAATTAGGTGCTAGGCAAGCCTATTCCATCTCAAACAATATTCCAGGCACTACAGCGTCCCGTTGAGTATAGGCATAGGTTGCTTCCTGGCGCTGTATAAATCATCATCTAGAATAGTTGTAAAGGCCAGTCCAATATGTATACTATATAATATGCCTCTGACTATCCTCTTAGTAGGTACCTTTACGTCACAGATTAACTTGTCGCAATAGGTCAGTTAGGTACCTACCTACAGAACTGTTGGTAAGTATATAGGTAATTATAATAATTTCCGATAAATTGTAGGTCAATTATAATTAAAGGATGTGAATCTACAATCCATTGATCTGAAGGCAAAGGTCGTTTTTGCACCATAGCTGGTTATTTTCCTATATCCTTACATTGCTACTAATATTATAAAATGTTATGCAAATGTTTGTGAGAATGTTGAATTTAGAACGCTATGTTTTTTATAAATAATCACATGATTCGATTTGGCTCTACTGCCTAATCTACCTACTTACTCAATAATCAACAATACTTAGGTGGAACTAGAAAATGTTGACGCAATAAAAATTTCTAGATCCTTTGAAAATGTCTTATATGATTCTCGTTGCAGTATAGTTAGGTACTTGAATTGCAAAACAAATCTCTAATTTTAATGTCTTAAGATAGAATACTGCAAGTTCACTTATAAATCAATAATACGAGTATATAGGTACACTTTGTTCGCAGTTGTCAATTTTGTAAAGGCACGTACCTACTGCGCATCGAATCGGCTAACTTCACGAATGCCTCGATCCATTGAACGTGCTGTACAAACTTAGGTATGTTGGGGTCTTGGTGCACTAAAGTGGATATTAGATGTTATTTGCCTTAACTTACTTAACGAGCAAAACCGCCGGGCAGAAGCTCTATTTTCAATGATTAACTTAGATAACTTTGTAATTATCAAGCCTATTGTCCTATGTAAGCAATTACATGATAGAAGGACTAAAGAGGTTTCCTGGCTAGCCTCTAGGGCTAGTTTCAGTCAGTGATCAGAAAGAAGTCTCAGCAAGGGAAGACGTTTGGTAAGCTATTCTCGAGCCAAATTGAATATGGAATTTTTATAAACATTGGAGATCAGCTGATTTCTGAGTTTGGGTAGGGTTGTCACTCACGTAATGTTCAGTGCTCACCAAACTATGGTGTTTCAATTATAAATTTTACCAGATTTGTTACAATTTTAAATGTTTACGTCACTACTATGAAGATTCTTAGTAACGGAATTCACAAAAATTCACTAAATTACCGAAACCGAAAATATAAATCACAGAGTTTTCATCTTTTTATTAAAAATGACAACCCTAAGGAATTTCCGTTTTGACGTCTTGTTCCTCATTGGTTAATTTCTGCTGTCAAGTGAAAGAACTGTCAGTCTAATGTTCACAAAAATTCCATGACCAATTTGGCTGTAGTAATTATAAATACATTACACGAATACTTAACCCCAGAAGTGTATAGGACGATGCGAAAAGCATCAAAGTACTCTACTCTACTAGCGTCTATTGCTAATTAGCTCAGATTGTAGAAGCACTGCTACGGCTCGGTAGGGTCATGAGTTCAAATCTCGTATCGGTGCAACATTTGAAAAGTAAACAAATTTTTTAAATCTGTATTATCCAAAGCATTCTCTGCATTTGTAATTTTTGTTTTGACGATCAAAAAAGCCCCGAACCTCACAACATATTTTGTTTCCAATTTGTTGTTTTTCATACAGTTGTAGACATATTTTCATTACTGGCTTCTGATACTAAAAAAATGAGCAAAACGATAGAAGGTATTACAATCTTATTCAAGCAGCTTATTCACAAGGCTACGAAAGCTTTTGAAGGACATGACCTTTAGCAATGAAGAATACGACTAGGAAGGGAAGGAATTCCAATCTACCGAAAAATTCAATTTAAAAATATCATTACCAATGCCTAGATACAATTTTCCATTAGGTATAAAAAAATATTTTGCAAGGTCATAATTATGTAATTTCGACGATTATCATTGGAAGTAAATTAAGCTTATCTTGAACAATGACATCTAATGCTCTGTACGTACAAAACAATTCAATTTTTGTGTACATTTGAAATTAAAATAATTGTATGCATCCGTGGATTTTTGATATAAATATTGTATAGTAGGCTATCATGTACCAGTATCATCCACACATCAGTTTCAGTGGGCTTCATCTGAAAAGGTATTTGTAAGTTATTCAGCTATCCAATTTATCCCGCATATAGTTCACAAATACTTACACCGAATACAAGCGCTCAGGGTAAACTTATTTATTTTGGTTTTGGTTTTTTTTGGTTGTAATTTTAAAAAAAGAACATCATTTGCTTGCCTTTAACCCACATAAGCGAGGGGTCGGCAACATGCTCTCCTCTTCCACTCGCAGGTTAAAAATAAATCTGATATTTTTTTTATATGTAGGGAAAACTGATTTCAATCAAAACACTTGTACCATGCGGATTACTTTTGACTATTTATTTTCTTTTTAATTGCCAAGGACCAAACCTTATTTTTATGTTTATGTTTTTTATTTATTATACAGAGACTTATTTATTTCATATTGCTTACAGATAAATAAAAAATGAACGCATACCTAGTAGCTTTCCTGGCTATAGCGCTGCCAATGGTGCTGTGCTACGATGAGAAATATGACAAGATTGACGTCGACAAGATTATAGCAGACAACGACCTCTTTAACGCCTACATCAACTGCATGCTGGACAAAGGACCCTGCGATGTTGAACATTCGGAAGACTTTAAAAGTAAGGACTCCTCTGCTCCTGTAGGACAGTTTCTTTACTTTTTGGAAGGAATTTTAAAAAGTTTATAGAAGGAAATGGGACCTTACCTTATAAGTGACGACCTCTGTGGCGCAGTGGGGGAAGGTCCGCCTGCGACACAGGAGGTTGCGGGTTCGATCCCCGCCGCGGGACAAATGTTTGTATGACCTACAGATATTTATCTCAGGTCTGGGTGTTTCTATGTTTAATATGTACGTATTTACAATCAAAAAGTATATAAGTAGTTTATTAGTCATTCTTAGTACCCATAACACAAGCTCTGCTTACTTTGGGGCTAGATGATGCTGTGTGAAAAGTCCAGAATTATTTATTTATATTATTTTGGTTTTAATTCAGACTTTTTTTTGTTTTAATTCGTATACAGTAAGTACTTACTTAGTTTAAAACAATTTCTTATTATTATTTAGATTCTGTAATTTAATGTCTGCATAATAATAGTGTCATAAAAAAGAGAGAATTTTGTTGGTATTTTGGGGAATTTTATTGTTTTTGGAAGTAGAAAACCTAAGCTCAACATGAGTGTGTAAAGCTCGAGCCTAGATTCTACATAAAAGCAACTTGCAATGATTGCAACTCTTATGTTCACAGGCGTTACAAATAACACTGATAAAGACTTTATTTTATTCCAAGCCTTATACGTGAAAGCTCAGCTCAATCAGGAGTTCAATTTACAGTACATTGGCGAAATTATTTTATAAAATGGTAGCTTTGCCAGAGTAATTCTAACATTTTAAATGCAGGGGCAAGCACTCGACAGGGGGCTTGCCCCTGTATGACAACCTACATTCAATACTTTGTAAAACGATTTGTTTTTATTTGTACTCCAGAGCTGCTCCCGGAAGTGATACAAACATCTTGCGAGAAATGCTCAGACATCCAGAAAGACCACGTGAGGAAGACAGTGAAAGCTTTGAGTGAGAAGAAACCCGACGAATTTGTTGAGTTCCGAAAGAAGTACGACCCTGAGGGAAAGTACGAGAAGGACTTCACTGCTTTCGTTCTTGGAGCTTAAATATAAAATGTAAACGACCAACTTAAATATGTAGCAATTTTTCACTTGAAAACGCTCATCGTATATTTGTCATAGTTAGCGCGACCCTCGTCGGCACGTTCGATGGGCTGAGCAAATCGTACGAAAAATCAAAAGCATCGTGTAAACGCACCTTTAATCAAAAGTGATTGCAACAGAAATAGCGGGATTATCTTCCCTAGGTATTTTTTTGCCAAAACTGGATTGAACAATTTTGCTTCAATTGTCAAAACAAAACAATATCTACGATTATATATGTATACGAGTATTATATATAGGTATTATATATACGTAACTATTATCTGTGATAGAACCTTGAAATTTGATATTGTTTGCACAACTCGATACTTGACTAATATTTGCATAGAACTTACAAATCTAACGAATTTATAAGATTTCTTGGAAGCTTGGTATTGTATTGAGTCAATGTAGGTTTTTGTGATACACAAAATGTCTTTATGTTTAGATGATCGATTTGTAAGTTATTATTTTATGAATTTAATAACTTAACATAATTGTAGATGACGAATGAGTTGAAGTGATCACGATATCTAAATAGATATAATTGAGTGTAATATTTCCTCCAACATAATTTGAATCCAATTATTTCGACTCTATTCGCAAAAAGTATTTTAAAATTATCGTTGAGAGTTGGTCGTTTACTAACACAAACTGAAGTTCAATGACATTAACTGGCTATCAGCATTTAGGTTATTATGTAAAAATGGTTTAAACGTTTAACCACCCGTTAAGCCAGTGAACTTTACACTAATGAAAATTGGCTATCAAACGGAAAACACTTATTATAATCACTATGTGGAGCATTATAATTTATTTGATATGTTTTATTAAATACAATGAAGATCATTTTGTATTTTCTTTTCATAACCCATCAGAGACAAGGATCTAAGTGGCAAACTATCAATACCGTTCATTGCTAGTTTTGGGACCACATAAACCGAAATCTCGAAGGTATTTAATGACAAAAAATTAAGTGAAAAAAATATCAAGCAAAAACACAGCAAATTAATTAGCAAAACACGCTTAGCATTACGTTTTTGTATGTTATAGAAAAACTTGTAAATTTTTTGTTACTACCTAGCTAAATACTACAAAAAAGCGTTTTAGGTACAAGTACTTAGAGAGATCGTTTCTCTAGAGATAATTTCTTAGTCAATGCTTTGCTAAACACGGTCTAGGTATATTTTTTGTAGTAAGACGGTTAATTTTTTTGCGAACTGTCAAATGTATAATATCCTTTTGTATTCAAAATTCTCACACAATCGTGGATCATGTCTCAAGCGATGTTTCTTTTTTTTCTTATTTATTAAAGGGATTTGTCGCTAAGCAATTTTTCAGGACTCTTTTTCCATGGGGAACAGAACTGTCAAAAAACATATAGACGAATTGAGAACCTCCTCCTTTTTTTGAAGTCGATTAAAAATAGATGCTAGGGAATAGTCTCAATGTGGACACAAATTTTTGCTTTATGCATTGGTAATGTGAATCACATTCACATTATGTGATGTGTCATGTTTGGTACATAAATGAGTAAAAGTCGGTAGACGCACTGTTACTACAAAACTAGGTACCTAAATAATGTCTTGTAAGAATCATATCAGAAAAAAAATGTTGAATAAAGTCTATTACAGTATCAGTTAAACAGGCTGACGTAGGTATAGGTACTCGCTTAAATACAATCAATTTTTAAGAGTGTATTTAAGCGAGTTTAAGTTATGTTAGTTTAAGATAATTAAGCGCTTTAGATTCTTCTGTAACCTTTCTATCTTCTATCTATTGTTAATAAATCATTTTATTTAACTTGATTGGGACCACATTATTAGAATGATAAGTCAAGGACACGACACATGAATAATTCAACGGGCATCATCATATGGGGCCCCATTATGACGTAGATTGATACTGATGTGGAAATTATACTGCGTAATCTGATGATTCTCTAACTGCACCTGACTTTACTCGCGAGGGACAGCAACAATTAGTTGAAACCAAGGACCATAGATCGTCGTTGGTTGAAACTAATGGTCGTGAAGATGATACAAGAAGTGTAGATAACGAAAGGTAATAAAAAACGAAAACATAATAATATTTCTGTTCTTTCGCATCATTTTAAATGGTGATAATTTTAGTATAGTCAAAGACAAAAGTGTTAAGTGAAAATATTTTATTAAAACAACTTTTCATAAATTAGCATTTTTTTAAGGTTTTGAAATGACGATGTAGGTAGCGATTGATAAATCAGTTGGTAGTAAAGTTAATGGCTTGTAAAGTTAGGTAACAAATTACCTATTGAAAATGATTTGGGATTGATGCAAGATCCGTGACGTAGATCTATAGAACAAATGATGCAGTGCGATTGCGCTGGTCTTATGCGCGTTGTTACTCAATTATGAAGTTACATCAGGCGGCTGGCGCAACGATCCTCGCTTGCATGACACAAAAACCCACATCCAACCTGTTGCACACTACGGCTATAGTTTCACAGATCTATCGGTAGTATCACAGATCTGTGATACTACCGATGCTTTGGTAAAGTCAGACCTTGGTGATCACGGCTATCAGAGTACGTCCGTCAGCATAGAATTCTGTGACGTTAGCGTAATAACATTTTAAGTTTGTCTGATTAGTGCCCCAGTATAAGTATAAAGGCGATTAAGGGAGTAGGCTTATGTCCAGCAGTGGGCTATCATTTGAGCTGCCAATGATGATGATGATAAGTATGAACGATCCCCGAATGAAGTTTAGATCTTTAGAGGTAGCAAAGGTGCATCATTATGCGTCAAGAATTCGTTATAGTAATGCTGAATTTTATAATAATGTTATTTGGGGAACGTATATGTGTGTAATAGGTATGTATCACTTTAATTTAAATTTATAACTACCTTTTCTGACAAATCAATGCTTAAAGAATGTATTTTTATTACTAACTGCAATATCTTTATCTTCTTCATTAGATGTGGTAGATAAGCGACAAAACCTTTAATAAAAAAAATTGAAAAATCTTCATTCGTTGGAGCGAGTACTTTATTATAGTGATGCAAATAAGACGGAAACAAATAAAATGTTTCCTGTTTGTAAGGGCTCGCTTAAGGAGGAAGTTACTGCGTTACCAACTACTTATGATCAGTGTATTCCTTCCTTTCTCGATTAACGTTGTGTAGGTAATTAAAAACAAAAGATACAAAACCAAGATGCAGCAATGAATCTGAACATTAAAAAATAATTTGAAAATAAACAAAAACGTACTTAAAATAATATTTTTATTTCCAGTAAATTACCAGTCAATACCGATGTAATAAATTATATTTCATCAAACGGAATAAATTATCACAATTGTTTAAAAAAAACTTTAGATCGGTAGGATCCTTAATCTCTAGGGAGCAAATCACAAATACTTATGAATAAAGGTGAAAAATATTCGAAAACTGTAAAATGGTACAGTTCTTTGACAAGAAAAAAAGAGAAAACAGAGGAATAGCTATTCCAGTTGACAATAAGCATGGCGATTCTCACTTCATTCGGATGCATTTATTCGATAAACTTCTTCGACAGTTGACTGTGATGTCACTGTTCCAAAAGTTCATCTACAGATGAAATTCATCATACAGATGAAGTGTGAGCATGAGAATGCAGCCATTCCAAAACCTACTCTAACTTAAGCTACTAAGGTTCAAAATAAATTAGTTTTGTTGGATGAATTTGTCGAAGTTGTCGCGGTGCTCTCCCGTAGGGTCGTTCTTCTTGACTAGGTCGTCCCATTGCCTTGGGTGGCGCTGTTGGATGGCCTTGATGACCTTCCTGATGTTGTTTTTTTGCTTTTCTGAACATTTGCCGCAGGTCGTCGATACTGCTTCGGGCAGCACTTCTGTAATAACAATGATGTTTTATAATTGAAGATTCTTATAATAATAGATGTTTTCTAAACTGCATATGAGGTACGTACACGAGTGTACGGTCAATAACAGATGTGAATTAATAAAACACTAATTTCAATTTACACAATTCGGAAATAGCTTGTGCAATCGTCAGTTCAACGCTCATTTGCTTGTACATAATGCAAAAATTTAGTTTTTGTGCTATTTTTGCGTGAATACTTTTTCACAATAAGTTAGCAGTGATTCGTAATTTGGCCTTATTCTCTGAATAATATAAAAATAAAAAATAATAATATAAAAATAATATAAAATTAATAATATAAAATGTATCGTCGTCTGTACGAGTAGCAAATTCAGTAATATTTTTGTTTGTATAACTCATTCAAATAATGTTTAGTTTGATTAGTGGAATACAACATAATATGTACAATGTTATTTTTAGGATATGAAATTACAAAATATCTATAGATTATCTCATAAGCCAGAATACTCATAATAGGTAGCTATTATATGTTGCTGAAAAGTCGCATATTTATCTGAATGTGTAAATATTTCATATAAAAGTTTTAAGTAAAAGAAAAAATGTATTTATTAAGAACAAACAAACATTTGTATTGCAGTACATTACGAGTAACTTAACTAAAACTATGTAAGTAAGTAAAAAAGCATTCAATGAAAACAACAGAAAACTATGGGTTGTTTTTTAATATGGGCGGTGATGGCCAAGTCTGAAACTACGAGAGTTAGAGAAAAGTTATGAAAGGAGTCCTGCCCTCGATTAAAAAAAAATCAATAACTGTATATTTCGTTTTTTTCTAAATCTTTTACGTTTGACGGAAATCGACAACAATGATTTAAAAAAGACACTAATATACTGAAAATGAAAGGAAATAGCAATCATTACACCTTAGATAAGTAGATTTTTTCAGAGTTAACCTTTCGTTTAACCATTGTTGTTACCCTCCATAGCACAGGACCGAAAAAGGTGGATAGGGAGGCCTTTGCCCTGCAGCGGGACGATGCGGGCTAGATATAATAATAATAATAATAACCTATCATTTGAGGAAAATAAATAAAACTAAAAGTGACCAAATATTTTTGGATATAATCATATTCGTGAGCCTTGACCGCGTCGCGTCTTGTCGACCTTCTTTATATTCGCTTATATTATAATGGCGATATTTCGAGATACTTGGCAAGAGGAACCATGAAGAGGTTCGATTTTGATTGCAATAAAAGAGCTTTGAAGCGCTAAACTCAACGGAGCAAGAGCTAATATTCTGTGGCAAAAGGCAAGAATAGTATGCCAGAATGGTATCGAGTAAGTGGCGTTTAATTTTATTTATACCTACGTTCAATTTATTTACCAAAATTGAAAATATATCGATACATATAAACTAATATAATCATCATGCAAAACTTACTTTTGAATTCAGATCCTTCTGGCGTGCACCTTCCCTTATCCAGGAAGCAGTTCACATAAGAATTCAACAGTCTACTATTATCGATGAGCGTATCAACATCAAAATTATCATATTTCGAGTTGTATTCACCCGCAGCAAAGACCACCGCGACAAGGCAGGCAAGAACGAAAAGGGCCCTCATACTGATAATTTAAATCTGGAAAATATCAATTACAATTTACGTCTGTCCTCTTGAAGCGAATCGCAAGTGTGTTCTGTCCCGAATATTGATTGTAAACTGTTCAATGAATCTTCATGGACACTGAATGCGATGTGATGAGAATATAGATCAACACTGGCAGCGAAGACGTATTTATAGAACCATGGGGGCACGAATATCGAAACTGGTCCATAGATTTGTTATTATAATGAAGTAACACTTTTGAGTACGAGATCACAAAAACTATCTCACGTAATCGACACTCAATAATTTAGAGACAGGAGTACATTTGCGTGCACAAATGTTGTAAACTAAAATTGTTGTTACATGGAGTTACTTGGAACAGCGCAAACCCACCTTTTACTTTCTATAATAGGCCCAAAGAACTAGCAGTGTCAGAGACCAACGGCTGCTTTTATGGACGATATTGTATACCCACTACCATGGTTGGCACATGGGCCTGCATGGTTGGTTACTTAAGCAACTTTGCGTCTTTTACCGAAAGCAATAAGAACTGGTTAAACAAAAACCGTAGTTACAAAGAGCTCTTAATGCGGTGTTTGCCAAATGTATCGCTTGCAGCTCATAATCTAAAACATATGATATGAATTACCTGGAAACCTAGGCAATGCTGGGAATTTTGGGTTTAAGCAAGAAGTTAATAAGGAAAACTCTAAAACTGTGGAGGAATTGACTTACAGCCGTTTAAAAGTTATAATTTGAGTGTCGATCATGAGTTTCAATCCCGTCCATACATATAAATAAATAATGCTGGACTTTTCACACAGCATCATCTAGCCCCAAAGTAAGCTTGAGCTTGTGTTATGGGTACTAGATGACTGATAAACTACTTATATACTTTTTGTTTGTAAATACATACATATTATACATAGAAACACCCAGACCCGAGACAAATATCTGTAGGTCATACAAACATTTGTCCCGTGGCGGGGATCGAACCCGCAACCTTCTGCATCGCAGGCGGACCTTCGCCCACTGCGCCACAGAGGTCGTCGTACATATACCATACATATACAAATAATCGTGAGTGAAACGAGTGTGAAATGTTTTTTTTTAACTTTAGTAAATGTGCATTTTGAAAGATATATACCGTGCTAATAAGGATACAATTGCGATCCTAGTCCGTTATTTATTGTTTGTGGTTTTACTAACACCATAGCACCTAAACTAGGTACCCATACGAGTTTGATGATACTCTACGATCCGAACGATAAGGTTAACAGTTTTTAGGACACTCCTACGAAGTCGTATATTATTCTTTTAAGTCTTGTTACTACATCTGTACCTCAATGATTGATATTACTGACGACAAACTAATCATAATGATGCATAACAAACAAAACTAATTCCACAAGAATTACTAGCCGCAAGCAATTGACATTGGGCAAGCAAACCATAACTAACACTCAAACAATGAATGGGTCAACATAGTTAATTTAAACCGAGTGATTCACAATATGATCAGGAAAATTGGCCACAGACCATTAGAATGCAAATGCAATCACACATATGTATTTCTTTTGTTTGCTTACCATAAATAAAGAGAATAAGTAGGTACCCGAAGATTACTTGGCTATAGCCTTTTCAAATGCGTCATAGTATTTATTTCTTGGATCGTATTTCTTCTTCAAAGCTGCGTGGTCTTCTGGTAGGAAGGTTTTGAAGGCCTCAAAACACTTCCTTGTAAATTCTTTTTGGAGTGGAGTGCATTTTGCACACGCTGTTCTTATTACTTCTGGCAGAACTCCTAAAAATAAAATAGAATATAAAATGTGGGCGGGGATAACTTTCAAATTATTTTCAGATTTACGATTCAGTTACTCGCTGAATTGTAAATCAAGAAAAATCCTTTATTAAACGAACACTAAATATAGCTGTGGTTAAAATCATATTACAAGTAGAGTTTGAACCAAAATGATAAAAACAGATTACCAGTCAACCATAGATCGTTATAATAGTTTTTAGACTTCTCATTTTTGTTTAGACTAAAAGAGCCTCTTTGAGCGTAATGAAAATATTTTCACCACACTGGCTCGAAGGAACTATTGACGCGACAAGAAGTATAAGCTCTAGTTTTCTAGGATTTATTATTCCCGACTGTGAAAGTAAGGAATATGTTTTTTTCAGTCTTCGCTTTATAGATAGTTGGTTTTAAGTACATATTTTGTTTGTATAACCTTGAACACAAACACCCTGCATACCTACATAGAAACTTCTTAAAATTGGAAGATTGAATAAACACTCACGTTTGAAGACCCATCCGACGGGCGTGCACGGTCCTTGGTCGAGAAAACAGTTGAGATATTTCTTCAACAACCTAGGATTGTTTACTAACTGATCGACGTTGAAGTAATCATACCTTCGGTCGTAGTACTCATCCTGAGCTAATACTGTAGTTAATAATAACAAACTAACTAAAATCACAGTCATTATGATGCAACCAAATTCAGCTAGATTCAGTAACTGAGAGAATCAGCGCAATGTTGTAGTATTTAAAAGTATAGTGTAGGTCTGACCTTCAATTAACAGCTATGGAGAACAAAAAATTAAGTGTTTTGGCAGATCTGGAAGCGTCTATAGCTAAGCAAACCACTTGGAATTCATCTCGAGTAGCAAACGCGTTGGTTTTCCCGATGAACATGATGATACATGCTTTGTCGGTATGCATACAATGTTTGACATAAGTTTAATTATCGTACTGTCAACTGCGTCAAGGGCTGTATTTGCGTTCCTTTTTTCGTTTGTTTGATGAATTCTCGGATGCTTCCCACCACCATTTCTGACTTCTAGGGCCAATTTTTCAAACGTTAAAACACGGTCCTATAGTCTAGGACCAAATATTCCAAACCGAAAAATTGGCCCTTGAAGTCAGCAATAGTGGTGGAAAGCATCGGAAAATTCATCAAACGAACGAAAAAAGGAACGCAAATACGGCCCCTGGTCTATTTTTAACCGACTTCAAAAAATAAGGCAGTTTATGTTCAGCATATTATTCTGTATGTTCACAATACAGACAAGTTGTCTGTGATGTTTACCAAAAGCTCCGTCGATTAACCTTGGTACATTTTGCTTTTTTTTTTGTTTTAAAGCGTAGATAAGTACCTAACTACTCCCGAGGTCTCATATAAATTGGATCCTTTAGATTTTAGACACATTTCAAATTAAACTAATAGCATCCAAGATGCCATAGAAATTATCTTAGATCAGCATGTAAGTTATGTGGATATTCAAGTAGGTAAAACTATATATTTTTTGTTAAAAATTAGTTCTTATTATCAAACCAGTTATCTAAAAGGATAAAAATAGGTAAATTTATAAAACAAAGTTCAATGTTCAAGTTTTATTGATAAACGTTAACTTACCTAAAATAGTTTTTGTTAGTAAACAATAATAATAATAAGATACAAGAAGTGTTTTAGCGATAGCTGTTATTAGAAGGACATGATATTAAATTAGCACAAACAAATGTGAACACCAAACCAAATAAAGCCTTCAAATATTTCAATTTGTTTGTCTTTGCTCTATCATTGCATCTCTAGATCAAACGCATTCGCTTTCCGCTGTCTGTCCTTCTGTACCAAACGCAACGCTATCTCTAAAACTGAGCAACGAATTATAATGTAGTTTTCATTACAGAATCATTTCCAGCTCTGCTGAGGCTGCCCTAATTTCAATTTTAAAGATCTATACTTGTTTCGCTTTGATAGCAGCTTCAAGAGCAGCAAACTTCTTGTTTTCAGGGTCATATTTGGCCTTGAAAGCTTCTAGGTCTGCTGGCAGCTTCTCCTTCAGACCCTCAAGGAACCGCTTTAGGATGTGCTTCTGTTCTGGTGTGCATTTAGCACAAGCCAACTGGAACACCTCAACCATGTCCTCTGAAAGATACAAACGAATTATTAATCGAATCGAATCGAACGAATTGTTGTTATGTAGGTGGTACATTATTTTTGTCTTGATTAAAATGCAGAGAAATAATAAAAATATCGTCCATTTAAAATGCAAAAGTATCCGGGTAAACAAGATGCACGAAAAACATAACCCATCCTTGGTAATCGGGCAAAAAAATAAGAGAAAGAAAAGTTGTCACAACTTTATACATCTAAAGCGTGGAAGACATTCTCTTAGATCTTTTAGTATTCAATTCTATAAAAATGTCTTAGGGGATAGTCAGAGGCATGTACACACACAAGACACGTGTCCATATTTTGCAGAATACGTGGCAGGTTGTAAGCCATTCCGCTCCTATAGATACGAATACGTAACGAGTTTCTACACGATGTTTTTCTTCAATTTATAGCTCGTATAAAACATTTTCCGAAACGATCCATTGATGGATGGCCGTGAATCAAGCCCACGATCTTCGGATTGAAAATTGAGAGTACATACCAGTTGGTCAACACGCTTTACACCAAGTACCTTACAAGAAAAGATACTAACTCACTTTTAAAGTCTCCTGAAACATCATTGCAAGCCCCCTTGTCATTGAAGCAGTCGACGAAGGCCTTCAATTGCGCAGAGTCCTTGATAATGCCTTCTATGTCTATGTTGTCGTTCTCTGTAGTATAGAGTTCTTCAGCGAAAACCACCACAAGAAACGCCAGGATTAAAAAACACTTCATGGTTGAGGATAACCTGTAACAGTGTAGGTAATTATGATTTCAATCAATATCAATCTTCGATTTCGAACATATCGAAGATTTCAATCACAAACTATTAGGATGATTTCAATTGACTCTCGACCTCTTTGACATCTGGTGAATTCTACGTCAAAAAACATGTTAAGTTTTTCGTACAGGATATGAAACAATGATTGATGAAAACATCATTGTATGAAAATAAAAACGTCGACTCATTGATTACCATAGTATTATACTACTTAGTATAATACTTACTACTTATTTTTACTTATTCATATATATAGGTGTACTAAATAGGTACCATACTAAATATATATGTTGATTACAATGACCTAAGTTCCTCAAAGGTTGATTACCATATTTTTAAAGAAGAGTCTGACTGACTGACGTATTCTGATGAATACAGTCAGTTAGTCAGTCAGGCTCTTCTCTATAATAACCTCTGAAGCACAGACAACTAAATATAAACCTAATAAAGTTATTATTACTCTTTTATTTCGGCCAAAATAACTGAAGCTAGCTTGAAAGCTAAAGTAATGTAGATAACAACCAATCAACACAATGCAAAATTTTTCGAAATCCAACCAATTTTTTCAAAATGTAATAAGGAGTGTCAAAGTTTGTATGGGAACTTTTTTGCGAATGGTAAATAAACAAAATTAAAATACAAAACTTTAGACTGTTGAACTCTAGCGCGTAGTACAGTTAGCCAGGTTAGCCGTTTGTCTGCGCAGAACACAATATTGTATGAAAAATCGATCACTGCGCAGACAAACGGCTAACTTCACGAATGCCTAGATCCGTTGGGCGAACTGTACATACCTATGTTGGTGACAGCTTGTTGATTTAGGTAGACCACGGTAGAGTCACGTCTTCACGAATTAAACTCTTTACGTTATTATAACCAAAAGAATATAATTTTTAAATAAAATAAAACTTTAAAATATTATTGTTACTCACGGTTGCTGAACACGGTGTTCTGAGAATTTGTGTGAATTAAGGAAATAACCCTTCACTGCTCATATTCTCAAGGATGTCAAGAATATTATACAGGTAAATCTACAATGTAATTACCAAGCTTCGCTTTACTGTACGTGCCTTCTGGGTATGGTAGATTTTTAAGATAGGGTAAAGGCTTTTGTCTGTTGTTTTGATTTTTGTTAGTTAAAGTGTACTTAAATGCTATTTTAACCGTTATAGCTAAAGGAAAACGTTCTTTTACTTAAACTTTCGTTCATCAGGGAACAATTTTTTTATACTGATTTTGCAGAAGTTTACTTGTATGGAATGAAGTTCAAGACAGCTTGCTTTATGTGTGAACGTGGGGTTAGGAGACGGGTATAATTTTTGAAGATGTTTTGGATAGAGAAGCTTTTCTTTATGATCCTGTTCTTTCGTTTTATATATCCAATCAGGTGATGCCACGGGGTGCAGATAGTCGTGAGTGTAAATAAATGCGAAGTCGCTATTGCGCGTGAGTTCCTTATTGGGAGAGGTGTCAACAGAACCTACTAGGAGATATCGTAACAACGGTCATGCGTTGTTGGCTCCAACGTATTAAGGGCTTGCCTGATCTGCTCTCGTAAAAACTTTGCAATAACTTAGAGCCCGTGTTCTGTAACTCAGCTCAAGCGTGAATTGTGTTTCAAGATTATTTTACAAAATTATGTCGAAAAAATCAAGTGTACGACTCTGACTACTCCCTTAGACATCTTAAAAAAATGCGTACGGCGCGTCCGGTGTGGCAATAATATGCGAGGACCTTTAATCGGCACTGCCAAGGGGCAAAATAGGTTGTATCGGTACCTACAATGTATTGCTTTGGGCCAGCCTTGCTGATCAACAAATACCTACTGCCTAAACGAATGTGCCGACCCGCTTTTATGTGTAGCGCCCGTAAAAGGGTGAGATTTGAATTATTTTGGGAAATAAGTCGGGAGAAAATACCATTTTAATAACATTAACTTTATTGTCTTACATGTAATCTTAAAACACTTCCAAAGTTATAAATTATTAGTTATAATGTGATGTTTGTGAATGCAACCGTTGTGGCAATTGCTTGACATTTATCACAGGAGTTTTAATCCTGTAATTTGGTCCAAGTGGTCCTAGCATAAAATAATCTTTACTCTGACGTCATTAACAGCTCTAGCTGTTAATGACGTTAATGACGGGTGATTTTATACTCTAGTATTAAATAACCCGTAGGTACTTATAAAATAAGGAAGACAACAAAACATGAAACAATAAACATTTGATTTGAGACAGCGCCTGTCCAATCCATTTAGGCAAATATCTTTCTTGATAAATAGCAATGATAGGAGCCTCTTTGAGGCGCACATAAAAGGCGACAAGAAAAATAACAATAATTAATATGTACAGTTCTTCCAACGGATCTAGGCATTCGTGAAGTTAGCCATTTGTCTGCGCAGAACAAAATTTTGTATGAAAAAGCGGCTAACTTCACGAATGCCTAGATCTGTTGGAAGAACTGTAAGGCCCGTATATTTAAATACAGAGCCGTGATAACCGAGTGGGATAGATGGGATGAGATTCGATGGTCGTGGTTTCGAATCCCGGTCGTAATGACAAGTCGATCCTAATTTTACAGAAGGAACAAATAACTTGGTTATTTGGTTATTAGTTATTTAAAAAGTAGTTAAAATATTATATTAGGAGATGGTTGGAAAGAATTGTGGGAGAACTTTGCCAGCTTGGTGGGACTTGGTGGGACAGCTTCGTTGAAAAAAAAAGGAAGTATTAGAAGTACACGGATGAAATGCTACTACTGTTTGTAGAATCACTATAACAAATCTCGTTGAGTACCATATTTTTATCGTTTTAATTCGTGTCCTCAGTTATTGTAATTTTAGTTGGAGCCGTTGATAAATTCCTGGAAGCTCTTGGTGTATTTGCCTTGAGGGTCTTGCTTCTTCACCAGTTCCTTCCAGAGCTCTGGCAGCTTCTCTTGCATGGCTTTGACGACAATGCGGATCAACTCCCTCTGTTTTGGCGAACACTTCACGCAAGTTGTTTGGAGGGCCTCAGGAATCACCTCTGAAAAGAAAATAACTATGTTACATGCTCTGCCCTCGGCAATTACTGCAAAATGTGGGCTTGCCAACATGCCTATATTTTGCCGATATTAGCATTCTATATAATTATATATATATGCGCTCTAATATATATTAGAACATACATGGGGTATTTCCGAATAGCCCTGGATGTGAGGATCTTATTTTTTTTCCTTTGACGTCACTGAGTGGTCCCCCCTGTATATACCACATCTTGTTCGGTCAGTAATGTAATTTCTTGACCAATGCACAACCGGCATTTGCAAAACTTTTCATACAAAAAACTTCAACGAGCTCGTAGCGATATTTTCTGAAAATTCGTGGCTGTTTGGACGTGCTTCTTGACTACCTACTTTTACTACATAATCAAAGGATCTTGATTAACTTGATGCCTTGGGGAAACAGAAGAGATCCTCTTTTGTTTTTTTTTCGCGAGTGTAACCGCGGGCGCATGCTATTCTAAAATATTGGAGTGACATCTTCGATCAGTGTTCATTGAAGTGTGACATAATTGACAACATTCTTTTGCGGTAGAAACTTATGTAAGTAATCTTTTGAAATACAATAAACCCAAATCTGAATTGCCTTGCTTTTGTAATTAGTGAAAGTTGTTTACAGCGGCCGGCGCGCGGCGACGCCATGTAAACAATAAGTATAAATTTCTACCTTTTTTGTTCAAGGTATTTTATCCAGGAAGCTTTTGAATATTTATACCTAAATCTGTTTGCAAACTTTTCCATTCTTAGGCATAACTTTTTTCCACTATGTAAAAAGAGAAGGTACAAAAATATGATGTTCTGACAAAAAATATTTTAATTAATTTTTGAATAAACGGGTTTTTATCACGTAAGTACTTGTTTTATTTGTTTTATAAAAATAATTATGTCGTCAAATCACGAAAGTTTAATGGGGCTTATTATAAGAAAATGAGCCGAGTTTAGACCAAGTCTAACTATAAAACTATCCCTAGAAACACGATCTTTAAATACTCGTACATAGAACGCTTTTTGTGGTAACAGTTTTGTTTTGACATGTGTCAATATTGGGTTCAACCAAGGTTTTACGTTTTTATAATAAGCAGCAATAAGTTTAAAAAAATATTTTCTTATACCCCTGCGTTCACTTTTCCATTACTAGTTCTAAAAATATAAGCCACATAGTTTATTCGGAAGGACTCTGGAAAGTATTTTTTCTAATGAAGAAATAACAGTGCCATCTATCGATATTTGTTCATAACAAACAAAAGAATACTCAAGAGGGATAGGTAATTTAATTGGATCGGAAACGCCGTCGAATCCGATATCGGAAACCAGCGAAGCAATTCTTCGGGTAGTTTCCAATACCCCTCCTGCTCGCTATAAACACACGTAGCAAACTTACTTTTAAAATCACTGCCTTCAGCAGTACAAGGCCCTTTGTCCAAGAAGCATTTCACATAGTTCTGAAGAAGCCTGACGTTGCCAGCTAGCTGGTTTGCATCGAAGTTGTCATATAGAGGGTTGTAGGTATCTTCGGGGCGGGAGACTACCACGGCTACTAGAGCGCTGAGAATCAGTACTGTCTTCATGGTTGTCTGGAATAAGTACAAATTTTATTTTAAAAACAAAAAACAGGAACACGACTGTATCTTCAAGGCTTCTCTCAGATCTGGGAGCTTTAGATTGCAGTATTTTTATGGTGAGAAAATCATCAACCATCAGCAAATTAAAGAGACAGGTACCTACATAGAAGAAAAAGATCCCTGTTAAAAAACTAAACTATAGATCACGACACCATATCTAAAGATATCCCTTCAGCTTTTCGAACGGTTAAAGAGATCGAAGAAAGATATGGTCAGCGGCATGCTTGGCCTGGCCCCATCACAATTTTTGAATTTACATTAACGGAAACTAAGATTTAAAAAAAAATTAAGTCTGCCAGTTCATAATTTAGTTGCGCCAAAATATTTGCTTATTATTGGCTTCAAACTTACGAAAATTTCCGATTAGGTAGGTACGTAGGAATGCACCTATGTATAGTAACTTTAAGTAACTCACTAAGGGTGTCTCGTTTCCTAGTTCTTGCACTACTGCGGCTGGCGACACCTGAGAATCTTATATGTAGTTCATAAGTTTCAAGGAAAATTATATTAATGTAGGTATACGTGAATAAACACGTAAAGTGAAGGTTCACACAGCCGTTACAGTACAAAGTCAAGTAGCCGTTTCCCATTTCGGAATTTAGTAGTTTAAACCCGGACGTAAAGGATTCAGTTTTCCTTATTTTGTAGAAATAAGGAAAATTTATTGGAATGTACCTCAAATAAGCATTATTTGGTAAGCCTGCATTAAACTGCAAGCAAACAAAGCAAATAATTCTTGAATTTGAGAGCATTTTAATACAAGGCTTTTTTTTGTTTACGAATTCAGTTCTAAGTATAGAAATGAAGTACCTACCCAAGAAACGTTTTTATTTACAGAAACTAAGCTACTACATAAGTACTTACCTATTTAATTTTGCTTTTACGTTTTTCAACTTTTTTACGTTTAGCCGTTATTTACTTTCAGAATAGAAAATAATAGAATGGAATATAATATACATTCATTAGCTTCGTAGTTGAGCTCATATTTAAAAGTTTTTCAAATCAGTCAGAGAAAATGTCAGTTCGATGGAAACAACTGTCTTGATTAATATTGAATCATTGAAAAAAAACATGTAAAAACAAAAAACAAGAAGATGCTGAAAAAAATGCGCCGTGTGAACCGACTTCAATGAAAAAGTGCTGATTTTATAATAATGAAACGTGCAAACTTCCACAATTGGCAGCCGGTAGCAATGCGAGCGATAACACAATCTTAGATCTTAGTAGGCTATTTATTTCGTTTTCCATTTTGTTGGCCAAAATTATTTACTTATTAAGTTTTTTAGTTTTTTTTTTTTTACTTTTTTCGCCAACCCGCCTGCCAAGCGTGGCGATTATGGCAATTCCTCCCAAATGTTTGGGAGAGGCCCTTGCCCAGCAGTGGGATCCCTACGGGCTACTAAAAAAAAAAAAAAAGTTTTTAGGGTTCAAAAGGATCACTTTGTTGTCCGTCTGACTATTTGTCTCTCTGTCAAGACCTATAATTCGGGAACGCGTAAAGGTATCGAATTGAAGTTAAAACGGTATACTCAGGTCAGTCAGTCCCTTTAAGCAGTAAAAAGATCAAACTTCTAAGTTAATGCAAAAAAAAGATACGGCCGTTTATGCCGCAAAAAACGTATATTTCCACACTCAAGGAAATAAAAAATCATAGGGAACTTCCCGTTGACCTAGAACTATGAAATTTGGCAAGTAGTATCGTCTTAGACTACAAGTACAGGCATCAATCTGAAAACCGTATGTTTATAGTTAAATCACAAAAAAAAACAGAGCCTAATGCAAGGAATGGGGATCGAAATATGTTGGGTATCGTATGAAAGGGCTTCATTGGCACAAGCTAGATCAGGATGAAAGTTTCCGATTAATGAAGAAAAATGTAAAAAAAAATATGTTTCTCTTCTCATGTACGAGTACTTATACCTACCTAATAACTTTGGTGTATGTAGGTACCTAGTACCTAACAGTTTGCACTGTTGAACGTAGCCTGCTTAGACTTTTGTACTGAACCCTCGGTGGGCGAGCCCAACTCCTACTTGTCTGGTTTTTAAGCCTAAATGCACTACATTACTCTGTTAAGTGTAGGCATGCGATTGCCTACTGACGATAAATATAAATAAATCGTTGTATAATCGTAGTTTTTTAAGTACCTTAGTATGTATCATGTAATATAACATATTGAATACACAAGAATTTAGGTGTCAGTTGTTTTAAATCTTTTCTACTGTTTAAAATTGGTTCCACGCAAGCAAAACTGCTAGCGGAAGCTAGCTTTATTAGTAAAGTGCTTATCTGCACATGCAATGCTAAAAGATGAAGCATAAACAATTTAAGTGGAGATGCCAAACAGCTAAGTTTATTTTATTACCTACCTACTTGACTTTTGAGTTGATTGAGCGGAACAAATTCAATAGCTAATTTAACCGACCGCGGTGACACAAAATAGCTGTTAATGCCGTGAAGACCACTTTTATGAGTACAATAAATCTTCTCTTGAATACTGGACACCATGTAGATCTAGCAAATAATCAATTATCAAAATCCAATCTTCAAAAAAATTGCACATACGAGTAGATATAGTTTGAATGGCGAAGGAAAACATCGTCACTTATTATTCCAAAAGACAGCGATTGGCTGGAATGCTTATTTCTACAAATATATCGTTTTTTTTCTAATTTAATTTATACACCGCTATTTTTTAACTACCAAAAAAATTTAAGAGCCGTTGCAGCAGATGCAGGATATATAATGGCATGGTCAGAATTTTGTTTTATTTTACTATCACAAAGTTATCGAGGATTGTAGTCAGCCAAAACCAAACAAAATGTTATGAAATATGTTAAAGATATATTTCTTAGAATGGTTTTTCAGATTATTGTTTTAATAATACACCTCTATTTTTTAATTACCAAAAAAATTTTAAACGTGGTCTCGGTCTCGGGTCTCATATTAATCAAATAAAAAGGATGCTCCCGATTCATGTTTTTTTTTTTGCTTTTGCACCATTTTGAATTATAGGACGTGTTTTGCTCTGTAGGTATTAAGTTAAATAGTTCTACTTAGTAAGTAAGTACTTATGGTGCATTTACATGATGCGATTTCAACCCATCGCATCGTGTAAACGCACCTTCAGGTACAAAATTTGTATGATTGAGAATAGGGAACTCAACATTGATCGAAGTGTGTTTGTTTACATACTTACAACAAACACGTACACAGTTATTCAATGTTAGTAGTTATTCTTGATGATGATTACGACTAAGTTTATTTAAATATCCTACTAATACCTAAATGTGTAAGTTTGTACTTATGTCTGCATGTTCAATCTTGATCCCACACTATAAAGTATGTAAATGGATGTGATGGGTATCAGAACATGGGTACACCCAGACCTGGAATAAACATTTTGAGATATAAACAGTACCAAAAAGTCCCGCACCAGTCCCGTAAAGTCGCACCTCTTGCGCCTCAGCCAAGCAGTAGCCCAAGACACGCGACCGAAATCAAACACGCGCCATTGAGGTTAAAGGTCAAACGAAGTAGATTAGTTTCTGTAAATAAATATATTTTAAAATTTCGAAAGTAGTTGAAGCAATATTAAAAAGATTAGTATTCAGGTTCTCATTAGTATAAGTTTTGTGACAGTCGAAGTTTTCTATATACGTTTTGGCCAAAGTAAACATCTGATTTGATTGCTCTATTGTCTTATGCCAACCACTGATTTGAATAGTAATCAGTTAACTGTAGGTATTCATACCAATTCAAGATAATTGTTTGTCTTCCAAAGACACAGATCAAATGCCCATGAGTCAAGGGTTATCACGCCAAAGCGCTCTGAAAAAACGGTGTCCGTCATGATTTTAAGCTAAGACCTAAGACATTAGTAGTCGTAGACATATTGTTTAACCTAAATAAAATAATAAATAGGTATTAAGTATTTACTTTATTTATTTACCACATTAAATGCCTAAATTTTTTAAATGGGAGGTAGTCTCGTATAAATTTTATTCCTGAGGGACTGCTACTTTTCCTTTAAAACGTAACGATAAAACTATATTATTTTTGTAATTTTCAATCCCAGCTATACAATAGGGTCTTTCATTTTAAACTACACAAACTGACAGGGCCTCATTTTTGGGTTGTAAACAGACGTTTGACCGTATTATTTTAATTCCTAAGCCCATTTAAGTTTTCACTTCAAAATTGATGATTTTTTAGAATTGTTGCAGAATGATTTTCGTTCGAGACGCTCCACCAATCGTAACGCAGCTACATCACGAATGGACTAAGTTATACAAGAAGCAACAATCAATTGAAAGGATAGTCTTTATCGATTGAAAATCCCGAGAACAAAACAAAAAAAAATTATTACATAAATATTTAATTGAATTGAATTAAGTTAGTATAAAATGAAAGACCCTATAGAGTTGTTATGGCATAACGGAAAGTGCATTTACACGATGCAAATTTTTGCTCGTTTTGCTAAGCCGATGGCATTTACTGAAGTCTTTTTTTTTTTGACGCCTGATGTAAAAAATTGTAGTGCGATACATATTGTAAAAAATAAAAAAAAATAAACAGGTTCTCGACTGTATCCCCAAGGTGCGGTAGACATTCTCTCAGATCTTTTTTATACATATTATATCGGTTGAAATTCTTCCGTGTAAATGCTCTTTTAAACTTCAGCGTTTTCCACTCTCATACCCAATTACTCTTTTGAAATATATCGTTATCAACGGCACACCGACTGTGTCCGTTTCATAGAAACTGGCATACCAAGTTCGTCAACTTTATCAATATTTGGCTGCTCTTAGTATAAAAGATTTTTTCCTCATTCATTAATAAGCAAACTAATCAATACGCGTGGAAGTAAACATCTTCAACTATGATGAAATTCACGGTGAGATATATTTTTTAAACTAGGTTTATCATTTTACTGGTTTATTTGAAAATCAATAGTTATTCCTCATAAACAGATTCTTCATGATGTGATTTATTAGGACTGTTATCCTCCACTTCATCAAAGTCAACTTTCGTTTATTATTTACTAAAATCCGTACTTATAGAGGTGGATTTTTGAACTAAATTATCCATATTATAAATGTGAGAGTAACTCTGTGTGTCTATCTGTCTGTCTGTCTGTCTAGGATTTGTTACCTTTTCACGCCCAAACCGCTGAACAGATTAAGCTGAAATTTTGCATGGATAAAGATTATATGCCAGGGACGGACATAATATGCAACTTTTTTTTTTTGTAAATAATCATTAGGGGACGAGAAAATAAGGGTTGCAAGTATGGTTGGGAAACAAAGTTAAGCTACGCTAGGCGCTGACTGCGCCCCCCCCCCCGATGGATTCCAATCTTGACGCGATGGGGGGGCTTAGTAACCGTGGTTTGGAGGCCCACGGTGAAGCCAAAAGGAATCCCAGGCAGGGACGCCCTGGTGGCGTCTGGCGGGTAAGAGGCGTGTCGGTGTTTCGTTGCCGCTCGCTCTATCTCCCGCGACCCAACGGTGGCGCACCGTAAGATGCGTCGGCGGCGGGGCCGCAGTGGAAGAGGAGTGTCGGTGTTACGTTGCCGCTCTCCCTGTCCTCTGCTTCTCTCTCTGGCTTCTCCACGCGCACCTCTTTAATTAGAGTGCGCAGTGGACGAAGGGAGCGGAGAGCTCTGGTGATGAGTAGCGGATGCTAGGTGTGGGGGCACCTTCATCCGCCTTGCACTACTCACCACTATGCGGGGCCGCCTTAAGGGCGGGGATCGCCAGAGGGGGACTGGACGTAAAGGCTGTGCCGGTTTCCCAGACCCCCTCCATTCCAGGCGACGCCGGAATGACGCTGGGTCGTTTAGTGGGTATACCGGGAGTCCCCGGGGAGTCCCACATACCCCTCTCGCCCCCCGGCGGAGGGGATGCGTAACGCATTTTTCCCAGCGAGAAAAAAAAAAAAAAAAAAAGCGCTGAGTGCGCCTAGCGTAGCTCAACTTTGTTAAAGATGATGGGTGACCGCCACTTTTTTTTGTTTTTTTTTTTGTTTTGCATGATAAATGATTATAAAAATGGAGAATTTTGCTTAGACTTTTCGATTATTTTTATAGGTTTTCAAGTACCTACTTATGTTGTTTTACTGACGAAGTCGCGGGTACCAGCTAGTTGTACATAAATATCAAATAAAAAAAACTTTAATTATATTTTTTCGTTTCATTTGTCTCTAGATTCTTCTGGCGGTTGTGGCGATGATCGCCGTAACCTCGGCAAAACCACAAGGTGAGTAGCTATATTTATTTAATAGAGTCCAACCTATATTACATGAGTCGTCCGGTCTAAAGCAAATTCAGATTTACATTATTACTCAGGCCTTTACATCTATATGTATTTATATATATTACATTATAAATCATCTAATATTACATATATATTAGATGATTTATACAGCGTCAGGAGGCAATCCATGCCTACACTTAACGGGACGCTGTAGTGCCTAGGACATTGTTTGAAATGGAATAGGCTTGCCCAGCACCTAAACCATCCTGATTAAGCTGATTAAGCTCAGAAGCTTAATCAGCCTGGCCCACAGACAAGACGACGGCGATACGTGTGGAGCTGACTAAGCTGCGGGTTTCCTCACGATGTTTTCCTTCACCGTTAAGAAGCTCGTGTTAAAGCGCATATAAATTTTACGAAACGAAAATTCCATTGATGCACGGCCGGGATTTGAACTCACGACCTTCGGATTGAAAGTCGAGGCACAACCCCATTCGACCGACACGGCTCTTACATTATTAGTAAGTAATAATTTGATAATCTAGATAGATGGAACTCCCTTACTCCACTAGCCACAAACTTGCCCTACAAAATGCCCTGAAATAAATAAATTAAGTACCTACACTGAGTGTTAACATTAATATTATACCTACAGATGACTTAACTTATTGTTTATTTTCAGTGAATGTGGCTAACCCTGGCAGCAATGGAGGTAACTTTACATTTAAAACTGCTATTTCCCATTCAAACTCATATTTGGGTTATTTACAGATGCCATTCTTGCCTCTTGCTCCGTTGGGTTTGAGTATGCAAGAGGCAAGAATGCACGCAACGTGCCGAAATTCAATAGTAAAAGATCATTGATTTAATACTTAAATACAAATCAAGGTCCATAGATGTTTAAACCTTTTTTCTTTCTTTCAGTTAATGTGGTTGACCCTGGCTTTGGAGGTAATTTTATTTTTCAAATTGCTATATTTTCCAAATAAATATATTTTCAATAATAACGCATTATTTACACAACGTACCCTATGAACCATACTCTTTTTTATTTCAGTGAACGTGGCTAACCCTGGCGGCTATGGAGGAGGTAACATTTTTATACATTATACATTTATTTTTATACATTCATCCAGGGTATGAGCTACCTCTATAACAAACATCCAAACCCTTTCAGCCGATCAATCAACAAACATTAAACAACAAATCTTATTATTTATTTACAGAAACTAAGCTACTACATATTTGCATATATTTACAAAATACAACAGGATTAGTCAAGCTATCTAAGGATCGTTAGAAACGATCTATAGATAGCTCAACTGATCCAGGTCACTGTCATAAACTAACATGAAACTAAGCTTTAGCACAAGTATTAAGTACTTACATATTTACATAATTTATTTAGACATAGACATAGACCTTTATTTATTTGCCACTCAAGCACACACAAAATACAGTAACAAAATGAAAACAAAAAAAAAAGAGAATACAAGTAAAAAACAAAAAGCCTGTCATGTATGTGGACTACAGCAGCAAAAGGGCTTCGACTCAGCATAATGCCTCGCCACAGCGAGGTAGCGAGGCGCTGGTATTCTGTCGAAAACCATATTTGTTTATTTTATGTGGCGTTTATGTACTATTTAATTGATTGAACATTTATGTTTCAGTTAACGTGGCTGACAACAATGGCGGCCCCAACGGTGGAGGTAAGTTACCTAAATACTAGAGTAAAGACGAATCCAGAATACAATGAGAAACTGATGAAGTTAGATCGAATGAGTGAGTGGCCAAGTCTGGTGAATGATTTTTTAGGCCGGCGTTTTGCGATTCGTAGTGTTGAATGAAACTTCATCAAGTTCAAGTCATCTTACTTTGAAAACTAATACTCAATATAAAAACATCAGATACTTTTGAATCTTCCATCGCAGATTTTTTTAAAGATCTAATAAAGATCTACCATTCACCATGCTGAAATCTTATCATTAATTCAAAGTCCACTTTTGCTACATGAAAATATGAATAAAGATAAGTACCAAAGAAAGTTTAGTGGCCAACCCAGTGACGGAGTTTTTAGGCCGCCTTAAGGCCTTCGTCATGGCTTAACGACTTATAAGCTGAGACCGACAATTTGACGTGCCCTCCGAAGCACGGAAGTACTCAGTTGATAATGCCACTGGCCGTTTAGAGCGCTGCTTAACTTCGACGATATATCAAGAACGTCTAAGCAAGCTACACCACAAGCGCTTCCTATAAATAAAAGTAAAAATTGTAAACTAAAAATGAATTCTCTTTGTATTCCAGTGAACGTGGCGGACAACGTCAGTGGCGGTAAGTAAGGGTGTTACCAGACCAATCGATCGATCGTCGATCGATGGCAGAATCGATTAGTCGACGTCGATCGATAGTTGCTACCAGACCAATCGATCGATTGTCGATCGATCGATGGTAGAATAGATTAGTCAACATCGATCGCTGCCCGCCCCTGGCCTGTAGGGTTTGCAACCGGAATATAGCCGGGGTTAATCGATCAATGTTGACCGATGCCATCGACCGGCAATCGATCGATTGGTTAGTCGACCGGTATCCGTCGATCAATTGAAGCTACCACACCAATCGATCAACTTCGACCGATGTCAATCGATGGCATCGATCGACGATCGATCGATTTGTGTGGTAACATCCTTATACAGGTTGAGTTGTTTGTGGTTATATCACAAGGACAGTCCTCGCGTACAAACATAGACGACGCTAATAATAGTTGTCAAATACTGACCTATGACTACGTCATATTATCATAACAACAGACATTTTACATAGTAGCCTGGCAAACCTTCGCTATCTCATATTTTCCAAAGCTATGTTCTAAACTTCATATTTCGGGAACGTTCTTGGGTACCTGTATTGGGGAATACAAACAAACTTTCAGCCTTTATAAAATGAAGATGGTCTGCCAGTCGCAGGCTTTTTTTTTTTTTAATGATGAATGGGTCGGCTGTTGACCTCGAAACTTACACAGGTAAGACTGAGGTCTACGATGGAGCGAGCTTACCCAGAAGGTGTCTATTAACTCTCTTCTTAAAAACAACAGGGTCGTAGCAGCGGAAATACAGACGCTTTACCTTATAGTACCTACCTACCAATCGCAATTATCTTCAACAAAAGGACAATGCATTTCAAATATTTCGGGCATTCAAATCAAGGAGGGTCAGAGGCATTTCCAAATATTTCGGTCACAAGAGTTACTGAGAGTAAAAATTACTTAGTAAATAAAGGGAAAAAAATCTAAGAGATTTTAAATATTTTGTTACAGGTTCTGTACTACGTGACGCGTGACTAATCTACTAATAATATGTAGGTCTGTATGTTTATATAATTTCGCTATGGGATTCTTCCATTCCATTTGTTTACCAATTAAATTTTTTCACTTCTTACACTTCGGGTAACCTCTGATTCAGTCTTTGTTTCAAGACATTGAATCATCTTTTAAGCCCTTAGGTAGCACCTACGTGCTGCAAGAAATAATTGAATAGGTTCTTAGATTATACTCAGGATTTGTTCTGCGATCTTCGAATAAAGCATGATTATTATTATAAGTAACAATACAAACAAAAGTAGAAAATGTTTTTTGGTTTCAATCAACTGTTGGCGGTTTTTTTAACCAACTAAAACTAAAACCGTTCCGACTTCGAACTGTTTTTTTGTCTCTGAGCTCTGAACTTTACTCAAAGATAGTGTCAATCCTTGTCATTTGCCGTCAAAATCTTATTGCACCAGCATGTTGTACATAGCGTTTATTTATATAGCTTTTTTTAAGATAGATAAAATGCTTTATTTAGAACAACATTACCTACATAAGAGCAAAAATACACAGTTGGATACGCTTTATTATTTTTATTTAATTACTGGTATGAAATATCTAAAAAGATATTTCATACCAGTAATTTTTATTTGTAGGAACTACAACCATCGAAGCAGGAATCTTCAATTTCTTCGCTCCTTCTAGTCTCCTTGACCTAACTTATTAAACTCTTACGGTCTTACTAATAAACGTGGTATAAAGTTATTCCTGAGTGTAAACTGTCAAAATGTATGGTTATTTTTAGTTTATTCCAAGGAATAACTTTATGACACGTGTATTGGTAAGGCTGTTACAATACACACAATCGTTCTTTAGCTCTCTGAAGTAGCTGCGCAGAATCGTGCTGTCGCTTACTCCACCAAACCTGCGCAATCGTCTATTGCACCTAACTTCGGAGAGCTAAATGTCCGTTGTGCTTACTACACTAACAATAAATGTGGGTTTCATTTATTTTTAATTTCCATTATTCCTACCCCCTTAGCATGACGTGTGGCAATGGTACCAGAGAATAGATATAAATGACAATAATGACATTAGTGTGGATAAAACGGGAAGAATGTGGATAAAAGCTACTTTTATCGACACTTTAATGTCATTACTGACATTTTTATCTATTCTCCGGACATCTATTCTCCCAAGACATAGAAGCATGGTCAAAATGGTCATGGTAGAAAAGTTTTATGATAAATACAAAAATATTTGCTCTAGTGTAACATTATACATTATCCAGGGAGGAAACAGTCGACTTCGTTCATTTGTATAGAGAAAACGCCGGTATCCTTTCCTCATAAGTAAGTCTAATTCGATTCTTGGAAGTTTGGAAATCAAGTTATATTTTTCTAATTATTTTACAAAAAATATTTGAATCCACCGAAAACATGCCATGAAAAGTTGGTAGGTATGGGTACCTTCTAATTATACTGCTTATGGCTTGCCTCCTTAGAAAATACTTTATTATTTCAGCCGTTTGTGTCCCACTGCTGGGCAAAGGCCTCCCCCCACTCCCTCCAGACATCTCGGTCCCCAGCAACTCATCCCTATAGTCCGTTAGAAACTGGTCGAAAACACTGGTCGTAAAAAATAAAAACAGTCAATATTACTCTGTGATTGCTTGTCGAAAAATGTAGGCGTGAGTAGAAGATTGTGCAAAAATAGTTATATTATATATGCATCTTTTTTTATTATAATAAGTTCAGTGACGGCCCAAAAAGTAATAGCTCATAGGTAATATATGAACTACCTACAGTTTATTATCTCGTTCCAGATAATTTTCTTCGAAATCATTTATTAAGAATTTGAGTAAGTACCTACATCCCGGAAACATCTTATAAAGCACGCACAACTTCTTTGTTCTTTGTTATCATTATCTCGTACTTAGGTAGGTACCTATACTATTATCGTACGCACTACACTCACATGGTTCGCGTGGGCAAAGCAAATTTTTGCCTTTCAACACATCAACAGTCTTGGCAATCCTCTATCAGATAGAGGAGTATTTCCCTTTAGGCTGCGTTATCACCTGCTTCCATTAAGCGTTGCCTTTCATACACTTAATTTGCCCCTGATAGTGGTAATATTTAGCTTTCTCCTGTATCCTGATAACAGGATAAGTTTTCACAGTGACTACCTATGATTGCCGCTATAACGGTTAATAATAAACATAAAAAGGAGTATTATATTTTAATGTATAAGAAATGTTTTTTTATGCCTAGGTAGTAACCGTTAATTTTCTTTGCAGGACATAAACATCGAAGCCGTCTTCTTCAATTTATTCATTCTCTCCTGCATGGTGGAAATAAAAAATCGAAATAAATGTGTGTTTCAATTTCTCTTTTCAAGTTTTTTTTTAATTTTGGCTAATTTTAGCAAGATATTTTTACTACTTTGAACTAATAGGTAAACTTAATTAAACATTGATAGATTAAATATGTGTTCTTAATAAATATGATGGGTTGGATGTCCATCGTGACCATCAGTTCATGATATTATATTATTGGTACTATACCTAGTATCAATTAGGTAGGTATATAACAAACAATATAATATCATAATGTAGGTAACCAGGTCAAGAGCGCGAGCGATTGATTTGGCCTCACGCATCATTTTGGCAGCAAGACTTTGCTTGCGGTAGGTATATTGTCTGAACACATTGCATAGTTGTTGTATTATAACCACTAGACCAGACTAAATACCTACAATAGTGCACGAAAGGAGCCTCTGTGAGGCGCACTTAAAATCCTTTCACCACACTGGTTCGAAAGAACTAGTGTCACGATAAGAAGAAAAAGAATACCTACAATTTGTGTATTACTTTGGTAGGTTCATCAATAGTACCTAAATGCAATAGTCGCACATAAAACAGCAAATCTTAGTTACGCAACGTTATATTAATTTTCCCTGCAAATAAAACGGTCTCTTCCCATTCAGTTGAAAGGATGCAGAAACATTACGCTTGATTGAAGCTGTATTCACTCGATGTCACAGTTCGCAGTCAAACCGCAACCGCCACACGGGCGCAGTAACCCAAGGCACATCCGCACCTACCATACAACAGTGCACGTGTACTAAACCGTACTTGACACTTGCGAACCCGTATTACCCTGATTCCGCACTAAAATAGCTCACATTGTACTCATTGTCTCCTCCAATTCCCTATGACATCATTCGCCCAGACCTCTGAGTGGCTAATTGAATGCGACATTTGCTCCGATCTCCGGCGACTGCTCCAATCTAACTCGTTTGCAGCACTCGTCTCTACGTATTTAAAAATTAATCGATAAAATGGGTGTGTACATCGCTGGCTTCATATGTGCTCTGGTTCTGGTGAGTGGTTTTACATTTTGCACGCATTTGCATTCTCAATACTGCCTGCTTGCCATGAGCACTTGCGGCAGACTAGAGTATAATGACGTTGGAGTTTAGACGATTTTGAGCTTATCGCGGTTGTAGAAAGGATGCTTTTGCCTATACTCAAATGTCATTTTACTCTATTCTGCCGTAGAGGTAGGATGGTCGTGGTAAGCAGGCTCATTCATAGCTCTGTTCTTCACAGGCTGGTCTAGTGGTAGCGTGGATAGCCTACTGCATGTTTGTCCGGGAGCGTCATAAGTCTGAGTATTACCAGTATGACATATCGGATATACGGTATAAGAACCAGATACTGTCTATGAATGAAGAAGTCGAGAAGGATACAAGACATACGATTACAGCTGGGGTTTTGATTCTGCCATCACATCGTAGGCAAAGAGATGAGGAGTACGGGAGCAGGCCTGACTACCCGGAGAGTCCGGCGCCTACCTCCCCCAGTACAGAGAAGCTGATAGATGTGTTCAACGACGAAGTAGAAGCCTATTATAAGGACGGAATCTATGAGATCGACAGCCCGGCGCCATACCATTCCGACGTTTAACCGCTTTACATAATTGCAAACTAGAACAAAGATGCACTGAGTTTAACTATCAATGTTTTTGGATATTTTTTTAATAAAATATAAACAAAGATACATTGTTTTCATTAATTCTTAGTAAGCAAAAACATCAAAGTTAGTTCACAGCAATATGACATCACGTTGTTACTGCATTTGATATCATGTAACTGCATTGAAACCGGTTATTGCGACAAGAGCTTAAGAGCCTAGGCTCTTGATCCCGTCTGCCATTTTGTCAAGTGTGCTCTTTTCAGTCGGCTTGAAAACGTGGACAACTGCGTCACCAGCATTACTCAGTGTTTTCACCATGTCTCCCCAAGCGTTCTTCACGGAGTCCTTCATCGAGTCCATGACGTCTCGCCTCTCGCGTGCCGACTCGGAAGGCATCGATAATGCGGTCGCGATGATACACTGTTAATGGAAATTTTATTGATAATTACATTACTTAGTCGTAAAGATTAATTAGGGTTAGGTCTTGTCTAGACTGGTATAGCGATTTCGACAATGCTCTTAAATTTCAAGTAGATACATACCTACTATGGAATAGTAATTTCTGAAAACTATGGACATGTTCCAAAATGTTTTTGAACACACCTGCTACGCCCCTTAGACATTTTCCGGACTTTTATGTGCGCAATTGTGATCACTCGGTTCGTAAGGGTGCATAAATATATGAGGGAATATCCACCGTGCCTTAAAAATACAGTCGTGATCCTGTCTGAGATTTTTTTCTTATCTAACAATATGAAAAAAAATGTCACAAAATGTGGCCACGGTCTTACGGGTAACTTGAGATAAACTCGTGCATAGCGTTCAAACAGAGTACCGATTGCGAGTTTTTTTTCATCTACGTAAACCTTCTTTTGGTGGGGAAAAAATGGAGCCACAGTACACTTGTATGAATGAGTGTGGCTCCATTTTTTCCCCTAATTTTTAATTTGTATTGCAATCTAAGCTATGAAGCTTAGAATGCAAGACAAATTAGCGTTTATATTATCACGATCGAGTAAGTAGTAGGTGGTGTTAAAAATCTAGCACTAACTGAAATCTTAGTTGATGTTAGGACATCTTGGAAATTATACGGCTTGATTAAGCATTGTGAAATAATCATATTAAGAGTGTTATTGAAATCAAATCTTCGTGTATCTGGCATTAATTAAACCTAGCAAAATAATCGGCCGAAGTTACTTCTTTAAGTACTTTTATTCGTAAGCCAACCCAGGAAATTGCTATAAACTTTCAAGCTGTACCAAAAATACTCACAATAACAAGGAAGCATATCAGCCGATAGTCCATTTTCCTCCTTATTTTTTTCCAAAAACAAAAGAATGTTTCCACTGATGTGTGATCAGCTCGATGTCTCTTACTGGACTCGTAGGTCCAACAGGAAGGTCTGAATTTGATTAATGCTTCAAACGAGCAGACAAAATTGCAGGACAATAGGTGACGCACAAGGGCAGTCAGTGACAAATAATATAATGAAACCTTTCAGCATTACACAATGGTAATAAAAAACAAGTCAAAAGCTTGCCAATTATTTGCGCTGTTTGCTGTGATTTATCGTTTTTTGTGGTAATTTTTTTTACATGGTTGTATGAAGGTAAAACAGGTTCACGACTGTATCCCCAAGGTGCGGTAGACATTATCTCAGATCTTTTTATGTTACTTATTCCAGATCCTTTGAAGATGTCTAAGGGGGGTAGTCAGAGGCATGTCCAAACACATATTTGATACATGCCCACATCTTGCAGAAGTTAGTATACCATACGTGACAGGTTGCAAGCCTATCGCCGCCTATAAGAACACTAACTGGTTTCCTCACGATGTTTTCCTTCACGGTTTAGAGCACGAAGGTGCGACATATTATACATTGTTTCGGCATAGATTGCCTCTGTACTAAATTGAACTCAAAACAAGTATTTTTGGCTGCATTTTCAAGTATAGTAAGTACCTACGCTATAGTAGAGAGTCATATATTTTTCAGGTTCACAAATCCTGCTGACAAATGAAGTAGCGGCCGTCAACTAGTAATTCGTATCATAATTCGGGTACACTAGTTACTCCAAGGTATTACTGCATCCGACAATTTGGCTCTCCCCAATAAGTGCGAATTGGATAATGGGTCCATTATCCAGGCCACTGATGCCAAGTGCGTATTCTCAGAAATGTTTACTTGTCTTTTTTTAAGTTTAGGTTTTCAAAAAAACACTGGCCGTTTTTTTCTGTGTGATTGAAGTTAATACACTCCCTCACGATGGAAGACAGAAATGCTACAGTTAAATAAAGGCATTATTTTTTCTATGAAAAAGCCACAATTTGCCTCCTGAACTGTTGAGTTTTATTCTGTTTTTTAAGGATAAAAAATAATTTTAGGAAAATTTTTAGGCACGCAAGCACAACGCAAGGTGCGCAGTTTTCCTTATTGACATTCACTTTATAAATAATACCTACATTATAAAACAGGTTTCGTTTGTAATTTTTGTAGGTGATGCATTGTTTATTTTAAAGTTTATAAAAATAGCGCTAATTACGAATAAAATAAAAATCATTCTAGTTTGAATATAATTTATTCTAATACTACAAACTCTAGTAGGTATACTCGTACTTATATAAAGCATTTTAAATTAACTTACAATTACAATTCCGCAGGTATTTTTAGAGGTTCCAAGCATTTGTCATTTTTTACAGAACAAGCGAGTTTCAAATCTGCGACCTACATGGGTAGAAACCAAGGCTTTACCGATATCAATACAACTACACATAACTACTGTAGGTAATTACGTAGTTCTACATTATCTTTGTGCTCTACATTCCAGCATTCTTTACTAAGATTATTGTGATTCAGTTTCTTAAAAGCAGTGACTGTCAAAAACGGACTTAACTATGTTTATATACAAAGTCTTTTAGTAAATGAAAACCATTCCTTTGAATTAATAAAATGTGTACAGCGGCCGCATTCCCGTTCTTATTTTCGTTCGTTTGATGAATATTCGGATGTTTCTTACTACGATTTCTGACTTCAAGGGCCAATTTTTCGGTTTGTAATATTTGGTCTTAGGTTAGGACCGTGTTTTAACGTTGATCTTATCGACTGAATACAATGTAGCTCGTAGTAAGAAGCATCCGAATATTCATCAAACGAACGCGAATAACCCCCCCAGTGCTATTGTTACCAAAGTCAGTGCCACAAATAGGGCAGTGCCAGCAGTGCCTAGGCACATGAAAACATTATCCCTAGAGAGCCTCGATTACTCTGCATTCCATGATCACCCGATCTCTTCGGTAGAATAGAGTATGAATGAAATTTGAGTAAAAGTAAACAAAAGTATATTTTCTAAGAAAATATGGATCTTTACTCTATTCTATAGTTGATATATGGTGGTCATGGTAAATCGGAATGGATGGAAGAATAGCGGTCACAACTTTTTAAGAAACAAAAACTCTTTCTATCCATAAAAGTTATCTTGAAACCACCTTCCAGCTCTATGCATAAGGGATTTCATGCTAGAACCTGCGTTTTGTACCGACATCATAACTTTGCTCCCCAGGTCCTTTACGGTTTCTATGAAATTGCTCATTGAGCCTCTTTTCCATCGCTCCTTGGCCGCTTCAGCTGGTATCAGAGAATGTATGAAAATTACCTGAAAATAACAGAAAAGTGAGTAAAATAATTCAAATATACCTAATGAATATTTTATATTTGAAGTTGGTAGTTAAAAATGAATAAAATGTAAAAAGTGCGACGATTTTACATCGTCTCGCTATAAATATTGAAAGCGATATAAAAATAAATTAATATATATTAAAAATAGCGAAACTTCTGTTAAATGTATTGGGTGAGACGTGTTTTGGTTCATTTCGACTTCTATCTATCTTGAAATTCTTATAATAATATGCCTAGAATGTCTACAGTAACTTTTGTAAAATACGTGAATTTTATTTTTGTTGGTATTGCTAAGACTAAATAAGTATTATATGCATACAAAAAATCTAATGACGATAATTTATAAATACGATCAAATCATCAATTCATTGATGAATCATGCTATTATGGATAATGAAGATGATATTAAATATGTACCTTATCAGATCGCAATTAATAAACAATTAACAGTAGATTCAAAGTAAACAAGCATATTCAGAAGGACCGCGTTGATCACTTAAAATAGGCTTAAAAGAATAGTTATTTCTACTCATTTCTTAGCGAGGAACACAAAACACTTAATAAATATAAGTAGGTACAGTCAGCAACGAAAGTCGATTAACAGTTGGACTTTTTTAAATGGCTTTTGTTTTCGAAAACCAAGAAAAATAAAATTATCTTGTTAAATTATTATAAACCAAGACTTTATCTTCAAATATTAGTAAAAATGTTGGTCATAATGTTACGGATTTCGGAAATATTCAGATTTGTAGAACACAAAATGTTAATCGACTTTTATTGCTGACTGTACATATAAAAATGCGAGATATACCAAAAATATCGTAGCCACTAGTTTGTTCATAGCTCAGCAAAAAAAGTACAAATTAATAGGTACCCAGGGATTTCGATGACTATATAAGCAGTTTTCATTCATTAATTCGCTCAAGAATCACGTAATAACGTGGTCTATCTTAAGAAAATTGAACAATCAGCATTTAGATAATTTTAGAGCTGATAAATGAAGATAAACCTATCTCTTTTACTACTTCTATTTCTTGATATTCTTTTATTTATACACACATAGATAACATCACAGAATTAATTATTCTAATTCGTAATATTTAGGAAAATAGATGGACACATACTAACATTCGACGGAAAAATTACTCAAAAATAAAATATAAAAGGTGGTAACACTAAAACTACAAACACAAAATAACTGAACAAATTCACAAATTGAGTTCGAGTTTAGTATGTTTCTCTATGGTTCGAGTATTGGTAACCAACTCATGTTATGAACTTTATTGGGTGGGGTTAGTGCACAAATGGAGCCTCTTTGAGGCGCACTTGAAATCCTTTTACCACACTGGTTCGGAAGAACTAGTGACACGATAAGAAGAAGACCAATGATAACCACACCATATTCCTATAGGATCCAAAGGGAGCGCCTCGTATATACATCTTCACTTGACCTCGAAATAAGTATGATGCATCAATACCATGGAATACAATAATGTCCTAAAAATACATACCTTTTGAGAATTTTCGTGGCAATCTTTCGCACAGGAAATTGTCAGGACAGATAACTCTTAATTACCTCGCCCTGCAGGTAACTTTGGATTATCAGTGACACCAATTATTTATTCTAAATTATTACAATGTATAAATAGATACCATATTTGTATAAATTCCGATGAAGAAGTGAATGCATACGTATTCGAGTTCTGAACAAACAAGAAAGGTATGTATCCTGAAAACAAGCTTATTTTATAGACTTCCACAATAATTGTTGCTAGAATGATAAAAAAGTTACCTTACTGTTTCATTTATATATTATCCCAACATTTTCACCCAGATGAAATGTGAACTTCGGCCTAACAGTGGAGGCTTCAATTCAACTTTGTATCTATCCACATTCATATTCATCTCTTATCGTGTTACACTCCTCATGGCATGCTCATACGCACGCTAACCTCAATTATTACCTTTATGATGTATTTTTCCTCCACTCACTCCTATCATTCGTCAACACTCAACTGTGCATCCACTTCTTTCACATTCATACACCTCAGTTTATAGTTTTGCTTTCACACTTCTTTGTTTCCCGTAGGTACTCATTCTTTATCCTATACATTCTCGTAAAAAATATTAGCAATTGTTTGTACGCTCTTGTTTTCTTACAGATGCGTCTCGCTCACATCATCCTAACTTTCTGCGTCATCAGCGCAATCCATTGCGCCAGATTCAAGCGTCAAGAAGAAGTAGAACCTGAAAAAGAGAATACGACGGAGATAGAAAACCCTACGGTGACTGAAAGTCCTAACAAATTTCCTATTCCGGAGGAGTGGGCCGCGTGGTTTGGTGGTATGACTCAGAACATCCCTAACACCGACTGGTTCAACGAAGCGCAGTCCTACTTCAACAATATACCTACAGGGTGGTTCCCAAATAATGGATAAAATGTTAATGATTGGAGGGCCTAGCCAAGTGGTATAGCAACCGCATTGAGTCTGTTTCACGAAATTTTTCTCTTAGGTGCGGCGTTTGCGCCTACCAATAAAATTGCGGTTAGATCGCGAACTCTGCGAGACTTATTTAGTGAATAGTACTCCAGTAAATATGGCATTTCAGACGTTTAACAAAGCGAGTCCCGGGCAAAGTCCCTTGGCAAGGTCCTCTAAACTACTATGAAGATCAACACTCAAATGTTGTTTTAAAACTGTAAAAAATAAAACTCTCAGTATAATAACAATTGTGTTCGTGTTTCACTTACTTATGTTTCTGTGATCGCAATCATTAGAACGAATTGCTGCTAAGATTTCGGTAAGTATGGTTATAATAAATAAAAGCCTTATAATTTTATTTATAAGTCCTCATATTTAATGTTTCTCATATGGTAATTTGATCCTAAATACTTAAAATTGAGTATCTGCAAGCTGAAGAAATTACAGCAACGCTATCTGTTTTCTGAAGAAATCGTGGGATTCCCAAGACTATATGATTGCTGTAATTATCACCACCACTGAACTCGATAGTGTGGTGTTTTCCATCGTAAAACTAGTTAAATATTACCAGAGACGAGGCTTTGAAAATAGGCATAGTATGTACCTACTTTCTAACCAAAACTTGGTCCTAGTTCGGAAAAATAGAAAACAGTCAAGATCTTTATCCCCATCTTGCAAACATTTTCTACCTTGACTGTTTATTAGTGGGGGGGATCGTTTTTCACTATTTTGGAAAAAGGTTCAGTCACTTTATTTGTTGTTTTCTTTAAGTTTACTAAGTAGTTTCAGTGAACAACTGTGGATTTGCGGAAAATGGACTAGAAAGTACAGTTCGCCCCAATCTAGGCCTTCGTGAAGTTTGTCTGCGCAGTGACCGATTTTTCATACACAATTGTGTTCTGCGCAGACAAACGGCTAACTTCACGAATGCCTAGATCCGTTGGAAGAACTGTAGGTGAATAGAAGTATGAAACTAGCGTTAACCTTACTTTAAGTAATAATAAACTTAGACCTAGATCAGCAACAGTCTAACTACAGAGTTGCAATTATAGTTATTCTTACTTCAGCTACTGCAAGTTTACTGATAACTGAAATTGCTAACCATTAACTCATTTTAAACACTTCAAAATTACTTATTTAAAGCCTTCTTTTCAAGCACACACCATTCGTCTCCTAGTATTTGCTGGAAGATGTATATTCCACTTGTTTTTGCATTACTTCTAATTAGTGTTCAAGCGTTTGATAAGGAGAAAGATGAAGATCACAAAGAGAAGCATTTTGAGCCTTGTGCTTGGCATCCAATAATGCCAATACCAGGAGACCGCCTGAAACCTATCAAAAAGGACCAAAAAAATGACAAGTTTTACTACCAAACTGGAATCTACGCAAATCCCTATATACCAGTATATAATCCGTATATATTATATACAAGCCCGTACGGCTATGAGGCTCCAGGCAACCCTCCATTCTTCCCCGGATACGGGCATATTAAGAAAGAGAACAGGGATGAATATAATCCCGTTTTTAAAAATTAATAAGTTTTGTGATATGAAAATGATTTTCTTTTCATCTCCCTCACCTTCCCTAGGTAGGTACTTACTTTTGTACAAAATATTTAATCATTTTAGCAAATAAATGTATTGTCTATGTCTTAGCTTTTGAAGGTCGTTTTTTGTGTTGTCTGCAAATATCATTGGTTGTCTGGTTTTCTCTGAACGTGGATTTGCATAGATTTTATTGTATTTTTGACAGTCAAGTCAAACAGAAAAGACAATTACTATTTGGCCAACCCTTAAAACTACATCAGACATGACTGCTATATGAATATGCCCAAATTCCTGAATAATTGTATACTTAATAAGTGTAATTATTGTATTCTAAATAAACTTAATACTCGTCTTACAATGCCTTTACATGATGCAACCTTTGATAATACAATATTGTGTTGATCACGCACATTACAAGGTAGCAGATATAACTATAATAGTGAAACTGCTATAGTAGTTTCCTTTATAATAGATGATGTCTTTTGTTAAATTGGCTAGGATTTGACCACAAACTAAAATCTTACTATGTAATGTAGAGCTTTCTAAGAAATAAAAATAGGCTATGTCACCCGAACCACGTGATCTAATCAGACGAGGTTGGTCTGTAATATTGATGAAATAGAATTGAAAAAGAGTTGAGCCTTAAAAAACACCTCCCCCAACCAGTACACTAATATATTTTTGGACTAACAATCAGCTAACGGTGAAAGCCCCTACATTTCTTTGAGCAGAATGTGAGAAAAAAAGACTATTCTTGAAAAATATTCTTCTTCATTTATTTGAATAATTATTAAGTACTAGATATTTACTAAGCGAAAACACTCAAGTCCTCAAGTACTAAGTGTTCTCAAAACTAATCACGTCATAATGATGTATATTTTTAATAGGATTTTATTATGCTGTAACTAAGTTAGGTACTTACGAAGTCGTAAAGTAGTTATAATACGATACATTGTATGGTATGGTTACCATGGAAGGTAATAATACAATCAATACGATATTATTTTACATCTTGTAATGGAAAAATATTGCCTTACCTTCATGTTTTCAAATTCCGATTCCACGCGTTAATTGAAGCCATTATTTTTCATTTCCTGCATAACTATTTATATCAAACTCATGATTTAACGATAAATTCTAAAGAATATTATTTAGATAAAATGAAATTTGTAGACCGAAAGTCCTAGAACTGTGAAACATTTTAATACTTATAGGTTTCTAGAACTTTCCGCGAATCTAAAAATTTATATCTCTATAGAATTTCATCAATACATTTTTTATTAAAGGAAGTTTCCTCGAAATATAGTCTAATAACATCAACAAATATTATTGTAGCTAATTTGGAATTTACCTAAAGAAAAAAAATATTAGCGACCAATTTCTCACGTTGTTGTTAAGTATGCATCAAGCAGAGGTTCTCAAACTGTTAATGAAAATATCTACTAAGTAGAAGGAGGCTATAATTATTCAGAAACACCAATATTTACATTCAGAAGCTCTGAATATGCAGCTCTAGCTACTTCATTCACATTGTCAAAGCAAAATGTAGGGAAAGAGAATTTAAGGGATTTTTTCTTGGTATTCTAAAGAAAATACTATATTTGATAAATTAATTTATTTGCAGAAACTAAGCTGCTACATAATTAATTTACAAAATAAAATCAGTTAGAAAGAAAGAAAAAACATTTTATTTAGGCAACACACACACAGTTATCAGTAACAAGAACGGGAAAAAGGCTAAAAAATAAGGCAGGTAGGCAGCTACATAATATGCTATAAGTACCTACTAAACCATCTAAGAATCGTTAAAAACGATCTATCGATTGCTCAACTGGTCCAGGTACTTATATTCTATTTTTGATGTATGTAATTTCGTTGAAATGTCTAAATATTTCCATAACTCATCTCTTTAGGATATCTGAAGTTAGTTCATAAAAAAGTTTTATTTACAGAAACTAAGCTACTACATATTTACATATATTTACAAAATATAACAGGATTAGTCAAGCTATCTAAGGATCGTTAGAAACGACCTATAGATAGCTCAACTGATCCAGGTCACTGTCAGTCGGAAGCGTCCCCAAAACACTGGCGGCATTACCACGCTGGATGGCAATGCTGATCCTTTGAGCAAAAAATTCTAAAAAAGTAAAAATGTTGAGGTCATATAAATAATAATAAACAATGTTTGCGTTGTAAATCAAGAGATTCTAGGAAAATAAACGAATAAATTTGAATCTAAAAACTAGTATATAAGCTTCAGATGAGTTGCAGTGAGCACAGTGCACATCATATCCTTATCATGGCTTCGATCAAGGTTTGTACCTAATCATAGATATTATAAGTTCCTAAGCATGTTCGAATAAATAACTCGCTATATGCACTAACACATAAACTTAAATTTTAAAGTGACCTCATCGAGTAACCAGATACTTATAATAATATATTATGCCGACATTTGTTTTCTTGATGCTTCTGAGGAATTACTGGAGAAGCTAGAACGTCTCCAAAACATGTGCATTCGTTTCATCTACGGTCTGCGCAAGTTTGATCACGTCTCAGAGTTCAGATCTCATCTCAAATGGCTCCCTATTCGTCGTCGTAGGGACCTTCATGTATTAACATTTCTTTTTAAAATCCTTTTCTGTCCTATCTCCCCTCCTTATCTTCGTGAACGTTTTGAATATCTTGTTCCACGTGACATCCCTTGTAGATCTGCTAAATCTCTTCTGTTTAAAACTCCTTCTTTTACAAGCAGTCGCTACGGGGACTCCTTTACTGTGTATGCGGTGAAGTTGTGGAACTCCATTCCTCAAGTCATCCGGGAAAGCAAATCGGTCACTATTTTTAGGAATAAGTTGAAGGAGCACTTTCTTTCGCTTTAAATATTTATTGTTGTCTATGTATCTTTGTATGTTATATTCAATTCCATGCTATAGCTTAGTTAGTATATATATTATGTTTATATATTTTTTATGTCTATGTATGTTTATTATATTTTTACGTATGTTTAAATAATAATATTTGTTTCTTTCATTCTCTTTGTACATGTCCTTTTTTATGTTATTATCCTGTGTGTGTCTATTTTTACAATAAAGAATTAAGAATAATAAATAATAATAATATAATGCTGGACTTTTTAATTATAGGAAAGGAGTTTGAAAAATCTGGTAAATTTCTTAACAGTTTCCTTCAAATTCCCGATGTAGGTACTTGTTAACTTACCTTTTATTTGTTGTTAATGTTTCTAAGTTTCAATAATTATTTGTTTTAAATATTGATAGAAAAATAAATTAGGTACGGAACTCGATTGTTTAATAATCTCATTTTTTTCTACTAGACTTTGTTCATCCTCGGAGTGGTGCTAGCGTCGGTCGCTATGTCCTTCGCACATAGCCATGGTCAAGGCAGCCTCGGAGGTAGCAGCCAAGGGGGTTACGGCGGTGGTCAGGGAGGCCACAGCAGTGGTCTGGGAGGTCACAGTGGAGGTCACAGTGGCGGTCACAGTGGTGGTCTGGGAGGTCACAGTGGCGGTCAGGGAGGCTATAACGGTGGTTTGGGAGGTGGCAAAGGCAGCCATGGAAGTGGACACCACTGAACAATTTTTCCCTCTATTCTTCAACGACAGAATCAGCAAAATGAACCTATTTGATTTGTGATTTGAATAAAACGATTTGTGTATTATTAGTTTTGATTTCTTGTTTTATATTTATTATTATTGTTTTATAATATTTATTTAAGTAGTACCTATAGACTAGATTAATAATCAGATTCTTAAAATTTTTCAATGGGGAAACGAGGTTTTTTTAAACTTTCGTGTTTTGGTGACATTTAGTTTTATGAAACAACAGTAGGTACGTGATACATACCCGTCATAAAATAATAATTAGATATATTTTTACTTATAATTCACTTTTAAACTAATCATATCATTTTATAAGCACTAAGATATTTCGGTTGCCATCATTATTGTATCGTCCTTGATATTTAAAAATGATAAGAAAAAAATATATATATATTTGGAATATGTATGATAGGATTATACCTCTTATGTTGTCAAGTAATGCAAAAATAATAATCAAGTAAGTAATTTTGCCATGTACCTAACAACAGTAACAAGTAGTAAAGAGCCCATAAAATATACTTAGGTACCAAGGTACATGGCAAAATTTGCATGGTAGGGTAATAATTGTAAATCGTTACGGTTATATTAATTTTCAGCTTGTAGTGGACAATGCTTTTCATGTTTAAAATTCAAATTTTGCGTCTTTGAAACGATTGTTTAATTCTTCTTGAATTATAGGTGCCAAAAACTCACCATTTTATACCTATTTCCTTACTAAGTATTCGCGTACAGTCGTCAACAATTAAAAAACTTAAGTAATATTTACTGGATGATTTATACAAGCAACCTATGTCTACACTCAAAGAGACTCTATAGTGCCTGGGACATAGTTTGAGATTCAATAGACTTGATCAGCACAGCACCAAAAAAAAACTATCCTCTCACTCAGGCCCACCCACGTTATGTAGAGAAGATGCTTTTGTTCCATCATCATCATCCACAACCTGACTTTGCCCACTGCTGGGAAAACTGACTGAGGCCTCTCTTTCTATATGCCACTTTTTACGGTCTCAACCTCATCCAGGTGTGGCCCGCGATTGCTCCTATTAGGTACTCTACCGTAGAGATATCGTGGTAAGTAGGCTAGTATCAGGAATCATGGGATTGTTACAAGTACACAGGTTACAAGTAGTTTTTTTTTTTTTTAGTTTTTGACCTCTGTTTCTATCTTACCGTTTGAATTATAGACGCCTAAGAGCGGTTTCACATTATCCGATCCGATATTGGTATCGGACGCCGATACGATGGCGATATAAAATATATGAAATTGATAGCTCCGATATCCGATATCGGATCGGATAATGTGAAAGACAGGTACATATTTGATACATTTTACTTGCCTTCGATATCGTATCGGAGTCCGATACCAATATCGGATCGGATAATGTGAAAACGCTCTAACCGTTTCATTATTCATCTTGTGTGATGTATGAAACAATAAAGTTTTTCATGAAAGTAAAAATGTAAAGTAAAAAAACAATGTTAGCGTTACAAATCAAGAGATTCATGAAAAATTTACGAATAAATTTGAATCTAGAAACTAGTATATAAGCTCAAATTGTGTTACAGGAGCACAGTTCCAACATAATAATATCTTTAACATGGCTTCTATCAAGGTTTGTAATCATAATTTTAAGCAGGTGTTGTGCAATTTTTAAATACTATGATAATATGATAATTACAATTAGGTAGAAAAAACACACTTGATTCTGATCCTAGATCCTTATGTGGTATTGTAGATCAATAATGATTGATATCAGCTTAAACTTAACTTAAAACACAAACAAAATGTCTTATAACTGTGTAATTTTGCAATAATTAGGCTTATTATTTAACCCGCTGATGAAATGCACAGATAAGTACCTAAGCGCGATTTTTTGATTAATGATCGATATCAATCGATTGATCACATTATCATTTTTCAGACTTTGTTTATCTGTTGTATGTTACTAGCGATGGTCGCTATGACCTTCGCTTGTGGCAATGGTCAAGGCAATTTTGGAGGTGGTGGCTACAATCCCGGTGGCTATGGTCCCGGAAGTCCCTATGGCTATGGTGATCGTCGAGACTACGGAAGAGGACGTCCATTTGGTTTTGGCGGATAGCCACAAAGACAATCTAAGACCCGGTATCCACAAATTATTTTTTGAAACAATAAAATGAACGTTATCTGAAATATATGATTTATAAATTAGAATTGGTTTTTATTATTGCTAACACTCACGACTCCATCCAATAGGTAGGTACTCGATTTGATGAGTGCTCGTAGAGAGACATAATAAAAAATATTCTATGTACTTTCCTCCAAATAGACCAGACAGGTTATGCCCACCTCAAATGAATACAAGTGGCCATCATTATATTTTAAGAGAAAAAAAAAACAAAAAAGAATCAGGGGAAAACATGCAGGGTTCCGTTCTCTAATTTACTTATGGCTGCGTGGTATTAATTGCGGTTAAAATAAAAACCCATAGGAATTGGTACCTACTTAACTTTTTCGTATATACAGGAGGTAGCCTGAATTTCGATAATAATTAAATCAAATCAAATCAAATCATTTATTTGCCAGAAAGTATGTACAATATTGGTCTTAAAGATAATGAGAAAAGTTCCAACACTTTCTATGTTGGTGAACTTAGCAGATCATTGTCCAGCAGATCAAAATTCTTTGTGAGTTCTTGTTTTTGTTTGTGTGTTTTTGTGGACAATGATCTGCTAAGTTCACGAACATACACTTTCTTACCTTATCGTCGGCATGTAAATTAATATTATTATCTAACTAAGTATTTATTATTATGTAGGTATTTAACCATTTTGATAATAATTAAAACGAAAAGATTGTTTTCGTCTGTAAATATTCCTTGAAGGCTCAGTTTACTACTTATCCCAAGAAGTAAAGTACTTATTACTAAAGTAGGTATACTTTATTAGTAGGTACCTAGTAGTAGGTAGGTAATGTCTTTTGGCACGCTATGGAAACGGAACCTTAAAAACCTTCTGTAAAAAAACATAGGTCAAACAATATCATTGGGTACAACTTATTTCACTTATTGCGTAAGAATTATGTGGTTTATTGAACCTATTTACCTACCTTCAAATAAATAATAAATAAATCTAATCACGTCTTTATTCTGAGAAGTAGGTAAGTATTTGCAATGACTCATTACTATTAATTTGAGGAATCTTTTGATAAAATCAATTAAACTGCCTTTATTATCTGTAATGGTGTTCAAAGTCACGCACGATGATATAATTCGATAACGATGGAAGTGAATCACAAACATCATAGCAGAGACACGCTAATTCTAGCGAGTTTTTGTTTGTGTAAAAATTCTACTGACGCTGTTTCTCAATCTTTTTCTGGTGGTCTAGTGGAAGCAACCCCGCCATCAGATCTTAGGATGTGGGGTTCAAATCAGGTCGTGAACAAGTTGGACAATGAAATTATTGTGCACTATGCCAGAACTCTCAAACGATGAAGGTGTGGCTATCCGTATCATTTCCCCACACTAAAGCCATGTGAGGCACGTTGCGTACGCGACTACACTTGGTGACAAATGGCGCGACACTGACGCGGGACACGTGCGCTCGCTCTCGAGGCGGGAGCAAGCAACATGCCCCGCGTCACGTAAAATGTTTCGGGGAATGTTGCGGGACAATATGCAACGTTGCAGCGTCACGTAAATTAAGTGTTGCGCGTCATGTTGCGGGACAAAATGTTCCCTGGCTTAAGGTAAACATCGTGAGGAAACGGCATGTCGTAGAACCTAAAAGCACAAAATTCTATACATATGTATAGTCAACTATGTTAAATTCTATGCCTAAAAGTTAGAAAACTGAAACAAAATGATGTCATGCCCCAAAAATAAAAATCAATAGAATTCATTTCATGTTTTCACGTTTTGAAGTAGCGCTGCGAAGTTACAAATTTATACTCGTAGCAATTTACAGACTTGAATTGAATAGAGGGTAAGAGATTTTTGAGTTTTATTGTTTAATAATCATGTTTATTACCCTCTTGATGATAGGTATTTCAATACTCATACTCATACTCATACTCATTTATTCGCCGTAGGAGCACCTAACCAAGTGTGACTTGAGCATCAAACACTTCACTCACGCAGAATGATATACCTATATCATTCTGCTTACTTTTGTCACCTTTATGAAAACCGCAGTATAATCGACTATCGTACCTATCTAATGCTCAAGATTGAGAACCATAAACGAATATCCGAGGAAAAGAAAACATGAATAAAAAACCTCATTGTACAATAGGAGTATAAAATGCGATTATTATGGATGTAGTAGGTTATTGTTAGTACAGAATTGTGTCCGACAACATGGCAGTATCTAAAGTAAGATTACATAATGCTCTGACCTGGGTACACATACACATCTCTAACAAACCCATCGCTTAACATAAATCTTTTTTTACTTAAATAAAAGTTTAGGAGTATTAACTCGTAATACATCCCGACACAGAGGTGATTTGAAGTAATAATTGTACATCAAGTTTTTTTTTTAATTGTCATACAAATAAGATTGTCACATTTTCAAAATTGAATAAAATTGCCCCAATTTTGAAAATGCTATTTGATTATAAAAAAATTTAATATTATAATTGCATAAATAAGATTTTGTTTTAGAATTGTCTCTAGGTTACAACTACGTATATTATTTTCAGGTTGTTTTGATTGCGTTGACCATTTTGGCGATTGTGGCCATCGCTGCAGGCCAAGGCTTTGGAGGTCGAGGATATGGGGGTCAAGGCTTCGGAGGGGGCTATGGAAGAAACCAGGGATACGGAGGAGGTTTCGGAAATAGAGGTTATGGAAACAGAGGTTTTGGGGGTCGAGGGTATGGAAATGGATACGGTCAAGGCTATGGAGGTGGATTCGGTGGTTTTGGAGGATAAACTCCGCCACTGAGAATAAACAGTTTATGTGATAAGTTGTGCGATAGTGCTGTTTGGAATAGTTAGTTGTACCAAGTTGTAGGAAGAATCTTCTGTGTTGATTACTCTTTGTTACTAGTTTGATCATCATAAATGTATTTAGGTATGTACATTGGTTTGCACTCCCCTGTAATAAATAAATAATGCTGAACTTTTCACACAGGATCATCTAGCCCCAAAGTAAGCAGAGCTTGTGTTATGGGTACTAGAATGACTGATAAACTACTTATATGTATACTTTTTGTTTGTAAATATATACATATTTTGCATAGAAACACCTAGACCCGAGATAAATATCTGTAGGTCATACAAACATTTGTCCCGCGGCGGGGATCGAACCCGCAACCTTCTGCGTCGCAGGCGGACCTTCGCCCACTGCGCTACAGAGGTCGTCGTGTAAATGTTTATACTGTGATATCTATTTATACTATACTAAGTATACAACTCTTAACTCACGGTGTATGTACCTAATTGGAAGATATTTGAAAAAAATAATAATTTAAGGGCATCTATGAAGGCAATAGAACCCGAATCTGTGTTTAACTTTTATCTGTGTGTCTGTTTGTATGTTAGCGCTAATCTCTGATTAAGTTTTTTTTACTGGAAGATGGAGGAGATTATCGGGCAATATATTATACTACTTTTTATCCTGGAATTCTTATGGGATCCGGAATTTGAATACCGCCCATGCGATCGACGTCGTGGGCACAGCTAGTAATTAATAAACAAACAACAAATTAAACTGTTTTTTTTATTCAAATCAGGTTATCATTATACAAAACTATTAATAAATAAAAAAGTAAGCAAATAAATAAAATTATAAGTAATTCGTTTGTATCACATTTGACCGTGGCGAGAGTAAAAAAACACCAGCCTCTTTGCTCTTGCTAATCATCATTTTCTTTGTTGAACGAGTTCAACTGAACTACGTTTTGCTTAACTGAGATCAAATGTTTGCCAAAGTGTAAACCAAGTTCAGCCTAAACGCGATCACTGTTTGCTGGTGAAATCAAAATTAGTAACTTTCATCTCAGTAAAAGCACGTAGACTGGCTTAGCTTGGATTTCAACGGTGAAACCCAGCCTAAAGGCGCTGTCCAGATTGACCATCGCTCGCGCGATGATGCGATGTAATTTCATCGTGCAATCAAAATACTCATGATCGCGCGAACTACAATTATGAAATTCATTACCTACAATACCAGTATGTTTTATCGCACGATAGGACAAACATTTTCATCTGACGCACGCATCATCGCGCGAGAGGTGGGCCAATTAGAACTCGCTAATTCACCTAATCTAGCACCGGCTACTATTTATTATTATGGTTATGGGATTGACAGAGATAATGTAAGTACAGTTACATAATTAAGTGGTAGATGGTAGGAATGTAAGATGTGCAATGATATTTTACTACATTGACGATGTGTCACAGAATGGATGACCTTGACTATTGAATTATGGATAGTTGGATATAGTAGACAGAGACCAGCCTGATGTTACTCGATACATTTAAATTCTACAGAATCTTATAAGTTCTTATACTAAAGTATTTCAAGCATTATCTTCTACAAATGAAAATAATTGTTGTGTAGATTGAGGTACGGAACCCAAAATAAACGAAAGGTCGTTAAATTTAAATAGGTACTCAATAACTAGATTACCTTGTATTTTATCAACTACAATCGAATACTTAATTTTTAAACTCAGGCTCTGGTGGTGGCGGACTTGTAATCCGGTTAAAAGTTAACCGAGCACGGTTGAAGAATTGGGACAAATATTTCAAAATAACATCACCGGCATAGACCGCATACTGTCTCACTCTAGTCTTATCGAACAGAGCAGGAGGGGGAGCTTCCGTTGGTGCTGGCTCCTGTGGAACACCTTCAGGAACATTCACGGGTGGAGCAACAATGTCTTCTTTAGGAATCGGTTCTGCAGGTATCGGCTGAGGTGGTGGTAGACCTCCGTACAACTCACCAATAAACTGTGGTGGGACTGGTATCGGTCCAGGATTGTTTTCAAACTCTAGATTTCCCTTAATATCCGTATTCAAGCCAATGGATCTCGTCAAAGGAAATTCCGGCCGTTTGAAACCAAAGTACTTAGGGGGCAGCCCCGGATTTTTCTCTCCCTCAATAAACTCCACTGTAGGTGCTGGTGGTTTTTCTTCTACCGGTAAAATTTCCGGACCACTTACCAATTCTCGCTTTTGTATTGAACCTGGAGCTTTAGCAGCAAAGGTTGTCCATTTCCCATGGATGAAAGCCAGAAATTTAAAGGGCTGGTCATCTTTCTTGATATCGATCTCTTTTCGAAGCAAGATGCGATGAGCACAACACTGTGCGATAACGAATACAGCCAGGATCTAAAAAACACAACACTATTTAGTCTTTCAAATTTACCAGAGTTGATAATTTTAATCTTGTACCTATAACTTTACCTTAATACACAACATTCTGCGACGGCAGAAGCGATTAAAATCTTTGAAATATAAATGTCTTTACTTTATATTCAGCCATATCGCTATGATAATTTAATGAGACAATCAACAATTATACAAAAAATCAATGAAAAGATGCCCTATTGTTGGATCGAGATACTTTGTGGAACAAGGTCTCCTGTAAGACGTCAGCGCTGAAGTTACTTATAGTCTTTTATTTCATAGAACTAGAGATGATCACAATACACATATAGCATGGCCGAATGAAACTTGAACACATGAACAATGAACATGAAACTTTTAATAAGTATACCAAAAGCTAAGCGATCACTGTAGGTATGAACCATAACACCGGAGGTATCACACGCGCTTTGCTAACATAACTAGCTGTCAATAGTACCTACCTCCAAGCATTGGCAGCCTCCCGTTCACACAAACAAGCTGTATAAAGCTTGCCCTCCTTGGGAGGACCTTGCTTGTAATATTAACTCAGAGGCTAGGACTAAACTTGGTCGTTGTTACTTCTGTTGAAAACACTATTAAAATTAATCGATTATCGATTTTCTGCGTTTTCAGCATTGAGCTAGGTCTTAATTCATTTTTTTTATCTTAAAAAAATACCAGACCACGGCAGACCCAGGAAAAGAAAAGATGGCGAAACGGTCTGGATGCGTTCGAGCCAGATTGGTAAGCCGTGGCCTTGGAGTGCAGGGAATGGAAGGGGACATGATAGGTTAAAAAAACATATGTATTGTATAGGCACCTAGATAGAATTAGTAGGAATAAATGTGAAAGGCTTGAAAGAAAATTATAAATCAAATACATTATTAATTATACGGCGTTACTGCGTGACGTGCGTACAAACCACTCCTTTGAAAGTGAACATACAGGTTTACGAAATGCGTTCTGAATAATACGTTTGACTGTGTCGAAGTAAAACTAAATCAAAAATCAAGTGTGTACAATCACATAATCATAATTATGAGATGATTTTTGCAAGCCGGGCCGACAGATGTCCACGCAAAGCACAAATTACCACACCATTAAGTGAAACCTTTCCTCCATTTCGTCATCGTAAAGTGATACGAGGTATTCGCTCTACAGTGAAGCGTTTTTGTTCAATCAAATTATATTCTTTAAAAAATTTGATGATTGAATGATTTAAACTTTGAAATTAGCATAGCATATAAGGTAATTTTATTCGACCGCGTGGCTCCTAGTTTAACCGGCCCGTTTGGTAGTAAAACATGTTACACATTTTATGCAATAATGTTTTCTTTTATACATTAATTTTATAACTATTAAATCTCATCTTGTGGTGAACGTAGACTCGAAGTTGATTCATCATCGACGCGACGTTGCATGTTAAATCTCTTTTAGTATGCAGGGGACATGACAAGGAATCTGGATTTAGGACACATCCGCCAGATCCCACATTAGTCAGATCATTTATTTATTCCACATTCATCAGATTTTTTTGCCTCTGACGAAACAATGATTCCTCGTTCGTCAGATTCCATTTGTATAAGTAGGTACTACATTCCTGGCGCTTCGGCAGCGGCCGCTGCTGCGGCACACTCGCTCCGCTCGCTTGCCTCGGGCCAACGACCAACGACCCATTTGGTTAGGTTAGCCAGAAATGAAGAATAATGGAATCTGACGCACTTTTACCTTTTAGGTATTCTTCGGATATACTCGTATTATGCTATACACTATACTATAAAAGTATCGTCAATGATGAATACCTATAAAAACTTTGTCATGAGAGCACTGCAAATGTGCACCATGATGATGATTTTGACAAAGTTTCGTTTGACTTTTCAAGCTTTTCTAAGTTTTCTGATTTGATATTAGCATTTGAGTTGCGTGGGATAGTCTCGTCTTGCAATCTGCCTATAAGGATTGGTACTTCTTGTATGGGATGAACTCTCGACTTTCTATCTGAAGGTTGCAAGGTTGAATCGCGGCTGAGCATCACTGCACCGGTGCAAAAAACATCATAAGGTTAAAATAATTCGATTTGAGAAATTTCAGGGAGTATTCCCTGAATTTGATACCTATATCTCCGCTTCTTGGAGATAGTATCGAGATTCTGTTTCGACGAATAAAAATTTTAAAAGCCATTATACAGTAGAACCGCTAAGATCACTATTTGAATGATTCTACTAATATTCCTACTGAACAAAACCGAAGAAATTGAGGTTCCGGACCTAGCTTTCTTTTAGGATTGTCAAGTAGGTATTATTATATTATACACCCCTATTTTTTGATTACCAGAAAAAAATTAACCGTGGTCTCGATGTCTCCGGATCACATTTATGTGGTTAAAACTAAAAAAAAAATATTACCTCAAAAGGAGAAGAGACGAGTCAGACATGGATTTATGATAGCTACTGTTATAATGACTGGGGATGGTACGAGAACATTGTTTGAGTGAGAGTCCTTACGCGATTGTTGTCTGTAGTACTTATTTGTACAGTTTTCTTAAAATTTTGTTCGGTTTTCGTTGACTACAATCCTCGATAACTTTGTGATAGTTTAATACAAAAAATCTGAGCATGCCATTATCATTACTGCATCTGCTGCAACGGTCCTTAATTTTTTTTGGTAGTTATAAAATAACGGTGTATTTCTATAATTACTGCGGCTTCCTCCGAGGAAGTGATTCATTGGTTTTGACGGAACTACGATTGCGTCGTTTTTACGTAAGACATGCTAATGGAGAGTCTGTTTTAAGATTTTCCACGCAGTGTTCTTCGTATCTTAGTATTTATAAAAGAAAGTTGGCACAGTGTGGAGGTGGTGGAACTAACCACATAAGGAAGAACGGGTCAGTTACGAAGCAAGGCCGGAGTCGCCAAGGCCTAACCATCATGAATTGTGAATTGTGATGTAGTGGAATTCTGTGGAACTTCAAGTTAAAGGATTAAGGACTTTTTGCGTGCGTGTTGCGTACTTAATTAGTTGAAAAAAATACTTAAAATTGTGATACCTAAGCTACGTAAGTCGATGTTTTGATACCTTGAAACAAAGGAGGTTATCAACTCAGTGATTCTGTTTTTTGAAAAAACGTAGGTACTTAAAACCCCAGATAAAATGTAATACTAATAACCCTTAAGAAAATTTTATTGAAAATCATTCTAGTAATAAATAAAGGAAAATAATGATGATTCGTATTTTAAAAGTAGGTACAAAGCTTATAACGATAAAAAATTAGGAATTCAAGAACTGCGAGAAATTGAACACCTCTCATTTTCCGTGAAATTAATTATAATTCATTGAGTGCCCTCGGAGTTTCTATTGTTTAATGGCTGATCGAGGTAATGAGCTAATTCTCAACACAGCCTAGGTAATTAAAAATAAGGACTTTACGCGTCGTGCAACAACTTGATCATGTTAGCGAAACTAAAACCATGTTTAAATACTAAAATACAGACATTCTAGAGTAAACTCCTTAGAAAACAGACATTTTAGAGTTCTGAAGGTTGGTGAATAAACTGATCAGGGTGGTTATTCCCGTTCTTATTTTCGTTCGTTTGATGAATATTCGGATGCTTCTCACTACGAGCTACATTGCATTCAGTCGATAAGATCAACGTTAAAACACGGTCCTAACCTAGGACCAAATATTCCAAAAAAATTGGCCCTTGAAGTCAGAAATCGTAGTAAGAAACATCCGAATATTCATCAAACGAACGAAAATAAGAACGCGAATACGGCCCCAGGTGCGTGTCAGGATAAAAATATATGCGAATGTAGTATAATTGTACGAACAGGAACAAGTATTTTATAAATATACCTACTTAGGTACTTACATGAATTTTTCACGCCTCTTGCGTCTACGCAAGACACTCCCTCGCGATCTTATAAGTATCTAGATTTTTAAGAGAGCCTTGATGTTAACCAATAGCAAGCTATATCAATTGCTTTCGTTTTGTTACAGGCGCAATGCAATGGCTGTTTGGAGGCTTATAACAATAGTTATGTTAGCCTTCATTATTTCCTGCGAAGCATACTTTACAGAGGATTGGCGAAGTTTTTTTGGGTACAAGAACGAAAAGAGAAGTTTATCCGACACTATTAGCTATGTTCTAGATTTTTTTTATCCAAAAGACGACCAAGAATCCAGAATTATGAAACAAATTTTTATGATGTTCAGTAATGAAGGTATGCCTAATATACAAGACTATATTTCAGGTTTAGAATATGTCTTAGAATCTTAGATAGACAAAGGTTTATTTATTAAGTGTCAGTATTATAAGTATAGGTATTTTTTATAAATTAAAACATTATTATGAAGTATGGGCTTTGTTTTATTTTAAAACATGTATTTATGTACGGTTTATTTCATTTTTTAATTTATTTTATGTTTTTTTATCAAAATTTGAGTACAAGACTTCCTAGCACAATACACAACCTCAAAAACTAAACCAGGAACCTAAGACCTATTCCTAAATTCTGATGAATTATTTTAATGCTGATTGTACCTACCTTAGAAGCCCGTCAAGGCATCAAGCAACATTCGGATTTAAACCAAACATGGGTTAAAACAAAAAAAAATAATTATCATTTGGTCACAATAATTATTTATAAGGTTTACATACAACACGATCACCTATTTCGACGCATTTTCTTGGCTTATATCGAATTATCTTGGTCTGAGACGGTTGTTTCAGATACACTTTTGGATTCAATTCTTCTTGTTTTTTTGGATCATCTTGTAGAATAACTAGATCATTATTTTGTAAATCTCCTTTTGGCGGCATGAGATTGGGTGTTACTAATTCTGCAACAACTTCTTCTTGATGCACGTATGGGAATGGGTCTTCGTCCCGAGCAGGTGGTCTTCTAATGGGAGTGTAAGGTGGGTGCCAATAACCACATTCTACTCTACCATTGCGCATCCTACAATTTCTACCCAAGTCTCTATCCGAGTCATGTGCGCCTGGTTCTCCGATGTTTTTATCATATCCGCATAGAACCCTGTCATTCACCGTTCGGCACAAACTGCTATCAAAATCGTATGGACAGCAACTTTTCTTCCGCTTTTCCATTGTTTGACTTGCAGATTGCTTATAGATGTCAATATTATCGTTGCAATTCTGGCTGTTTCCACGTGGTGAAGTAGGGGACGTTCTTTCCTTACAACTTTTTCCATTACTTATGACCGCTAAATGCATCTGCAAAATTAGTTATATGAACAATTTGAAACGGAAATTCAGTTTCAGAAAACTGCGTACAAGTAACAAACTAACCACAATAAATGTGATACTGTAGTTGAGCATGACCCTTATCAAAATGCTACACAGTACATTTCAATTAACTGTACAAGTTACATTAAAATGTACAGTCCGCATACGTTGTTTCGGTTAGCCCATCTATTTCAGTAACCATGTAATAGTGCGCTTCAATAATTTATTCTCAATACCCAAAGCATCCACGTTGATGAGATCAAGATTAATTTCGTCGATATTTATGTTTTCTATATAGATGTCGTTTTCTGCTAACAATGAACTCCAGTGCGAGTTTCCTTTTATGGCGCCCTTCGACCAATCCCAAAGTTGACGCTTTATCTTTCGTTTCAGTGTATTATTTTTGTTTTCATTGTCAGCATGATCCAACAAATGAACACGTTGCACGTAACTGCTACCAGACTGACCGGCTTTTTGCAATGAATCCCAACCCTTTGCACATTTGTTTTTAGCATTAACACCATCAAAGTTTAATTTGTCGTTAGAAACTGCCTTTGTACTGTTATTCATCATCTGCCATATTTTTTTACTTATTCTCAAATGTTTGCATCTTGGGTTTTTTGCACTCGTAGGTTCAGTAACCACAGTTTTGTTTATAACCTTGAAAATGTTTCGGTTTGTTTTATCTTGACGAGCATCCTCACCACAAGACAATCGTTTATCGCCTGGTTTTTTTCTAAAAAACCGGAAAGATTCGTTAGGTGATAAATTCGGTGAAGGACGTGCTTTTGCGTATTCCATACCTGTAGACAAAATAAATTAACTAATTACACAATTTATTTAAATTTTAATTCCTGCTATACAAAAATCGTAAATGTATTAGTTGGTAAAATGATGATTCTGTCTTTATAAATGCGAAAAGGGTAGAGCAGTGCTTAGTACTACTTACATAACTTTAATTGATTCGTTAATTATCAATACCAGTTCTTAACAGCAGAGAAAGAAATTTTAGACTTAATTTCGTCGATCATGTTTTGAAAACGATTTTTAGACGCAGTGAGGAACGAAACTCTTTTCCTGTTTTTCTGAGTTGCTTCATACGTTTTGAGCATTTCATTCAATTGTTCTTTATTCAATTTGTTGGGATCGAATTTGCTTCTGGCTGATAAGCCCGTTGTAGACGCTTTTCCCATTTTGAAGTCGGCAACCATCTTTTCTAAAACTTTGCCTCTGGACCCCGTAATTGAAAACTTTCTTTTGATGTCATCGGCGTTTAGATCAGCATTTTTCATTTTTCTTTTTTGTATAGTCTCATAATCCTTTAATATCGACTTCAACTGATCTTTATCGAGTTTGCGTACATCTACCTTTGATTTGTGTGAGAGAGGGGATGTAGACAAATTTCCTTTTTTGTAATCTTCTACCATATTTTCCAACAATTTCTGTTTTGAACCAGCTAGTGAGAATTTCTTCTTTAAATCATTTGCATTGAATCCCTCTAGCAAGTCAACATTTTTCACAGTCATTTTCGACGGACTTATATTATTTTTATACAGTACCTCTACAGGTTCTTTTTTTACAGAAGAACGTTTTTTGTTTATATTCAATTTACTTTTCAGACTCCCCAAATTGTATCCACCTATTTCATAGTGTTCTAGGGCTGGTGCTGCTGTGCCGAAAATTCTTTTTTTGATGCATCTTTTGATTCTTCTGCAGAAGAACCGACCGATCTTTAGTATGCATCTTTTGCAGCATGATTTCTTTTTCCTTCCAGTTTGAGTCCCCGCGTCTTTCTTACGTTTGTTTTGTGGGTGTCCTGAATTAAATGAAGTATCTATGTATCATGTGTCTAATTTGAATCTCTCATGAACATAAACTATAGCTAGATACACCTACCTACTTGATGAGATTAAATAACGACCCAAACGATGTTCACTTCAGGTTATACGAGTTTGTGTTTAAGACTTACTAGAACTTCGACGCAAGCACATTTTAAGCTCATTATTGTAGGATAGCCTTGTTATTATGTAGTGTTGACTACATTTTATAAAAATAGTAATTTATTTTGTTTGTTTATGTTATTTGACAAAAGCTTGACTCTATCTTGCTTCTGACATTTAGGTCATTCTGACTTATGTATTCCAGTCCAACGTATAAATCCTAGCACCAAATATATCATACTTACCATAACTTAGAGAAAGAGTATACTTCTTTTAATGACCAGACTTCTTTAGACCCTTTGCACGACTAATGTCCAAAATCAAATATGTCCAACTAGAACTAATGACCAACACGAATTTTGTCCAGTATGAATTTCGTCCAACACGAATTTAGTCCAATATGATATTCTTCCATATATGAAAATTGTCCACTAAGAATTTCTAGATTAAAGGGATTTTTGTCCCTTAGCACAGTTTTATTAATGTGCGTTTGTGTGTTTTAGAATGAAGTTAAAAGTTAAGTTTTTGATATACTTAAAATACTTTTCATCCAATAAACAGAGGGTGAGGTCGTTGTTCAACAGATCTAGACTATTAGGTATTAGGTTTTATTAATAAAAATTAAAAAGTAAGTACCTTTAATAATATAATGATAATATAAAAAAGTAAGTTTGTATGAGTCAATGGCCAACTCTGGACGGAGTTTTTAGGCCGCCTGAAGGATTCCGTCATGGCTTAACGACTTAAATAGCCGGAACCGACAATTTAACGTGCCCTCTGAAGCACGGAAGCACTCAGATGAAAATGCCACTGGCGGTCACCCATCCACTTACAGACCATTTCGAACGTTGCTCAACTTCGACGATCTATCAAGAACGACCACGAGCGCTTCTAATAAAGATAATAATAAACTTGCAGACTGTACCTACCTTAGTATAATAATCAATCACAATCGTGGTTTAATAACTAATTTGATTCAAATAAACTCTAAATGACGGCCATGTTAATGCCAATATGGGTACTACCGGTAATATATTAATAAAACTCTGTCCGTGATATCTATACCTTCGTTTGTAATAATTCGTCCCACAACGTATTAAAGATCCGTTGAAATCTATACCTGAATTTATATTATTTATACGTGCTTTATTCTTAATTTCAGGTTTTCATACTATTATCGGAGAGAATGATTCAAATAGAAGGTACACATAAGCTGGGATATATACTCTTCGACCCACTAGAAGAAAAACGACACGACGGTTCTCTTCTTGAACAGACTCTAGCTTATGAAATAAAAACAATTGAACAGGTAATTCATGAAATGATATCTTTAGCGCCATCAACTAAAAATGAGCTTATAAAATCACTAAACCCTGTTTTTGAAACTAAAACAACATCGGAAGAAGAAAGTACAACGATTTATAAAGATAGAAGTTTAAATTTATCAGGTATCGTCCTATTGTTAAAAAACTTAGACAAATCCGCTAACACTAAACATCCGAAGCAGTCAAATTTCTTGCGGCATAGGGTCAATCATGATGATGACTGTGATGAATACTATCACAACGATAAAAAGTGCAGGGTTGTAAAAGATAGAATTGAATGTGGATATGAGAAAAATAAGGAAAATAAAGATGAAAAGAAAGACGATGATAACCATGATCTGGGCGATGATTGTGTTATTCGCGGTGATAGAATTGAGTGCGGTTATCAAAGGCCACCATACAGGAGACCTAAACTTTCAGATACAGCTTGGGATTGATCTACAAGCGTCAACTTCTAACAAAAATCAATCCAGGCGTTTAATAAAAATTAATTAGTAAAGCAGATTTTATATCGGAGCAGGGCCTTATTTAACTTATTATTTATAGGTATATCATTATTTAACTTATTTGATATATCATCAAGTTTAAGCTAGGACTTGATTCTGATATACAAGCCTATACAACAATATATATTCTCATCAATTTAATACCTGTCTGTATGTGAAAATAGATTTATTCAAAATAAAGACACAATTTGAAAGGTGTGTTTTTGTTCTTAACCTTTTTTCAGCTAATCCTTGTTTATTATGTTCATATAAATATGTTTTTGTTTTTGGGTTCGATCCGTTGTTCGCCAGTCCCGTATTCACCCGGTCCGTTCTCCACCATTTTTTTTTGTAGGAAGCTTAATCGGGCTTTTAATAAAACTCTAACCTAATGTCTGTAGATGGGAAATATTTGAGAAAAACTTATTTGAGATAATCTACGAAATAGAAAACTAATTATTGTTTTTGGCTTTTTGCCTGTGTGATTGTGCTATCTCAGCCGGATTATCCAATTCGGATGCGGTTTGGAATATCATTTTTTTTGTTTGTTTTATCAGAATCAGTTTTCACAACAGGTTAAGTAAAAAAAAAAAAAAAAATATGATTTATATCATGTATTAAAAACTCATTAAAATGACAATGTCAGTCTGCTTAAGCTTCTGGATAAGCTAGTAGGATAAAAGATGATAGCTCTTATATCGAAAAGTTATGGTGTATTGCATTTGCTGACGAGTAGGTATTAGCCATTTTATTGTGAACTACGAGTATTTGTCTTTTTACCCGACTACCAAGAAGGGTTGTATATTAGCTTAGGGTATCGGCTGTTAGTAACAAAATTCTATACGGAATGTCATTAGCTATTCCGTGTTTAATTAATTCTTAAAATTAAACTTTCAGAATGAAGGTAGGTAGCTATATACCTACCTAATTAACATAACCAAGCATATTCGCTGTAATAACCAATTAGTTTCAAATAAACTTCCTAGGTTTTAAATGACGGCGATGTCAATGCCAGTATGGGTACCGGTAATAAATTAATTATTTTCTATTAAATTAACCTACGTTTTTGGCGAATAATTCGTCCTATACATTTATTTAAATCAGCAATTTCGGTGAAATCTAAACTTGAATTTAATTTGATTTACCTACTGCATGGTTTTTTTTAATTTCAGGTTTTAATACTTATATCAGAGGCAATGATTGAAATAGAAGAAACACCTAGGCTTGGATATAGACTCTCCGACCCACTACCTTATGAAGCAATAACAATTCAACAGGTACGATCGCCTAAAAATGAGCACACAACATCAGCAAAACGTGCCTTTGAAACAAAAACAACATCGGAGGAAGAAAGCACAACGACTTTTAATCATAGAAGTTTAAATTTAACAGAAATCTTAAAGATGCTTACAAACTCAGACGAAGCCGCTAACACTAAACATCCGAAGCAGTCAAATTTCTTACGGCATAAAATCGACCCAAGTAATTCAGGTTGTCATCCCGCTTATTACAACGATAAAAAGTGCAGGATTGTTTACGATAAAATTGAATGTGGACCAATGAAAGTTATAATTGATGTTATAAATCATAATAATCGAAATAAGATTCCAGGAGACTTTTGTGATAGCATCAAAGCTGCGACTCCAGGGCATATGTGCAGCCTACCTAGGCCTAAACGAGTTCGTTCTGAACATGAGAATTCCCCTTGGCGTTAATCTGCAAATAAAACGCCATTTACACGATACTATTCTGGCACAGTTTGAGTTTGAGAAAGCAAGAGGCAAGAGTTCTCATAAAATTATCAAAGCGTTTATAGAAAAAATAGTAAAGCTTTTTTAGGGGTTTTAAATAACTTAGCACGGACATTTGAAAGCTCATCAATTCTTTTTAAGTATAAAGCTTGATCCAACCCATCAATTTGATATCGTCCTTCTGAATTTTCTCCTACATAATGTGAAAACAGAACTGTTCAAAATAAAGACAGCATATTGAAAAGGTGCGTTTTTGTTTGTAATAGCACAAATCATATTGGGTAATAGGTAGGTAGGGTAGGCTGGTGTAAGTTTGAGCGGGCGATAAGTTTGCGCATACGTCATTACTTGGATATCCGAGTAATGACGTATGTGAATCACGCCGCCAATTTTAGTCGTATTTAGATGCCTTCCTGTACCAATGCTTGCATGTGCTTGCGAAAAAATATTGAAAACAATTAGAAAACAGAAAGTCCAGGTGAGTTCAAAAAAATTCTAAGCATATTATCTATTTCTAAACTTTAAAATAAAAACTACACTAATAGTTATTCTACAAGTCAATATTTAGATTCCCAAGCCAGGATACTGCTTCAGGGGGGAGATCTATTAGGTCAGTCCAGGGTCTTGGGTACGAGTGTATAGGGCAGCGTAAGATGATGTGCTCCATGGTCTGATCTTCTCCACTGCATTCGTAGAGCGCCGAGTTTGTCCAGCCCCATTTATGCCGATAGTAATTGCATCGGCAGTGTCCAGTGAGAAGCCTGTTGAGGCGACACCATAATTCACGGTAACACTGTGGGACTCAGCTAGTTTAATAATAAGTAATGATGATAGCTTGTATAGGTGCCTATATCATTATGTCTAGATTATTGTACGGACAGCTTGAAAAACTAAATTGGATTATGTTTTCTGACGCGTAGCTATTTAGCTATAAGTGGGAGGCACCGGGAGTGACAATTCTGTACGAAGTAATAATATGTCTAAAGTTTATAAAACACAGAATTATAATTATAAAACAGCTATTCTGTGTTCAATTAATTTTTAAAATTAGACTTGCAGACTGTTCCTAATTAAATAATCAAGCATATTCGCAGTTAATAACTATTTGAAACCAAATAAACTTCTTCCGTTGAATAAAACGACGATGGCAATGTCAATATGGGTAGGTTGCCAGTATACCTATTATTATTCTTACTTACCATGGATCTTTTTGACCGTCTTTTACTAACAGTCTTACTACAAAAAATGTACGTGAGTATCATTACTAGTTTGTCGCAATTCTGTAGACTTGTTTGTCGCAATTCTGTCAGTGTCCGTTTCATGCGATGAGTGTTATAAACTTTGAGAGAATATAGTACTAGCAGATGGCCGGTTCTAAATGGAACACTCGGTTGGAATAAAGTTTCAACTTTGACTTTGACATTTGACATTTTTGAATTTTTTTACACTTTGACATTCTGCGCACCACTTTGCACACTAGGCGCACTACTTTGCGCATTCTGCGTATCTTTTTTTCGTGCAGCACTTTGTGCACTTTGCGCATAACTTTGCGCACCTTGCACACTCTGCGCATCTATTTTTTTCATGAACCACTTTGTGCACAATTTTGCGCACGTTGCGCACAACTTTGCGCACAACTTTGCGCACCTTTTGCACAACTATGCGCACCACATCATGCAATCTGCGCATCAGAACTGATATACTTAGTCCACTATTCGCATAACTTTTTTAACGGATGTACTTGATTTGATTTACATACATAAGTATACATTTTTACCTAGAACCGCTCTTCCGTACTAATAATATAACAATCTAAGGACTGTTCGCGGCTGCGCACTTCGCACCGTGACGGTCGTGACGGTAAAATGGAAAGAAATTTTTCTTCCAGCCCCCAGCATTAATTTTTTTGATACCGTCCGAAAAGGAACTTCTTTCCAAAAATAGTATAAGTAAATACTTGTCTAAAACATGTTTAGCTAAACACTGACTTAACAACTACCTCTATAGAAAATATATCTAAAGTAAAGTACTCGTCAAACGCGTTTTTTTCTGTGATATAATTTTTTATTGATAATTTCAGATTTTGATACTTATATCGGAGACAATAATTCTTATAGAATGTGCATCTAAACACAGATTACTCTTCAAACCAGTATCTTACGAAACTAATAAAAATCAAAAGGTAATTAATGTGTTGATACCTGTTGCCCTCTCAAAAATGAATATAAACATCTCTGAAAATGAAACTAGCACCATGACTCCTCCAACAGAATCGCTAGCTTCAAAACTATCAGCTATATTTAAGATGTTTGGAAACTCAGCCGCAGACACTACTAGACAGCAAAAGCTATCAAAATACTTGCGGTATGGTGGCTCAGACTCATTTCAACAATATTATTACAACAACGAAAAATGCAGAGTCGTTAACGATAGGATTCTATGTGGATATGAGAAAAATAAAGGTGTACTAGTTCACGATGAAATTATTGAACTGGGCAATGATTGTCGTTTGCGCAGAGATAGAATTGAGTGCGGTTATTGGGTACCACCATACAAGAATCCTAGACTACCTCCGGGTTGGTATAGACAAGCAAAATCTGTAGAAACACTAGTTATACCAGAAACAAGCCATCCACAAGATAATATGAATGGCTATGATTCATCCGATAATCCAAACGAAGCAAAATCAGAAGGAATCGGGGCTGTACCAATAATAATTAAATCTAAAGAAGATGTTGAGGAATTCAAAATTGTGTCTCCAATTGAATCTTTACCGAAAGATATTGAGGAATTTGAAATTGTGGCTGGTGAATCTTTACCAAAATAGGTATCAACTCAAGTTAAAACTGATTTATTGCCAGAAATGGGAATTAAAGTAAAAATTTACTCAACGGAATTAGTGGACAAAACTAAGAAAATAATTCCTTTACCAAATGTGGTACCGGAGTTGCCATCGTTTAATGCACAAGCAGAAGTCAAAGCAAATATATGTGGAATAGGAGCATCATTGGGAATCAATCCAATTGGTCGATAAAATCCTAGTATGCTAAACTCTGCCAATACTGCTGGAATACCCAAAATAATTGAATCAGAAAAAACAGTTTTAAAAAAAGAGGTTACTACTACTACTACTAGGTATGCTAGAAATGGTTGGTTTAAATTGCTTAGGTATTTGTTTGGTTGTACCCATCGGTTGTACCTAACTGAATAAAATAAGACCTAAAAACTGTTATCATTATCACTTATCAGCATTGTTTAATGAAGTGAGATATTCACTTCAATTTACGATTATTTTTAATACCACAAATTCTACTGGAAAAAGTTGTTTTTTTTTAAGTTTGCAGTTTCGTTTCCCACCGTGAGACAAAACTTTTGTATGCTCTGAAAATATTCTTCTCAACTCTGGGTTTTTTCTAATTATAAATGATGCTGCATAAAATGTTCCGCATTATTTTATGTTTGTTACTTTTTTTGGTGTACAATAAAGTTATAATCTATCTATCTATCTACATACGTCTTGAAAGTGTTGGGTTGAGTTTACCTTTGTGCAGCCTTTGTAGGGGTTAAAACTCTTTAATTCTAGTCTAGGATATTAGCTGTTGGGAAACCAGTAATTTCTTTGTTTAATTAGCTTTTAACTTTAATAAAAAATTTGAAACTCGAAAACCTCAGAAATCATGGTATTATCGCAAATCCCGTTGATATATGTTTATTTGGCTTTGAACCTGCAGACTGTACCCAAGTAAATTAATCAAGCACATTCGCAGTTAATAACCATTTGAAATCGAATAAACTTCTTACGTTATAAAAGACGGTGATGTTAATGCGAATATGGGTAGGTAGCCACGTAGTTTATACTATTTTTACCATTTATATATATGTTTTTTAATATTTAAGATGCTTGTAGACGTCTAAGCATTCCCAAACTGAGTCCCATTAGGCACATATTATATTCGAACTAGCCAATTCTGTGACATCATTAAACTTTAATTAATTTGGTTTTAATTTCAGACTATAATACTTCTATTGGAGGCAATAATTCAAATAGAATGTGCACCTAAGCTTGGACCTATACTCTTTGATCCACTATCTTACGAAACAGAAAAATTTCAAAAGGTACTTAATGAATTGATACCTATTGCCCTTTCGAAAATGAACATGAAAATCCCTGAAAATGAAACTACTACACCACCATCACCTGCCCTTGAAACTAGAACAATATTGGAAGAAGATAGCACCATGACTTCTACAACAGTATCAAAAACGCATTTGTTGACTAGCAAAACCGATAAAATTGAAAAATTATCAGCTATCTTAAAGATGTTTGAAAATTTAAACATAGATAATACATCTAAACAGCCGAATCTCTCAAAATACTTGCGGTCTGGCGATTCAACTGCCCCCAGTAACTATGTATCATTTAAAGAATATTATTACGACAAAGATAAATGTAAAGTCGTTAACGATAGAATTCTATGTGGATATGAGAAAAATAAAGGTGAACTGGCTCCCGAAATCATTGATTTATTCGATGATTGTCGTTTGCGCAATTATAGAATTGAGTGTGGTTATCACGTACCACCATTCACGAACCCTAGAAGACCTCCAGGCAGGGATTTACCTGAAAATAATGAAGAAGCAAGGGTAATGCTGCGTGCAAGCCAGCCTCATCATTTTGATACAACAAATGCACATACTCTTAGTTGCTCTGATTGTGCATCCAAAAATCTAAATGAAGCAATTCCATCTGAAACAAAAATGAACTTAACAACAACACCTCACAATAATAATCAATCAAAGCTTCCACTAAAGCTAAACATACCAGCTGAAGAGATAACTAACTCCGCTAAACTAGGGACACCGCAAGGTAAACCAGATTTTTCGGAAGAATTCACGAAACCATCTGCAAAAACAATCGAGTCTCAACCAAAATTCATGAAACCTAAACAAAAGCTACTGAAAATTCTGTCTCCAATTCCAGTCTCAGAAAAGTCTTTACCAGAACTGACAGAAATCCCTGTAGCAATAGAATCTATACCGAAAATGGTAGTACCAATTCAAGCTATAACTGAGATATCACCAGAATCAGCAGTAGTTACAACCAATACTTCGCCAGAACTTCCGGTAGAAGGTAAAGTGGAAATGGACTCCCAGATGGAATGGTTAGAGCACAATACTGAGGAAATAGTTTCTACTCCAAATGTACCAGTGTCCCTATTGATGACACAAGATCAAGATACAGTTCCACTCAAACCAGCTAGAGCGCCAGACGGAATCGATATATCTGATCGAGAAAACCCTCGTGTACTACGCTCTGCGGAAGCTGAAACACCAAAAATAATTGAAACAGAGAAGAAAGTGACGAAAAGAAGGAGATGGTGCGTTGAAAAGGGTGATCGCATAGTTTGTTACTATTCTAGAAATTATTGATTAGGTAGGTACCTCGTTTGATTGCTTATGTGTATGGTAGCACCTAAGTGAGCAAATAAGACCTTGAAACCGTTATCAACATTGTTTTAATGGGTAGAATTTTTAGTGCTGAATTTATGAATATTTTAAAAAGTCTTTACCTACACAAATAATGATACAAAAGATTGCCCTTTAATCGGTTCATTTGAATAGAAAAGAGCTTACAAACTTCTTTTTTGAAAATAAAAAAATATATTTTTATCTACTTACGAGTCATGGCATCTAATTAAAAATTCAAAAGTTCCAAAAACATTGAAACGTCTTCAAACGACAACATTTATTGTCAAAAAACCAGTTATGTATCCTGTTGAGGTTTAACGGGTATTTTTGCAAACTCGTTCATGGTGTGGCCCCTACGGCCTTCGAATGTCAACTGCCTACTTATAAAATATTCGCAGTGGGATTTACCCTGATGATGTTTTTAGGAGATCCGTGCCATGAGTTCCAAAGGAGACATCTGAAAAATGCGTAGGTAAGCGCAAGGTTTGGCTTATTAGGGCAGGGGAAAATAAGTTATGGCAGAGCGGGTAGGGTCAGAGTTAACACGTTCGAAACGGATTCAAAACTATAGGAACACCTTACGTGTTTTTTATTATTTCCACGCCTTAACAACTAGGTAGATAGAAAAGTACAGTATCCTCCATCCAGAAAATAATTACCTACTGTTTCCGAGTATTATTTAGAAAATCTACATTAACTTGAGCATAATGCGAAGCCGCAAGAGCTTTCTGTAATGTTGTTGTGGCCAATCTGTTGGCGTACAGTTGTTGATCGAAGACGTGCAGTGAAGGAAATACACGTGCGTCACTAGCAAAGCGTCTTCACGTCAACCATGTTAGATTCCGGCTTAAAACTATGAATCATTTATCAGGCTAAGGCTTCACAGGCTATAAATATGTCTTCTAATCCCATTAGTAATTCGCTATCAAAACCTCACCGCATAGCGAAACCTCTCGCAAAGCGAATAATACCACTTTACAAAAAAAAAAAAAACAGGTTCACGACTGTATCCCCAAGGTGCGGTAGACATTCTCTTAGATCTTTTTATGTTACTTATTCCAGATCCTTTGAAGATGTCTAAGGGGGGTAGTCAGAGGCATGTCCAAACACATATTTGATACATGCCCACATCTTGCAGACGTTAGGATTCCATACGTGACAGGTTGCAAGCCCATCGCCGCACTTTACATTAATTAATAAAAAATGATACATATACTTACCACGGTAATCTAGTCTAAGTTTCGCTAGTTTCAAACTCTATTGTCAGTGGAATACCACACGCATGCCTACATTGGTTGCTATTTATTTTTATACCCTTCTGTTTCCCCACATTTACTATTCTTTCTATAGTCCGTAGTCATTCTGGCTAAATACCAACCAAAAAAAAAGTAACTTACTGTCTCCATCGATGCTATTTTTTTTATAGTTAATAGTGGAATTCACTGCCGGGTAGAATTTACAAGATCCCATAACTAAGTTCCTGTGATAGGTAGACAGTCAGCGTCACCAACTGGCACAGACAACTCAACCCAACTGGTAACCACCCTGCACGAGACACGCCGTTAAAAAAAGGGTGTTACCAAATTGGTGACACTGACCGTCGGTATCTATACCTATAGGTATCTAAATAAGCAATCTCTTAAAAAGAATAAGATTGGTGTGTGTGATAAACAGGAAGTTGAAAATCTTTGTTTTTGTTGACAAGTAAGGTGGGTCAAAATCAAAGTCAAACAATTTTATGACATTTTTTGCTAACAATTGACCAATTGTAGCACCATAAATGGGTTGTTTATTAAACTTTAAAAATGACGGGAAAACCTGTTGCGATACCTGTGACCCACATTACTTCAATTTGTACTTTCAATGTCAGACTTCTTAACCAAAATGAAAGTAATTTAAAGATCGTCAAGTGCCGTTTATTTAATTGGCGAATTATGATGAACTTTTATTTTGGTCATTGCCAGTTCTAGAGTGTTCATAAAAGAGAGAAAAAGAATTTCTGTTTTTTGTTCGCACGTTCCCCTTATAAGATATTTTTTAGCGATCCAAGCATTAGTTTAAGATCTCAGATTCTAAGGGGTTCTAGTATATAATAGAACTTACATATTTATTATACAGGGTGTAAAAAGACGTCTACCGAAGCCGAAAGGGGTAGGTACAGCATCCCAAAACACAACCAAATCCAAAAGGATTTTCCGAAAAAATCATTATATCCGGAGAAAACAGCGTTTGAAGATCACTGTTTGCGTATGTACTGAGCGCGTTTTTATACGTAGATTGGTGGATTTTGAGTTTTAATTGTTTTTTTTATTTTATAAATGAAATGATTAGGTAGGTATGGTCTTATTATGTTGTACTAGTAGCAAAAAACTAGAAAATAAAATAAAATGACGTAGCTAAGTCCAAAAAAAAATTGAGTTTTTTTTTCGATAAATATGTTCAGAATCATGATCTGATTGCAATCCCTCAGTTTTCGGTAGCAGTCTTTTTACACCCTGTATACATATAAAATTTTTTGAAAAAAAAAAAATTGAACCCTCTTCACAGAACACAAACAGACGAACCTTCTACACACTAAAAAGAGAAAAATAAGAATATAATTTGAAGTCTAAAATTATCATTAGTCTCCACCAATCAAATTTTTGCAATCATAAACAAACATATAATGCGATTAATGTCTGGGGCGCAGTCACCCGCACCGCCTAAACGAATTTAAATAAAATCGGGTATTAAAATCTCCAGGCGATCTCGCAAAAATTTACCTATGTCAGGAGAGATTTTATTTATTTATTTATTTATTTAATGCCTTGCCGCACATTTTATAGACGCTCACTCTACTAGATTTCAATCGTAGAGTTCAATCAACTAAGTCAAATTGCTCTTAGAAATTCACGTCTCATTAGTCCATGTAAAATTAACGGCGGTAGGTAACATGATAAAGGAAAACTTTGATAGGTACCTACATACTTTCTTGATAAGTAGAGGTACCTACTTCAAATATTTTTGTTTGTCACTCTGTGGGTGCCCGAAGACATTCAAAGACGACGCGACAGACCCGGGAAAACCGCGATGAGACAATTGCACAAGACGATTGATGTATTCGAGCGAGACTGGGAAATTGTAACCTGGGAATGCAGGGCGTGGAAGAAAGGGAGCGAGTAAAGGTAAATGCTCTATCATCTCAATTTCATGTTTTATAACTTCTGCTTTCAATCAAGAAGATGACCATGGCAGATAAGGAAAAATAACCTCCTCCTTTTTTGAAGTGGGTAAAAATATAGACAGTCCTATATTTATGCAAAGACATGATATTCAACTGAGGAGGCCTAACTACTTATATAGGGTCTTTCATTTTATACTAACTTAATTCAGGAATTGTGTTCAAAAAATATTTATGTAATGTTTTTTTGTTTTGTTATGAAAATCCCGAGAAAATCTATAAAAACTATCCTTTCAATTGATTGTTGCTTCTTGTATAACTTAGCCCATTCGTGACGTAGCTGCGCTGCGATTGGTGGAACGTCTGTTCTCCTTGAAAATTATTATGCAACAATTCTAAAAAATCAATAAATGATAAATTTTGAAGTGAAAACTTAAATGGGCTTAGGAAATAAATTGATACGGTCAAAGGTCTATTTACAACCCAAAAATGAGGCCCTGTCAGTTTGTGTAGTTTAAAATGAAAGACCCTTTATATCCCATAAAGGGACTTACATCACTTTAATCTGAGAAAATATCTACCGAGCCTAAGGAAACGCAGTCGTGGTCTTCTTTTGTTTTCCTAAAGTATTAAGACGGACGGACCATTACCATGTACACCAATTATTTCGTCCATGGTAATACCTAGTTGTATGTTGTACTTACATACATACATGATTTATATCACACAGGTATCTAAAATATGGTCAAACTTCAGACGATTAAGTTAATTTACTACTTACAAGGACAAAACAGTAATAAGAGCTCATTTAATTTATTAAAACAAAAAGTAAGCATTCTTCATAACAATGAAACTGTATGTTTTAATGTGTGCAGTGTTATTTTTTTATACGGAAATCGGTTTATTTTTTTGTTTTTTTGTATCCTTACAATACTTGTGCAATCGTGTAAAAAATCGGGAAAAGATTTAGTTTATCCAGATGTCACTACTCCCTATCTATCACCAACTTCCTAAGGTTCATACTACGCATTCGCTTTGCTACGCGAAGTACGCGCAATATGAATAATGTTCGAATAATTTGGTACATTATACCAAATTGTATACGTGTTAAAGGTATTTTAAATAAAAAAAATAATAAAAAAATCATAAAAAAAATATATATATAGTACCTACTCGTATTACAAATTAATTAAGTTAGTTAAAAGTTCTAAGTGTATATTATTATAATACTTAATAATAAGTCCCAGAGGCTAGTTAAGATAGATTTACTTTAAGTTATTTCTAAGTATCTCATTGTCTCATTGTAAATGAACCATTGTGTTTTTATGAGAATAAAGCTCTTTAAACCTATTTTATGAAATAAACTTTCTGATTCAAATATCTTATTTTCTTATACATGTTGCATGTGCATTGTGCAATAGTCTTACACAGAAGAGGAACAAATATCAACACAAGGTATAATAATATTACAAGGGTATTAATGCCCTACTCACGTAAAAATTTCCTTCACGTAAAAACCAACAATGAAATAAATATCAACAGATTATGTAAACATTTATTCTGCCGCTGTTACATCCCTCTCGTCACTCCACCGAGGTCATCACTAAGTAGACCTATAATGTACGTACTATAAATTAAATAAGGATAATTTTAATATGTTCTTACCACCCTCTTTTGTACGCATCTCCAAAGATCTTGAAATATTTCCAAGAAATATGAATATTTGTTGGATCGCTCTAGGCTTGTTCACAGGGTCCTAGCACCACACTGGCCTCCATGGGCAAGCTAACGGCTGTTCACCTGTGCTTAGTCATATGGAGAATTCGTCTCGTATAAATAGTTCTCCCCAACCGGCCACTACAAGCATTACTCAACAGAAACTGTCAGAATGAACACTGTGAGTACCAATTTTTTATTAATACATTTTATTTTGAAAACTTATATTTCAAAAAAGCTGATCCTATTTTACAAGTGATTTTTTTAAGCCAGAAATTTCCCAAAGCTGGTCAAGTTGTGTCAAAAACTGATATAGCAAAAATTATATTGAATTTCAGTTCAGTTTTACTAAAATATTTTTGTTTTCAGATTGTATGCGTTGGTCTTCTGATGTGCGTCTGCATGGCGTACGGAGCAGCTATCCCTGAGGCGTCAGTGGCTGTCCCTGACGACTTGGAAACCGCTGCCACCATCTGGGGCCACAAGCACTACGGCAGCTACGGCCACGGTGGATACGGTCATGGAGGATACGGCGGATACAGCGACTATGGCCATGGACACGGCCACGGCGGCTACGGCCACGGCGGATACGGCCACGGATACGGACACGACCACGGATACGGCCACGGCGGGTATGGCCATGGTGGTTACAGCTCTGGATATGGCATCGGTATCGGCATCGGTTACGGTGGTGGATACGGCCATGGAGGGCACGGCTGGAGGCGCTAAGCAAAGATTTACGGTATTGAAATCTGTGATTTGAATTTGTACATAATAATTAAAAATTAAAGATATTTGTTATAATTTCTTGTGGTTCATAATTACCGATTGATATTTTTACACCACTATGATAAGATTTAAGAGTTTTTGAAATAGGTAAGCTATTATGGCACAATTGAAACACACATTTAAATTACATTTACAGTACTTATTCAATTAAATTTTGAATTAAATGAAATTTCATAAGAAGGTACCTATATTATTATGAAATTTCCAAATTGCGTTAGCCGAATTTGAAAGTTAAAATCTCGGTTCAAATCTCGAAAATAATAAATTATAAGTCAATCTGGAAACGGAAACGCTTCGCTCGCTTCTCTCACTCGGTCAATTAAAAGGTACTTTTCGGAACTTCAACCTTTAGGGAAATACGCAAATTTAATAATTATTACTAAGTACCTATAATGATGTTATATAAAATGTATAAATACTTACCTAGTTATTTTGATTGTAAGCTCTGCTTACTATATGGCTAGATGATGCTGTGTGAAATGGCCAGCATTTTTTTACTTGGCCTATCATTTACCTATAAGTAGTGCCTATACCTATGCCATAAAGTGACTCAGTAATCACTTAAAATAATAAACCAAACAAACTAGTTTTGCTTGTTAGATAATACCATTATGTTAAATATGTATGAGAATCTTGAATGACTTTGGATATTTTATACTTAATTAATTCAGTAATTATTATGCCTGAGAAGCATTCATGCCGACGACCTCTGTGGCGCAGTGGGTGAAAGTCCGCTTGGGACGCAGAAGTTGCGGGTTCGATCCGCGCCGCGGGATAAATGTTTGTTGAATGATCTGCAAATATTTATCTCGGGGCCTCGGGGCTGGGTGTTTTTATGTAAATAATAATTATGTGGAGGGAATGGGGGGAGGTAAAGACCTCCCCCCATTGCTGACATTGACCATCCCCACTGCTGGGCCTTTGAACGACTAATAAAAAAAAAAATAAAAAAAAAATTATGTATGTACAAACAAAAAAGTAGGTATATGAGTAGTTTGCGACACCAGTGTGCCGGACTAACACCGCGCGGTATGCACCGACGACGGCGGCGGCTAGTGCACTTGCACTACTCAACGCGATGATTGCTCAGAAACCAAGTGTTGATGTGTTTAACATGAGGCTAGTTTACTTGTGACTTCTCTAAGCTGTAAGTTGTACCTAAGTGTTGAAATAAATAAATAAAGAGTTGAGTCGATTTTATTTATTGTGAGCATTAAAATCAACTTTTTTTGGTTAATCAATGAATCTGGAATGAAATCACGTATTGATGAGACTAATCAACTCATAAAGGTCGAGTTTTTCAAAAAACTAGTTATAGGCTAGACTGGACTGGTATGAATTTTGGAATTATGTACCTCGTGTAGGCCTCGTATCCTTATTATTATAAATGCGTGTTTTTGAAGTGAAAACTTCTTTAACGCGCCGTTGGGCGTTTTTGATGAGATGAGAAAAATTCTAGGATTCGCCTTGAAAAGGTCACGTGCGAGTCACGTGACTGCTCATAGACACCTACTTATAGCGCCTTCTAGTTATGTTGTCGGTAAACTTTTACGGCAATATTATAAAATTTCTTAAAGCTCATTTTATAGCTAAACGGGTGACTAAATAAAAATGCATAATTTTTTTTGTTCAAGTTTTAACTTCTCTCGGCACTCCCGGGAGTGCCACGATTTTATTTTGTAATTTGTTATTTTTCGCATAGTGGACATTATGAAAACTGTAAGATTTTGAAAGTTAAGTAAGGTGAAGTAAGTATTCCTCAGGGATCGAGAGTAATAGGAACGCAGATTGTCTTTACAAACCCAAATTATTTTTTTTTTTTTTATTTTAATACCTACCAGGTTCACTAATATTCCATTTTATCTTCCTTGATGAAGATAAAATTGAATATTAATCTTGTACAATAGATGCTTATGTACTGTTATGAAGATTCAATCAGGAAATCATTAAGATAGCAACTTGACAAACCTAGAAGTCTACTTCATCATTAGCAATCTTCATGATTGAACAATGTGACTCATTTACTAATATTATTTTAATGGATACTTGTTATTTATCGTTAATATTAGCAGGATGTTCGTCTTTTGTCTTTGTAGGTTTTTCCCCAGTTAGTAGTGCCTAATAACTACTGATTTGCATAAACTATACCTACACTTTGTAATACATTATTACAAAGAACCTAAATATTAAATTAATTAAAAATTATTTATCCGCGTTCAATGTAAGTTATTTTGTTACTAGGTACCGATGTGGTTTTAGTTTGTTTAAAACTTATATAATACCTACGTAATGTTGAAGTTTTCAGTCAGGTAAAATTAATCTACTTTTTACCTTTACCTAGGTACCTTCTTTTAATCTCAAACTATTGATAGATGACCATAATGACCAATGAAAAATAATGATTCTACTCTTGCTTTGTCTACGATGGTATTCTAAGCTAAATATTTTACTAAATTATTTCATAGATAGTTAGTAGAATAGAATAGAATAAACATTTATTTGGCACAAACACATACAAGAAAGCACAAAATTAAAAGAAAATAAAAACTATGACGAAAAACAAACAATAGAAAAAAGTAGATAAGAAACATCAGACCTAAGAATTAGAACATTTATAAAACAATATAAAATTAACAAAGGTAAGTCTACGCTACCTATTGAGAACATAAAGTCAAGGGTACAAGACCATTAATGCTATTAGCCCAAACCCTATGTGTGGCTTGTCCAAAAAGGTCAAGTCTCTGAGTTGTGCTACCTTTATAGGTAGCGCTGGTTTTCAGACTAGTTGACTTGTGTAGTTTTAGTCTTAATAGGACATGAAACGTTAAGTGTAGGCATGGATTGCCTCCTGACGCTGTATAAATCATCTTATATAGATTTAAAGGCCTAAGTTTTTAGAGTAGGTTATATTTTTGAGTTACTAAAGCCGAGCCTTAACTTATCATCGACAATGCTTTGCCAACCAATTTGCTATAATAATTTTGAAATAACAGAGACATAGCAAAGTATGTATTAGAATTCCCTGAATAAAAAATAATTGAATAATGTATGTAGGTACCTAATAGAGTGGTCCGAAGGTTGTGAGTTCTATTGAACTATAGAACTAACTAACAATCATTTCGTGTTTCAAACTGTTAGTGCGAGAGGACCTAACATAAATACTAGTAATCTTACCGGGCTAAGCTTCCACAACAACGTTCTAACATCAACAATACATATGCCTAGAATCTTATATGTTTTTATTTTATTTTATACAGGTTGTAAAAAGACTACTACCGAAAACTGAGGGGTTGCAATCAGACCATGATTCTAAACATATCTAGCGAAAAAAAAACGCAAGAAAATTTGTGACTTAGCTGCGTCATTTTATATTATTTGCGGTTATTTACTACTATAACATAATAAGACCATACCTACCCTATAATTTCATTTATAAAAGAAAAAAACAGTTCAAACTCAAAATTCAGAAATCTACGTAAAACAATAATCTTCAAACGCTGTTTTCTCCGGATATGATTTTTTCGGAAAATCCTTTTGGATTTGCTGTACCTACCCCTTTCGGCTTCGGTAGACGTCTTTTTACACCCTGTATGTTCTATGTTATATCTAAAAAAAATACAAGTATAAAGTAAGAACTTGACACAAATACCAATAGGTACAAGAGTTGATTTAGTTGAGCGTTTTGAGGTATTTTCATATTTCATTGAAAAGATTTCAACGCGCGTCTTGCTCTACGTTTAGTCTACGAAGTTCAAACTAATTTCACACTAACGATTTTTAGTAACAACAAAATAAGTACCTAACCAGGTCTGGGTGTTTCTATGTATAATATGTATGAATTTACAAACAAAAAAGTATATAAGTAGTTTATCAGTCATTCTAGTACCCATAACGCAAGCTCTGCTTACTTTGGGGCTAGATGATGCTGTGTGAAAAGTCCAGCGTTATTTATTTATTTTATTTATTTATTTAACCTACCTACCTAAGTCAAATTCATATAAAAAACCACGAATAGAATTGACGACCTCTGTGGCGCAGTGGGCGAAGGTCCGCCTGCGACGCGGAAGGTTGCGGGTTCGATCCCCGCCGCGGGACAAATGTTTGTATGACCTACAGATATTTGTCTCGGGTCTGGGTGTTTCTATGTTAAATATGTATGTATTTACAAACAAAAAGTATATATGTAGTATATCAGTTATCTGAATCAAATTCAAGAAGAAGTTCCGGTTTGGAAAAATCTTAGATTCCTAATCCAAAGTTAAAAATCATAACCTGCATGATGTTCACTTAGTTTACAAATTATTTTTCCTAGCTTACAAAATGGCCTGGATCTAAACATTCTTAATTCTTTATTGTATAAATAGACACACATAAAAAGGACGTGTACAAAGGCGAGCTTAACCCTATAAAGAGTTACATTACTACACTGTTGAAAAGAAGCAATTAAGCAATTAAGACAGAAGCAATTTTTTTTGATAGATTGGGCTAAAACATTTTTTTTGTTTAAGTGTGTTATTGGGCTCATTAATGTGATAATTCTTATGTTATTCATGATTGCTATTATACGGAACTCGGAATATCAGTCAGTAGGTAAAAGAGGGGTGAAAATGTCTCACACCCAAAGGTAGGTACAGGTACCTACATAGGTACCTAAGTGCTATAGTATGAAAAACATTTTGTAACAAAAAACTTCAATTTCATAATGTACCTTCGTAATTTTTGATCTGGGGTCAACAAGACTTTTTCAAGGTGAGTAACACTTCCCTCGCACTTGGCCCTTTTAAGCCGGTAAAAAACTGAAGCCCTTAAAACGTAAACACATTGTACCATTTTTGCATGTAATCCTCATTTTAGGAAAAATTAGTAAATACCTACCTACACGAATTTAAGGATATCTCATATACCACACAATAGGTATACCTACTCATTAATTAGACGTTTTTTTTTTTTAATAATGCTAGACATTTTTCACACACCATCATCTAGCCCCTTAAATACAAACATTATACATAGATACTAGTGGAACCCCCGTGACTTCGTTCACGTTGTAGTTACCTTTAGCCCTATCAAGTGAGTCACTCTCAATCTGACCATCAAAAGAACCCTCATCTCACTTTAAAAAAAAAAGAGTTAAAGATTTGTTGTGCGTACTGTACTTTTACTGTTTCACTTATGGATAAACCCTTCGATCATATATGATCGAAGGATAAAGCAAAATAAAATGAGAAAGTGATCGGTCATTCCGATGACAGATTCAAGGTTATTTTAACCCGACTGCGTCAGAAGGAGGGTAATGTTTTTCAAGCGTATGTACCTACCTATGTATGTATGTCCATTTCTTTGGCACGCCCTACATGAACCTTCAAGAAGACCTGGTAATCAGCATCGTATAATTTGTGTACTAAATTAGGGTTCACATCATTGGATTAGAAAAATGAAATAGACGTTGGCATCGTCATTTAAGTAGGCAATATATAATAGGTTACTAATAAAAAAAGTAACAGCCATCTTTTGACGTTAACTTCCTTGAAGAAATGTTTTGATATTTTATTACAGTGTGAGTTCGTTCGAGCTAAGGCTCGAATGAATATTAGACCGAGCGTGTTATTTGATCCTGTAAACTGACCATGTAGGCAATACCAAAATATTGGATACATGGTTAATATTACAGGTTGTTCAACTTTTATAATATAATCACTCAAAACAGAGGCCAAATTAGAAAATCTTATTAATTTCAGTTACTTATCATAAAAATAATCGAACCCTAATTTCAAGAGAAACCGATTGAAATGTGTTGATTCGATATTATTTTGTTTAAAAAAAGCTGTTTGGAATCAGCAAAAAATACCTGAGTGGGTACATACCTAGGGTATTTTTTGCTGGCAGAACCATAAAATATCAAAAACCTATAACCCAATTTAGTACCTACGTACTGACTGTTTCAGTTATGATGACGATGATTGAAAAAATGTTTTCCATGCCTATTCCCAAGAGAAAATAGGTAAGTATGGGTCAAAATTATTTATGGTCATGAACGCTTGAGTCTTGAGCGCTCTTGAATCCGGGATTCAAGAGCTCTCAGTGTTCTGTGCTCGAGACTCAAGCGCTATCAAGCTATCTCAGGAGTCATAACTTTTATGTTCATTCAAAATCCTCTGAATATTAATAATGAAGTAGTAGATCGATAGATTGGATGTGTATCTTATAATCTGACAGACCAGAAGAAATCAGTGAATCTACCAGACTGGTCCACTATAGCTAAAGACAAAAAAGTCTGAAAATGAAGAGGTAGTCTTTGATGAGTGATGTCTTTGCCCTACAGTGGGACAATATAGGCTAAAATAAATATAAAAATACTTATATGAAATAATAGATCTTAGACCTCAAATCAATGCTCAAGTGCAAAAAGTACATAATTTTTGGCTATTTTCTCAGAAGAATATAAAAATTAAATGTCATATCAAGGTAGGTCGCGACGAACCCTGAGATGATTTGGTTGTGAACAACTAATAAAATTATAAAATGGAGACTATCTTGATGATGATAAGTTAAATTAGTTTATTATGTAATTTTATTTCATTTTTTATTCTTGCGACCGCGCACTTCGCACTGTGACGTTTTGACCTATGTATGTGTCGTGACGGTAAAATCGAACGCTTTTTTTTTCTTTTAGCCCTCATCCTCGAAACTGTCCGAAAAGGAACTTCGTTCCAAAAATCTTAGGTACTGCCGCACCCAATGAGTCTGAGTTGCCTCTGAGTGCGGCAGATATAAGTAGTAGGTATTTCGTCATAATTTGTTTTCTAATGCTGAATGTTCAAATTATTAAAAACAGTTAGGTTAGTATTTCCCGCAGTTATGACCTTTTTTGCTGCGCAGTTCATAATTATATAAGCCTTAGGATTAGGAGATCTCAAACATAATCCAACGAGATCCCCTACAATGAACACTGTAAGTGTAGCGTAGCGTAGCATTAATTCATATTTAAGTAAATATATTTTAAGTAATGAATAATTTTAACCTACGAAATTGTTTGATAAATAAAAATTATTAACACAGGTCAAAATAATTTAATAGGTATATAATTTTTTTATTGCCTAATGTTTGTTTGCGTTTAAATAAATAAAAAATAGATTAATTTAGAGCCAATTTTTTGAGATTTACAATCAAAATTATTAAAATTAATAATTACCACCTCGGCAGCGTCATTGTAGCATGAAACTCTACTGAAATAAGTACAAAAGATGTGAAGTGTGAAATTCGGTTCTGTCCCAATGAGTTATTCAGACGAAAATAAGTACTTATACAGGATGGTCCACTCAGTGACGTCAAAGGAACCATGACATAGTGTTTTGGATTCTTAATTTTATGTTGAACATTAAACGTTGACTATCTCAAATATAAAATCGTAACTTTGGATCCAAGCCTTTTTACCTTGCACTAATGCTAGAAAGCTGAGTTTTGTATGTATGAAAGTACAATTCAATTCAATTATTTTACAAGAAAAAAAACTTGAAAACACCTTCCAATATTTTTTTCGATAACTTTAACCCGCTCCAATCGGAAATTCTCAATAAAAAGCTTTGAATGCTTTTAACTCTAAAAATCGCGGAACATAAGTACCTACATGGGGTAGTTTCGAACAGTCCTGGATGTGAGAAACTTATTTTTTTCTTTTGACGTCACTGAGTGGACCAAAACAAAATTAGACCTTTTCTTATTATTTACATATTTACATATTAGATGATATACACAGGGTCAGGAGGCAATCCATGCCTACATTTACTGGACGCTGTAGTGCCTGGGACATTGTTTGACCACCCTGTATATAAAAGTCTAAATATCCCGTTAGTGTTGATAACCATGATAGTTTAAAAAGTTATAGGTATCAAAAGTGTATGTTCTGTTCACTATAAAAAACATAGCGAGGAAATGCATGTCCTAAAACCTAAAATACCTTGTTCGAAAACATTGCCAATTGCACGTGCACTGACATAGGGAGTCTCTTTGAGGCGCAACTTACAATCCTTTATAACCGGCTTCAAAAATGGAGGTTCTCAATTCGTCTGTATGTTTTTTTTGTATCTTGTTACGCGATTATTCCGACATTTGTAGACCGATTTGAAAAAATCTTTTTATGTTTGAAAGGGTATACTCCAGAGGTGGTCCCATATAAATTGTATTCCTGAGGAATTGATATTTTCCCCTTAAAACTCTAAGAACCTTCTCTCCTAGCCATGTTACAAATAGAAATCGAATCGACAGCTAAGGCTAAGACTCCACCTGCGTATAATGGCATTATTTGCTAAAATTACAGAAAGTTACAGACATTTTATGTCAAGTACCGCGGCATGTGAGTTCTGCGCATTAGGTACTTATGTCAAAATGACGATGTTTAGGGTGATTTATAATTAGTTCATAGATTTGATAAGAGATGTCAGTAGTAAATTCATACGACATCCTACATCCTACTATTGAAGCGTTTTGGCGAAACGACCGGCTAAATCTTTTACGTAAGTATACGTCTTCCAATTTCAGACCTAATGGTTTTTATTTACTTGATTACAACATCTACAAACAAACAGACGATTTACAATGCCAGAAACTCACGTGCCGGCCGCGATTCCTGTTATAAAATGTATGCAGTTTTGGTGATTATTATAATGCCTCTAGACGCATGTGGAGTCTAAGCGTTACCCTACTGTTGGTGTTGATTCGATTTACCTATACCTAAGGTGGCTTATCCTCACTTGACGCCCTGAGTCACGCCGCCTTCTGAGTCAAACATTGAAGTCGGTTTTCTTTATATTAGTTTTTAAAACGTTATTATAATTTATGTATGTTCACCGATATCTCAAGAAATTATGGACCGATTTCCGAAATACTTTTTTGTTAAACAGTATAACTCCCTAGGTGATCCACTGAAGTCGGTTTTCTTTTTAGTTTAAAAAAAAAGTATTTATACCACTGTAGGTACAGGTACCTACACAATTTTGAAAGAATTAGTGACACGACAAGAATATTTTATTAAGTACTTTTTTTTTTTTCAGCTAACCATTGTCGTTCTGGTCGCTTGCGCCACCATGGCGTTCGCTTCGGCCATCCCAGGAGAAGCCTTGAAAATAGCCGCTGCGGCCGCACCTGAAGAGATCTTCCAAGCTGAGGAGAACCGTTATTACGGCCATGGCCACGGACATCATCACGGACATTACCACGGATTTGGTGGACATCGCGGATTTAGTGGACATCACCACGGATTTAGTGGACATCACCACGGTGGGCATAGGAACTACCACCATCACGGCAGAAGATAGTGAAAAATAATTTAGTATTTAATGCGTCTGTGATGGAAATTTAGACAATAGATTATTATTTACTTATACCTTTTAGTATAGGTCATTTTATACTAACTTAATTCAGGAATTGGGTTCAAAAAAGAAATAAAAAAATATTTATGTAATGTTTTTTTTTTTTTTTTTGTTATGCAAATCCCGAGAAAATCGATAAAAACTATCCTTTCAATTGATTGTTGCTTCTTGTATAACTTAGCCCATTCGTGACGTAACTGCGCTGCGATTGGTGGAACGTCTGTTCTCCTTGAAAATCATTATGCAACAATTCAAAAAAATCAATAAATGAAGTGAAAACTTAAATGGGCTTAGGAATTAAATTGATACGGTCAAAAGTCTATTTACAACCCAAAAATCAACTACACAACCTATCAGTTTGTGTAGTTTAAAATAAAAGACCCTATATACAGGGTGTAAAAAGACTGCTACCGAAAACAGGGGTTTCAATCAGACCATGATTCTGAAGATATTTAGCGAAAAAAAACGCAATAATTTTTTTAACTTAGATACGTCATTTTATTTTATTTTCTAGTTATTCACTACTAGTACAACATAATAAGACCATACCTACCTAATAATTGCATTTATTAAAGAAAAAACAATTACAACTCAAAATCCGGCAATCTACGTATAAAAACGCGCCCAGTACATACGCAAACAGTAATCTTCAAACGCTGTTTTCTCCGGATATAATGATTTTTTCGGAAAATCCTTTTGGATTTAGTTATGTGTTGGGATGCTGTACCTATCCCTTTCGGCTTCGGTAGACGTCTTTTTACACCCTGTATATTTTACCTTTTACTATAGGTATATGATCTGTGCTTTTAGGTACTTAATTAAAATGTTTTATGTATTTCTTTATTTTTTTATATTATTAAGGCAGTTTATAGATTCAACAAAACAAGTTATAGAGTAGGTTCGGTCGACCAAAAAATTGGTTTACCACACTAAGGTTGAATGCCGCTTGCAGATTCATAGGTGATAAAGATTAGTTTAGCTTGCAAATCGATCTGACAACTTTTATTGGCATTTTTATGAATAACTAGCTGACCGCGCGACAGCCGTTCACGCGTGATGGCGTGACCAAGGGATACAGGGATTCATTTTTTCCGCGCAATTTAATTTTTTTTCTGTCATAAGAACCTTCTCCTGACAATACAACAAAAAAATAGTAAAATCGGTCCAGCCGTTCACGCGTGATGGCGTGACCAAGGGATATAGGGATTCTATAGGGATATATAGAGATAATAATGAATAATGCTGGACTTTTACACAGAGTCATCTAGCCTCAAACTAAGCAAAGCTTGTAATAACTATGGGAACCAGATACACTACTTATACTACTACCTATACTTTTGGAACGAAGTTCCTTTTCGGACGGTATCGAGGATGGGGGCTAGAAAAAGAAAGTAGTCCATAGATAGTAACATTGTTAGTACCTACCTACGGAAGAGCGTTTTTAGGATTTTAATATTTGACAATACTTAATATATTTGACAAAATATGCCAAATGTCAAAGTTGAATCTTCGTTCCAACAGAGTGTTCCACGACACTCACGTACTTTTTTTTGTAAATACATACATTAATGAAAAAATATGTATACCTATCACGTAAGTATGAATACTTATCAATTACTTAGGTTTATCTAAAAATTTCAAAAATTCTATGGGTCATTATTTTGCACCTCTTTCAGTGATATCTCTCTTTCAGTTCTAGTTCTAACTGTGAAAACTTATTATTAGCCTTCTGTTACTAACAACCCTCTTGTTTATTATGTTTTTATGGACTGTTAGTTTTCCATAAGTAAATAAATAAGAATAAATAAATATCTTTTTAGAATGAACCTTGTTATAATTTTCGATGACTAGGAAAATAAATCAAAACTGGCACCTACACCACTTTCTTGGCCTACCGTACCAAGTTGAACGTTCTGTGAATAACCTAGTTGTCTTGTGTAGTTTTAGGTACATACCTGCTTAAGTACCTACTTAACTTGGAAGAAGATACCTACATTACAATCATACGTGCGGGGCGTGGTTGTGGGTGCCATTACCGGGATTGTGCTCAAGGCAACATAGAGCGGGGCGCCTTGGAGCCCCTCGTTATGCATAGAGGCTGGCCATCGGGTGGTTTTTAGTGGGTCGTCGAGTGCTCGAAAACCCCACACACCCCAATTACGTTCCCTCGACGTAATTGGATATCTGTGACCAGATTTTCCAACCCTAGGTACCTAAAAAGAGCAAAAGACAACAGAAATTGAACTTGTTTGAAAAATAGCCACATTCCCGATTACAGTTATGGCAATAAGATTGGTAGGTAGGTACACTTACATTATAATAATTATCTCCGTGAGCAAAAACGTAGGATCTAATAGTAAAAGAAACCGGCAAAATAATTACAAACAAAAAATGGCGCCTTCGGGCATCATAGGCCATTGAACTTAGAGCTTGCAAAAACGTTTGGTGTCAAACTATCTCGTACCTACAACAAGCGTACAACCAACGCTTGCAGCATACACAATTATTTATTTATTTAATCAAGGAACGCCAACAGCTTATAGTATACTAATATTTGTAATTTTTCAACCGACTTCAAAAAAGGAGGTTTTCAATTCGTTGTATGTTTTTTTGTATCTTGTTACGCGATTGTTCCGCCATTTGTTGACCGATTTGAAAAAATATTTTTATGTTTGAAAGGGTATACTCCAGAGGTGGTCACATTGTATAAATTTTATTCTTGAGGGATTGATAGTTTCCCCGTAAAACTGGAGTTTCGGGGAAAAGGAGGGATCCTAGCCATGTTACAAATAGAAATGGAATCGACAGCTAAGTAGTACCGTGCCACTGCCACACATGTGTTCAAACATTTGAAGCTAGGTCTGGCGCCGGGGTTATACTTTGGATGACGTATAATAAAACTAGCTGACCCGCGGCAAACGTTGTTTTTCCATTATATCGCTATTAAAAAATAAGGGTTGATCGTAGAAGGGTGAAAATTGAGGATTGTATGTATTTTTGTATGTTGTATCATAAAAAAATAGAAATTAAAAATTTTGTCTAAAAAATAAAAAAAAATATTTAGGGGTGGACTACCCCTAACATTTAGGGGGATGAAAAATAGATGTTGGCCGATTCTCATAGATACCGGATAAGCACAAAAAATTTCATCAAAATCGGTCAAGCCGTTTCGGAGGAGTATGGCAACGAAAACTTTGACACGAGAATTTTATATATTAGATTAAGAGAAGATCTTCCAATTTCATAATGGTTTTTATTTACTTGATGATTAAAACATCTACAAACAAACAAACAGACGACTTACAATGCCAGGAACTCGCGTGCCGGCCGCGATTCTTTTGGTAATTATTATAATGCCCTTGGACGCATGTGGTGGAGTCTAACCGTTATCTGTCGATTCGATTTACCTATGTGGTGGACTTATCCTCACTTAACGTCCTGAGTCAAACATTGTAGTCGGTTTTCCTTTTAGTTTTTTAAAACGTAGGTAATTATTAAGTTTAGTTAGTTTATTAAGTTTGTACATGTGCATGTTTTCTTCTTCTTATTTAAGGATTTATTTCTTTTTAGAGATATATTTTATAACAGGATTTTATCGCGTATTACCTTTATTATTTCCCGATACTAATACGCGATAAAATCCTGTTATAAAATATATCTCTAAAGATGAATTGTGATCGCGAAAGTTTAAGAAAGATTTATTTCTTGTCGGCACAACTGATGAATCCCTCTCCATGTATCTCTTTCCAGGGCTGCTTCCTTGACCTCTCTATACGACATGAGCTACCTTCTTCTTCACTTGGCTAATGTAGCTTATCCTCGGTCTTCCTCTTCTTCCTTCTATAATGTTCTTAATGAAACTGTCATGTCGTATAAGATGGCCGATATCTTTCCCCTTCTGTTCTCGACAACTTGCAATAGCGATCTCTTTTCGTTGTGCATGTTTGTGACATTGAAAATATAAAATGCACTGCACGGCCGGGAACCCCCCGATTGGACCCCTTAATCTACCTTAATCTGTAAATTAGAGGGTTCGTATATTGCCAACAAGGAGCTTGCAATAAGGTTTTCGTAACATTTTTCTCGCTAATTTTTCTACTTGTTTTCCGGAAAAATATTGTAAAGTGCTGTAAAACAGGTAACTTACCAAGTAAAGTTACATGTAATGTTTATAATTTGAAGAGCTAGCCCCTTTAAAGTTTACCTACTAGGTTAGGTACCTACCTACCTAGGTAGGTACTTACCTACTTACGTAGCTGTTGACCACCTTGACTTTGAAAAGGTCATAAAAATAAAAGATTTATTTCGCATAGGTAGTTTGTAAGCACCACGTCAGTAGAAGGCGGCTAGGTACCCATTAATTAACCGACTCTACCAGTTTGGATTTTGAGATAGGCAAAAGGTGGTTAGGTTACCTCGGTACCTATATTTTTTACTTGTTTATTATACCTACTTAATTAATTTCGTAGATTTGAAGAGTTCTGTAGGTACCTATATGTAGATAGATAGATTATACTTAACTTTATTGTACACCAAAAAAATTTTTGAAAAAAAAATTGAACCGATTTACAGAGCACAAACAGACGACCTTCTACACACAAAAAAGAGAAAAATAAGAATATAATTTGAAGTCGGTGCCAAGTGAATACGAATGCGATTAGGTACCTATGACCTCCTTAAGTTTCAAACAAAAAAAAAATTTTGGAAATCGGTCCACAACTGACGGAAATATCGGTGAACAAACATTTAAAAAAAAACATACATTCAGCCGAACATATAACCTCCTCCTTTTTTTGAAGTCGGTTAAAAAAAGTTACAAACAGAAAATAACAACCTTGTTAACAAAATGTGTAACAAAAAAAAAAAATGTATAATCTAAGTAGATAGTTTGAAGGTACTGCAGGACAAAGGCCTCCTCTGTCTACCCTTATAACCTTATAATACCTACACGTAACGTATCGTTTATTTTGTGAGAGCGTGTATCATTATGCGTGCTTTGCAAAAACGTGCGCTTGGTTTTTAATAAGATTTTTATTTTTATGCTTTTTATTGCCTAATTTGAAATAATTTGAATAATAATATAGGTAGGTCTACTTACATAATATCACAATCATATTGTACGCCTACACTACAAAACAAGCTTTGTTTAGTTTGAGGCTAGATGACGATGAGTAAATGAAAGTACAATAATCACATAAGTATTAGGTAGTACCTATTCTACCTACTAACTAACTTTATCTTACTTTACATGCATGTCAATGAATTACCTAACTTAGTTGCGAAAACGGCTGCAAGGGAATAAACTTGCATGTAGGTAGGTAAGTAAGTAAGTTCGTATGAGTCAGTGGCCAACTCTGGTGACCGAGTTTTAAATAGCCGGAAGCACGGAAGCGCTCAGATGAAAATGACACTGGCGGTCACCCATCCACTTACAGACCGTTTCGAACGTTGCTTAACTTCGACGATCTAACAAGAACGACTAAGCAAGCACGACCACGAGCGCTTAGGTAGGAAGATTAGATTTATCATCTACAAGCTGCGCTCCTGCGGTGTAACCCGCGGTCCCTCGGGATTTTTTCATTTTTTCGGGATAAAAAGTAGCCTATGTCCTTCCCTGGTAATCTGTTCAGCGGTTTGGGCGTGAAAGCGTAACAAACAGACAGACAGACAGACAGACAGACAGACAGTGTTACTTTCATATTTATAATATAAGCATGGAAGTATGGATAGTATGGATAGTATGGATTGACTAAAGATTGTTTTATTGAATAAGTAGTTTGTGTTAGTAGGTGTCTTGTAATTTCGCAAATAATAAGGAAAACCCGATGATAGTATTTAAGATGGAACACGTTAATGGTTTTATCAAATTAAAATCATTAATCATTGGTATGAATACCAGTTGTAAATTGTTGTATTACCACCCACAAGCTTTTATTTAGATGTGTAATCTAATCACACTTATACGAGTTATAAACTAGTAGGTAGGTATTCGGTTAACCTGCAATTCCATAAAATTACAGGCATCATACATACTGTCTCCCAAGGCCCAGTTGAATTGCTCCGAAAGACCGTCCATAGGTATGCGCAGATTTTGTAGAGTTTTGTAGGTACCTATGCCATACGTTACTTTAATAATACTGTGTTTGTATAAGTAATAATATTAAAAAGTAATTCATTAGAAATAATATTAGATTTACATATCATACTCTAGAGTTCAAACAACTTCAACAAAAACTCAAGTATGTACCTACTTACCAACATCTTTAGCACTTCACTGAACTGCAGCGGCAGATTTGGCTGAGGATCTCAAAAGGCGCAAATATATAAATCTTGATAGGGTTTATTTATTTGAACTATTTGGGGTTGAGACCCTAGGTCCGTGGGGTTCTAGAGCCCTTCGGGTTTTCAAATTTCTTTCAGGGCGTCTGGTCGAAGCGACTCGTGATCCGAGAGCTTACACATTTTTGGCTCAAAGGATCAGCATTGCCTTCCAGCGTGGTAATGCCGCCAGTGTTTTGGGCACGCTTCTGACTGACAGTGACCTGGATCAGTTGAACTATCTATAGATCGTTTCTAACGATCCTTAGATAACTTGACTAATCCTGTTGTATTTTGTAAATGTATAGTAGCTTAGTTTCTGTAAATAAACATTCAATAGACTTAACACTTTATTTTAAAGATTTACATTAATATCGCATGGCTACATTGTTATCAGCAAAAAGGAAGGAAAGTAGCATGTACAATACAAGCGAAAAAGCTTAGTGTGGGTTCTGCTAGTAATTAACTTATTGTGCCACAAGCCATTATTACTAAGAAAATGTAGGTACTTAATTTATACTATTGTACGTGTATGCTTGTCAATGAAATAAATAAATGATTTGATTTGATTTGACGTTACAGATTGCAAGCTCATCGACACCATTTAAGGATACCATCTGAACAGCTCTACGACATCACCATACTAAGAAAAACATCATTAATGATGATAGTCGCAGAGCTGCTCACATACCGTTCGCCCAACGGATCTAGGCATTCAAGAAGTTAGCCGTTTGTCTGCGCAGTGAGCGCTTTTTCACACAAAATGGTGTTCTGCACACACAAACGGCTTACTTAACGAATGCCCAGATCCATTGGAAGAACTGTACCTACTATCTATCTACCTAAGGATTTCTTTCTCTCTATAAATTTTGCCGTTTATGAATTAAAAATTTAAGCAGATCATAGTGATCCAATAAAAACTAGCATGGCTACTTTCTAAACCAGATTACACACGGTTACGTATATTTTGTAATCAATGGTCATTCACTTTCACGGTCGGCCTTGACCGTGACCAAGATCGTTACCGAGTGGGAGAAAGGCTGTCTTTCCGATTTGACCATTCCTTTCAATACCGCAGCTGAGTCACCACAGTTCAGTGAAGTGCTAAAGATGTTGGTAAGTACATACTTGAGTTTTTGTTGTTGTTCGAACTCTTTTTTTTAGTTAACCTGTTGTGTCCCACTGCTGGGTAAAGGTCTCCCCCAAAATTTTCCACTTGAACTCTAGAGGATGATATTTGTTTGTTGATGCACGAATATGCGGTGATCATTATCAAAGAGCAATGAAACACGTCAAATTGACTTTAACGAGGAAAATCGATTAAAACCTTATAATAATGACCAGTAGGTAAAGCTCCATTATAATTATAAACGATAATCCATCTTCTATAATTTATGTGTTATTTAAAATCATCCTTATAGATCAGTCGATTAACTTTTTCATTTAAAATTCAAATTAAAATAGGTAATAATAGGAGGAACATAAATTCAAGCAGGAGGCATAATTATTAAAGTATTATTTTCCTACAATGTAAAGAAACCAGGGCGCAATGGCGCTCACTAGGGGAGGCCTATGTCTAGCAGTGGACTGCCATAGGCTGATGATGATGATGATGAAAAAAAACATGACCATCGCTTGAGTAGGTAATTTGGGCTACGTATTTTCATAAACATTCTAGAGTAAAGAGTTAGTATCAGTCAGAAGCCTATTCGTTCATAAATAAATAACAGGGTTTGCTCTTTGAGGTAATGTGGTTTATACACGAGGGTAGGACAGTGAGGGCGGCACCAATAGGGAAGCAGCAAACAGCATGCTATATCAGTCAGCTTGATGTTTGCTGCTTCCTTAAGGGTGCTGCCCTCAATGTCCTGCCCTCGTGTACAAGCCACATAAAGCAAGCTAAGTCCAATTGGTAAAACTTTTACACAACGCCCAAAGCAAACCAACTAGAAAAGAAGATATTTAATATTCTATTTGTTCCAGATTATCACATTATCTATTGCTTTGCTGTCTGCGCTGGTAGCAGAAAGTACAGTACTGGACCCAGCTCTCTATCTGTCTCCAAGCCCGCCCTTAGTGCTGACGAGGGACAGCATACCGCCAGAGGAGCTTTGGTTGCAGTCTTTGGAGACGAGACTCGAGCGAGTGGCGAGGGAGGTAGCAAAAGGTAACTTCAAACGACACACTAAGATACCCACAGTAGAAGCGCTCGTGGTCGTGCTTGCTTAGTCGGTCTTGATAGATCGTCGAAGTTTAAGCAACGCTCTAAGCGGTACGTATATGGATGGGTGACCGCCAGTGGCATTTTCATCTGAGCGCTTCCGTGCTTCTGAGGACACGGTAAATTCTCGGTCCAGGCTATTTAAGTCGATAAGCCATGACGGAGGCCTTAATGCGGCCTAAAAACTCCGTCGCCAGAGTTGGCCACTCATACGAACAGAATAAGTATATTTTTAATAATTAAAGCTCGATTTATGAGTTTAGGTATCAGGTCGTATCAGTAATGCACGGTCGGAATTCAACTATTATTGTTTAAGCCACCATCCTACTACCTAAACTTACAAAAAATCTCATCATACGTTGTGGCTCATCTTAGCTTGGTTGCAGTAATCGAGTTCAATAACATTCAGTTCAGTCACTGCTGCGGTAAAGTCTGAAATGTTTGACTTTATACAGGTACTTTCCCTATAAGTTGAAATAAATATGATGTCACCTATATGAGCTTAATGGACGTTTTATAAGTGGGTACCTACAGGCAGGTAGCCTATCAATTTATAAAATGGATATCAAGCACTTGGTAATAACCTACAACAGATTACAATCTTCATAACTTAGCGACTCACTGTACACGTATTTTTCAGCTGAAGCAGCTACGGAAAAGCCAGTAGCAGTTGAAACCGGCAGAATGTTTTGGCCAAGATTTAGCGCGCCACAGCCTGCTTTAGGAATCAACATACCTCTATCCTTCAGCCTCTCGGGGTCTTACGGAAAACCTGCATTATCCCCCTCAGGAGTCATTGGGAATGCTTATACTAGTATTTCTGGGTTAGGGTCAAAAGTTTTGGGAACAAGTATGTTGAGTAAAACGACAGTAGGAAGTTTAGGGGGTACGGCTAGTGTGTATGGAAGCTATGGGAGATCAGCGTTGGCTGGTAGCAGCTATGGCACGTACGGGGCTCCTGGTGTGAGGGTGTACGGCAGCGATGGAGCTGCAAGTTGGAGTGGTTGGGGTAATGGCAAATGGGGACATTATGGAAAAGGATAAATAGTATTTATTGTATAGTTCGTATGTTTGATAAGTTTTTTATCATTGTGTACCTAAGTACCTAAAGTATTTTCATGAATGTAAATTTTGCAGAATAATCTAGCCTTACCATGGTACTTACTTAAATAATGATAAATTAGTACTTATTTACTGATAAATTATGACATGTGTTTACTGAATGATAAGAAATATATTAAACTTAAAGAACAATTTCTTATTGTCTTTGCTATCCCAAGTCCCAAGCTTGGTGTGAACTTGAGGCAACCGTAAGTTAGGAATCCCAATATACCTACCTGCATATTATAATATTGTATCCTCGGTAAATGCCTATTTACTATGTAAATGTCTATAAGTACCTACAGTCTAGTAGGTATCTACCGAACACTTATTCACTTTTAGTGACATTCATACATAAACATTATTACTTAGGTATTCAAATCACATACTTGACGTTGTTTAGTCACCATCAAGTTACATGATAATCGAGTGCCCCCTTATAAAATGTTTGTTAACTTTTATGGCTATACAGGGTGTAAAAAGACGTCTACCGAAGCCGAATGGGGTAGGTACAGCATCCCAACACACAACCAAATCCAAAAGGATTTTCCGAAAATATCATTATAATCGGAGAAAACCGACCTCGCACAGCTGGTCGAGCGTATGTACTGAGCGCGTTTTTATACGTAGATCGCTGGATTTTGAGTTTTAATTGTTTTTTTCTTGTATAAATGAAATTATTAGGTAGGTATGGTCGTATTATGTTGTACTAGTAGTGAATAACTAGAAAATAAAAAAAATGACGTAGCTAATTCAAAAAATTTTTTGCGTTTTTTTTTCGCTAAATATGTTTAGAATCATGGTCTGATTCAAACCCCTCAGTTTTCGGTAGCAGTCTTTTTACACCCTGTATGTAGCAGACGCGGTTCGAGGGGGGGGTCACAGGGGACATGACCCCCCCCCCCCCCAAATCGTACACGTCAAATTGAAAATTCTTGTGTATTGTGCAATAAACTCTAATTTACTCGACATATTTTAGCATTAGTGTAGCGACCCTCCCCCCACCCCCAAATTTCATGCTGCGACCGCGCCTGGTATGTAGGTAGAAGTTGACTATATATTCTAGACCTATCTTGTTAGTAAATAGGTACCTACATACCTATACCTATGAATGACGTTACGAGGTACCTAACACACAGACATACATGTATATCCTATGTAGGCACCAAACTCGTAATTTTACCTGTCGGAAATATCAGCAACTTGACAACTACTAGGTGCACCATTTTAATGGGATTTTAATTTTACTTACACAATTTGATGAACAAACATGATTTTGAACACACTTTTTGCAGTTGTTATTGCTATACCTATCTATGACATACCTAATGGCCAAATTCAGAACCATTTGAACTCCAAAATGCAACAGTTCGTTTCATTCTGCCACGCAACCTATTGTTGATGATACCGGAACTGAAATACAACTGACACTCATCTGTCAACGAAATGTGCCCCACATCCTGTGGAAAACCAATTTAAACAGAACATCCTACAGAGATACTTCAGTAGCATTACAATGAGGGCAGCAACAACTTTGATCCTTGCAGTGCTCCCAACCTTAGTCCTTTGCTCAGGCGATGGTAACATCCATCTACTTGAGGAAGAGGTAGCAGCTGCACTAAAGGCTTGCTCAGATGGTGAAAACCCGAGCAGAGACGCAAAGCAAAAGCGATCTGCTGACTCCCCACGGATAGACGAAAGCAACAAACAAGGCTCGAATCAATACAGCCATGAGCGAAGGAATGTGAGCGATGGGCACGACCAAATGTTTATTATCAATGCAACTGACTACGATTATGAGGGGTACGGGTCAGGGAATGGGGGAGAAAAACCGATGACGTCAATGCCTAGGGATGGAGGGAGTTACCCGAATGTTGATGGAAATGGGAACAGCTTTAACAGGAGCAGAAGAAGCGAGCCGCTCTTTACTAAACCGGATAATGATCAGGTAAGAACGCTAAGACCTGTATAATCTACGTGGATTCGACCAAGTCTTGATATGAAAGGGTACAAGAATACAGCATAGGTTTCACATACACCTACTTACAAGCTATTTATCGTTAGGTAAGTACCTATTCATTGTAGTTTGAGGCACCCAACGCGCCCACATAACGGCATAAGTTACTTACCTAGTCTAGCTTTCGTTTTCTTGATAGATCATAGAAGTTAAATGGTTAGTGGTATGATCATCCTATAATGAAATCATTTTCATTTCAGTGCCTAAGTCAATGCGTGTTCGCCAATTTGCAAGTGGTAAGTAAAAACTCAATTGACCCTGCAGTTTCTCAGTAAATGTGTTGATTTAAGAATGTACTTTTCCATAGGTGGACTCGAGAGGTATTCCCCGTGAGGCAGAGCTGTGGACGAAGGTACAATCTTCAGTGACGTCGCAGCAATCTCGTTCAGCATTGAGAGACCAAATTGGAGCTTGCTTCCAAGAGTTGCAGTCAGGTAAGAGATAAAACTATGTGTTCCGGAATATTCATTTTCACTGCACGATATCAAAGTAACACGTGAGCGAAGCCGTAGGAAACAAGTTTAGGATACTGAAATTGAGTTCACTACCTACTTGTAACACAGGGGACAGGACTCTGCCTCCTCTTTCAAAGAGCACCGAAAACGTGGCAGGAAAGTTTTTGTCATTACATATTTATAAGTAGGTACCTAGTCGTCTTTTCGGTCAAATCATTTCGTAAATTATTTTTTGTACAGAGGCTGAAGACAACGGATGCTCCTACTCAAACAAGCTAGAAAGGTGCTTGATGCTTCGTTTCTCTGATCGAAAACCGCAATCGCAAACAGAAAACGCTTCCAAAACTTAAGTAGAATTTTGGAATACAGAATTATTACGTTTGGGAAGAGAATCAGACATCGCGAGATAAAGAAATGCTATACTTACTCATCGCTCTAATATGACCCAAATTATAATAGTTCATCAGATGACCAACAGCAACTCAAAAACGGTTATGTTTACCCTACGTTCCTAAAACTAGTGATATAAAGTAGGTAATTTAGCTGTTAGTTTTGCAAATCAGAATAAAATCTGAACTGTTAAACACGACTTTTATTTAAAAATAGAACTTAAACAATAAACTAGAACCATGTATAGGTAGATGTTGCATTGAACACTGAACCTTTGGGAGTAGAACAGGATATACTCGTAATACAAATGCTTCGATAATCATTTCACACCCGATAGTTGTTTTATTATGGATATAATACAAGGAACTTGTCTGAAAGAGATTACTTATTGGCTATAAGACCACAAATTGTACAATTTATGCCACTAGGCGACTCGTCCAGACATCGATCGGGTTGGTATTTTGCGAAATATAAAAAAAATATTATTAAATAGTGTGAAGTGGTTTTGTGAACCCTTCACAAAACTAGTTACAAATATAGTACAATAGGGTATCCGGGGTACGAGAAGGGTTGAGGGTGGTAGATCAGAGGACCCTTAAGGCTTATATTCTTCAGTTCATGAGGAAAAGTCTGCCGTGGGAGAGGAAATTGATCTCCAATAGATTTTCTTTGAGATATCTGTGCAGATTCTGTTCTCTGTAAAGTAAAAATCAACAAGTGTTGTTTTCAGGGTCACTGTAGTGAGGCGGTTTACAAAAATTAATTTAAGGAAAAAAAGTTAAAAATTAGTTTACCAATTACCTACTTCAAGAGGCTTTAGCACAACCTAGACACAACAAACCTCTATGCAAACGCAGTAGTATAAATTATTATGTTTTATGGATTTATTACTCACCTATTTATCTCATAGTTAAAAAAATTACAATAGTGTGAACTACGTAAGTTTTGAGTCATTTCGGTATTAGCTTACCTTTATGAAAAAAAAACACGTGCTCTTAACGGTGAAGGAAAACATCGTGAGGAAACCCGCAGCTTAGTCAGCTCCACACGTATTGACGTTGTCTTTCCTGTGGACCAGGCTGATTAAGCTGAGAGGATGGTTTAGGTGCTGGGCAAGCCTATTCCATCTCAAACAATGTCCCAGGCACTACAGCGTCCCGTTAAGTGTAGGCATAGGTTGCCTCCTGACGCTGTATAAATCATCTAATATAGATGTAAAGGCCTAAGTTTTTTTTTTTTTACCTTTATGATGTAAATTCCAGCCATTATGACACATAAAATGCTTCTTGAAACCCACATTAAAATGAATGGTTAATTTCATGCAAGTGCATAAAATGAACCTACAAAATAGTTTTATGGTTTGCAATTAAGTTTAGTACCACTGGGGTACCACGCAAAGACCGATTTTTATTTGTTTACCTTTTCAATCAATGTTTTATACTGATTTCTAACATAAAACGTAAATTACCTTTGTTTGCAATTGTCATTGTAAAAACACTTTATGTCATAGTCATCACGACCATGACTGTCCAGGGTGGGGCTAAATTGTATCTCATTGAGGGCAAACACTATTGCCAATCACAAAAACCTATTGACATTTTGTAAAGAGGCCAACAGTATCATCTGGAATCATTGACCCAAATAGAAAAAAGTTACTGATAAAAAAACCAGACTATTTTGAACCACTTATTTTTCAGGCTTTACTTGAAAATTTAGTGGTTCATAGATTACCCAAGAAGGTTTAAATCTCAAACTGTAGCTATCTATGCATATTAAAGGTTGCAAAGAAAGTGAATAACTAGAACTTTGCTTTAAGTAATATAATAAATACAGTTACATGTTAATGGGAGACAGGGGCAGTCACGCTGAGGCTGAGAGTGTTCAATTGCAGAGGAGCTCGGCTAGAACACACTTTTGGCTGGGCTTGTACATGCTTGGACCATCTGCATGCATGGATGAAGGATTCCTTTTCTAACACAGAGAGGCGCTCCTGAAATTAAAAATGTTTTTCATAATTTTTATCATTATATTAGGTAGTAAGATAATTAAAAATTCTTTGGGTCATTCTTTGGGTAGCCAAAGAATACTACGCAAGGGATCCTAAAAAAAACTCTGTAATCAGAGTTGGCCACTGACTCATACAAACATAACTGCTTTTACTACGCCATCTAGTTGCCTTTAACTTCAAGTCCCCATACAAACTTTCAACCCTTATTTGACGCCCTCCATGATTATTTTTGAAAAAAAAAAGTAGCCTATGTCCTCTTGGACATAATCTTTATCCATGTCATATTTCAGCCTAATCTGTTCAGTGGTTTATGCGTGAAAAGGTAACAAACAGACAGACATTTTACTACATAATAGATGGCGACACAGAACAAATTAGATCGCGCTATCATTGCGTTTTAGGCTGTGAAACATAAAAACTCGCTTATCTTCTAATTTTCAGCTTTATAATATTAGTATGGATTTGTCCAAACAACAAAAATGTCCAGTAGTTTCGGAGCCTATTCATTACAAACAAACAAACAAATCTTTCCTGTTTATAATATTAGTGTAGAAAACAGAGATGAAGTTAATTTCTTACCAAAATTGGATATAAAACATAATATACAGCGATGTCCGCCACGGTTAAAATTTGTCCAGTTAGGTATGAGTTATTCTCAAGAGCTTTGTTGATATCCTGCAAATTAAAAAAAATATGGTTATTTTATTTATTGTTTTAAGTTTTTTATTTAATCTGTTTAGTAAAATATAATTAGCATTCATAATCAATCAGAGATTCATTCCCAAAACATAATTCATGAAACCCTTGACAACTTAATGGGTTGATGTTGAAATAAACAGGATTGTGAAAGAATGGGAAAGAGTTAACATACTATAGTACAGAAGCTATAAGGTACTTGAAGAATAGCTCCGTCCAAAGACAAGTTATTATAACTATTCTCAGCTCAGTTACAAAAGAAAACATTATTATGATATGTAAGTTCGTATGAGTCAGTCGGCCAACTCTGGTGATGGAGTTTTTAAGCCACCTTAAGGCCTACGTTGTGACTTAATGACTTCAACGTTTAAGTGTTTATGTGCCCTCCGAAGCAGCTCAGATGAAAATGCCACTGGCGGTCACCCATCCACTTACAGACCGTTTCAAATGTTGCATAACTTCAACAACCTATCAAGAACGACTAAGCAAGCATGACCACGAGTGCTTCATTAATATTATGGTAATTCATTCTTAATTCTTTATTAATCTTTGTTCTGCGACGCAGGTTGCGAGATCGATCCCCGCTGCGGTACAAATGTTTGTATGACCTACAGATATTTGTCCCGGGTCTGGGTGTTTCTACGTATCTATCTATCTATCTATCTATATTAGCCCTTGTATCCTGAACAAGAATAGGGTTCTTTGAGTTTCTTATAATATGTCTCTTTGTTCAGTGTGCCTCCTGGCAAAGGCCTCCTCCAAAAATTTCCACTGCTCTCTATCTCTGGCGACTCTCCTCCAGTTTGGACCAGCTGTAAACTTAAGTTCGTCCTCCCATCTCATGGTCTGTCTTCCCCTGCTTCGTTTACTGTCTCTGGGATGCCAGTGTGTTACAGTTTTGCTCCACTTGTCTTCTTTGCTTCTCAGCATATGGCCGGTCCATCTCCATTTGAGAAGGTCTATCTTAGACAATACATCTGTGATTTTGGTTTTGCTTCTTATAACTGTGTTTCTGTATCGGTCTTGTCGTCTGATTCCCAACATGCTTCTCTCCATCGCTCTTTGACATTTTTGTAACATGTCTCTGTGAATGCTTGAGAGTGACCAAGTTTCGCAACCGTAAGTGATGCAGGGTAAGATGCAGCTGTTGAACACTTTCTTCTTTGTTCCAATGCTTAGGTCGGAGGACTTCATCACCTCTTTCAATGACCAATATTTTTTCCAGCTGTTAGCTATCCGTCTTTTGGTTTCTTTAGTAGTCATATCCTTGTGAGATATTAACTGACCTAAGTAAATATAGTCTTCTACATATTCGAGAGGTTGGGAATTTATTTTGATTTCGTGGTTTTTGTGGTTTGTTAATAGTTTTGTTTTGCCCACATTCATGGAAAGACCTACTTTTTCGCTTTCTTTGTTTAGATCTTTGATCATTGTTTCTAGTTTACTAGGGTCTTCTTCAAACAAGACAATGTCATCCGCGAATCTGAGGTGACTTAGTTTTTTCCCATTGATGCTTAGCCCGAATTTTTCCCAGTCTAGTCCTCTGAATATGTTTTCGAGCACTGCAGAGAACAACTTTGGTGAGAGGGGGTCTCCTTGTCGAACACCTCTCCTGATGCCAAACACTTCACCTAAGGATTCCAGCTTAATTCTCGCTTTGCTCTTAGCATATATGCTTTTGATGATATTTATGTAGGTTTCTGGGATTCCCTGTTTACCTAGAGCTTCCCATATGACTTCGTGGCTGATACTATCAAATGCTTTGGTGTAGTCAATAAAGGCCAAATATAGGGTCTTGTTGTACTCATTGTATTTTTCTATGACTTGTTTAACTGTGTGTATATGGTCTAATGTAGCAAAGTTTTTCCTAAAGCCAGCTTGCTCACTTGGTTGACTTTCATCTAATTTAATGCAAACTCTATCAAGTATTATCTTCGAGAAAACCTTGTAAATGTTGGACATCAAGCTTATGGGTCTATAGTTTCCTATGTCTTCTTTGGGTCCCTTTTTGTATATGAGAGTTATGTGTGATGTTTCCCACTGCTCTGGTATTGTGCCCGTTTGTAGTACCGCATTGAATATTTTAGTAAGTATAGGAACTATTTCTTTCAGGTTGCCTTTCAGAGTTTCATTTGAAATCTTGTCAGGACCCGGTGCTTTGTCTGACTTTTGACTAAGTATGGCTTTTCTGACTTCGCTTGGTAAGAATTCAGGTTCCTGTTCTAGAGTTTCTATAAGATTTTCTCTTGTTTCCTGCTCCAAAACAGTGTCCTGGTTTGAGTAAAGGCTTCTGTAAAATTTGGTGGCCAGCTTGTTTATATCCTTGCGATTAGTGATTTTTGTGTGATTTTTCTTCAGGCTTGGTACCCAGGAATTAGTTTCGCGCAGTTCTTTAAGGGCCTTTTTAGTTCCTCCTGTTGCTATGATGTGTTTTTCAAGTGTTTGTAGTCTCTTGAGTTTCTACGTATAATATGTATGTATTTACAAACAAAAAGTATATAAGTAGTTTATCAGTCATTCTAGTACCCATAACACAAGCTCTGCTTACTTTGAGGCTAGATGATGCTGTGTGAAAAGTCCAGCGTTATTTATTTATTGAATACAGAAACGTTTACCTCTAAAAATGATTTGGCAAAAGAAGGGTTACTAGCAGCTTGATTAGCATACATAGCTATGTGTTCCAACCACTGGTAGCATAACAATGATTGTTCCTTATTCAAATTAGATTTTGATGCCAGTCGCAATACAATATTGGCAAATCCTTCTACATTCTGTTTATCCAGAACTGTTGTTAGTACCTGAAATGTGCACAAGCAATTATATTACTGATAACAGATCTTTGGGTATGCCTCTGACTACCTCATACATGTCATCTTCAAAGCATCTGGAATACATATAAGATCCAAGACAATGTCTACCGCGACTTGGGTATTCAGAGCAGGTAGGTATGTACCTAACAAAACATTTTAACATGCCATGTATATGAAATTAGATTGAGGGTCATGACAAATTTCTGGGCTGGAATAAGTAGTACGTACCCTGTCGGTATTAAAGGCAACAGTCCCCACTGGTGTATTGTAGTACTTCCCTACTAATTTAACTACTTCAATGTTACATGCACTCATTGCTACAATACAATAAATTAATTCAAAACAATTCAAATCAAAACATAACCTAGGCAAGGAGGCTTAATTATTATCTCTTCTTCTTCTTCTTTTATCTGGCGCCTATAGAAACACAGTACTCACAAGCAATCATTAGCTCTCTGAAGTAGCTGCGCAGAACCCATTTTGGATGACTTAAAAGTCGAAGCCAGCGTTATATAGCTGCCTCGCTCACTCGCTTAGTTTGTTGCATCGTGCTATCTCGCCTACTCGCGCAAACCTGCGCAATCGTTTAGTTCGCCTAACTTCATCAGAGAGAAATAGATTGGTTGTGCGTACTGTACTCGTGTTTAGTGCTATGCTATGAATGAATGAGTAGATGGCACGGGCACAGATGAGGCACGCAGTCAGTCCTGTCAGTGGCGTGAGTGGCTGACAGTGGCAGCAGCAGCTGGTGGCAGGTGGCGAGCAGCTGGTTGACAGTGACACGCTGAAATGTGACAAAACAGACAATGTCAAATAATGTCAATGCCATTGTCATAGCATATCAATCGGTAATTTGTCAAAAAACAACAAAAACTGGAGTGGAGAAGTTTTGTGATTTTTGCCGTAGTTCATTTCATTCATTGCTATTTGCTTCTTTATTTTCTCAATAATAAAACGGAAGAAGCTTTTAAGTGAATTTAAGATTATTTTGTCAACTCTGTTATGCTATGTGTGAACGTCGACGACTACATCATAAAATTATGAACTTACAGAATTATTATATTCGTTAGTAGTTTTCGTATAGAAACTGTAACCCATCTTCATGTTGCCTTTGTGCCATAACTACTTTAGTGTAACGCCCATCAACAAAGCTAACAAGGATGTTGTGCAGCAGTCTGATAGGAGGAAATATGCACTTGGAGTTTTCATCCTCCTATTGGTTGTTGTACTGTGGATACCTTCTTCTGAGGTGTCCAAAGTGAGTATACCTTCACAATAACATTCAATTCAATCACCCACAATATCTTGAGATATTAGAATCCTGACTTACATCTCTTGGTTCAAGTAGTTTTATGTACTTATATTTTTTTCAGTACTTGTATACAGAAAAGCATATAGAGAGACCATTCCTTGTGACATACATCAGAAGTTCACTCCTGTTTATATATTTGCTGGTGTTGTGCTTCACACCACCAACAAGAGATCCCTGCAGACCTGCTGACTATACTGTAAGTTAACTTAACCCGAATGCAAGGACTTACCTCTCGAGTAAAGCACCATTCACGCAAGCCCTAAGTGCTATCAATAGCTTATGTGTTTTGGATGATATTGATGTTTTTAACACTACATTTGCGAAATTCACAACTGTTAAGTGTCCCTACTGTTAAGACCATGTAATTGTTTTCATCATCATCATTTCCCTGTCCTTATCTCACTTTTATGTGGGGTCGGCACAACATGTACAATTTAATTGTTATAAATAAATAAATGAAAAAAAAATACTGTTAAATTATCAGTACTTTCATACTAATAATAAAAATGTGAAAGTATCTTTCTGTCTGTCTGTTAACTTTTCGCATCCAATCTGCTGAACTGATTAGGCTGAGGCGTGGATAAAGGTTGTATCCCAGGGTAGCACTTATGCTACTTTTTATCCCAAAAAAATTTAAGTAATCCAAAGACTCCACGGGAGCGCAGCAAAATATAATAAAAATAAAAAGAAAAAATAATAATAAAGAAGAAAGAAGATAATAAAAATGTAACATGTTCTTTATTTAATAAATACCTACTGAATAATATAAGCAATTATGTGCTTCTGAATACCTATTTAAACATCTTCAAAGAATTGTGAATGCCTATTGCTAGTGTTGATGATAAAAGCACCAAAAAACATACAATGTTATCTTTCCCTAAACACAAGTGATATAATTATCTCTATTGTATATATTTTATCTCAGTGAATATTGTTAATAGCAACTGTTGGAGCCCACAGCCGAAACGGACGATGAAAGCTACTTCAATGAAGCAACAAATAGCTTGGTAAGTTTGATAAGAAAATTAGACAAACTGATAATGGTTTGACTACTATTCATTTTGCATTGATATAAATTACTTTAATAGATGCTTCTAATGAACATGTGGAACTGTTTTCATCATAAATGAGTTCAAAGTCAGTATGCCAATCAAAATGAATCAAATTTGACTACAATATTCCTTTACTTTCAGGGTGATTCAACATTTGTGCCAGTACGCGCGGGTGAAACCACAGATAGTGATGACGCAGCCCCCAGAGCTGTGCGATTCAACAAAGTGGCTGAGGTGAATTAAATGTAGTTTGACCTTATAGGCTTGTTACAAGAAAATAAGCAGAGTTTAGACCAAGTCTAACTAAAAAACTGTCCCCTCGTACATAGAACGCTTTTTCAACCGACTTCAAAAAAGGAGGAGGTTCTCAAGTCGTCTGTATGTTTTTTTTTTGTTTTTTTTTTTGTATCTTGTTACGCGATTGTTCCGCCATTTGTTGACCGATTTGCAAAATTCTTTTTATGTTTGAAAGGGTATACTCCAGAGGTGGTACCATATAAATTTTATTCCTGAGGGATTGATAGTTTCCCCGTAAAACTCTAAACACCTTCCCTCCATGTCACAAATAGAAATCGAATCGACAGCTTGACGCCCTGAGTCACACCGCGTTTCGAGTTAAACATTGAAGTCGGTTTTCTTTTTAGTATTAAAACGTAATTATTATGGTAACAGTATTGTTTTGACATGTGTCAACATGGGGTTCAACCAAGGTTTTACGTTTTTATAATAAGCAGCTAAGAGTCTAAAGTTTAGAGCATAGAGCTGAATAGTAAATTATCGTCTTCTCATGGGAAAAACCTGACCATTACACGGCGCGATTATCGCGTCTTCATAAAGGAAAGGTTTCAAAACGTTTTAATCTATTTTTACTAATGTTATAAAAAATCTTCATGATAAAATAAAATTATCTTAAAATTATTGTGGTTCTTGAGATAGTCAAGAATCTTATTTTCAAAACAAAGAATTTAAAGTTAGAAAGTTCGAAGATGCATGTTCTTTTTTCTGTAACTTAGGAGTAACCATACAATTTTAAAGTCTAGACCTGTCGTAACTTTACACCACGTTTATAATAAGGGCCTTTTGTTTGTTGGTGGACTGTATTTTGGGGTGCTGGTTTGTTGGTGAATATAAACACGTAGGGCGAGTTCACTGAGTTTATTTTATTTTGTTACGTACAGTTGCAAGGGTTTCTACATGGATTCAATCATTCTTTATTCTTATTATTATTATTGACAGTTTGTGTTTCTACCATAGACAAAAATATAGTTCTACAGACGATAAAATTAAAAATAATTTGGTGTTGTTGTTGCAGTCTAACAACATGCTGGGGGCAGCAAAAGGATCTAACTTAGTTAACACTTATTATTATTATTTTTTAAATTGACACAGAAAGTAAATTTCTTATTCTTAATTGGCTATTCTAGAGGTAGCTTACAAATTAAATTGTTACCAAAAATAAATTTCTTATTCAACTAGGCATACCTACTTATTCTAGAGGTAGCTTACAAATTAAATTGACACCAAAAATAAATTTCTTATTCAACTAGGCATACCTACTTATTCTAGAGGTAGCTTACAAATGCCACTCAATGACCTTTTGTATATCTTTTTATTTGGTGTTATAACCTCTACTACACGAACCTTATTATCTAGACCAGGAAAAACTTTTACAATTCTGGCCATGGGCCATGTTAGGGGTGGAGAGTTAGGCTCTCTTAAAATTACTAAATCGCCTACCTTAACATTAGGTAAACTGTCCCGCCATTTGGGTCGAGACTGTAGAACATTCAGATAATATTTATGCCAAATATTCCAAAAATGTGACCTAACTTTATTACATAGTTGCCAAAACTTAAGCCTATTGGTAGGAACTTCTACCACATTCCTCTCAGGGAAAGAAGTTAGTGCAGTACCAACTAACCAATGTCCTGGTGTTAGATAACTAAAATCGTTTACATCATCAGCTGCCAAAGGTAATAATGGCCTAGAATTTAGGACAGCCTCGATTTGACATAAAATTGTGTGTATTTGCTCATAAGTGAGCACATAATCTTGTATTACACGTTTTAAATGAAATTTCATGCTTTTGACTGCAGCCTCTGCAAGACCAGCGAACACGGGTGAGTAACTGGGTGTAAAATGAAAGTTTATCCCTTGTTGAGTTGCAAAATTTTGCACCTGTGTCTGGTGGTCCTTAGAAGCTTGCAGTTCATACAAACGAACTAATTCGTTCCTTGCGCCTTGGAAGCAACCGCCGTTATCGCAGAATATATCTGTAGGCAAGCCTCGTCGCGCTATGAAGCGTTTGAAACAGGCAAGAAAAGCGTCTGTACTTATATCGGATGAAAGCTCTAGATGTATGGCTTTTGTAACAAAGCAAACAAAGACACATATGTAGCCTTTTGTCTGTAAAGCCTTTCGTATTTTCGAATTTTTGACAGTAATGGGACCCGCGAAATCTATTCCTATCTTTTGAAATGGACGACAGGCGGTTACTCTTTCAGGCGGCAAGGAACCCATTAGCTGCTTGGCGCACTCGGCTTTCATTCTAAAACAAACCAAACATTTATGGATTAGTTTTTTAACATGTTTATAACCATTTACAATCCAGTACTTCTGGTTTAAGCTAGATAATAATAACCTAGGTGCGGCATGTAACAATCTGACATGCTCGTGGGTTACAATGAGATCAGTGATGCGAGATTCTTTAGGTAGTACGATAGGATGTTTTTGCGAGAACTTGACAACTGAGTGCTCGATTCTACCGCCTACTCTAAGTACTCCTTTGCCATCGATAAATGGATGCAAGGGTTTTAAAGAACCTGTGACATTTTCACTCTGATTTATTAATTTTCCTATGTCATCTTTGAAATGGATGCTCTGTTCACGTTTAATAATGCTATGCAGCGCATTTTCTAACTCGAGAGAGGATAGATAAGTGCCTGAAATGCGTTCATTTTTATTTTAAATGTTGTGACAAAACCTACGTACATAAGCCATGATACGTATCATTTTATTGAGATCCGAGCATTCGTTTATGAAACGTAATGAATCATTTATTTGTGTGAGGAGAGATACCTTAGCATTCGATAATGCTGAACCCTTCTTGACTTCAGGTAGGTCATTAATGGGGGCTGTCATCGCAGCATTATTAAAATCGTACTTACAGTTTTGTAGAAATTGTGGACCTGTCCACCACAACTTACAGTTGATCAGCTCGTCAGGATCAGCACCTCTGCTTACACAATCAGCAGGGTTTTCTTTTGTGGGCACGTACAGCCAGCGCCATCTAGCGGTTTGCTCTCGAATCAATCCCACTCTATTTGCAACATAAGCATTGAGTTTCATGGGCTCTGTAGCAATCCATGCTAGCGAGATTTGTGAGTCAGAGAAGAGATAGACATCATTTATCTTTATTTTTAAGCTCAGAGTGTCGTAGACTCTGTTTATTAATTTTGTGAGCAGAAGCATTGCATTTAATTCTAATCGCGGTATAGTGAGTGCCTTATTATCGCGGGGGTTGATTCGAGACTTAGAGCAGAGTAAAGAGATTGTAGCTTTACCTGAGTCCTCTACCACCCGAAGGTAGACACAGCAGCCATAGCCGGTTGTGCTCGAAGCATCAGCGAAGCCTATGAGTTGCACTGCAACTGCATTGTGAGAGACCTGTATGTTCCTATCAATTATAAAAGGTTTCATAACAGATAGTTTTTTAGCAAAGGAAAGCCATTCAGATTGTAGTGATTGCGGAAGGAAATCATTCCAGCCGATTTTTTCGCACCATAGCTTTTGCATAAAAGCCTTAGCTTTCATTATAACAGGCGACATGAACCCTAAAGGATCATAAAACTTAGAAATATAGCTAAGCACTTGTCTCTTCGTAGGAGATTCAAAGTTGAAAGGTTCTGGGCAAGAGAATATGAAACAATCCTTGCTAACATCAAGCGTAAGTCCCAAAGCCTTCATGCATACATTATTCTTTTGAAAATCTAGCTCATCAAATTGTAGCTTGTCTGGAGATATTCCCGTTAATACATCCTGACAATTGGATGCCCATTTGTGTGTGTAAAAACTACCCTTAGCCAATAATTCACACAATTGTTTTTTCGCTTCAACAACTACCTGAATATCTGAGTGAGAATAGCAGGCGTCATCTACATAAGTGCAGTTTCTTAAAATATAAGAAGCCAGTGGGTACTCTTTCTCATGCTGTATAGCAAGTTCGTATAAGCAGCGCGTAGCAAGAAATGTCGAGCTTTTTTGACCGTAAGTGACCGTGTCTAACTGAATACACTTGATAGGATCATTGACATTGCTTCTCCACAGTATATTTTGTAAGCTTGCATGCTTAGGGTTTAAGTTCACGCAACGAAACATGCGGCGTATATCAGTGAAGAAGGTGTATTCACCTAGTCTAAATAAAAGCATTATGTCAAACAATTCTTTTTGGATAGGTGGACCATTCAGTAGGAGGTCATTGAGAGAAAGTTTCCTATCTGTTTTCATTGACGCGTCGAAAACTACTCGCGTTTTTGTGCTTTTGCTATTTTCATTAATGACAGCATGGTGTGGCATAAAATATAACGGATCTCCATTAAAATCTAATGTATTTATATCAATATAGTGCCCGTGTCCTAACTCAATATATTCATCTATGAATTTTTTATACTCGCTGAGTAGGTTGGCATTTTGTTGTAATTTTTTCTCTAGGCTTAGATACCTGTAGTATGCAAATTCAAAAGAATTACCAAAGGAATTATTATTTATCTCGCTCATTGGTAATTTTAATGGCAAATCTACTTGAAATTTGTTGTTCTCGAGCACAGTTGTGCTTTGAAAGATGTCCTCACATAAATCATGTTCTGAAACTTTTTCAGAATAAGTTTCAGGCACCTTTTCAGTTTCAAAAAACTGTTGAATTGTGTTGTTAATATCAGTTTTACAATCTAAGCATAAAAGTGAGACCTTACTTGATTTACTGAGATTTTCCTTTGTAGGCTGTGGCAAAGCCCCAGCTATTACATGCCCAAACCTGGTGTTTATGAAGCGTGGTTGCAGGATGTGCTCGTTAGATTGCAGAGAGGATTGCAGCGTTGTAGCTGATTGCTCTGGAAGCAGCGTCTGGAAAAATACATCGGCTCCAATTAGCATATTTATTTCAGATGGGATATGAAAATCCACATCAGCCAGGTTCAGATCGTTGGGCATGTTAATAGACTTCATGTCTACTTTGTATTGTGGTATTTTACATGTGATTCTGTCAAGCACATGACAATTGATTGACACCTTATATGGTGTGGACAGTGAGAATACTTCGAGGGGGACAGAATAATTTGTCATATTATTTGTGTTGCTGACCCCTATAATTGTTGTGTTATCTTGGTTCGGAGTGATACCAAGAACCTCTATCACCTTGCTTGTTACTAGAGAAACCTGTGAAGCGGAGTCCAAAATTGCCTTCACATGCACCTCGGTACCATCCTGCGAATAAAGCTTTACTTTTACAGTGGGGAGCAAGACTCTGTCAGTTTGGGTGTTGGAGATCAGTGTCACATGCTTTGGAGCTGGCTCTTCAACTTGTTTTGTAGCTGGCTCTTCATGAAGCAAAGCATTGTGAACTCCTTTGCAAATTGTACACCGGAAATGAAACTTACATTTGCCTTGGTGAACATTGAGACAAACATTACACAGATCTTGGTTTTTTGAAAACTGTATTCTGTCTGCAGATGGCAGAGTTTTAAATTTGTTGCATGCAAATAATTTATGATCGTTGGACTTACAGTATCGGCAGCCGTTGACGTTGGGTTTGCTCGCTGCAGCAATGTTTACCACTGCTCTCGTGCTGCAGGGCTTTGACGATACCAAAGGTTCAGCATTTTCCAATGCCAAGGCTCTCCTCTCCATGAAGTTCAAGAAATCCAACACTGTTGGATCATTGTCGGTGCATCTTTCCAGCTGATAAGCTCTTGATGTATATTGATCTAGTTTTCGGAACAAAATAGACAATATAATAGGATCCCAAGTACTAGTATCTACCTGAAGATTTTTCAAGCTGGCTAGGCACTGTTTTACAAGAGATACAAAGTCTCTCAATTTGATCGGAGAGGACTTGATCAGAGCATTCATGTCAAGGAGTGAATTTATATGTTCATTTATTATTTTGAACCTGTGATTGTATCGCTCTTCAAGCAGTCTGAGCGCCTCATCATAACTGGAATTTTCCAAAGGGAGATTTTTGATTATATCAAAAGGTTCTGTTTGCAAGAAGGATCTCAAATAGTACAATTTTTGAATGTTATCAATTGACTTATCTTTATGAATTATTGCCTTGAAGAGGTTTATAAATGGAGTGTACTCACTGTATTTACCTGTGAAAGGTTGAATTTCAATTTTTGGCAATTTTGTGCGAAAAGAAGGATTACCTGTGTCCGAATTGGGAGTAGCTTTGGTCTTTATAGCCTCGTTGAGTGACGACAATATTGTGAAATATTTAGATTCAAAGTCCCCCACATCCTCGCTGTCATCTTCGTCAAACGCCAGGATTTTTTTATTGTAGGACTCGTATTCGCTAAACAATTCCGACACCCTTGATCTCTTTGCTTGCAGAGTGGACAACGTAGTCAACTCAACGTCTTTTTCGTTTTGTACAAATTGATATAAACGAGTGAGGGAAGCTTTCGCATAGCCCCTTGAGGCCCTCAATTCTTTTACAGTTTTCTCCTCAGACATTTTTACAACTTAAATTCTTAAACGTTATAAGTAATACTAGATAACTAGTCGTTTAGGTACAATTTTTACAGTAAAAATACAGTATTGTTAGCACTTTTAAGTAAAATGTTACTTGCTACGCAAAGTTCGGAAACACGAATTCAAAATGGCAGTTCGTTGTATTGTTGCATCACCTTTTGTTGAAAACGTACAAACCATAGATTGTTAGGCGTAGTTGTTGCGTATCAAACCACGAATCACCGATGTGAAGTATTTCGCGCGGTCCAATCACGTTGCAGCGTTTTGACGTTTCGCAGTCTATCGACCGTGCTGAATGGATCGCAGCTTGTTGCGTCAACGCAGAGTGTTTGGCGGCAAAGTTTAAAAATTGTTGCCACTATCTTGCGTCTCGTTCAGATTCCTCGCTTGCACGTATCTTCGTCCCTGTCACACCAAACACGAGGAAGTGTTGCGTAGTTTGGCGTAGTGTAGAACTTGTAGAACGTGGCAAAAAATTGCTTCAACTTCCTTGAAACAATTTTATGTTGGAAAGAGCGGACGAAATTTGTATGAATGCTTGAAAAATGATGTAGGAACCTTGATTATTGTAAACTGATTGCTGTGAACTCACTTGGTTGTAGGTTTCAAACCTGAGCTTGCACGAATTTTGAGATTTGCAGTTCCTCGGAAGTGTAGCGAGAAATCTGGGGTTTGCGTGAAGCTTATCGCAGGTTCTAGGCCCAATTGCAGCAGTGTAGAAAGGCTGATCGCAGGTTTCTTGATAACCTGAGCTTCTCCACCACGCCGAGACGCCACGTGCGTTCTTGATACCCAGCAATATTCAAATTTTGTATCACTTGTCGAAGGACCATATGTTTGTTGGTGGACTGTATTTTGGGGTGCTGGTTTGTTGGTGAATATAAACACGTAGGGCGAGTTCACTGAGTTTATTTTATTTTGTTACGTACAGTTGCAAGGGTTTCTACATGGATTCAATCATTCTTTATTCTTATTATTATTATTGACAGTTTGTGTTTCTACCATAGACAAAAATATAGTTCTACAGACGATAAAATTAAAAATAATTTGGTGTTGTTGTTGCAGTCTAACAACACCTTTAAGTTTATAAGAAGTTACCGCCATCCTAGTTCATCCCAGTTCTACACTAAAGCGGTATGTTTGATCAGGTGCGAGTGATGTCAGCGGCGATGGCCGGCGAAGCCCTACTAGCCAGGCTATCATGGGCGGCTTCAGTGCGGGCCACGGAGCATGCGCAAAGACGCGCAGCCGCCGCCGCCACGCGGAGGCATCTCAGGCTAGCCATGCTGTTCTGTCTACCTGTAAGTATCTATTTTACATTTTTTAAATGATATAATTCATCAACATTCCAATTTAATATCTAAACACAGGTAAAACAAGTTCACGACTGTATCCCCAAGGTGCGGTAGACATTCTCTCAGATCTTTTTATGTTACTTATTCCAGATCCTTTGAAGATGTCTAAGTGGGGTAGTCAAAGGCATGTCCAAACACATAATATTTGATACATGCCCACATTTTGCAGAAGTTAGTATTCCATACGTAAATATATATATTATCTAAAGCATGTCCTAAAAATGCCTTAAGTCAAATGAGCCGAATTTAGGCAATAGTAAGTTAACATTTCGACTCCTTCTTGGACTTGTTATTAAGAATCCCTAAACCGATTTAGCTGCATTATAATTTATTTATTGTACATTTTTTAAGTCCAATTGACTACTTAGCTCTTCAAAAGCTATGCTCGAACATATAAAGCGAAACTGCCAAAGTCGCCACTTAAATAGCTCGCTTCGCTCGCGATCAAATCGTATCGCTTTGCTCTCATCTAGAACCGTTTATATTGTAGATCAATAATTTTTTATTTATTTTTTAGTGGTTCATATCGAACTATTTATACCGGCTGAGTCTTCTGTATACGAGTACCAGCTCGGCTACTATCTACACGTCGACATCGGGCGCGATAGCTCTCTCGGTCGGCGCTCTCTTTGCGCAATCGCCGAACGATCGCTTCACAGTGTCCAAGAGTATAGCTGTGTTGCTTACTGCGGCGGGACTAGTAAGTATATAACTTTATTATGCCACACGATTTATCGAAAGCTATAGTGGAAATGGAATAGACAGATAACGCTAAGACTCCTACATTTTGTAAATATCACGGCACGTGAGTTCCTGGCATTATGTCAAACTGACGATTTACTAATGCCAGGAACTCACGTGCAGCGATACTTGACACAAAATGTATGCAGTTTTGGCATATAATGCCAATATACGCAGGTGCGAGTCTTAGCTTTATTTGTCGAATCGATTTCTACTATCGCTTTCGCTAAATCAATTGTTACATCAGCTGCAGTTCATTAACAATGTCCTAATTATATATTTTTTTAGATAGATAACTAATTAGCCATATTTAGTGCCATTCTGACAGTCAGTGAGTGACTTTATTCGTTCGTAGCTATAGCTATCACCGTGAAAACATGCGTGCGTTCAAAAAGCAGTAACCGGACCGCGTCCGTATCAAACTCTCGCTAATACTACGCGCTGACGGCCAGTGACTGGATAGCACTAAATAGGGCCTAAGTTTACACTAACACGAAAAAAAAACGAGCTTAGGATGCTCGCACGTGCAGTGTGTTAAGTGTAGTAAAGGATTTGTTTTCAGATAAAAAAAGCTTATGTTTATTGAAAAGTTAAGCTGTGTAAACTATCGCTTTATTTATAGTATGGATGCATACATTGTTCGAGTGTGATGAATAAGCACTACAGCGTTAGTGTAGGCATAGGTTGCCTCCTGACACTGTATAAATTATGTAGGCGAATTCGCCTGCGCCAACGTCTATTGAAACAGGCGAAACGTCGGGAAATAAAATAAGGTCGCTCCATCGTATACCTCACTCTTGCCTGTGTAAGTTTGAGGTCAAGAGCCGACCCATTCATCATAAAAAAGGTAATTGTACGCAATAAATCCCGTTTCAATAAAACATAATTATGAAAGATTAAGAAAGACTACTGTATAAATTATCTAGAATAGGCCTAAGTTGGATACAAATATCATACTAGAAATACACTACTTTCAGGTCACACTAGGTGTATCAGAGTCTAACCAAAGCTGGATAGCTGTGCTGTCAGCGCTCGGCTCGGCGCTGTGCTACTCGGTGCACCTCGTGCTTTTCCGTCGCGAAATGAGGAAAGGAGATGGCATCAACTCGCCTTTGTTGGTTGGTGAGTGTTTCATCTTACTACCGTTATAAATGCGAGAGGGATGGATGGATGTTTGTTGCTTCTTCACGCTGAAATATATTTACAGAAACTAAGCTACTACATATTTACATATATTTACAAAATACAACAGGATTAGTCAAGCTATCTAAGGATCGTTAGAAACGATCTATAGATAGCTCAACTGATCCAGGTCACTGTCAGTCGGAAGCGTGCCCAAAACACTGGCGGCATTACCACGCTGGATGGCAATGCTGATCCTTTGAGCCAAAAATGTGCCAGCTCTCGGATCACGCGTCGCTTCGACCAGACGCCCTGAAAGAATTTTGAAAACCCGAAGGGCTCCAGAACCCCACGGACCTAGGGTCTCAACCCCAAATGGTTCAAATATATAAACCCTATCAAGATTTATATATTTGCGCCTTTTGTATTGAAATTGAATATTGTGACCTTATATTTTGTAGTTAGAAGGTTTTTTTTCTTAGAAAATGATGTTTAACTGTTTTTCTATACAATTTCTATAAAATTTGAAACATTTTCAAAATAAATCTATATTTTCCTGACGCTTTAAAAAAGGCCTTAAGTTAGACGTATTTTTATTTATTCCGTAGGTCTAGTAGGATGTGCCTGTGGTTGCGTCTCTTGGGCGATGGGCGGTGTACTAAGTGCAGTGGGAATAGAACAAGCTGAGCTGCCATCTCCGAAACTGTGGAGCTATTTACTGTTGGACGCGGCCTTGGGCCCTATCCTGCTGGACTCTTTGTGGCTTTGGTAAGATTAGAGTGAAGTTACCATTGCACATATACCTTGATGACTATTTATTGATATGAAAGATATATGAAACAGCATGTGAAAGAGATATGAAACAGCATGTGCTGGTTGATATTTGGTATAACGGTTGCACAGTTGAATCTCGAAGACGGGGACGGCTCATTATGGATTGCATATATTACTATATACTACAGCACTTTGAGGCTAGATTTAGAATATTCTGCACATACTCGCCACATACCACGTTAGGCCAGACGCACTCCCAACTTTAAATCCTTGAATTTTATCTCATAAGATCAGTTGAATATTTTGGCGATACAAGATTACTCTCATCATACCTCATCAACCTGTCGCAGGATTTGTAATTACCTACCTAATTGATTCGTATATTTCCTCGATACAGGCGACGCCATCTGTATCAGTTCTCTGCAAACTACAACATAATTATAAGTTTTCTTTCTTTCTTGTTATTCATCTTATTTAAGTTTTAGTTAAGAATTGTCTGTATGTTTTGCTGCAATAAACATTTTTATATTTATATTTTACACCCTATCTTGTTTTATTAGATTTATAAATATTTACACGAAACAAAAATCATAAAAATACATAAGTTTAACTAAACTAAAGTTAAAAAACAGTGTTCAAATCACCGACCGCAGGTAATGTGCCCAAAAGGATGGCGGCATTACCTTGTTGGATGGCTATACTTATCCTCTGTCCGAGGTAAGCACCAGCCCTTTGATCATTGGTCTCGCCAATCAACCACTTCAATATTCTTTATGTGACCACATCTCGATTGTGTTGATTTGTTGCAGGGGTGTATCCCTAACATCATCACAAACTGGCACCGGCATGCTTGGCCTAGCTGCACCATTAGCAGCCTGCGTTGACGCGTATCGTGCCGGCGGGTCGGCCTGGCGCGCGCTCGCGGCTTCACTCGCCGGGCTGGGCTGGGCAGCGGCTGTGTTAGATCTGCCCGTGCAACTGCCTATCAGCTTTATTACTAACAAGATGCGTGCGGCTGAAGGGTTCACGTGAGTATCAATCTTTTTACCCCTATTCACCCCCTTAGGGGTAGTATTTCCTAAGTTCCTTTCTTAGTGGCTATACCTACCTTTGCAACTACCACTCGGTTTTATTACCAAAAAGAGGCGAGGGCTTCCCGTGGTACTAACATTTAAACCCCTTTCACCCCCTTAGGGGTAAAATTTCTTTCTAAAATTTCTAAAAGTGCTCCCCTACCTATCATAAAAGGAATGTACCCTCCAAGTTTCATATTTCTAGGACTTATGGTTTAGTTAAGGAAAAGGGTAGTAGACATTATAAATCTGAGTGGACGATTGGGGACGAAAATTAAACCCCTTTAAAACTATCTCTATTTCCAGCGTAATAAGAAACATTCCTGATCTCGACGAGCAGTCGGAAGCATTGATGTCATCGGATGAGCCTACGTAGCATTCGCACGCGGACTGAAGCACAGCTTTAGAAGAAAGCTGCTAAATATATGGTCACAAAAGTTACTCACTGCGTAAAGACTTTGGTAAACAGTGATGGTTTACAGCAAAAATGTTGATTTTCAGAAATATAGAAGTGACTTCCGTGCTCAAAGACATAACTAATTTAAGATATTTCTCAATGGGTTTTAAGTGACTTCTGAGACAGTCCATAGTCCAGCACTTAAATTATGAGTTGACACAGCGATTTAGCTTCTTAAAGCTCTTTACATTTGTCCTCTAAAGGCAGCTTAATTTTTACTGGAATCCTGAATGTACATGTTTTTGCTGTTACCGATCTGCGAGTACTAGCACGCGTGTAATATACCTCTAGTTATAGGTTAAATCAATGTGTTTTATTCCATAAAATTATTGGTATTCATTATTTTATTTAATGGAATTTGCACAAGAAAACTCTTCCATTCGAATGAAGCGTAAATTGCCGTACGATCCGATTCAAACTCTGTTTATAAATCAAAGTTTATGTCTAATTAATCCATACTAATATACTAATAATATTATAAATGTGAAATTAACTCTGTCTGTCTGTTTGTTTGTTACGCTTTCACGCCCAAACTGCTGATTAAGCTGAAATTTGGCATAGTTAAAGGTTGTATCCCAGAAAAGGACATAGGCTACCTTTTATCCCGAAAAAATGAAAAAATCCCGAGGGACCGAGGTCACACAGCGGGAGCGCAGCTAGTTTACTATATGACAGAAACTAAACACTTTTATTTCATTTCACTACTTTTCTTTGGCACTACCGCTTGGCTCTAAGTAGAGTAAAGGGAAATTTGACTTTCCCGTGACACTAACATTCTTATTGGCTGATTAACGCCGTTAGTACACCGACGCATTCGCATGCGAATGCGAATCCACGTCTCACTCTAGCACATAGGTGCGTCCTTGTCAAGTGCGATCTGTCGATGCGAATGCGTCGGTGTACTAACAGGGTAAACGCATATTACAAAATCGTACGTGGATTACCTCATTATCAATGGCACTACTACTAAGTATTCTATAATACTATAACAAAAGGACAGATTACTAATAATTTTGTGGATGTCGAAAGCAATAAAATTATTCACTGTGTGAGCTGAATTACGGTATTTTTCAATGTTCTATCTATCTACAAACCACATCTATTATATTGTGATTACTTTATTAAAATCACGAGAAAGTTTTTATTGCGATCATAAAAAAACTACAATTACAGCTTTCAAAAACCGGTTTTTATATCTTTTATAATTTAGAGAAGAGATGTTAAACTAAGCATAAATGGCTAAGCTAGTCCCCAATGATGTGCTTAGCCTGTACATAATACTTATATAATTTCGTATAGTATAATTTTCACTTATAATAGGCGGCGATGGGCTTGCAACCTGTCACGTATAGAATACTACCTTCTGCAAGATGTGGGCATGTATTTATTCTCCTCTGACTACCCCCTTTAGACATTTTCAAAGGATCTGGAATAAGTAACATAAAAAAAAAGATCTGAGAGAATGTCTACCGCGCCTTGGGGATACAGTCGTGAACCTGTTTACGTTTACGTTTTAATAGAACTGTCTAAAATTTTAAATTGAGAGCTCTATTAAGATATAATATTGAAAAAAACCGTTGAAAGTAAATAATTTTTAAATCTATAATGCACCGTGGATTTGCGTGTACACTAATAACTAGTCTAGTAGATGTAGCATTTATATAATTAGAAATAATAAATTAGACTGTCACCATTCCAACTACCAAGTGCAATTTATTTAATTATGTTAACATTATATGTAATTTATTTGTGTGAGTGGTGTACTTAATGTAATTCAATTATCGGTTTTTTATCATTTCTATCTTAACATTTCATGAGGACAGCTTGCATAAAATATTACTTATAAATTAGGGGAAATGTAACTAAAAATGGATTCGGTAATATTGGCGATCAAGTACACGCACAACCGATTTTTGTTTATCTGAAGTTAGGTGCGCGGTTTGCGCGAGTAGGCGAGATAGCACGATGCAACAAACTAAGCGGGTGAGCGAGGCAGCTATACAATGCTGTCTTGGTATATTAAGCGCCATGCTGCGCAGAACCCATTGTTGATGGCGCCTAATCTAGCTATCTGAACTAGCTACTTCAGATAGCTAAAGATTGGTTGTGCGTATTGTACACTATCCCTATTTTTAGGAATACTAAGTGAAACTGTATAAGCTCAAAACTATTCGGTTGATTTTTTTTATGTAGCTTGCTACATAAAAAAAAAGAAATCTGTCTTTACTTACTCTTACGCAAAAGAGGTGTGATTTAATTATGTGTAATGTGTATCTCCATAAGTATTTTAAAATTTACATTTTTATATTTAGCAGTTATGTTTCTCAAGTTTCTCTAGTTTTGCTTAGTTTGAGGTTAAATTATGTTATTTTGACCAAACTATATCTATATTATTTTATATTTCCTAATATATCTCTATTTAGGCGTGAAATCGCGCGTCCAAAAGTGATGAATAATAAATAATGTATGGCTGCTGTTTTTTTATACTAACCATAGACATTACTATACTGTTGTTAAAAGCCTGCATGACCTCTGGTTACAATTTGAATCAATTTACAATGTATCTCAGTAATATTGTGTTTGTAGAAAATGTAAAGTAAACCAATGTTCAAAAATATAGAGACAAACTCAGTCATGTTACTTGTAAATTGTAGATTTAGTACTTGACATGAATAACAACTTGACACAGTATTAGTAAGTGGACTATTTTGTGTAATTAAGGTATCTAGTAGTACATAATATATTTTATATTACCATGATTTTGTATTTCAATTTTTCCCCATAATTGTGGACCCAACCACGCCCAACGTTCTGGGTTCTGGGTGCATTCTAATGTAATGACAACAATGAAAAAACATTTTGGAACAAGTAATCACCAGACTTTCCACGGAGTCTAGATTGACTCAGACAGAGTAGGCTTACAAAGAGTTTCAAGCAACCCCTATTAGACCTATTAGATAACCTATTAGATTTATTACAAAGACTACTCTTCGTTATGAAGGCCAAAGGGCATTACACGTCGTTTATATTATAGTCACCTTCTGCTTCCCCATAGATTTAGCATTCCTTTACAATCTACGGGGAATAATGCCTATTAATATAATTATATGCCTAGATCCGTTGAGCGAACTGTACACGTGAAGTTAGCCGTTTGTCTACGCAGAACACAATTTTGTATGAAAAAGCGGTCACTGCGCAGACAAACTTCACGAATGCCTAGATCCGTTGATTGGGCGAACTGCACAGAGTACTTTTCTTTACTGGGAACTGTACAACATAGAGATTCAATACATCACTTCACTTCTTGGTTTATGGCTTCCATGGGCTTCTGCGACTTGTTTGTCACAATTCTGTCAGTGTCAGAAATTCAATAAGCGATGACAGTTGTTACGTTTTTCTTTTGACAATTTTGTATGACGTACCATGCTTCTCTTTTTGACATGAAAACATAACCTTAATTTACTTTTAAAATTCGATTTTGCAGTTTTTGTACAGCACACAGCAATAGAAATGCAAAATTGAAAAATAAATTTTAAATCTACGTAAAATGGCCACGCGCTTATTCGTTGGTAATCTTCCAGAAAACACTTCGGAGAGAGATTTGCGTTCAGCATTCTCCACCTATGGAGAAATTACTACATTGGATTTGAAAACTAAATCTGCAACTGGCGATCAAAGTAAAAAGTTTGCTTTTGTGTCTCTCTCGGGCTCCAATTTTAATATAGAGTCATGTAAGTATTCTTCAACTAAATCTATCAATCTAATACACCAGAATACCAGTTTATAATGTATCCACATTGTGTGTGGTCTGGTTGTTTCACTTGTAAATTAGCTTGTCTATTTTTTGCAGGTATAAAACATTTCGCTAATGAAGATTTCAATGGCAACCGTCTTTATGTCACGCGAGCACGTGAAAGTTTTCTTGAAAGACTTCAACGAGAAAGGGAGCAGGCACAAAAAAAAGAAGCTGGGAAGGTATGTACTATTTACAAAATGTTCAAGGGATCTAGGCATTCGTGAAGTTGACCGTTTGTCTGCGCAGAACACAATTTTGTATGGGAAAGCGGTCACTATGCAGACATAAACAGCTAACTTCACGAATATCTAGATCAGTTGATTGATTGTACAATAAAGTACAACGTGTGTGTACAATAAAGAGTTTATTCATTAATTTTTTCAGCATGAGCCTCAGGAGCTACCTACAAATACCCCAGTATTGAAATTCAATGAGAGACTTAATCCTAAAAAACGAAAATTTGATACCCAAGATGACCACATTATTCATGAACCAGAGATGCAACACAGCGTGGAGATTTTAAGAACTGAAATTGAAAATGTTCATACATTCAATATCCATAAGACAGCTGAAAAAGTTGCTAGTTCTGAATTTAAAAAACATTCTAATGCAGAAATACCAAAAGAATTTACCAACACACAGAATGATGATGGCATCAAAGTAATATCAGGTCCAGCAGATAGAAAGAAACACTCTGAAATGAAGAGAATAGAATCTATGAAAAAGAAACGACATGATTTCAAACAGAAACAGATGATTATCAAAACTGGATTAACTGCTGTTGTATGTATCCTAATGTATTTTTATGTTATATAATTGTAATACAAATTTCTCCTCATTAATATCTCTATGAATCCTGAGTTTTATTGGCATCAAGTTTGAAGTTTTTAACCAATTTCCAGCATAAGAATATAAAAAAAAATAATAACACATCTTATTTTTAGGATAAAGCTCAGAATAAAAAGATAGTGTTCTCTGACAATGAGGATGATACACCACAAAGTAATGGTCATGCTGAGGCAACTAAAAGAAAAGGCACTTTGTTTAATGATGAAGACAGTGGGGACGAAGTAGACTTTGCTATCAAAGAGCAATTTGAAGGCAAAAAAGGACAAAAGGTAACTATTATAATTATTTAATGCTAAATAGCTACTTATACATACACACTTGCAGTTATCATCATTTTATAATAGAAATATTTAAAAATATGTCTATTCAAATTCTTAAAAAAATCATGTGTCATTGTCATGATTGGCACACACACATTGGGATGTATGGATAACTGTGGTTAAAGATGTTTATTTTCTCAAAGAACATGGTTCACTTAAAGAGAAACTTAATTTTAACTTATGCTAGTACAGAATTGTACTGGTTGAAGACCAGCAATATAATAATTAAACATACTTAATTTCTAAAATTTTTAAACTATATCAATATTCCTTAGAACATAATCCTTTAATCTTTTTTTAAAAACAACCATACTTGTCGCTTCTTTAACATTCTTAGGCAGATTATTATGTAGTTGTGCTCCTTCAAAAGTTAAGTTATGCTTTCCATAATTTGTTCTAGGCGATGATAATGCTAAGTTTTTGGAGTTTCTTGTATTATAATTATGTATTTGATTTTTTCTTGTGAATGTTATGTCAGTGTGTATGTCTTTGTTGATGATCTTTTGTATCAAACAGCAGGTGTTGTAAGTATAAATTTGTTTTAAACTCATTAATTGTGTTTCTCTGTAGAGCTTTTGAGATGGTGTAAAGAAGTCATAGTTAAAAAGAACTTTTATGATTTTGTTTTGTGCTGTTTGCAGTTCTTTTAAATGTGATTTAGCTGCAGTTCCCCATATTTCAATCAAGTATTCTAATTTTGATTTTACAAGAGAGTTGTAAATCAGGATCCTGACATTTTTTGGAAAACATTTTACTACTGGTCGGAGCATCCCCATCAGTGATGATATTTTAGATCTAAGTTTATCAATATGTGGTTTCCAAGTTAGTCCTTCATCTACTATAAGCCCTAAGTATTTTTCAGTATCACATTGTTTTAGAGTTTCGCCATTCAACGTTAGAGGAGTGTAGCTGTCTAAGATCTTGTTTTTTGCCTTGAATATTATATATGATGTTTTAGAGGCGTTAACTGTGAGTAAGTTCTGTTGGAACCATGTATTTATTAAAGCCAAGTCTTTCTGTGTTTTATCAACAACATCACTGATTGAAGTTCCATAATAAAATAAACAGGTGTCATCAGCGTATAATAAAATTTGTCCATAAAGACCTGCTTGGTAAATGTTATTTATGTAAATGAGGAACAGGAGCGGTCCTAGAATAGATCCCTGTGGGACGCCGCATGTGATTGTTTGAGCGACACTTTTATGTTCATTTATTTTCACTATTTGTTGTCTATTTGTAAGGTATGATTCAAACAATTTGTAAGCAGTACCTGTGATCCCAATACGCTGAAGTTTATTGAGAAGTAACTGATGACTTACAGTGTCAAACGCTTTTTTTAAATCTATTAGAACACCGAGAGCTATCATTTTGTTATCAATATGGTTTTTGATCTTTGTTATTAGGTCTATTGTAGCAGACAGCGTACTAGATTTCTGTCGGAAGCCATACTGATATTTGTAGATATAATCTTTGGATGTTAGGTAGTTGTCTAGTCTATTGTATATTACTTTCTCATATATTTTTGAAATTATGGGGAGTACAGAGATTGGTCTATAATTGTTTGGGTCTTGTTTATTACCGGCTTTATGTATAGGTGTCACTTTAGCTATTTTAAGTCTGTCAGGAAAGTATCCAGTTTCAAGGCAGGTATTTATGCAGTTCGTTAAGTTTTCCAAGATTATTTGTTTACTTGATTTAATTATTTTGGTAGTAATGCTATCTAGGCCTTTGCTGACATTAACATCTAATTTGTCGATTATTTTTGATATTTCATCGCTTGAGCAAGGAAGAAATCTACATAGTATTTCTGTTTCATTAGTATCAGGTGATTGTATATTTGATTGTAAATTGTGGTATTTTTGTGGAATTTCCTTTGATAGTGTTGAGCCTATTGAGGAAAAGAAAGCGTTAAAGCCATTACAAATCTCGTTACCGTTACTCAACAATGTGCCTGATGATGGATCTATTAGATTTGGAGGAGCAGAACTATTCTTAACTTTGTTTTTAGAAATTGTATTAATCAAGTTCCACAGCTTCTTAGGTTGTTTCTTACAATTATCAAATGACTTAGTGTAGTATTTGCTCTTGTAAGTTTTTATTTTAATTGCAACTCGTCTTTTTTGTTCGTTAAGCTTATTCTTAAGCGTTTCGTTTGTTTTCTCTGTCTGACATTTCTGATATGTAATATTTCTTGCATTGATATCATCAATTATTTCTTTGTTTATCCAATCATCTTGAGGTGGGTTCAATACTTTGGTTTTTATAATAGTGCTCTTTTTCATTGACGTTGTCAGCCATTCCTCAAGAGTCTGGTAGTTGTTTAGTAAGGCCACAGGTTTTTCATGATCTAGTATGTCGTTTAATTTTTTGTAATCCACTGCTTCATAACTGATTCGCTTCTTCTTGATCTTTCGTGCTTTAATTACTTCCAAGTATAGTTGCTTGTGGTCTGACATTGTTGAATTTATAATACCCATGTGGAATTTATTATTTTTTATGTTTGTACCTATATGGTCTATTATGGATTGCCTTGTAGATTTATCACGAGTGCAGTATTTTTTATCTATCTTGTTCAGAATGCGAAAACCTGATCCAGCAAGAAGATCTTTATAAGACCTTATGGTAGAGCTTGATTGGAGTAAGTTGTAGTTAAAATCACCGAAAATTATAGCTCTCTTCCTTTGATGTAGTTGTGTTTCATATGTTTCAATAAACTCCTTATCATTTGTATCTCCAGGTCTGTATACGACACCTACATCTAGGTTATGTTTATTAATGTGGATCCATAGGTAATTAATTCCTTCTTTGTATTGTTCGTGGACAAGGCTATGAGTGAGATCGTTATGTACGAAAATTGACACTCCTCCTCCCCTTGCGTCTGTTCTATAATTATAGTAATGCGTGTAGTTTGTGAGTTCAACACGTAAGGCGTCATCAATCGATTTTATCCACGTTTCTGTCATCAAAATGAGGTGTATGTTTGTAGGGATAGATTTTAGTATGCACTTGAATTCGTCGAATTTTCCAGGTTTCATAATACTTTGGGCATTGACGTAGAAAAAATTTAATGATGATGTATTTTTCGGCAATTTTTCATAGGTGTCTGCTAATATGTATGAGACATCATCATCCTCTTCATATTGTGATTGGGCTATGTTACTGTTTGGTTTTTGTTGTTGAAGTTTTTTGGTGTGTTCTTTATAATTTTTGGCATGCCTTTTATGTACTTGATTGTGAGGTCAGTTTCCCCATTTTGCTGTCGTTGAGACAGCTCATTCCTCAATTGAATAATAAAATTTCTTTGAGTTGGTGTTTGATCCGAGAAGATATTGTAATCACCAGTAAGTCCATTTCTTTTCATTTTCAATAGAGTTTTGGCAGTAGTGGGTGAGTCTAATATAACCTTAAGGCTTCGGTTTTTGTTGGAAGTGTATTTTCCAAGACGTACACAGTTTATGGGTGCTGGGCAGTCACTGTTAACAGACCTGATAATCTTGGTGGCTTCACTTAGGTCATTCTTGTGCCTGTCCTCCGCGTTACTATTGAGAGGCTCAGCTATGCCTGTAATTATGATGTTCCTCTCACGACGTGAGCGTTCTTGGAGCTCAATGACGGCATCATTTATTGTTTTTCCAGCCATTTCACTGTTTATGTGTTTATCTACATGTTCGTTTGGAATATCGTCCTTGTGTGCATGAGCGTTCTGTTCAAGGTGTGTAAGTCTAGAGGAAAGTTTCTGATTTTCACATCGTAGAGTTGAGTTTTCTAGTTGTAATTTATTTACTGCATCTTTCATCTGTGTGTGACATTTAATGACATCTTCATACTGCTCATTCACCTGGGCTACAGATTGCTGTAAGTCTTTTACATCTTTTGTAATCGGTGCCAAAGCTGCTGTGACTGTCGTTTTGATTTGTTCACCGAAGCGAAGAAACATATTTTCCATCTGTTTGTTGAATATTTCTTGCATTACATCCTTTATGTCGTCGCGGGTGAGCCCGGTTTCATGGTCTTGTTTGGGAGATTGCAGAGCAGCTCGTTTGGAAGCTCGGCAAGGTCTTGAGTTCTCCATGAATCGAACAGGAGTGCTATCGCTGTTTCCTCCTCTTGGTTTACGGCGGCAGTTAGGGCATGTCCAGTCAGCTGGTAAAGTAGATGAGCTGGTTGAAGCTATGCAGGCCAAGTGAAAACTTTTGTTACAGGTGATGCATACCACACAGTCGGTGTCATCATTATCATTTTTACAACATCCCCATGAAAATTTAATTGCTGGGTCCGACATTCTTGTAACACCACTTTGTGGTAGGTAATTAGTTATCTTTCTTATTTATTTTCTTGATACAAATCGCAAAAATGATGTCGAAATAGTTCACGAACTTTGTAGGTGGGAATGTGTAGAACTCGTTGTATTGTGCAATAAAAAAGGTCGTATGCGCCGTGAGATTGGATGTCGCTTACGCTGTTCCGTCGAGTTTCGTTTTGCCACTACACTTTCAATGTTTATTCTTGTAAATCGAAGAAAAATCGCCACTGGTACTATGGTTTATGTTCGGGAACTGTTTTTATACAAAATACATTGTTTTTATTACAAGTACAGTTAGTTTGAACTTGTTATTAACTTGTAATTTATACATACTGTAGTTATTCTATTGTATTTAGGTTTTAGATTTGCAATCGCGATACAAATCTGACAAACGTTTCACCTTAGATGAAAGGTTCATTGAAGAAGAACAAGACAATGAAACGGAAGGTGAACAAAACGAAAATGTAGAACTTGAACAAAAAGACGAGAAAAATAAACAACTAGACATATTACAAGATGTCCTAGGAATAACATTGAAACGTAAAATACCACAAGAAGACGCAAAAAACAAGTATGATTAGTTACATACATATACTAAGCACAACGGATCTTTAGCTCTCTGAAGTTAGGTGCAATAAACGATTGCGCAGGTTTGGTAGAGTATATATAGGAGGATAGCATTTAATTTTAGCATACAATTTTAGGCGACATCAAAAATGGGTTCTGCGCAGCTACTTCAGAGAGCTAAAGAACGATTGTGCATATTATACTAGAATGCAAAATGTTGCCATAACAAATAATATTTGATTATTTGGATACCACAACCCCATCATAAATAACTTGTAATTTTAAATGCCTGCTCAAGACCTATTTTTAGTCTTATGTAATAATATAATATACCTACCTAGTATGCTAGTACCTATAACGTACTAATGAGTGACCATAAGTTTGTAGTATACTTGACAGAATCTTAACCTATTAATGTTTCAGACCTAAACTAGGAATGCTGAGATTCGACCCCAGTCAGCCAGAACATGCTAGATTCCTTGCACCAGTAGAAAAAAAGCAGGAACCCACAAAAAAAGGGAAAAAGAAACAAAACGATCAAGAAAACCCTTTAGAACCAAGACCTGAGGAAGTCAGACCGGAAGTGTCAAAAGAACAGTTCTACAAAGTCAGTGAAACATTGAAGGAAGCTATAGCACAACCCAACACCTTCAGTTTAAGAAGTTTGTTTGGTAACAATGAAGTTGTTGAAGAAGGTAACTTACTTGTATAATAATAACATTTTATAACTTACATTTAAAAATGTATAGACTAGGTACCTACCTACAATACGACAACCAATCTTTGTCTCTGAAGTAGCTGCGCAGAACCCATTTTGATGGCGCCTAAAAAACGAAGACAGCGTTGTATAGCTGCCTCACTCACTCGCTTAGTTTGTTGCATTTTGCTATCTCACCTACTCTACCTAAGGCCAGCCTTACACTTGTAACTTTTACGTAAATTTTACTCACGTAAGTAACTTACGTAATAAACTTGCGATACATTTGCAAACGTAAGCCACCTTTACACTTGTAAGTTTTACTCACGTAAGCAACTTACGTGAGTAAAACTTACAAAGTGTAAGGCCGGCCTAACATGCGCAATCGTTTAGTGCACCTAGCTTCAGAGAGACAAAGATCGGTTGTCGTATTATACCTAGGAAAAAGATTGATGAACTATTCACCACAACTATTCCTCTGACTAGCCTCTTAAATATCTTAGGATAAGATTAATAATATTATCTTTAAGGGATCCGGAAAAAGCTAATATCTGAGAGAATATCTGCCACGCCTTTTGGGGAATCAGTCATGATCATGTTTATCTATTTTGTTTGACTTACTAAGAGTATTTTCGTTTTCTCAGAATCAAAGGAAGATGACAATTACATACCACTAGAAGCTCCCAAGAAGCCTAAAGTGAAAAACCCCTTTGAAACTAAGGACAAAAATCCATTTGTGTATGATTCATCAGAGTCTGAGAATGAAGATGAAATTAAGACAAAAACTGAAGCTACACCTATTGAACCTAAAGCTGTCTGGAAGGAAAATCTTTTCTTCAGTGAAGCTGATCAAAGACTAAAAGGTATATTTTTGTTATAAAAAAGGTGGGAGGCTAGCAACATTATTTGCAGTTAGTTTCAATTCTATTTCTAGTCCTTTTCAAATAGGAACAGTTCCATGACAAGGCTCTTTTATGCTAATTTCCTAAATTTTTAAATAGGAAATAGACAAAATCCTTTTTTATTGAAGTTGTATCTTTTAATAATATCACTAGATTTCATTTATTACAAAATTTTGCATTGTTGTACAGTGTAAAACGTAAAAGTTCCATGTGTCAGGGATACATACCTACATGAAAAATACAATAGTTGCAATATCAAAATTGAAATTGAAATGAAATCTTTCAGAAGGCCTGGCATTCTTCAGTATCTCCAATGAAGAGGCACATAAAGAGAGAAGGGAATTAAAATCTCTTGTGAAAAAACGAATATACAACAAGGAAAGAAAGAACCAGATGTTCCAAAAGAAAATTGGCGGCAGAAGGAAGACAATGAAAAAGAGTTTCAGAAAAAAAGCATAATGTTTAGCAATGTGAATGATTTTAGAATAAAATGTATGGTATTGGTTCTAACATTTATTTATTCAAGAAAAGTTTTATAAAGAGACTATCTCTTCTTCCATGTAGGCTTTTTCCTTGCACCAGGTTGGCCAGGCTTCTTACGTTCCCGTCTTCTATGGTCTCTTGTAAGCAGACCTGCCACTTGCATTTTCTCCATCATAGCTTTGTCAACGAAACTGCGAAGACCCCAAGCTATACCCCACCTGATAGCTCCCGATTGGCCAGAAGGTCCCCCTCCTTCAATATTACATTCCACATCAACACGGTTTTGCATGTCTGTGAATATAAGAGGAAACATCACTTGTTCCCTTGACTGAATATCTTCAAAGTAGGTGATGTCTTTACCGTTGATTGTTATCTTCCCAGTACCAGGAGATCGTATTGTCACATCACCTCTTGCCTTCTTCCTCAGGCATTCATATGTTGTAATGAATGCTCGGCCCTCGTCATCATAACTTGGCTTAGGTATCTCTAAAGCAAACTTTTGCATTGCAAGTGGTTTTCTATATTTTGTAATGAAATCCTTGCATCTATATCCATATGGCAGTGAAGCTATCCTGCTCATGACAAGTTTGAAATTATCATATTCCAAATCTGTGATCGTTTCAACTAAAATATTTTCTAGCTGTTCTTTAGTTACCCAGACGCTGCCATCCAGTTGAAGATCTGCATTAGGATCCGGTGCTGCTTTCTTTCTGATTACTTTGTCCTGGAAGCTGTATAATTGTTGTATGTTTTCTGCAGCATCATACATTAGTTTGAAAAAGTTAGGTTTTCCAGTGTAAAATAAAAAGTGATGTGGACGACCAGCCTCATCAAACTCTGCTGCCTTGCGAGCTGGGAACACTTCTTCTGGAGGCTTCAAAAGTGGACGAGCAGCAGGGTCATAGATGCCGCTAGGGAATAAATATTCAATGGAACGATCTACATCTTTCTGAGTGAATGTTTCCGGGTCTTCTCCCATCATGTTAGCCAAGTGACGCTTACCAATATTGTACTCATGCTGTTGCTTACTCATGAATTCATCGTGTTCTTTCGCTCTTTCCAAATAAGCTTTCATAGCCTTACTTATCTTCTTCTTTTTACTCAACGTCTCCCAGTCTGTTAGATTATTGAGGGCATTATCACTACTAGATGTGCTAGTGTATCTGATCGTCGGTAAGATTGCATTTTTGAAGTGAATATAGGACCTCGAAACAGGCAACAGTGCTTTCAGATTTGCGAAAGACATGTTAGTTATTGTAATATAATCTCAATTCAATTCATTTTTCAAGCGTAACCACAAACTAAACTATTAGGATGCTGGGCGCAGTATAATTTTCTTTGGCTGGGCGTAACTTTAACCTCAATTATTGCGGCGGTCTATTTTTTTTCTTTACTATAAAATAAAATATAAAGCTGTCACTGTCTATCACAGCAGCCAGCTGCGTTGACAGCTGTGACAGCGCATTCATGCATATCAAGCAATTAAAGACCATAGATTAAGGTAAGAGTCTCAACAAACGAGAATGGACGAGTTATTAACCAAATTCCTCATTTAGGTGTTCTAGCCTCCGCTTGACCCACATTGAGATGTACTGTCATGAATATCGTGTCATTCCTTGATGATTTAGCCTGATTCCCTAGTCTTGATCTGTCACTGTCACTGTCACTGTCGCAATTTGCCGCTATGTCAGCGTCGGCTTGCTTGCAAATCCAGTACGCTTTTGAACATCGTGCATTTCAGAATTTCAGAAAAAATTTGATGAAAATATTACAACTGATGCAACAATACGGCGATTTGATTATAAATCTGAATGTTTTAAGACTTGTTGAGTGAAATAACTACACTAAAAAACCTGGGTTTGTACCTAAAACTTATTTACTACATGTTATTACAATGTGTAAACTGACGCTCTCCGGACGGCTAAGGCCTAGTTACTAGTTCTACCGAACTAGAAAATATGATATCGCTAGATATCGAAACTGATGCAACAGCCCGCTCTTCGGACGGCTGAGGCTAGTTCAATCTTACCGAACTAGAAGTGACGCGTCATACCGCATGTTGTCCGAGCGAGAAAGTTGAAGAATTTTAGCTAACTCAAAAGAAGACACTTGCGAATGACTTCACTGTATATAAAAAGCATCATCGTCTTCCTATCGGACGCAAAAAAGATGGCAATGTGCGCTGTTGTGTATTCAACACCACCGTTCAACGGCTAGCATAAAACTGCCGTGTAGGCTGCCATTGTCGGCTGCGCAGCCGACAATGGCAGCCGACGTCGGCTGCGCAGCCGACAATGGCGGCGGACGTCGGCTGCGCAGCCGACAATGGCGGCCGACGTCGGCTGCGCAGCCGACAGTGGCAGCCGACAATGGCGGCCGACGTCGGCTGCGCAGCCGACAATGGCGGCCGACGTCGGCTGCGCAGCCGACAATGGCGGCCGACGTCGGCTGCGCAGCCGACAATGGCAGCCGACGTCGGCTGCGCAGCCGACAGTGGCGGCCGACAACTAGTATAAAGCACATTGTGATATTTACTGATAAATTCGTTTGGATTTCAGTAACCATGACGTCTCTCACGACATTCGAAGATATTATAAAAGTGATACCTCCAGATGAAGATAGACAAATATTTACCAAACTTGTCATGGCCATTGACAGATATTACCCCAAAAACTGGAGAACTTGGGAGGTTATATTCTTCACTTTTGAAGATCTATTCGGAGGCTCAATTGCTCCAGACATGGAATGTCGACTGCGTTTCGCAATTCCTACAAAAGACCTGGTACATTGTTTTGATGAAAACGCAACATCAATTAGCGAACGAAAATTTAAAATAATAAAAAGGAAACTGATACAATGGCCACTGGGACGAGCCATAATTTATGCACCACATGCAATCATGGAGAAGATGCATCAAGGTGAATATTACAACAAATTTATAGACACGGCCAAACACCTCAAGCCCTTAATGACTTCACGGCACGAAACATCTACAATACTGAGAGGAGTGATGGAACATTCCAGCTCTTCCGACTCCCCTACACCTAGTAGAAAAAGGGCGCAAACTTCTCCTCCAATGGAGACGCCCCCCGAAAAAAGACCAAATAGAGACGATCTACTCCTGGATGCCTTGAGGAAACAAAACGAGATGTTTAGTCAACTTGTAGAAATGTCGGCTAAACAAACTGAAAGTATGAACGACCTCAAACAACAAATAAATGGTCATAAACAATATAAGGAAACAATTGATTTGAACGAATCATTTGAATCAGTGACTAGCTCACGCGACTCCACTCAAGAATTTGAGATAGCATCGTATGAAGAAAAAGGCACACATACTGATGAACAAACAGCCTGGCAGCCTCCACAATTTAACACGAACAGTGAGGAATTATGCGCATATAATTTTGACCCGTCAACAGTAGAAACTGAACCTAAGATTGCGCAGGCTTCACCGACACTAGCAAAACAAGGAGCAGATTGTCAAAGGCTGGACTCTCAAAATTGGTCCACAATAAAATACACGGAAGTGCAGAAAAAATTTCAAGCCACACCGGTATTCTCAAGTCTGAAAGTCAATAGCCATCTGGCAAGTGTGACACCCTCGTGGAGACATGTCTCTACCCTAGAGAAATTGGATCTATGCCTAGGAGCAGTGACACACGGCCTCCTTATACAGCGCCAACATTTCCAAGAAATCTACGATAAAAGTCCACCAGAAGTGAAGACGATAATAGGAAAAAATTTCCTGGCTAATGACTCTGAATTCCGTAAAACGTCAAATGCGTTATTACAGTATGTTTGTGGAAGACGAACCGAGACAATAAAACAAAGAAGAGCCATCTATAAGTCTCAAAATAAATATCTACATGAAACACTCCACAGCATCCCGCCATCTTCGACGCACCTCTTCTCAGAAGAAAAATTGTCCGAACTCATTAAAGAACAAGGAGGTACGCACAAGCTTTTTCTCGACAACGCAAGGAGAATCACCTACAAACATAGAACGGACAAGCGATCAAAGGAAATTACCAGACCAAAAAACACGAGACAGAACTACTCCCAGCAACGATTGGAAAGATTTCAAAGACAACCACCGAGAACACATTACAAAAGAACAGAAACAGCTCCCCAAAAGAAAAACCTGCAACAGACTTATACAAAAAGACAAAACAAAAAGTAAATTCCGTGCAGGCCAGGTAAAGAAAAGTCTATCTTCTTGGATAAGATTAGGGGCGCCCAACTCTATCATATCTCTGCTAAATGGTTATCGCATTCCATTCTGCTCTAAGCCTCCGTTAATAAACTTGTCACAGCCTAATGCTGCGCGCTACCAAACAAAACCTTCACCAGAGATGACGGCATCATTACTAGAACTACAAGAATGTGGTGCAATCAATAAGAGTTCTGCTCGAAGAGGCTTTGTATCTCCAATGTTTCTCCGCAAAAAATCAGATAACACCTTTAGAACAATCTTTAATCTGAAAAATTTAAATACTTATCTGAACCCATATAAATTCAGATTACTTAATCTTTTTAAAATACCCTCATTTTTAAAACCAAACGATTTTATGGTTAAAATCGACCTGTCTCAGGCTTATTATCACATCCCAGTTATAAAGCCTCACCACAAATTCCTATCTCTCGCATACCAGGGTCAATTCTATGAAATGACATGTCTACCCTTCGGGTTGGCAACGGCACCCAGCGCATTTGCTAAAATCACTAACTGGTTGGCAAACTTTTTCAGGGAGAGAGGATTGAGAATAGTCGTGTACCTAGACGATTTCTTAGTGGTACATCAAAATGCAACAACCCTCCAACAGCATACCGAATTTCTGATCCAACATCTGCAAGACCTAGGATGGTGCATAAACTTCCAGAAAACAGAAATAACACCTTGCAGAAAAATAGAGTTTCTGGGCATAATTTGGGATTCTCGTCACAATACAAAAGCCCTACCACAAGACAAGGTGCTCTCAATAAAGAAAGCGCTTCGGTTGTTGCTAAGGAGAAAACAATGGAGTTGGAAAATAGCAAAAGCTATCCTGGGAAGACTCAACTTCGCAACCTTTGCTGTTCCGACAGGAAGATTGCACTGCAGATTGATACAAATAGAAGCAAACCGTCTATCCCAAAACGAACCTTTTATAAAATTCCTAATACCGGAAAAGGTCATCCAAGAGTTCAAGTGGTGGCTAAACCACATCGAGAGGAAATCCCAGATCTTCCATCCAAACCCCACGGTATTCATAATAACAGATGCAGCAGACACAGGATGGGGTGCAACTATAAACTCTCAACACCTAAACGGGAAATGGGATCAAAACCAACTAGCCTGGCACAGCAACCAGAAGGAGTTGTGGGCACTGTACAAGGTTCTGACTCTAATGGGTCCACAGCTAAGAAAATCATCAATAATCAGACAATCAGACAACAAAACAGCAGTAGCTTATATAACAAAACAAGGAGGGACAAGGTCACTACGACTTCTAAACATGACGTTCGAAATATTCGACTTGCTGGACAAATACAACATACACCTAACAGCTCGTTATCTACCAGGCCGGTACAATGGAATCGCGGACAGCCTCTCAAGATACAATCATCTTCCAGAATGGTGCCTCAGCAACGAAATGACACAGCTCATCTTCAGCACGTTCGGGACTCCACAAATAGACCTATTCGCCTCCAAAAGGTCAGCAATTCTAGAGACTTATGTATCGGAAGACGCGCGAGATCGAGAAGCCCTATTCACGGATGCTTTCAGCAGACCATGGACCTTCGATCTAGGATACGCATTTCCCCCTCCGGGACTGATACCTCGAGTATTACACCATCTAGACACGTGCACAGGAACGTATATCTTAGTTGCCCCCAACTGGCAAAAAACGTTCTGGCAGGCGGAACTGGAGAGAAGAGCAGAAGCACCACCACTCGTAATACACCACTTAGAGAAACATCTATTAGACCTACGAACCAACAAACCGCCACCGGCAGCGGAAAACCTAAAATTGCAGGTTTGGAAAATACGGGCTGGTCCACACTAATTAGCGAATGGTCACAAGAGAATATTAAAATCCTAGATTCATCATGGCGTCAGTCAACTCAGAAAACATACAAGTCGGCGTGGGCCAGGTGGCAAAACTGGTGCTCCAAGAATAACCACCCAATTTGTGATCCATCCCCCCAGACCATAGCCCAATTCCTATGCTACTTACATAGTGAAGTAAAACTCGCGCCTAAAACCATCAGTGTCCACAAATCGGTTATATCTACATTTGCTTGCCCGCTAAAAGCAGACTATATAAACAACCATCCATTAATAAAACACACTCTTAAAGGCATACACACATCTAAACCAAAAATTAAAAAACCACCTATCTGGAACGTAGAGAAACTTATAGATTACCTTAATAATTACACAATTAATAATGAAAGTTTATTTCAAGTTTCTAGACATGTCGCAGTACTTCTGCTACTAGCCTCAGGGAGAAGAGTACATGACTTAACACTCTTAGAAATCAGTCCTAATTCTCTAACTGATCTTGAATCAGAAATGATCCTATGGCCAAAATATGGTTCCAAAACGGACTCTGACACACATCACCAATCAGGGTGGAAATTATCAGTAAACGACAACCCAAAATTTAATTTAATCACATGGATCCGCACCCTCATCAAAATAACACATCAAAGACGACAAAACCGTAATGACCTTAATAATCTATTTATCACTACAAGAGGGAAAGTAAGAAACGCATCTCGTACGGTAATAGCGGGCTGGATCCGTACACTCCTCGAAGAAGCAGGTATCACCAGCTCCGCAGGAAGTTTCCGCGCGGCGGTCGCCTCGGATAGTTTATTCAATAAATGTGAAACAATAGAACAAATCCTCAAGCGCGGAAACTGGAAATCAAAAAATGTGGTTTTCAACCATTATTTCAGAGAAATCACAGCTAAGCCTAATCCAAGTAATAACATAATGCTTCAATGTTTTTCTCCAGTATAGAATAAGAGAATTTTTTTTTTCTAATAGGTACTACAATTGAGTACCTATCCACCCACCTAAGTGGGTCTTTAGTTAAGTTAAGTTACCCTACGATCTCTTAAACCTAAGTATTCATAATTTTATCATAAATATAGTTAAGTGCTTACAACTTACAACTTTGTACCTATTCTATGATCACCTAAGGTGAAATAGAGACTAACCTAATTACTAATTTACTTTGTTGATTGTATTTTCTTTTCTCATAATATAGTTAATCTCGAGCAATCTCAGCTTTTTCATTCATTAAAATTACCAATCAGGTCATACTAAACCACCTCACAGTACGCAGTCAGCGCCGTCAGAATGTAAACACGTCTCAATGTGGGTCAAGCGGAGGCTAGAACACCTAAATAGAACCGTTTTCCCCCCAAAGGGAAGAAAACGATTATTTAGGGTTCAGCCGAAGCTTGACCCACACATAAATCCTTGACGGCTTTATCATGATATAAAGCGTACTGGATTTGCAAGCAAGCCGACGCTGACATAGCGGCAAATTGCGACAGTGACAGTGACAGTGACAGATCAAGACTAGGGAATCAGGCTAAATCATCAAGGAATGACACGATATTCATGACAGTACATCTCAATGTGGGTCAAGCTTCGGCTGAACCCTAAATAATCGTTTTCTTCCCTTTGGGGGGAAAACGGTTCTATTTAGGTGTTCTAGCCTCCGCTTGACCCACATTGAGATGTACTGTCATGAATATCGTGTCATTCCTTGATGATTTAGCCTGATTCCCGTCTTGATCTGTCACTGTCACTGTCGCAATTTGCCGCTATGTCAGCGTCGGCTTGCTTGCAAATTAGCCATGTGCAAAACATATCTCCTAATTGAAAAGATATATACATCTTTTTACCGCTGGGAAGTATATCTATCTTTTAGTTCAGTAGTTCAGTCTTTCGGCCGTAGCCTTCAGCACACACCAAAGTCCAGTAAAGCTGACCGAGGCCCCTAAGGCCATCAGCATCTAGGCCGACCCTAGTGTCACATTTCTCATTTTACAGAGTGTGCCCTAAAAATACAATAATTAAAACATACATAAATTTTTTTCTTTAACTTTTGTTATTTCTACAACAATAAACACATTTCATAAATATAATGGACAGTTCGATGTTAACATCGATTTTTTCTAATATCGATCATCCCTAATTCGTTCGACTCGCTCGCTGAACTACGGAACTAGATTGATAAGAATGCTTCTATCGTTCTCGCTCTGAACTACGGATAAGAAGACGGATTGATAAGATTGGAATACCTATATCACATATCACCTATCTTGTCTCTTGTCTGTGTCTGCTTCTTTCTATCAATCTCGCTCTGAACTACGGATAAGAAGACGGATAAGAAGATATGATTGGATTGAAATTGAACTAGAGATAGATGAACTATACGCAAAAGAAGTAGTCCAATTGAACTAATCACTCCGGATATACACATCGCTATTGCAAATCCAGTACGCTTTTGAACATCGTGCATTTCAGAATTTCAGGAAAAATTTGATGAAAATATTACAACTGATGCAACAATACGGCGATCTGATTATAAATCTGAATGTTTTAAGACTTGTTGAGTGAAATAACTACACTAAAAAAACCTGGGTTTGTACCTAAAACTTATTTACTACATGTTATTACAATGTGTAAACTGACGCTCTCCGGACGGCTAAGGCCTAGTTACTAGTTCTACCGAACTAGAAAATATGATATCGCTAGATATCGAAACTGATGCAACAGCCCGCTCTTCGGACGGCTGAGGCTAGTTCAATCTTACCGAACTAGAAGTGACGCGTCATACCGCATGTTGTCCGAGCGAGAAAGTTGAAGAAATTTAGCTAACTCAAAAGAAGACACTTGCGAATGACTTCACTGTATATAAAAAGCATCACCGTCTTCCTATCGGACGCAAAAAAGATGGCAATGTGCGCTGTTGTGTATTCAACACCGCCGTTCAACGGCTAGTACAAAACTGCCGTGTAGGCTGCCATTGTCGGCTGCGCAGCCGACAATGGCGGCCGACGTCGGCTGCGCAGCCGACAATGGCGGCCGACGTCGGCTGCGCAGCCGACAGTGGCAGCCGACGTCGGCTGCGCAGCCGTCAATGGCGGCCGACGTCAGCTGCGCAGCCGACAATGGCAGCCGACAATGGCGGCCGACAACTAGTATAAAGCACATTGTGATATTTACTGATAAATTCGTTTGGATTTCAGTAACCATGACGGCTCTCACGACATTCGAAGATATTATAAAAGTGATACCTCCAGATGAAGATAGACAAATATTTACCAAACTTGTCATGGCCATTGACAGATATTACCCCAAAAACTGGAGAACTTGGGAGGTTATATTCTTCACTTTTGAAGATCTATTCGGAGGCTCAATTGCTCCAGACATGGAATGTCGACTGCGTTTCGCAATTCCTACAAAAGACCTGGTACATTGTTTTGATGAAAACGCAACATCAATTAGCGAACGAAAATTTAAAATAATAAAAAGGAAACTGATACAATGGCCACTGGGACGAGCCATAATTTATGCACCACATGCAATCATGGAGAAGATGCATCAAGGTGAATATTACAACAAATTTATAGACACGGCCAAACACCTCAAGCCCTTAATGACTTCACGGCACGAAACATCTACAATACTGAGAGGAGTGATGGAACATTCCAGCTCTTCCGACTCCCCTACACCTAGTAGAAAAAGGGCGCAAACTTCTCCTCCAATGGAGACGCCCCCCGAAAAAAGACCAAATAGAGACGATCTACTCCTGGATGCCTTGAGGAAACAAAACGAGATGTTTAGTCAACTTGTAGAAATGTCGGCTAAACAAACTGAAAGTATGAACGACCTCAAACAACAAATAAATGGTCATAAACAATATAAGGAAACAATTGATTTGAACGAATCATTTGAATCAGTGACTAGCTCACGCGACTCCACTCAAGAATTTGAGATAGCATCGTATGAAGAAAAAGGCACACATACTGATGAACAAACAGCCTGGCAGCCGCCACAATTTAACACGAACAGTGAGGAATTATGCGTATATAATTTTGACCCGTCAACAGTAGAAACTGAACCTAAGATTGCGCAGGCTTCACCGACACTAGCAAAACAAGGAGCAGATTGTCAAAGGCTGGACTCTCAAAATTGGTCCACAATAAAATACACGGAAGTGCAGAAAAAATTTCAAGCCACACTGGTATTCTCAAGTCTGAAAGTCAATAGCCATCTGGCAAGTGTGACACCCTCGTGGAGACATGTCTCTACCCTAGAGAAATTGGATCTATGCCTAGGAGCAGTGACACACGGCCTCCTTATACAGCGCCAACATTTCCAAGAAATCTACGATAAAAGTCCACCAGAAGTGAAGACGATAATAGGAAAAAATTTCCTGGCTAATGACTCTGAATTCCGTAAAACGTCAAATGCGTTATTACAGTATGTTTGTGGAAGACGAACCGAGACAATAAAACAAAGAAGAGCCATCTATAAGTCTCAAAATAAATATCTACATGAAACACTCCACAACATCCCGCCATCTTCGACGCACCTCTTCTCAGAAGAAAAATTGTCCGAACTCATTAAAGAACAAGGAGGTACGCACAGGCTTTTTCTCGACAACGCAAAGAGAATCACCTACAAACATAGAACGGACAAGCGATCAAAGGAAATTACCAGACCAAAAAACACGAGACAGAACTACTCCCAGCAACGATTGGAAAGATTTCAAAGACAACCACCGAGAACACATTACAAAAGAACAGAAACAGCTCCCCAAAAGAAAAACCTGCAACAGACTTATACAAAAAGACAAAACAAAAAGTAAATTCCGTGCAGGCCAGGTAAAGAAAAGTCTATCTTCTTGGATAAGATTAGGGGCGCCCAACTCTATCATATCTCTGCTAAATGGTTATCGCATTCCATTCTGCTCTAAGCCTCCGTTAATAAACTTGTCACAGCCTAATGCTGCGCGCTACCAAACAAAACCTTCACCAGAGATGACGGCATCATTACTAGAACTACAAGAATGTGGTGCAATCAATAAGAGTTCTGCTCGAAGAGGCTTTGTATCTCCAATGTTTCTCCGCAAAAAATCAGATAACACCTTTAGAACAATCTTTAATCTGAAAAATTTAAATACTTATTTGAACCCATATAAATTCAGATTACTTAATCTTTTTAAAATACCCTCATTTTTAAAACCAAACGATTTTATGGTTAAAATCGACCTGTCTCAGGCTTATTATCACATCCCAGTTATAAAGCCTCACCACAAATTCCTATCTCTCGCATACCAGGGTCAATTCTATGAAATGACATGTCTACCCTTCGGGTTGGCAACGGCACCCAGCGCATTTGCTAAAATCACTAACTGGTTGGCAAACTTTTTCAGGGAGAGAGGATTGAGAATAGTCGTGTACCTAGACGATTTCTTAGTGGTACATCAAAATGCAACAACCCTCCAACAGCATACCGAATTTCTGATCCAACATCTGCAAGACCTAGGATGGTGCATAAACTTCCAGAAAACAGAAATAACACCTTGCAGAAAAATAGAGTTTCTGGGCATAATTTGGGATTCTCGTCACAATACAAAAGCCCTACCACAAGACAAGGTGCTCTCAATAAAGAAAGCGCTTCGGTTGTTGCTAAGGAGAAAACAATGGAGTTGGAAAATAGCAAAAGCTATCCTGGGAAGACTCAACTTCGCAACCTTTGCTGTTCCGACAGGAAGATTGCACTGCAGATTGATACAAATAGAAGCAAACCGTCTATCCCAAAACGAACCTTTTATAAAATTCCTAATACCGGAAAAGGTCATCCAAGAGTTCAAGTGGTGGCTAAACCACATCGAGAGGAAATCCCAGATCTTCCATCCAAACCCCACGGTATTCATAATAACAGATGCAGCAGACACAGGATGGGGTGCAACTATAAACTCTCAACACCTAAACGGGAAATGGGATCAAAACCAACTAGCCTGGCACAGCAACCAGAAGGAGTTGTGGGCACTGTACAAGGTTCTGACTCTAATGGGTCCACAGCTAAGAAAATCATCAATAATCAGACAATCAGACAACAAAACAGTAGTAGCTTATATAACAAAACAAGGAGGGACAAGGTCACTACGACTTCTAAACATGACGTTCGAAATATTCGACTTGCTGGACAAATACAACATACACCTAACAGCTCATTATCTACCAGGCCGGTACAATGGAATCGCGGACAGCCTCTCAAGATACAATCATCTTCCAGAATGGTGCCTCAGCAACGAAATGACACAGCTCATCTTCAGCACGTTCGGGACTCCACAAATAGACCTATTCGCCTCCAAAAGGTCAGCAATTCTAGAGACTTATGTATCGGAAGACGCGCGAGATCGAGAAGCCCTATTCACAGATGCTTTCAGCAAACCATGGACCTTCGATCTAGGATACGCATTTCCCCCTCCGGGACTGATACCTCGAGTATTACACCATCTAGACACGTGCACAGGAACATATATCTTAGTTGCCCCCAACTGGCAAAAAACGTTCTGGCAGGCGGAACTGGAGAGAAGAGCAGAAGCACCACCACTCGTAATACACCACTTAGAGAAACATCTATTAGACCTACGAACCAACAAACCGCCACCGGCAGCGGAAAACCTAAAATTGCAGGTTTGGAAAATACGGGCTGGTCCACACTAATTAGCGAATGGTCACAAGAGAATATTAAAATCCTAGATTCATCATGGCGTCAGTCAACTCAGAAAACATACAAGTCAGCGTGGGCCAGGTGGCAAAACTGGTGCTCCAAGAATAACCACCCAATTTGTGATCCATCCCCCCAGACCATAGCCCAATTCCTATGCTACTTACATAGTGAAGTAAAACTCGCGCCTAAAACCATCAATGTCCACAAATCGGTTATATCTACATTTGCTTGCCCGCTAAAAGCAGACTATATAAACAACCATCCATTAATAAAACACACTCTTAAAGGCATACACACATCTAAATCAAAAATTAAAAAACCACCTATCTGGAATGTAGAGAAACTTATAGATTACCTTAATAATTACACAATTAATAATGAAAGTTTATTTCAAGTTTCTAGACATGTCGCAGTACTTCTGCTACTAGCCTCAGGGAGAAGAGTACATGACTTAACACTCTTAGAAATCAGTCCTAATTCTCTAACTGATCTTGAATCAGAAATGATCCTATGGCCAAAATATGGTTCCAAAACTCACCGGACTCTGACACACATCACCAATCAGGGTGGAAATTATCAGTAAACGACAACCCAAAATTTAATTTAATCACATGGATCCGCACCCTCATCAAAATAACACATCAAAGACGACAAAACCGTAATGACCTTAATAATCTATTTATCACTACAAGAGGGAAAGTAAGAAACGCATCTCGTACGGTAATAGCGGGCTGGATCCGTACACTCCTCGAAGAAGCAGGTATCACCAGCTCCGCAGGAAGTTTCCGCGCGGCGGTCGCCTCGGATAGTTTATTCAATAAATGTGAAACAATAGAACAAATCCTCAAGCGCGGAAACTGGAAATCAAAAAATGTGGTTTTCAACCATTATTTCAGAGAAATCACAGCTAAGCCTAATCCAAGTAATAACATAATGCTTCAATGTTTTTCTCCAGTATAGAATAAGAGAAACTTTTTTTTTCTAATAGGTACTACAATTGAGTACCTATCCACCCACCTAAATGGGTCTTTAGTTAAGTTAAGTCTTAAACATACCTAAGTATTCATAATTTTATCATAAATATAGTTAAGTGCTTACAATTTACAACTTTGTACCTATTCTATGATCACCTAAGGTGAAATAGAGACTAACCTAATTACTAATTTACTTTGTTGATTGTATTTTCTTTTCTCATAATATAGTTAATCTTAGCAATCTCAGCTTTTTCATTCATTAAAATTACCAATCAGGTCATACTAAACCACCTCACAGTACGCAGTCAGCGCCGTCAGAATGTAAACACGTCTCAATGTGGGTCAAGCGGAGGCTAGAACACCTAAATAGAACCGTTTTCCCCCCAAAGGGAAGAAAACGATTATTTAGGGTTCAGCCGAAGCTTGACCCACACATAAATCCTTGACGGCTTTATCATGATATAAAGCGTACTGGATTTGCAAGCAAGCCGACGCTGACATAGCGGCAAATTGCGACAGTGACAGTGACAGATCAAGACGGGAATCAGGCTAAATCATCAAGGAATGACACGATATTCATGACAGTACATCTCAATGTGGGTCAAGCTTCGGCTGAACCCTAAATAATCGTTTTCTTCCCTTTGGGGGGAAAACGGTTCTATTTTTCTCATAAGCATCAGCAGCAGCCTTTTTTATCCCACTGCTGGGTATAGGCCTCTCTTGGCTTATTCTCATTTCTCTAAATTCGTGGAATTCCTCTTTCAACATTTTCAGATGGTTTTTGCGGGGGACGAACACGTACTAGTAACTAGCACACGAACGCATTTTACACACACCTAATATGCATAAAATATGACAATACATCCTAATTTTTATAGAAAACTAGCTGACCCGCGGCAAACGTTGTTTTTCCATTATATCGCTATTAAAAAATAAGGGTTGATCGTAGAAGTGTGAAAATTGAGGATTGTATGTATTTTTGTATGTTGTATCATAAAAAAATAGAAATTAAAAATTTTGTCTAAAAATAAAAAAATAAATTTAGGGGTAGTCCACCCCTAACATTTAGGGGGATGAAAAATAAATGTTAGCCGATTCTCATAGATACCGGATAAGCACAAAAAATTTCATCAAAATCGGTCAAGCCGTTTCGGAGGAGTATGGCAACGAAAACTGTGAACACGAGAATTTTATATATTAGAGATAGAAAACTTTTATTTTGTACCACAGAACAATTACACAGAATGCAGGTACTTTGTATGCTATTTAAATTGAGTTATACTATACAATACATACTTAATTAAAGTACGTAAGTAGTAAGTAGCGACATTATTATTTTTATTATTATTATTATTTATTTACAAAAAAAAAAGAAAAGGGCTTTTTTGCTGAGCGACTATATCATATATATATAGCGACATGAAAATTGGTCATGAATCAAACTATTTATTATTATTATTATTAACTATTTACAATCGTGCTCCCTGCGCACCTCGTCAGAGATATAATTTTCTTTGCTGCGCACACTGGCGTCATGGAAGACCAGCGTTATAGTAGCTTAGTTACATAAACTACTATAACAATATGCTGAGTGGCGGCCAATTTTGTTGTCATTTATGTTATTACTTCATTCTGTGTATTTTATTGTTTTTTTTTTTTTTTTCTGTGTGGCACAAAATAAACTATTTTATCTTATCTTATCTTATCTATCTTAAAAAGTACTTACTAGGTTACAATTGGTTTCGATTGTATCGTACATGTGAGTGAGGTGCAGAGACCTGCACTAAGATTAAAAATCTTGTATCGCAGGTGCCTGCGTTTCCTTCTTAGGTGACAAAACCTAGTGGAGCATTTTTTTTTTTTTTTGGTAAGTGAGATGAAGCTGGACAAGCTGGTTGAGAATTTGGAAAATTAGCTAATTGTGATAACTACACAGCGAAATCGAAAGTAAGATTTTATATTTAAATAATAACAAAAAGTTAAGTAGGTAAGTGATAATATGACAACATAAAAATTCTTAATCAAAACAATGAAATAAGTATAAAATAATTAATCAAATTGACAAATTTATAAGGTAAATTAAAATAAAAAGAATCTATAACACTGTTCTAAATTGAGTAAGACCCAGAACGGCTGCCGTTTTGTGAACTATTTTGGGAGAGTAACAGGTGTTTTTTGAGAGATACTGTAAATGAATAAATGGATTTGCTATTTTCTATAGGCGGTGGTAAGTTATTCCAACATTTCGTGGCAGCATACTTATAGCTAACACGAAAGGCAGTCGTTCTGTCGTGGACAATTTTTACGCACTCTTGCAAATTTTGTTTATGATGTACGTAATACTACAAAACGTACATGATTCGGAATCGTGTAAATTTTGGCAGAGGGGAAATACAAGGTAAAGGCGCATCCCGTCATAATGATCCAATGTTTGACAATTTTTTTTTGAAAATAATGTTATTACTATCGAGAATGACAATACGGACAATACCACAGAACACTATTACTCCTAGCGGAGGACAATACTAAAACCTTTGCAAACGTCTTGTCTATGTTGTCGTCTAGAATCATAGAGATATTGGCTTGATATAGCTCCATAGAGATATAGTAGCTCTAGAATCTACATTGTCTATGGTTAGTTTTACGAAGCAAGCAAGCGAGACGCGGAGGAAGGTGGAATTATTGAATGAATCCGTTACAAAACAAATCGAAAACAAACACTGCAATACAGTACAGTGTTATTGATAAGTTTAACGATTTGCGTTCGGTTCAATTGAACTATTTGCGTGTGATAATGTTCGCGATAATCTGAGAGTTCAATGCTAGGAAATATGAGTGACACCGATAATGAACTTCTCACCACCAACAGAGTGTTTTCCTTCCAAAATGAAAGCACTGTAAGTATGTTGTACAGTAAATAAAGTGCGCAAGTTTTACCCTGCATAGAACTAACTGACAATCATTTCGTTTTTCAGACTATTAGCGCGAGAGGACCTAACATAAACACTAGTAATCTTACCGGGCTAAGCTTCCGCAACAACGTTCTAACATCCACCATGAACATGCCTAGAAATTACGAGTGGCAGAGACGGGCAGAATCAAACTATGATCAAAGAAGTGTAGGCTATAGGAGGGAAACCTCACCCATGTCTATAGTCAGTGCCTCTGACGCGAGGCAGAGGAATATCAACAGTTCACACTATGGCAGAGGCATAAGTTCCCACAGATCAGTATTTAATGGCCGGAGTGGATCCCCTATGTCTATGAGGAGCATGGGTAACTTATACTTCTGCTATAAAATTAGATAGTTATGCTGAATAAAATTAAAATTAATTAGTTATGCTGAGTACATAAGAGGAAGTTTGAAAGTGGTGCCAGTGAATGAAATGATGAGGAGCAACAGGCTAGCATGGTATGGGCATGTAATGAGAAGAGAAGAAGGTCATGTAACTAGGAGAGTGCTTGGTATGAATGTTGATGGATTTACGAGTAGAGGTAGGCAAAGAAAAGATGGATGGATTGTGTAAAGGATGACATTTTTTTTTTTTTTCCTTTTTTATCTGCCATCGGCTCGTCAGCCATAATCAGATGCGTTCTGGGTGGAGGAGATTTAGGAGCAGTTCCATTGAATTGTCCTAATTACGGTTTTTGAACTTCTCAGTTCCTCTGGTCAAGTGAGAGGATATCCCATCTCTTAAGGCGCTTTATTATGCTTTGGTCAGTCAGAAGATTTTTAGCCAAGGCGTTAGTGTGCTTGTTTAGTCTTTCCTTGTATTTCGTGCAGTAATTGCTAACTTCTTCCTTGACTGTTGGCATCTCGAGGTACTCGTGGATTTCTCACAAACCAATGTGCGCTGGAAACAGTTCTCAAAGCGATATTCTGAAATATAAAGGATGACATGAGTAAGAAAGGAGTGAGTGTTGAGATGACGGCTGATAGAGGAGAATGGAAGAAGAACACATGTTGTGCCGACCCCACATAATGTGGGAAAAGGGCAGGAAGATGATGATGCTGAATAGATATTTGTGCAATCATAACACTAATTAGATTAATACCAGTTACTGCCCGCAGCTTTGCTGGCTTGGAACTAAAAGATATGAATTATTATTATTATTATTATTTTTTAAGATTCTCTCTTCTCGGTTTTGAAACCGGTAGTAATGGAGTGCACGAGCCTAGGCCAAGTGCATCCCAGTAGCGGGTTGAACTTCTTGGGGATGTTCGTTTTGCAGAAACTTTCTCACGATCTTGCATGTGTTTATTATTAGGAGCCTGTAGTGTCCCACTGCAGGGCAAAGGTCTCCCTTCCCTCTCTCCACTCATCCCTGTTCTGGGCTATTGTGGACCACTCCTTAATGTAGGCATCCAACTCATCTCTCCATCTGCGGCGTGGTCTACGTTAAAGATATGAATATGTTTTCTTATTATAATTTCAGATTCCAATGCAACAATGTGTGCTTCCGACATAGTTATGGCATTAAAAAACACACAGTTCAGTAAATATGATATGAGAATGATAAAAGAAGCTTACAACAAACTAATAAAGCACAAAGTAAGAAAGAGAATAGAAAAACGTAGAAACCTGAAGCTATTCCTAAAGGGCTATAGACGAAAATCAGGATATGATTCTGGAGAACTTGGGAGTAACTCTTCAATGAGTAGCGATGACAACAAATCCACAAGGACGTTGAACCACAAGAATATGTCAAGTTGTAGATCGACTAAGACTGATGTTGCAGACTTTAGAAGGACTATCAAAGATAGTGGCATGTTCACTGACTGTTCAGATAATTTCAGACAGAGTAGAATGCATAGTATGATTGGCAGGCCAGGAAATATGAATACATCAAGATCTTCAGTCAGTTCGTTTAGAAGTATGATTGAAAAACCAATCACAAAATCAATGAATCCTTCAACAAACAACTTCAACAAAACACAAAGTCAAAGTTCCACCTTACAAGACAGATTTAAGAATGGGTTCATGTTACCTTCTCAAAGGTTTAACAAGTCTGTAGCAGCCTCGTCAATACCAGAGGCTGTAGAAAAACCTACACAGAGAAATAAACATCAAAATGTAAAAGCTCACAGAGAGCAAGACCGCCCTTCAAGTACACTAGAAACCAGTGATGATGATGAGGAAATATTCCCAGATGTAACAACAATTGAAAGACCTCCTGTTAACCACAGAAAGAGAAGCTATGATGATGATGATATTTGTTTGCCGGTGCAAAAAAGACCAAAAGTGGCCTCACCTTGTAAAAATATGTCCCAGTCTTTCAAAAACTCAAATGCTTTAGAAGAAGCTAAAAATGACTTTGAATTTGCTAAACCAGCATTCCCTGTAAGAAAGTCAGCTAATCAAAAAGCTAAGGAGAAAATGCTATCGAATTCTGATATTTTTAATGCTAGAGGAATGCAAGAGGAGCTGATATCAAAATCTCGAGCTCCTTTATCTGACAGTATTATACAACCGTTGCAAGTGAATCCACAGCCTAAATTAGTTGAGGAAGCAGAACAAGTGCAAATGGATAAAACAGAAGAGTCCACACTAAACCAAAACACAACTGATCTATCTATGAGACCAAGTTTCATCAAAAGAAAGCTATTTACTCAAAGGATGGATGTCACAGAGAAAACCAATGATGTAGCAAACAGTCCACAAAATAGTGATTATGGCGCAATACAAAAAGAAAGAAATAAGGCCAGAAAGTTGGTAACATCACAGTATTGCTTGAGTCGAGATATACACAGTGATGAGAACAATTTAATAGATTTGATACACAAAATTGTCCCTGCAGAGAGAATGAATGTTACTAATCAAACAAACAAAACTGCTGTGAATAATAAATCTGAAGATAATGATGATAAGTGGGATGTGACATCCATTATATCAACAAGAAATAATGATGAAAATGTCAGTGATACATACACTGATGAAGATACACTGCTTGATGGAAAGGGACATCCTTCTCCAAAGGCTACTGAGAAACTAACGAAAAAGTCGCCCCTTAAAAAGCCTGAAAAGGTAGTGAAGAAATCTCCACTGAAAGCAACACAAAATACTCAGAAAGTTCTTGTGGAGAAAAATGGTAAAGATTATATTCTAAAGCTAATTGTAATCTCAATGTAACGGACTTATAATAATGATTCTTGTATACATTTCAGGTACACCAAAAACGACTGTGCAGAAATATGTGAAATCTTTTTGGGATACTGACTTTGAAAGTGATGCTGAAGGTACTCCCGCAAGGAAAGAAGAGTATAAGGAAAACAAAAAAACAGGTATGTTAACAAAATGTAAAAAAACTCTTCCTTTATTTCATTTAAAATTTACGTATAAATTGTGAACTTTGATAATGTTATTTTTTTAGAAAACTCAGTTACAAATGCAACATCAAAAGTGAAATTCCAAAGTTTATCAAGCTTGTTTCCTACAAAGAAGACAACAGTTGCTAACAACGCTTCAATCATGAACAGTACTGTCAACACCACTCAGAAATTCAAGAACACAAATAAAAGTTTTAAAATATTCACTCACAGAAACAACAAACCAAATGTCAAGAAAAATATGCATGAAAGTTTCAAAGAAGATGCTAAAAGTGTTATAGAACCTCAAAGTAAAAATCAGAAAGTCATCAAAGCGAACAGTTGCCTTGATCTATCAAAGCAAGGCAATGTCGGTAACGGCATACAAGAAAACAAACAAAAAACTAAACCAGAAACCAAAAAAACACCACCTAAACAGAGAAAAACTAAAGAAACACCTGAAAAAATCAAGCAAAAGGAACCAGTTAAAAAACAGAACAATAAACAAGATAAAGTCAAAAGCGATGAGAAACTTAAGCAACAAAATAAGAAAGCTGATTCTGATCAAAGCAATTCAGATAATAAAAAGAAAGATATTTATCAAAAACCACGAGGTGGTAAGAAAGCTAAAATCGAAGTTGAAATCAAGGATCAACAAAACAAAAAATCTGATGTAAACCCTAAACAAGACAAGACTCAAAATAAAAAAATAAAAGATCAAAAAGCAGCCACCCAACTCAATACAACTCTAAACAACTACAAGAAAAACACAAGAGGGAAGGTTTCCAAACTATCAGATTCTATCATCTATGAAGACTCACTTACCGAAACCAATAATAAAAGTATTCGCCCAATCCGGTCCTGCAGGAATTCCAAACAAAATGAAACTTTAGACACAAGTAGAGCTAATAATACTATTAACAGAAGTCTCAGATCCAGAGATATTACCTTAACCACAGATCGTGGAGTAACTAAGAATGTAGTTGAAAGAAAAGCCGCTGCTAAAAATAGTAAAAAAACAATGAAAAATGAACAATCAGTGCTTAGCGATCTGTCCTTTACCTTAGGACAAGATAAGAAGACAAAAAATCCAATTTCGAGTTATAATTCACGTAATTTTAAAGCCCAAGAGATAGATACGAGTGATATCTCTTTCTCTCTCAATGACAAAGATTCTCCTAAGAAAAACCAAGGAAATTCTGCGAAACCCAAAATAAACAGTTTCATGAAAAATGTATTAGTAAACTTAACCTCGAAGAATTTGTTGCTTTCAAAGCAGTCGATTGACCAAAGGCCTACAAGGAATAGGTTAGCGAACAGAAGATATGTTTCTTGAAGTTTAATTTAGTTTATCTTGGCCATGACATTTTCACCCACATGTCCTAAAATGCTTGCATCCAGATATCTGAAATGTACTATGCTCGGCATTCTGGTTTTTAATCAACCAACTGGGTTTATTTTATTGGCCATGTTAACAAAGTATGTGTAATTTAATATTGTTATGAAATTTAAGAATATTGATCACTGAGATAGGGAGTAGGTAATATAATTTGTAGACGTTTGAAAAAGTTAAATATTCCGTGTTTTGTAATGTATGTAATATTAACTATTTTTGTTTGTTTGTACATAAGTAATAATTAATCATTTAGTTAATTTGTATTAAATAAATTGTATTGTAAAAGATCATGATATTAGAATACAAGTACCTAACTCTATCTAGAGAGATGCGTAGGTAATATACTTACCATAATGGATGTCTACCTTGATCCCACATCAATGATGTCTACTGACAAAATTATTGCTGTCTTCATGTAAATTTTGGCTTTTACATCTGTATTAGATGATTTATACAGCGTCAGGAGGCAATCCATGCCTACACTTAACGAGACCCTGTAGTGCCTGGGACATTGTTTGAGATGGAATAGGCTTGCCCAGCACCTAAACCATCTTCTCAGCTTAATCAGCCTGGTTCAAGCCTGGAAAGACAACGTCAATACGTGTGGAGCTGACTAAGCTACGGGTTTCCTCACGATGTTTTCCTTCACCGTTACGAGCTCGTGTTATAGCGCATATAATTTTACCAAACGAAAAATCCATTGATGCATGGCCGGGATTCGAACCCACGACCTTCAGATTGAAAGTCGAGGCACAACCCCATTCGACCAACACGGCTTAATGTAATATATTTAATTAACCTACTAATAACCTAATTATGTAATAAAGTATTGATTGTTTGGAATAAATATTTTATTTTCTTTCTTCAAGTCGAAAAGGTTCGGGAAAATGGTAGGATTTTCCGATCGAGGTAGCACGGAAATAGTAGGTACCTACTTACAGTAGGTACGCATACGAACAACCGATTTTTAGCTCAAAAGTTAGGTGCTGTAACTAAAGGATTGCGCGAGTAGGCGAAATAGGACGATGCAACTAACGCGAGGCAGCTACAAACGAGTTCTGCTAGCCATCTAACGGGCGAGGACGTTTTCTAAATCGGCATAACTGCGAAGTTGACCGTGTACAGTTCGCCCCAACAGATCTAGGCATTCGTGAAGTTAGCCGTTTGTCTGCGCAGTGACCGCTTTTTCATACAAAATTGTGTTCTGCGTAGATAAACGGTTGTACAAGTCTTTGCAGCACTTCGTGCTTCCTACACGGCTGAGCAAAAGAAAAATTTCCATCTTACATAGCATGCAATCTGCCCATATACTATTTTCAACCTGCCAGATTAGAATTATCGCATCGATAACGTGTCCCGGCGGTTAAGGTGTTCAGGGTCCCGAAATGTGAAGCTGCAATGTTTATTTTTGGAAAAAATAAAACGAAATTTAATAATGTTATTTATTTTATTCGATAAGACATTCACAATCTGAAAATCTGAGGGCAATTAATATCTGCTGTTAAGGCAATGAATGCTTAAGTAAATAAATTAACTATTTGTATGTATTTGACCTGCGATAATATCAAGTCACGCCAAAATGTCGCCATGTGACGCGTAGGAATATGCTCTACATTATAACGATATGATTATAGTATTAGTATTAAATATACATAGCTACTGTTAGTAAGTGCGATACATTGTCAAGTCTTGTATTTGACTATCCTAAAACATGGTCATGGGAGTATCATTATCACACTAACTACGCGGAAACGGTATTGTACCAACAATAACAATATGAAAACCGCAATACAAAATTTATCAGATCTTATTTTCGATTAAATTTTATTCACAAGTAATACTTTTAGAACCGAATTATATTTTAGATATGCGTTATTATAACAGAATTAAACAATTAACAGTAAATATTCCAATAAATTTAACAACCTATTAAATGCACATGTGGGCGTCAAACGCGCGACGCGACGGTTTGAGACGCGAGCGGCGGCGGCGGCGACGCGTCGTGTCGATCTCGACTCGTGACGAACCATTCCGTTGAACATACAGAAATAGAGTTAATCAGTCAAGAAATCACGCTCCGATTTTATAATAGGAATGTACTTAGATATGACACAGCCACGTGCAGTGTGGTGTTGTAAAAAGCTGTAGTTAAAATTCATAGCAGATTTAATTCATTTTCACAAGTGAATTGTGATACAATCTACACCTATAAATGCTGACATAGTTCTACCTAAGTACTGGGGTTACTAGTCTTAACATAACTTTCAAATTAACCCCTAAATAGTACGAATCACTAAAATAGGAACTAATGTACAACGTGAAAGCTTGCAAAATAATATTTAGATTTGCTAGATATGTACACGCCCTAGTGTGATGACAGAAAGTGCTGCTGTATTTTATTTTAACCTTAGCTCAGTGTTTATAAGCTTTTAATGTATAATTCTAAATGGCCACATGACAATCCCCAAGATTTGCAATTAATTTAGGACGTATGTCACGATCTAGACAGATTTAAGATCAATAGTAGGTACTTGTTCTTTCCACATTTGATTCAGTAGCAGTTTACATTAAGTTTACAAACACTCGACTTTAACTCATTGGCTGTGAAATACTAAGCACTTGACACTGATTGTAAGCGATATAATTTCAATTTAGATATTATAATATACAAAGAGCACTATGATACGCGTGTGACGTCACAATATCTCAATACTCGTCTTCTTCTGGCGGATGGGGAGCGTCACCGTCTATTTCTTCTGGTGGCGCGAATCCATCCTGGAAAGAGAAAACGATTTTAACTACATTATATTTTGTTCAGCCTTTTTAGAGTTCGTTCAGCTCTGATTTTAACGAGGTGTTGTTACAGTAGGAAACACCTCTCTTGACTGAAGATCGTTGGTGTATCAATGGTTGGTGTTGGTGAAAAAATCCATTCAATTTAATTTGTTCATAAAACATAATAAATTGAAATCTCAACTCAACCTAGTCAGATGGGATTGCACATATAAAATATGGAGGCTCATATACTTAGGCCTTTACATCTATATTATATTATTTATATAGCGTCAGGAGGCAATCCATGCCTACACTTAACGGCACGCTGTAGTAACTGGGGCATTGTTTGAGATGGAATAGGCTTGCTCAGCACCTAAAAAATCCTCTCTGCTCAATCAGCCTGGCCCACAGGAAAGACGACGTCAATACGTGTGGAGCTGACTAAGCTGCGGGTTTTCACTTTCCTCACGATGTTTTCCTTCACCGTTTGGAGCTCGTGATAAAGCGCATATAAATTTGACGAAACGAAAAATCCATTGATGCACGGCCGGGATTCAAGCCCACGACCATCGGATTGAAAGTCGAGACACAACCCTATTCGAGCAACAAGATGTAGGCCCACGCTCTACAGTAACTGGACTGTTGGTGCTGAGATGCCTCTCAGAACAGAATCTTACCTCAGTTGCATATAAAATATCCAAAATCTTCTGTACAATAGGACCGTTTTGTTGTTCCTCCATTTCCTGACAGATCACTTCTATGTCCCGCAGTTTGCCGAAGTAGAAGTCCCTTTCTTTTTCCAGTCCGTCTACTGTCGCTTTCAGTTCATTGACCTAGAGGGAGAGAGAGAGTATTGTAAGTTTTTGTCTCTACTGCTTTCATTTTGGTGAGAATAGAGACACTACAAACACGCCTTAGGCCGCGTTTACGGAGGCGGCGCTGCTTGGACACGTCAAGGCGTCAGCCGTGGCTTCGAGCGGCGAAGCGTTTTGACTGTTTACGGAGAGGCGGCACGCGTCATCGCACGCCTAAACACAAATAGCAATGTAACACTCAGACAAAAAATCTTCAAGCATAAATTTCAAAAAGTCAAAATAAATTGATTTTTGTGCATGACTAACTCAGTTATCAGATTTCTTGAGGCACGCATTTAGTGTCCGATTGTAGATATAACAGATAAGTTTACCGTTGGATACGACGTAATGGTCTTGTGCGCATTTTTACTCGACTACGCGTAGAAAAGAGGCGGATTTTTGCAGTCCATGTTAGTTTATAACGCCTAAACGAAGTACTCATCCCATCCCATACTGAAGATTGTCATTGCCAATTCGGTAAAACCTTTATACTCGGGTCAAACCACAGGTAAAACGGTCAGGTCTGGGTGACATGAGATTTAAAAGTACTTTCACTAGTTACTTTAAAACTTCCTCATTATATTTTCACACGAATGACACAACTGAATAAACAGTGCGTCTGTTTGACCTTTCGTAGCTTATTTTCACTGTGCAATAAATTACAGCCGCATCTAGAGGTAGAATTGTCTCACATCACTCCAATATGAAAGCAGTTTTGATATCGTGTATTTTTTAGCACAATTTGTACGATAATGAATGTTGGCGATTGCTTGATTATATGCAACTAGTTGTCTACAGTCAATCGATTTTAGGTTTTTAAGAAGTACTCATAATAAAATATGTTTATTTGACTGGGAAGATGTATCTAAAGTTTGCTTCTAGAACATTAACTGTACTACTCTACCTTACGAAATACAGCCTTAATATGGTGTTATCTATAAATATTTGAAAAGTCCTTGATTATAGCTGATGGAAAGTCCCAAGATGCGATCGTGACCTCTGGATCCATGATAATAGCTATCCCTACTTACCTGAAGGTTTAACTCATCAATTACTTTAGAGTCTCCTTTCCCAGTCTGGTTTATTCTGGCGAGGTTCACTGGTGGTGACCTCACTGCCGTCGGGGCCTTGCCAACTGAAAAACAAAAAATAACCATATAAAAATTGTAGAGAAACTACAAGAATTGTTGGTGAATTCAATCGTGATTATCATTATAAAATTTGCAGTGTTCAATTCTGTGTTAGTCTGAATGATAGATATTTGGTGTTGTGTCAACAAAGATATACTAGTATGACAAGCGGTTCATCAGACAGAATTGTTTAGTAATCAGAAATAATCAGTTTGAAGTCATGTGAATTGTGAATCAAAACAGTGAGGGACTTAAAACATATTTTAAGGAAGAATTTTATGTTTTGCAAGTATTGTCAAGGAAAAAGATATTATTTATTTATAAACATTTTAAATGTATTTACATTGATATATTTGCAGTTTGATGGAATTATTCAACCTCCAACTAGTTATTTTTATCTAAAAGGTACAATATTTTTACTAATGTTCACATGCAGATGCTGAAGATTCAATAGTAAAAATAATAACTTATCAACTTAAAATCAATATTATAAACCATCCACAAAATAACATGAATGGATAATGCAATGGTTCTAATTACATTACTAAAAATAGTCTTCAAAAAGCTGATGAACTATAAAGCGATACAAGAAGGATGGTAAATAAAACAAAACAGTACTGGTTTGGGGTCTAGCCGCTACTTTAGCGACAGGAGCGGCGGGTTTCTTGGCCGAGGCGTGGCCCCGGGGCGCGGACGAGCCACCGTGGCCCATCGGCAGGCCTTCGCGCTGCGCCACTGCGTCATACTCCATGCCTCCATAGTTGGCATCAAAGAACTTCTTGAACCATTGCAAAAACTCAAAGTTATCTTGAAAACGACCCTTCACCAGTTTGTCAATTGGTACTATCTACAAAAGAAAAAGTGAAGTAAATAAAACAGAATCAAAAAGTGCTCGCTACCTAGAGGACGAGATCTCAACGTTTAGAAATAGATGGTATGTTGCATTCATGCAATGGTAGGATGTTTCAGAGTGATATGAGGTGTGGAGTGATGATGCGTACTGCCAGACTGGTGTTGGGGCACGGCTCGGCGGACCCTGGGCGCAGGCGGAGCTACAGCCACAGCCCCGCATAATGGAACACCAGACTCGCAAGCTCCAGAACCGATTGTGAAGCCTCCGCGAGCATCGAACGCGTCATACTCTCGCCCATCATAGTTTGCATCGAAAAACTTTTTAAACCATTGTAAAAATTCAAAGTTGTCTTGAAACCTCCCCTTAATCAGCTTGTCCACAGGGATTACCTATAAAGTTACATTTGAACCAGTATTTTGTTTATGAGCCTGGGAATTTCTAAACAAAATAGATGTTGGATTATTATGTCTATATATACTAATATTTGGACAGTTATTAGCTCTCAACTAACTAGACTAGCTTGGTGAACTATTCTATAAAATGACATTCAAACGGATTCAATTGCATTAATACATAATTGTGTAACTATTAAAATTGATTGGCAAAGGTAGTACTACGAAATGTTACAAAGACATGAATATTGGTATAATTAAAATTAGATTTAAGAAAATGTTAATTGACAAATGTTGACAAATGATATTAATGATTTTTTAGATGACAAATTTTAATTTTGACACGCCTCTGTTATATTAATTTGCACACCGATATGTTTCGGTCAAGCATGTTGTTACAATATTTAAAACTTTTGATCTTGCATGTAAATGTAACCTTGTGTAGGTTACATTGTTGTAATGGTAATACATTGGTTGTTGTAATACATTGGTTAAATGTTTTAAGCAAATAAATTATCTTTATCTACTTATGTTTCAAAAACAACAAATTTCAAGGACTAGTTGCATTTATCTCATAGAGGCTTGGTGGAAAGTTTTTGTGGCGGATTAGATTTTATTGCAAAGATATAGATATAAAACTGATAGATAACAGTGATAGTGCACTGAATAAGATAATTCCGAGAATATAAATGACTTTCGTAGCAGACAGAGCACTGAACATGTGTTATTACATCTGTATAACAAATTGGGTGTACAAAACATTAATGATATTAATGTAAACAATAATGTATTGAGCACTATTGTATCAGAAGCAGGAGGCTTACCTTGTCAACACCCATTTTTTTGAAGGCTGCCTGTAATACTTTGAAATTTTGAATGTACTCATGTTCCAGATTTGTCTTGAACTTGATTCTTTTCATGGGCACACTGCCGGGGAAGAGCATGTCCATGAATTGACAGTAAGCGGCGCCTGTGCACAATTCCTCTATCTTCGCGAAGTTGGACTGCAGACAATCATTCACCCACGCCAACATGTCATGTCGTGATAAATTCTCAGAGGTCACATTTGTGGAATACACATTCACCGCCATTTTCGCAGCTTCTTTGAAATACTCTAAAAAATATTAACAAAGTCAGAACTGAATTTCATATGACCGGCTCGCAACTATGAGGAATGCGGTATGGAAAAAAGAAAGCCGATCTAAAAATAGGTCGGGGCTTAGCCGCAAAGTACCCCAAAACAACTGTGCACTATAGGGGTATCTATAAGCCAGTGAAAAATCTGGTAAATATAGTTATACAATGGCTATGTTACTGCAAAATATAACAGTAAAAGTTTACAAAAGCGGATGTGCTGATACCGAAAGACGACTCATCGAGTCTACGAGCTCGAAGTGTGAACCTTTATTTTGGTTAATTATACTGCAAAGATAGAACAGTAAACAAATTACCTTAGTTATTTGGGTTCCCGGATTAAAACTTTTCACAATTTTGCCTAGAATGCTGAGTAAATTACAGGTTTTTTGTCAAAATTACTCGCCTTTTCTCTACTATCCGTAATTCCATAGACAAAGTAAACTGTTTTTAGCAGGGAGGAAAAAAGCTGTTTGAGTTTGTTTGTGGGCTTGATTGATTTGTCATTATTTAGCTCGAGTGAAAAAAGGATAAAAGTAACAAAAAAAAATTGGTAAGTATGTTTATTGCCTTTTTAATAATTTTCATAAGTCTTTAAAATATAAATAAATAAACATAGACATCTTCTTCAAAACACCGTCAGGTAACAGTACTGATTAAAATAAAATGGTACCTAAGTATGTACTCGCTACCTACTCGACTAAAATACAAGCCTAGTCTAGTCCGAAGAACTAGGCTTTTGAGCCAGACAAGCAGCCCCCTTAACATCTTTTTTTTTTACACAAAAAGAAAAAAAAAGAAAAGGGCTTTGTCGCTGAGCGACTATACCGCCCAATCCATAGATTTAGCATGGTACCTTTTTGGTACATCTACACTAATATTATAAAGAGGAAACATTTGTTTGTTTGTTTGTTTGTTTGTTTGAATTGAATAGGCTTCGAAACTACTGGACCGATTTGAAAAATTCTTTCACCATTAGAATCCTACATTATCTGTGATGAACATAGGCTATAAATTATTTTCAAAAAAAATAGAGATCCTTATGAAAATTGCAATAATGTAACCAAAGGTGTAAAAATTTTGAACATAAAATTCTTCATATCGCGTGCGCTGCAAAAACTGTTGATGATAGAACAAAAAAATGTTCTACAATATTAAAGAACGTATCAATATCTACAAAAAAGTCAGCGATAGCATATGTCCAACTTTTATGGTTGTGTCAGAATAACAACTTTTATAATTTAAAAAGTGAATAAAAATGCCGACGAAAAGCAGACCACGTTATTCTTATTTTGGTATTTATTCTTATCCAAATAAATTCCTTCGTAGTAAAGGCTGTTTCAGTACCCGTCGATTACTTTTTGAATGATTGAAATCGGACATTTTATTCAAAAGTTATCATGAGTTTAAAAATGTAAGATACATCGCGACCACAGAATAAATATCAGTTAGTACGGTAGGACAAGTGTCTGGGATTTTTAACACAGGTAACGGGATATTAACCATGATTAATACCATAGATACTATTGATCATGGCGTATGCAACTGCGCCGAAATATCGGGAAACTCAAAAACATTAAATCATGGTAAATATCCCGTTAACTGTGTTAAAAATGTTGAAAACCATGATAGTTTAAAAAGTGTCTGGGACTAAGGAATGGGAGAGGGGAATGGTAATATATCAATGAAATATATATGGGAGGTAGGGGAGCATTGGGCAGTAGGGAGGTTTGGACACCCCCGTGTCATGTCGGCCATAAACCATCATGCCTATCGTCAAATCGGATTTTGATCAGTTAGAATTGACCATGTATAGGGGTGGATTGGCATGATGGTGTATGGCCGGCATAACACGGGGATTTGCCGGTGGTGTCCAAACCTGCCTTACTGCCCAATACTCCCCTACCTACCTTAGACCTTACCTACATATTAACCTCTAAACTTTAAAGGATAATACATCCCGCTCCGGGACCGCCATGTTGTTATTAAATTTTTGTTAAATACCTATAATAAACCCGTGCGAAGCCGGGGCGGACAGCTAGTCCAATATATATGGCCCAATCCATAGATTTAGCATGGTACCTTTTTGGTACAGATATATATGGCCCAATCAATAACGTCTTAGCTTCCTTCTTCTTCTCTCTCACTTCACTTCTTTTTATTCCTTCTTCTTCTTTTTATTAATGGCAACTAACTGTAAACTGTATAACTCTGCCAATGTCAAGTATCTTCACTTCTGAAATATGTATTATGTCACGTCAATTAGATTTTGAAAAAACATGGCGGCTTGTCATTTCAAAACTCCAACGGAAATCTTTCGTCAAATGAGAAATCTTCTTGAATACTTCCCCATTCCATTTACCAAATCTCCTGTTACGTAATCCTAGGCTTCATTAGTAGAATGCCACCGAAATTACATAATAAAACCTAGTAAAACACGAGAAAAGTAGATAAAATAGCAGAGCCACTAGCTCCTTCAAAAATGGCGAAAGAACTCCGGAGAATAGATAAAAATGACAGTTATGACATTAGAGTGTGCTAGAGTAGAGAGAGTTTTATGCTACGTTTATACTATCGTCATGCCACTGCTCATGCCGCTGCCGGAAATATTTCCCAAAATACTTATTATTATTATTTATTTATCTAAACATAAAAGAAAAGGGCTTTGTCGCTGAGCGACTATACCGCCCAATCGGTAACATCTGGTCAGTCTCTGCGGCAATATCGACGCGAGTGGGGTGTTCACACTATGCCCTCATACTCATTTATTGATCAACTTGCAAACATGAATGACGTCGCTTTTCTTGGTGCGACAGCATTGTCTGCTTAGTTTAAGTCATTATATAAGTGTTTTAAATACTTCTTCGATGTTAATCTTCTATTGGAATATATTACAAATTCATACGGATGCGATTCCACACATCTCATACACTAATATACTTAAATGTATGGTTTTTAGCATGAGGATTAATTGAGGATATCATAAATTAACCGCTCAATTTCACAAAGTTATAAAATTGTTATGGTTTGATCATTATTTCATACATAAATTACTTAACTTCGGGCAGCAAGTGAGGCATAATGTAAACACTCACACGGGGGGTAAGCCATACCCCCCGTTTACACTATGCCCTGTTGGGCAGGGAAGTGAGCAGGGAAGTGGGCAGCGCGAGTATGTAAATAGGTTACTCGCGCTGTCACTGCTCATGCCACAGCCACTGCCCGCTGCTCCCTCGATTGTCGGTTTTTCGGGCGAAAGTCAAAGGAAGGCAGCGCGAGCACGAGTGAGTGTTTACATTATGCCTCACTTGCTGCCCGAAGTTAAGTAATTTATGTATGAAATAATGATCAAACCATAACAATTTTAGAACTTTGTGAAATTGAGCGGTTAATTTATGATATTCCTCAATTAATCCTTATGCTAAAAACCATACATTGAAGTATATTAGTGTATGAGATGTGTGGAATCGCATCCGTATGAATTTGTAAAATATTCCAATAGAAGATTAACATCGAAGAAGTATTTAAAACACTTATATAATGACTTAAACTAAGCAGACAATGCTGTCGCACCAAGAAAAGCGACGTCATTTATGTTTCAAAGTTGATCAGGGACTTATTTCACCATTTTTGAAGGAACTAGTTAGTGGCTCTGCTTTTTTATTTAGTTTTCTCGTGTTTTACTAGGTTTTATTGTGTAATTTCGGTGGCATTTTACTAATGAAGGTTTTGAAATGTAACAGGAGATTTGGCAAATGGAATGGGGGAATATTCAAGAAGTTTTCTCATTTGACGAAATATTTCCGTTGGAGTTTTGAAAAAACAAGCCGCCATGTTTTTTCAATTGACTCAAATTGACGTGACGTAATACATATTCTAAAGAAAGATTTGAAGTGAAAAGAAGAAGAAGGAATAAAAGAAGAAGAAAAAGAAACCAATAAGTGAAGTGAAACCATAAAGAATATGAAGACCTAGACCTAGATGATGTTTATTACCGATTGGGCGATATAGTCGCTCAGCGACAAAGCCCTTTCTTTTGTGAATAAATAATAATAATAATAAAAGTTGATCAATAAATGAGTATGAGGGCATAGTGTGAACACCCCACTCGCGTCGATATTGCCGCAGAAGTATTTTGGGAAATATTTCCGGCAGCGGCATGAGCAGTGGCATGACGATAGTATAAACGTAGCATAAGGTTTTAGGTAAGCGGCTCAAGTTTGGACTCAAGCACGGGGCTCAAGCTCTCTATGGGCTCAAGCAAGGACCAAAGTTGTCTATGGAGGTCGGAGGACGGCAACACTTTTTCTGAGGAGCTACCTGGAGCTACCAAAGCATAGAATCAAAGGGGCAAAGATTTCCGTCACAGATTAAGTAGAGATGATTTCCGTTCCGATGAATATTTCCGTTGGAGTTTTGAAAGGACAAGCAAGCCGCCATGTTTTTTCAATTGACTCAAATTGACGTGACTTATGTAATACATATTTGAAGATTTGAAGTGAAGTCATCAAGGTGAAAAGAAGAAGAAGGAATAAAAGAAGAAGAAGAAGAAACCAATAAGTGATGTGAAACCATGTAGAATATGAAGACCTATATGATGAAGACTAAGATGTTTGTTACCGATTGGGCGATAAAGTCGCTCAGCGACAAAGCCCTTTTTTTTTGTAAATAAATAATAATAATAATAATAATAAGGCAACTCGGCAACTCCGGCAATTCACACGTCTTGTCCGACTCCGATTGTCTGCAGGCAACTTCTTAGCATTCAACGCATTTCCGGTCGCTTACATTTTAACTCGCTACGCGTTTTTTATTTGTCGCGGCTGTCAGCCGCGTCCTATAGTTTGTTTCTTTATAGCTTATCTCGTCCATTCTAGTTTATCTGAGGTCACAAGACAACCATAGTCATCTAGAGTCTGGCAAATGAAAGTAGACCCTGAAAAATCGCGGTAAATTCAAAAAATATAAGCGTGGCAACCCATTAATTATAAGGACATTTGGAAGAACACAACTTGATACTTGGTTATTATTTTAAACATAGTGCTAGAAAATTTACCCTGCAGAAATTTTAAATATTCTTACATATTTTACTATTTTTTTGTTGTTGCCACGCTTATATTTTTTGAATTTGCCGCGATTTTTCAGGGTCTACTTTCGTTTGCCAGACTCTAGTCAGTTTGATCCATAGAGTAGAGATGTTTGATCCTCGGGCGTCTCATATATATCTCTATGGCCATCTCTCTCTCTCTCTCTTGTTTGTTTGTTTTGTTGATTATTTCAAATTAGTTGTCTTGTCAGTCAAGCACAAGTCTGTGTTGTGTTGGTCGGATTGGTTGTGGTGTGTGTGCATGTTTTGCGCAACAAAGAAAGACTGTTGTGTTGAAGTGCGCTCGGAAAGTCGGAAAGCTCGGAATAATGTTGTTCTGTCTGGTCTGTCTGTGATTGCGCCAAAGAGAATTTAACCACTACGTTTATATTGTGCGTGAGTGCGCAATGAGAATTGGTCGTGTTTTTTACCTACTTATTTAAAAAACTCATCACCTTCTCGAGGTAGGTAATTACTAAGGAAAATAATTTACTTAGAGCTAATTATTGATCTGGAGCTAATACGAACTCTTTCACCATTCAGTAGATAAAAAAACCTTAGGTTAAAATTCTTAATTTTTTCAGCAATAGCAAAAAATGACCCAAGATGAGGAACAACAGCCTGATGTTCAAAATGCTCCCACAGAGAATTTTGCAGTGGAAATATCTACAACACCATCCCCACCATTTAGAATAACAGTGGAATTTCCATTGTTTATTTCCATTTTGAATGCAGCTCTTTGTAGTAAGTATAAAAAATACATTAGGTAAGTAGGTATTTACCTAGACCTACATTCGAGCCCCGTCTTTTTAAGTTGTTAAGTATAAACTTTTTCATACATTCATAATTATGAACAAAGTAGGTACCTACTACCTACTATGGTACAGTTCGCCCAACGGATCTAGGCATTCGTGAAGTTAGCCATCCGTTGGAAGAACTGTACCTAGGTAGATATTCCTAAAACAAAATACTCTATAAAATAAGGAACATTACCTATAACTAAGTAAATTATTTACTAAATAAGGTATACAAATTCACAGGTGCAGCAATAAGCAACATCTTATTATATCGGACATGCGTCCATGCACTGCATCATCCAAAAGAAGATTGCATAGGATTTCTGTCTCCCCTTAAAACCAACCAGACCAGTGGCATTGAAAAGGAGGTGCAGAAGTACACCACATTTGTGTCTACAGTAAGAAGTGTAATAGAGTCAGTAGCTCCGGCTTTTCTGTCTCTATTTTTAGCAGTCTGGTCTGATACTCATGGGAGAAAACCATTGATTGTATGGCCCTTAATGGGTAAGTAGTTTTTATAAAATGTATTATCTCGGCAGTAGAAAAAGCTTCTTGAGGTCTTCAATCTTCATCATCATCCACAGAAAATAATATATCACTACTGGGTTACCCCTTTGTGAACATTTTGATGTAAAACAGTCAGTAAACGTCAGAAAAACGATAGCTTATAATATTCATGCTATAACATAATATATATAATATTCTGTAATGGAAGAGCGAGACGTCCTAATACAGGTATTTTCATTTCATACTTAAAAGGAGGTCTCAAACCCATGTAACTAAAGTAGATTAAGTTACTGAAATAAATATATTTGATTTGATTTGATTTGAATATATTGTATGAGTAGAATGACCTAGTTTGCCCATCCACTTCATTGTACCATTGAAATTCTGTTTATTTAGTGCATCTAAGTGATTTTTTATTTATTCTACCTACTGCATCGTTTAATTGTCACATTCTTCTATGGTAAAGCAGGGAAGGTACCACATACCTACCCAAGTTAAGATAGATAAGATAAGATAAAATAGTTTATTTTGTGCCACACAGAAAAAAAAAACAATAAATTACACAGAATGAAGTAATAACATAAATGACAACAAAATTGGCCGCCACTCAGCATATTGTTATAGTAGTTTATGTAACAAGTAGATACATTATTTACTAACCCATTTTAAAGGTACCTAAACTTACTCTGAATGATATGACATTTAAACTTATACTCTGAATGGAATATATATAACAGGATATGTCGGACATTTTGTATTTTGGACATTTAGTTGTGCAAAGGTTATTTTGTAATCATTGTTATTCTCAAAATGAAGTCTGTATCATAATGTAATGTAGTACATATACATGATTATTGATGAGTATACATGAGATTGAGTGTCTAAGTACTATAACAGTGTTTAGACAGCAAAAGTCATAGTAGCTAGACGGTAGATAATCAATGCTATAATTATAGCTGTAGATTAGATACCTACCTACCTAGGTATAAGTAATTAAGTAAAGAAGTATACTTAGGTACAACAATACGAACGTAGGTAGGTACCTACCTACACTAAAATTAACCATAATGAATGAAGGTCAAAGATAATCAATGCAGCTAAAAATGTTACTTGTTGTATGGTCTCATCATTAGTCATTTGTTATTTTGAATTTAAAAACATACTTTTGTTTCAGGCTTATCAATTTCCGCCATGTGTATGGTGATATACAGTATGCTGGATAACCTTGGTCCCTGGTGGTATATTCTGACTATAATACCTTACTCCTTATCTGGAGGTTTTACTGTACTCTTCACTGGAGCATATTGCTACATAAGCGACATCACTTCGGAGGGCAACCGATCTATTAGGTAATAGCACAGTTTGCGTGTGCAAATTTTGTTATTCTCGCAGGTAAATAATTGCTCGATAATGCTATTGTAGATAATGATAGTAGTCACGTAATATCATGCTTTCGGAAAATCTGAAAAAATATGTTTGACAAAATACCTACATGTTTTACTAAGAGTAGGGTAGGTACCTAGTAGTTAGTTTAAAAGCTACATTGATTCCTAGTCTAGAGTATACATATAAAGCTGCTTTTACGCTAAGCCTCATCGCATCGCAAACGCACCGTATACTTTGTGAGGGTGTTCATTCCAGAATGACAATGATGGAAGCCGCAGTGGGACTTGGAAGCGTTATAGGTTCAATATCCAGCTCGTACATATTGAGAGCAGTAGGTAATGTGTACCTACTGCTGATTGCTGCGACTTTGAACGTCATTGCGTACGCGTATACTAACGTTTGGATTAAGGAATCTCTGACAGGGGCTATAAAGGTACGTAACGATACTATCTGTATTCTGTGACGAAACCTACTCGTGGTGTGTGATACAGACAGGTCACTAACAGCAAAGTCGGGGCGACGTCGAGGCGTCGCGACGCGACGAGGCGCGCGCTAAATTGACGTGTGCTAAGTCAAATGCTACGTTTATACTATCGTCATGCCACTGCCGGAAATATTTCCCAAAATACTTCTGCGGCAATATCGACGCGAGTGGGGTGCTCACACTATGCCCTCATACTCATTTATTGATCAACTTTCAAACATAAATGACGTCGCTTTTCGTGGTGCGACAGCATTGTCTGCTTAGTTTAAGTCATTATATAAGTGTTTTAAATACTGCTTCGATGTTAATCTTCTATTGGAATATTTTACAAATTCATACGGATGCGATTCCACACATCTCATACACTAATATACATAAATGTATGGTATTTAGCATGAGGATTAATTGAGGATATCATAAATTAACCGCTCAATTTCACAAAGTTCTAAAATTGTTATGGTTTGATCATTATTTCATACATAAATTACTTAACTTCGGGCAGCAAGTGAGGCATAATGTAAACACTCATTCGTGCTCGCGCTGCCTTCCTTTGACTTCCGCCCGAAAAACCGACAATCGAGGGAGCAGCGGGCAGTGGCAGTGGCATGAGCAGTGACAGCGCGAGTAACCTATTTACATACTCGCGCTGCCCACTTCCCTGCTCACTTCCCTTCCCAACAGGCGATAGTGTAAACGGGGGGCGTCGAGGCGGCGGCGGCGTGTATGTCTTGTTTCATTCATTCAACATGATTGTCATCTTCAAAAAATCTGTAGAGAGACAGGTGATTAGGAGTCGCGGAAGAGGCGCGCGCCTCACCCGCGCCGCGCCCCCGCCTCGAAGAGTCGAGTGAGGATTAATATTAATTAATAAATTAATTATAATTAATAAATTAATTATAATTAATAAATTAATTATACCATATGTTTGTTGGTGGACTGTATTTTGGGGTGCTGGTTTGATGGTGAATATAAACACGTAGGTAGGGCGAGTTCACTGAGTTTATTTAACTTTCTGTTACGTACAGTTGCAAGGGTTTCTACATAGTTTTTTTTTTATTTTTTTTTTGCACAAAATAAACTATTTTATCTTATCTTATCTTAAACTGCTTGGTTTTGTAGTAAAACACGACAGCATCGCTACAAAAAGAAGGCGTAGGCAAACGCCCTTCAAAGTTGTCATGTCATGCACGTGTTCATAAACGGCTCCTAACTTAGAACATCGATGATCAACACAATACATTTGGTCGGCGTCAAATATACAAAGATTATAGACGGTAGTATATCTGGGCATGAATCATAAAACGATTTTTAAAAATAAAGTAAAAATCATGAGTAACTTAAATACGTACCTTACAATGAACAAAAACTTTTAAAGCTAAACTATACTTAGGTATTTTAAAGAATGACTAATAAACCACAAAGAATCCGGTCGATGTTAACGTTTTCACAAACAAATATAAATCACGAGTACCATAAAGTAACTAAATGAGTACAAAGAGCAAAAACTCTTGGAAATAAATTACTTACATAAAACTAAACTGACCACCCCAGATAATATAATACGTGACCACAAAGAAACCGGTCCCTATCCGCATGAGCAAATTACCTACATTATTATGAAAAGTAACTCGGATGCAGAAACAGGACCCTTTTTCCCGGTTTCAATGTCGCATAGTCGGCGAATCTCGGTTTCATAGTCGGTCACAATTGTTTAGCACGTAGAATTACCTAACAAAAACAAAATAATGGCAGTTTTAGTTTTGGTTGTCAGCTTACCACTCTTCTTCTTTGAGACTAGCCTACACACAAAACTAAAGAAGGAAAAGTAGGATGTTTTTAATACGTAGGTACTTACCTAAGATTGCCCGCTTTTGGTTCACATAAACACTTTGTTTAAGTAGGTACTTAATTTGACGAATGAAACTAAGATAATTCACGTAAATTGCGGTTCAATGATGCAGTAAAAATAGAATGCCGTTAAACTTGACTCGAATAGTTCACTTGTTAAGTTTGTAAGCGCGCGGCTTCGCTCGCGTGGTACCAACATTTTGAATAGCCTATATGCTATTCCAGGTCACTATCAACGCCTATTCCAAGTTTCATCCAAATCGGTTCACTGGTTTAGGCGTGATTGAAACACAAACATACAAACATCTAAACAAACTCACAAACTTTCAGCTGGATAGTGGGATTATATTTTTCTAGCACCTAGTCAATAGAGATTAACCTAGAGACGTACAAACAATATCTAATTTTATGGTTTTGCCATATTGTATCAAGAGCACTGGTGGTCTAGTGGTAGTGGCCCCGCCTTCTAATCGTAAGGCCGTGGGTTCAATCTTTCAAAATTTTCTGCCGAAAAAACTTATGTGCACTATGCCAGTACTCTCAAACGGCGAAGGAAAACATCGTGAGGAAACCGGCATGTCCGAAACTTTCGAGTTCGAAAACATATGTCAAGTGCACGAAAGGAGCCTCTTTGATGCGCATTTAAAATCCTTTCACCACACTTGGTTCGAAAGAACTAGTGACACGATAAGAAGCCATAGAACAAAAAAACATTATAAATACATACCTAAGGTTTGAATGATAAAACAATGCTTAGATAAGAATACCTTATCAACAGATGTGTTTTGAAAGATGATAGCTGGTACAGTGTGCTAATTAGAACTAGATTTTTCATAATAATTATTTTCAGTTAAAAAATAAAAAAAAAACGTATAAAGTTGGGTGCTTTTTCTCAATTTTGAACAAGCTTAACAAGAAGTTAATTGAACTTTTTATGTTAGGTAGGTAGGTACCTACTTACTTTAGGTATTATTTCTGGATATATAAAAACTGGTACGACTGGTTCCCATACAAATTTATGCAAAATGCTTAGTAAAGAATCGAATGTTTTCCGAAGAAAGGTCAAGAAAATAAATAAGTATTTGATTTGTCACACAAACTATTGTACCTTACTTGAGTAAACAGAGGTTACTTTTGTAACATAGTTTTCTAGGTTGATATAATTGCATCTATGTTTTCTATTTCAGGGAAGCTTCTTCAGCGTGTTAGATTTTCTTCTTGTAAAGGAAATGGTACGAGAATGTTTCAAACGCCGTCCTAACAACGGAAGAGCCCAGATTCTTCTGATCACTATCGCTAACAGCTTATCCATATTTATTTTATACGGCTTGTTGTCTCTAGAATACTTGTATACCAGAGGGAAACTCCATTGGGATATGAGAGATTACACCCTTTACTCGGCGTCAAGCACGACTATTGCTTTTGTGGGTTCTTTTTTTGGAGTAATTGTTGGGCAAAAGTTGTTGGGAATAAGTGACTTAGCATTTGCAATTATAGCTTTCATGTCGACTGCAGTAGACTATTTAGCCAAAACATTGGCTGTGACCTCTTGGCACATGTACTTAGGTAAGACATTCTAATTTTGTTTACATTGTGCGACTTAGAACTACGCAATTAGTTCAATGGCTCGATTCAACACAAACATTCAATCGTTTGAAGAATTAATAAAACTGGTCCTAAAGTTAGATGAAGAAACACCAATTTTTTTATAATGTAGGTTTGATAATAAAAAGATTTGTTTTGTTTCAAAAAACTTGATGTAGGTAGAAATAGCCAAATTGGCAAATAGCCCAGAACAAAAACAAGACTAATTTATGTCCGAAAAAGATGACTGCCATAAAAAAACAACGAAACATACTGAATAATAGCATGTTTTAGACATGAAAAATTGGATTGATCTCTAGCGGCACTGAGCGCTTTGAATGATGTCTTTAATCTATGGGGAGATACATAATTATCATTTCTCTGGACGGAAGACCATAGAAACTCAAGCACTGAGGTCTCCACTGTCACGAATAATAACATCTTTTGATTTCTTTCAGGGTCCGCTTTGGCAATGTTCAGGAACCTATCAGCGCCGCTTCTCCGTTCGATGCTGACAAAGATCTTGCCTGTGACTGACATAGCTAAGGTCTTCGCGCTTATGTCAGCGATCGAAGGCATGTGCCCTCTTATATCACCGGTCATGTATAACTCTTTGTACCAGTTCACGATCTACACTTTCCCTGGTGCTATCTACGTGTTGAGCATTGGCGTTAGTATGATTTGCGTTACATGTGCAGGGTAAGTTATTATTATGTTTTAAGAGTTTGGTTCTCGACAGTGTAATTTCCTCCATTTTGTCTCACCAGTGCGGTCTCTTAAAAACTGGCTCTTATTCATTCTTAGTCTTCCCTTTCTTCAGGGTGTAAAAAGACTGCTATCGAAAACTGAGGGGTTGCAATCAGACCATGATTGTGAACATCTTTAGCGAAAAAAAAAAAACCAAAAAAATTTGACTTAGTTACGTCATTTTATTTTATTCTCTAGTTATTTAATTATTTACTACTAGTACAACATAATAAGGCCATACCTACCTAATAATTTCATTTATAATCGAAAACAAAAATTAAAACTCAAAATCCAGCAATCTACGTATAAAAATGCGCCTAGTAGGTACATACGCTCGACCAGCTGTGTGAGATCGCTTTTCTCCGGATATAATGTTTTTTCGGAAAATCCTTTTGGATTTGGTTGTGTTGGGTTGTGTTTGGGCGCTGTGCCTACCCCTTTCGGCTTTGTTAGACGTCTTTTTAGTTTTACACCCTGTATAGGATCTTACACTACTTATACATTAATGTAATGCAAACCGAACTCCACTTCTCGATAAGTGGTACATAGTACACGTCTTATCTTGGTACTAAGATATTGTATAAGTACCTACTACAGTCTACGAGTAGGTAATTTAAGAGATTGTATGATAAAGCAACGATATTTACAATGACTTCATGTCAATTTTTTAAACTGACCAAACAACATCCATTTATGTTTTCAATTTGTTATTTTGCTGGTTTATTTGTATTAATTTTGAATCCAGTTTCGAACTTCGGATTTAAAATATCTCAATGTTTTCACGACAACGAAATTTATGAGGATAAAGGACACTAAGCCAAGTTATAAAAAAGATTAAACCAAGATTTAATATCAGTCCCTTTTTGGTATTCAAATGAATTTTGGTTTTAAATTATGGTCAGGTTATTAACTGTTATTTTTATTTTCAGAGTGGTGCAGTACTACAGATGGAATATCACATCACGATATCAACGATTGGACGAAATGTAGTGTTCTAATTACATATTTTAATAACCCTTCATGACTATTAAACCATTCGACCAGTACTTAGTAGTAGATAAATGATTTATTTTATGTACCTATTTAGATTTTATAAATATACACAACTATATTAGATAGTATTTGTTTATTTGTGCAAAATGAAAGATGTGCCTTTTATTATAAGTTAGTTGATAAGTTAATGGTGCTAATTTACTGAATTATGTGTTTACACGTAAATAAAATAAGATGCTTAAGAATATGGGTAGTTTTGATTTGAATTCTCCTTCAATAAGTAAGTAATGCATGTACTCCTAAAGATCCCTTAGAAAACATAAAATTAGTCAAAACTTCATGCGATGGTATCCTACCAAGCTTTGAGAAAGTTTTGTAGAAAAAAAAACAGTGGCACACCAGAACAGTGCCGACGGAAGGAAAACTTGAACGAGGTTTCGGTGTATGTGGTTTCGGCAACAGTTCTAAACTTATAAAAAAATATAAAGTGCAAAAAGTTACTGTCCAACTGGGATTTGAGATTACTGTACCTATAGTAAGAGGTTGGTTCGATCAGATCGCGCTATCGTTGCGTTTTGAGAGGCTTTTCTGCGTGGCTCCATATTGCCATTCTTCAATTCACACGACTTCAATAGGCATTTTCGTATTGTGAGATTGGTTGAGTTCTAATAGGATGACCATTGATTGCAAGTTATGTATGTAGTAAGCCAGTGTCATCGCATATAAATCCTTCGTAAATCTGGTAACGTGACTCGCGAGGCGAAATCAATTTTTTCGGTAGATCCCATTTGTACTATGGAACATGACGTAATACGAGTATAACAATTTGAGAAAATATTGTCCCTATTTGTACTATAGAACAGTGTACTTTTTTTCTCAAATTGTTCCATAGAACAAACTAAGTAAGTATTGTTAAACTGCTGTTTTGCTTTTATTTTGCAAAATAAAATATTATGTAGCGAGTAGTTTCATTTTTTTGATAGTGAACTGTTCCTGGTATTAACGTCAGTGATTAATGTCATTTACGTCTTATATATCATGGAAGAATTGGGAAAAGCGATTCCAATTTAGTTCTGTGCATTTACAGACAAATAAAAACAGGAGCAAAAGCTAGTATGTAGTTCTAATTGTACAAATAGGGACAATATTTTTTCAAATTGTTATATTACGTCATGTTCTATAGAACAAATGGGACCTACCGAATTTTTTTACTCATAAAACTGCCTAACGCGCCTACAGAAGTTTTCAAAAATGGCAACCTTCCTTAACCAACGACAAAATTAACAGGCACTTTTTTGGTTGCCTAAATGAAATTTTATATCACGCCAATGGATGTACCAAAAAGGTACTATGCTAAATCTATGACGCCAATAGAGTACCGTTCATAATTGTGCAATGAGACAATATGACGTTCAATCGATTTTTTTATGAAACTGAGCGAAAAAATTTAGTAACTCCTATCTCTACCAAAACGTTATTACAACAAAAAGAACTTGTTCTACCAACTAGTTTTCCAGTGCAAGGGATATAATAAAACCACAGCTTGGTACGCATTCTTTTTTAATCAAAAGTACTTAGAACCAACCAGTGATTACAGTACAAATTAAACTCAATAAAAATGAACAGCAAAACAAAACTAACGGAACAGAGGTAACACTTACAACTACAGATTAGCGCTCAGTTTTTCCAAAACAACGCTTATGACTTACAAATTTTTTGTCAGTCACACTTCAACTGATTTTTTGACCTTTTCGAAAGGTACTTTAACTGCCAAAATATCCCTGCTTTCATTTTTTCATTTTCAAACTAAAATAAGATCTAAAATATGAATTGGTCAAAGTAAATACTATGTTATTTTGAACTTACACTATGGCTTTATGTTATTTTAAGGGCCAGAGCAGATCTGGTGAGAAAATACCAATAGTTTTCATTGAATCTACACTGGCCGTTACTCTACTTAGAATAGTCATCACAGTTTACAACATTTATCATACTAGATGAATTAGTTTGTGTTAATGCTATGTACAATATAATACCTAAGCATATTATGTTTTTGCAATTGATCAATCTCTTAACATACATGTTCTTTGTGAGATTCTAAAAGTTTAATCATTACATCAGTTGTGATACAATGATTGTGTGATGTTACACATAATGAAAAATGGAAAATACCTAAGAAAAAAAATATAAGTACTTTTAGGTCACAGAGCAATCACAGAAAATTATAAAAGCTATGTTGTTGTATTTATCGGAGCTACCAAACCTAAATCACGCACTTAGGCATCCAAATAAAATGAAAAAGAAACAAAACAAAATCTGTTAAATTGACTTACATTAAAAAAATTATAACTAAGTAATTAATGATGCATTTGTACAATTCAATGGGCATTATGCAGTATCTGACGCGTGTATTCATAACTTGTGTACACAACCTTATATTAGCTTACTTTACAATACTTGGTAAAAAAAACTAGTAACAGTCTTTGAGCGAGGATTACTGTAATTAAAATGGCTACTCGTGGAAACAGAGCCTAAACACTCTTTACCAAACAGACGCTGAGAGTCATACTGATAGAAATGAAAGAATATAAAGATACTTACTATCTTTTCGAGTATTATCTTATTTTGTATTACAATAGATATTTTATAAGCAGCAGTCATTTGAAAATTAATAGCATAAGCACCGCACCAATGACGACAAACACAGAACTTAAAAAAATAGTGTCTTTTATACTACTTTCACTTGTGGTATAATCAAATATTTAGACTTACTCATCTACCACTCTTCTTCTACTTCTTGAGCGCCTTGGTTTCCAGAAGCACTGGCGTTATTGAAGTTCTGTAGACAAAGATAAATATTACTACAACTTAATACATCAATATACAAAAATGAATCCCTATATCCCTTGGTCACCCTCATCATCCCTATATCACGCGTGAACGGCTGGACCAATTTCACTAATTTTTTTTTGTTGTGTTTGTTATTGTCAGGAGAAGGTTCTTATGACAGAAAAAGAAAAAAAAAATTGCGCGGAAAAAATGAATCATGCGCAGACGAAGTCGCGCGGGGCAGCTAGTTTATATAATAACTAGCTGTCCGCCCCGGCTTCGCACGGGTTTATTATAGGTATTTAACAAAAATTTAATAACAACATGGCGATCCCGGAGCGGGATGTATGATCCTTTAAAGTTTAGAGGTTAATATGTAGGTAAGGTCTAAGGTAGGTAAGGGAGTATTGGGCAGTAAGGCAGGTTTGGACACCACCGGCAAATCCCCGTGTTATGCCGGCCATACACCATCATGCTAATCCACCATTAGTCATGCCAATCCTCCCCCATTCATGGTCAATTCTAACTGATCAAATTCCGATTTGACGATAGGCATGATGGTTTATGGCCGACATGACACGGGGGTGTCCAAACCTCTCTACTGCCCAATGCTCCCCTACCTCCCATATATATTTCATTGATATATTACCACTCCCTTCCATTCATTCCATAGTTCCCAGACACTTTTTAAACTATCATGGTTTTCAACATTTTTAACACAGTTAACGGGATATTTACCATGATTTAATGTTTTTTGAGTTTCCCGTTATTTCGGCGCAGTTGCATACGCCATGATCAATAGTATCTATGGTATTAATCATGGTTAATATCCCGTTACCTGTGTTAAAAATCCCAGACACTTGTCCTACCCTACTAACTGATATTTATTCTGTGGTCGCGATGTATCTTACATTTTTAAACTCATAAATCCGTAACATCATGACCATCAAGATCATGATCATGAAGATAAAGTCTTGGTTCGTTGAAAAGTTAAGAATAGAAAAGTTGATTTAAAAAAAAACGAAAACAAAAGCCATTCTAAAAAGTCAAAATGTTAATCGACTTTCGTTGCTGACTACACGTAATAACAAAAATTTTCCACACATTCATTTTTCTAAATAGCCATGGTTTTATCCTAATAAGAAGATTTACAACATGAAAGTAACATAAAACTAATGCTGCTCTGAGCCAATGGTTCATGACTAACTTCACAATGGACCTTTAGCCATCAATCTATTAGACTGAAGGAGCTATGTTGATTTCAGTATTGATGTGTATCTTAAACAAATTGAATTGTTAAAACTCCATGTGGAAATTCTTTGTATATTGTGTTGTTTTTAATTTAAATTGTTCTTCAAGCTTATACTTTTACATACCCTTGGTTCATCCCACTGTAGTAAGCGAGACATGGACATCAAAAGAACATGAAGTTTAGCTCAACAGTTACATGTCTATCAAAATATGAGGTGCATGACACAAAAACATGTAAGATCTTACTCGGATATCACTGCCTCCATATTTGTTGCCCTTGTATGTGGCAGTGCCGCCTACTTGCAAGAAGTCGGGTATAGGTTGTTCAGCTTGCTTGAGAATCTTTGCCAAGTCTGCCGCTAAACCATTATCCTGAAAACGAAATGAATTCATTAAATTAAACTAAATGTAATTATTTTTTAATTTATGCTTGGAAGACTGCTTGTAGTTTGATTTATGATGCATTTATTTATACACTGTTATTTTCATAAAAAAATCAAACATATCATTTAATTTGACTTACCTGGTCAGCATCAAAGAAGGAGACAGCCATGCCTCTGTTTCCGACACGCCCAGTTCTTCCAATCCTGTGAACGTATTCATCTATGCTCTTCGGCATGTCGTAGTTTACAACAATATCCACATTTTTAATATCTGTAAAGAATACTCTTTTTAAAAATAATAAACTATTTTAATACTGTCATATTCTCGCGCATAAACAGCCTCAGAAACTTAAAGAGAGGAGGTGAAAAGCTAGTCATTTTATTGAGTTTATTTATAGCAAGAGAAAATGTATACATACCAAGACCACGCGCGGCTACCGCTGTAGCTACGAGCAATAAGTGACGTCCTCTCTTGAAGTTATCAAGTGCTTCCTCCCGCTCCTTCTGCATACGATCGCCGTGGATGGAAGAGGTCAGCATTTGCTGTTCAGACAACATCGCCGCGATGAAGTCCGCGTTACGCTTCGTCTCAACAAATACCAGTATGCGCTTTTTATCTGTAGTAAAAAATATTTTGATGTGAAACTTGAGAAATATAATTTTAGCTGGATGTAAAGACCAATGTTATAATTTTACCATACCATTCTCTTCTACAAGTTTCTTGAGCATATTCTGCTTCTCGTACTTTGAAACCTCATGGAATATTTGTTCGACATCAGAACTGGCGCCACCAACGATTCCAATGGCAACGAACAAGTAGTTGTTCAGGAATCTACCCGCCAAATGTTGGATATCCTCGGGGAATGTTGCGGAGAACATAAGGGTTTGGCGTTCACTCTGTGATAACAAACAAACAGGGTCACGATTTTATCGCCAGAAATCAACTTGGCACCTGCGTGGAAGAAAAATCCTTACAATGAGGTGCCTAGTTAACTTCTGCGTGTTGTATAATACCATAATATAAGGTACTAGCGACCCGCCCCGGCTTCGCACGGGTGCAATGCTGATACTAAATTAAATACACTACAGAAAAACTATGAACGTTGTATATAAAAACATAGCGGCCCGCTCCGACTTTGCACGGGCATAAATAAGCCCTAAAAAATTGGTTAATTTACGACATCACGTTAGAAACCTCTAAAATTAGCAATGTTGCCTTAGTATATGATGCATGTATTATACATATAAACCTTCCTCTTGAATCACTCTATCTATTGGAAAAAACCGCATCAAAATCCGTTGCGTAGTTTTAAAGATTTAAGCGCACATAGGGATATAGGGACAGAAAAGGCGACTTTGTTTTATACTATGTAGTGATGATACCTTTTAGACACAGTTTAACACTAGTTTTTTTCTTATTTCAGGCTATATCTCATATACCTAATCATGGTTGAATTGAAAACAATCATGTTGTGTGTATTGCCTACTCACCATTGGCGTCATAGTGGGATGTTCCATCATTTTCTCGATGCTGCTTAGGAAACCCATGTCCAGCATACGATCTGCCTCGTCGAGTACCACGAAGCGAACGCTAGCGAACGACACGCGGTTCCGATCAACGAAATCCTGGAGACGTCCGGGCGTAGCTACCAGAATGTGACAGCCTCTCTGTAGAAAACAAAGAATTTATGAAGTGTTTGAAGTAAACTATTGAAAAATGCAACTTATTTGTAGGCAAGTGAATGTAAGTTATTGTCCCATTTTAAAGATAACTTACAGAAAGACTATCTCCTTGATGGCGCACAGCTGTGCCTCCATATGCAACGCAAATCTTCAACACAGAACCAAAAGCGAACTTTCGCGCCTCTGTGAATATCTGCAAGGTGAGTTCTCGCGTAGGAGACACTATCACTACCTGGAATTAAGAAATCATCATGTAACCAAGCATGAATATGAAATAACAGATTATTTTGCTATGAATTGAAGACAACAGATACAAAATACAATACCTGTGGGTGAGCACAGCCAAACTGACCAGGCCCCACTACTAACTCGCGAGAATCTTCCAACAAGCAGTTGATGATTGGAATCAAAAATGCTGCCTGTAAACAAATAAATTAATCAGAAAATGTGATGTGTTCTTTAAAATATTCATAGTTTATCTAGAAAATATACTTACGGTTTTACCAGAACCAGTTTGAGCGCATCCCATGAGATCCCTTCCAGCCATGATGATAGGAATAGCGCATTTTTGTATAGGCGTTGGTTTTTTGTAATCAGCCTTTTGTACATTTTCAACTACATATTTTCTCAAATTGGCGTGTTCGAAGCTCTTAATCTTTTCTGGTGGGTTTTCACCAGTTACCTGGAGAACAAAGGCCGCTTTAGACGACATGATAATAGAGAATTGTGCTTTTAAAACACCAGCCATATATCTCAAAGACTTAAATCCAAAATAACATCAAGGGAATAATCCAAAAAAGGAATTAAACAAGATAATTTTTGTTGTTTTACTTACCTTTATCGGCGTATTATCGAACTTATCAAAGTTGACGCCCGTCTGGATATTGGTATTGAAGATCTCCGATTCATCATTGGACGGTTCCGGCGGAACGTAGGTCACTGGCGGCTTCTTGGGTTCTCCATTTTCGTCAAGTTCTACTTCTCTATCTCCATCGTTTCTGTCGCCGCGGTCTCTATCTCCGCCGCCGCCCCTCCCCGCACCGCGGCCGCCGCGTCCCCGACCCCGACCCCGCTCACCACGGTCTCTATCACCACGTTCTTCATCGTCATCGCCTGTAAATAGAACCTTGTTTATAGAAACATTGTTTATATGCCGCTCTCAGATTCATTTTTTCATGCTAGCTTTTCACTGAATAAAATAAATAATTCTGGTCCTACTGAACAAATGATAGACTTTGAGCTAATGTTACACTCAAACATTAGAATTACAGTATGCAGTGCACTTTGATTCAAAGGTTACTATGGTATGGACAGCATGTCATGGAACTACGCTAAAAACTATGCCATCGTTAGCGACTTTAGCTGATGGCAGTATCATAGAACATGAAATGCTACTCACTACCAGTGGATCTTTATCAACTACATTCACCTTTGTTTTTTGAGTTCAACTGATGTTATGTGATCATGCCGATCACATAACATTAAATACTCACCGCCATTGGACTCAAAGTCATTACGGAAGCCACCTCGGCCTCCTCTGCCACCACGACCGCCCCTTCCGCCGCGTCCGCCACGACCGCGCCTGTCGCCATACCCATTGGTCTCCCCACCAAAGTCTGGAATTGATATTATTGATCTAGGCATTCGTGAAGTTAACCGTTTGTCTGCGCAGTGACCGCTTTTTCATACAAATTGTGTTCTGCGTAGACAAACGGCTAACTTCACGATGCCTAGATCCGTTGGGCGAACTGTACACAGAAGAGTGCACACTTTTCAAACCCTACTACCAAACTCCGAGCGCTTATCATGTTCTCTCGCTTGCATACCGGTGACGGCGTTTAACTTGCACGCAAGGCTTGCCAAGCGTGTAAACGTTTTATAAAATACTAGCTGGTACCCGCGACTTCGTCAGCAAAATAACATACTTGAAAACATCTAAATAGAACTGAAATCTGCAAGAATCTTCTGAAACTTTTAAAAATGCAATAATAGCGCTATCTCGACCTCAGCCATAGGTTAGCAACGCCATCTAGTTGCTTTTAACTGGAACTTCCAACTCCCCATACAAACTTTCAACTCTTATTTCACGCCCTCCATGATTAATATAGATTTTTTCTGTCATAAGAACCTTCTCCTGACAATAACAAACACAACAAAAAAAAAGTGAAATCGGTCCAGCCGTTCACGCGTGATGGCGTGACCAAGGGATATAGGGATTCATTTTTATATATAGAGATAACATGAGCAACGGAGTAGGGCATGCAATACCGGGACTTATCTCAATACCGGGATTGAGTTCGGTGCTGGAGCCCAATACCGGAAAACCGGTATAGGATTTTTTTATAAAAAAAGCTAGTTTTGCATATTAAAAGAATAATATTGAATGTAATTCAAGCTAACTTAAGCAAGATTTATTGGACAAAGACATGAAATGGATTACATTAAAATAATAAATAACACAATAATTTGTATTTTTGAGAACATGTAGAAAACGAAGTTGAAGTTGAACCTATGCTTACCTACATAAGAAAAGAAATCAATCAATAAACGACCTGTTCTTAAGCCGCGTTGACACGATCTTAGTATACGATCCAAGTAGCGTAGTAGGCATCAGAGTCCACTCTGTCAGAGTATACTCTGATCGTGTCAACGCGGCTTTACTGACCTTTACCTACATCTGGGTGCTATGCCAGATAAGTCTACTTCAGCTACTTTCACAGCATTATATATTATGTTTACTGAATGTTTCTCCTTAGATTAATTATTTTTAACACAGAACATCTAACATAAACCCAGAAACTTGATTCGTTAAGAGGATTATTTGTTTGTATTAGAAGGAGTAAAATGATACACCCACAGGTCATGAAGAAATGTTTACATATAAAGCAAAAATGTTGTTGCCAAGGGAACAAACCCACTTATGTGTGAGCAGCAAGACTGTTCTAAGAAATTAGGACAATATTTTTTAAACCAACATTTTTATTACCATGCAACACAATCCAAAATTAATTCTGCTAACTGAATGCTACAGCTCCATTTTAATTATGAAAGCTTCTTTGTGGATGGATATGTTAAGTGTAAACAAAAATTGTCAAGTGGATGTTGGGAATAAATCAATGATTCATTCGAGGTTTTCTGGCAGAACACTAAAGGAAACCAACAATAGATTTTCAATTTGATTATGAAGTATATTAGCTGTTTGTCTATGCAATGCTTTTTCTATGCAGTGATTTAGGGTCACTCGCTACGGAATAAGTGTGTTATAATTATAGTAAGAACTTACCATCATCCTTGAATGATTGGAAGCCACGTCCTGCTGACAAGCTGTGGCCATCGTCAACCGAATTGGTGTATGCTGGTTGCTGCACCTGCTATAAATTAGATACCAATTCAACTTGTTCTATTGTTAACTACTCGTCTTTATTAAATTAATTTTCTTATCTTTATTTGTCCTGTCACATGGTTTAACATACTGGTAAATATTTTGTCCCCGGTCTCCCGCAACACAGGCTTGCCTAATGCGGGGACCATCAGTAACTGTCTGATGTACCAACATTTCTAAATGTTATAATTTTGTTATGGTAAAACTGATTTGTATTTGTTACGTTATACTGTAAGTATAGATATTCACGGTACGAACAGGAGTGATACTTATGATTTGTTGTTTTTAACTTGACTACCCTTTATGCTTTATATACATGTATTAGGGGAAGTCTGAAAGTAGCGCTGGGGACGGAAATGTTGAGGAGCAATAGGTTAGCGTGGTATGGGCATGTAATGCAGAGGGATGAAAGTCACGTAACTAAAAGGGTGATGGAAATTAATGTTGATGGATGTACGGGTAGAGGTAGACCAAAGAATAGATAGATAGATTGTGTGAAAGAAGATTAGGTAAGGAGTGGATACGAAGATGAGTGATAGGGGAGAGTGGAGGAAGAGAACATGTTGTGCCGACCCCGCATAAGCGGGATAAGGGCAGGCAAATGATGATGACAATTTCTGATGGGATGCCTCATGCCGATTCTTTACTAGTTGGAAATCATTAATTCTATCAAGAGAGCCATAAATCTTACCACATCTCCAGTATCGTCCCAATCGTCATCCATGACTTCTTTTTAGCTGGAACAAAGGAAACTGCGTCAGAACAATACTTATCAATTTCTCAATGGGTTCTCGAATAATAATAATAATATATACCTACTTATTTCTACGAAGAATTCGCAATGCTGACTCGGAACACGTATTGTGTTGGTTTGATTTGAGTTCAATCAGACAGACTCGAGACAATACGAATAGTCACAGTTACATAGCCCTTTAGTGGTTCGCAGCCTATTTATAACACGAAAAAGATAAGGGACGGTGCGAAACGCAACAGTACGTTGTATGTAATTCAAAAGAATGCAAAAAGCCGGCGTGTCCCGCTCACCGGCTTTTAGCAAACCTTTGCAATATTTACAACACGTGTCGATTGGAATCAACAGTAGAGCACTTAAAACATCAGTAAATAACTTAAACAGTAAAGAAAACTTACTTTAATTGAAGTTGGAGACAAATAACAACTGATGACAAACAAAGACAAACGATACAAATTAAAAAATCTGCCGAGCGCGAGCACTGAGCAGGCGAAAAAGCGAAAATGGCGCCCCTTTTTTTTCTTGAATTCTTGCCGATGATGGCCAGAGAGAAGAGAAGGGAGGGTGGGAGGTGGGGAGGACGGGGAGGACGTAAGAAAGGAAAGGGCAGAACAGGCGGAAGGAGAGGAGTTCTCAAATTTTTGGAATCTATAGACAATTGATGTGGGTAGAGTTTTCTTTCCTCAAAGGTGGTACTTCCAGTGTACAGCTTTTTCAATGCTTCGTGTGTAGTGCAGCTTCACATATTTTCAATGTCAAACAAATTTGACGCCGTCACTGTCATGTCACGCATACAATGAGTGAAAAAAACAAGCTTGACAAAAAAAAAATATCAGTAAAATTCTACGCCACCAAATCAAAGCGCGGTGTGGATATAAATAAACTTTTGAGTGTGTTCTTTCTATTAGTGATACAGCAAATTAAAATACAATCTTGAAAAGATGAACAACTTAGCTACAGGCGGCGGTTATCTATCGCATCGTTTATCAATGCGGGGTTGACTCTTATCTGTTGGCGTCCTCTTGTTTTTATATAGTTCAAGTTCACGATGGCATCAACGGAGGAGCCTGTGAAGGTTTGGGTAGTTACAGACCGTACTCCGAACACTATAAGGTGTTCCAGTGCGACTACAGCTGAGGAGTTGTGTATTATCCTGTGTAAGAAATACAACATACCGCCCCTCACGCGTACATTGTTTGCGTTGCGAGTTAAAGGTTCAGATTACTTCCTGAAAGATAACGCCAGGGTCCTATCTGTCTCCGGCTCACGAGAATACGAGCTGAGGATTCGTTTCAAAGTGAGTACTTATAAATCGTAGGTGCATCATGTAACTGTCAGAACAAATTAACATAACAGTTTTTAAATTATTCGTGTCTTGGCTTTAGGTACCTAGACTGGGCTTATTGATAACTCTAGATGAAACAACTTATGATTACTACTTCCAACAAGCAAGAAATGATGTCAATGAGAACAAAATACCAGAAATCAAATACCCTGAACATAAACAAGAACTACTTGGACTTGGGATCACTGATATGTAAGTTGTAATGTTCACATTATCCTATTAATTAAACCCTCAGGCTGAGAACGACAACTTCCTAAAATGACAACTTCTGAAAACGACAACTTCCGAGAATGTCTATTAAATCAACATAATATTTCTTGCTTTAGGTGTTTGTGTGTTGTGTTATTTGAGTGCCTTCTATTTATTTTACAATGATAAAATAGAGTCATAGGTTATCAGCTCTGCAACAAAACATTTCATAGTGTTTGAATGATTATTATCTTGTTAGGTAGGTAGATATTTCCATAATTGGTATATTTGTAGCGAAAGTATGTTATAATTATAACTTTATTTTCAACACACTTGCTCATAAAGTGGCTCTATGGTCACCGCAATTAGGCACATAATGACACCCATAATCAAACTGTGACTTTTTCATTACAATAACTCACTAGTGAGTAATCGATTTTTTTTTATTTTATTGGTTGAGTTGCTTTGTTCTTTAAAAAGTTTTTATTCAGAAAAAAGATCGTGTTCAATAGAACAAATAAATGAATGTTCCTATTGCTTGCTCATTTCATGCAACTTCTAATTTAAATAGATAATTTTAACTCGTACGTGTTTAATAAATAAAACTTTCACTCAAATATAACTTTTGTTTTCTCTATAATAAAAGAAAACTTTAAATTCCCCATTTTGTACGTGGCAGAATAGGCCGCAAACCCTATGCGCGGCGCGGAAATATAGTCTGTGGCCGATCGCAATGCGCGCGCATAGGAAAACTGATTAATTTTTCCCGCAATAGCGAAACATTTTTCACAACTCGTTTTCACTGTTGAAAATGAGTTTTTATTGTTATTTTATTCACAAGTGTGTTGAAAAACGTTGTATGATACACGTGTGTATTGATGATTACCGTCCTCGGTACTGTTAAGAGCCTCGCCTAACGGCTCGGCTCTTAAAAACACCTCGGCGGTAATCACCAATGTTACACACTAGTACCATAATGTACTATTAATTTTGATACTATTTATCCCATCCCACTAATATAATAAAGCTGAAAGTTTGTGAGTTTGTTTAGATGTTTGTATGTTTGTGTTTCAATCATGCCTAAACCAGTGAACCAATTTGGATGAAACTTGGGATAGGCATAGATAGGGACCTGGAATAGCATATAGGCTATTCAAAGTGTTGGTACCACGCGGGCGAAGTAGCGCGCAGTAGCTAGTTACAAATATTCTGAGTTTAACAGCCCATTCAATCCATAGTTTAGAAGTTACTATAATATATAAATGCCAATGAAAATGAAATACAAAGATTGTATTTGTATGATCCACATAGTTTTATTTTGTTTGTCCAATATGTCACATACATTGATGAATTCCATAGATTTAATCTTGACATTTGTAGAGTGTAGGTATAACTCATGAACTTCCCTTTCAAAAATTAAACAAAATTTTGAAATCCTGGGAGTATGAAAATGGTTCCATCAAACAATGCAAGTCAAATGCTGACCTATTTAATAAAAAAAAAAAAAAATTATGGATGAGCTGTATATAAGAAAATATTAACACCCTATAATTGAATTGGTTTATTTTATATTTATAAATATTTTTATAATAGTTCACTTACTCAAAATATAACATAATAATGTATGTTTCTTTCAACCATTATTATGTACTTATCTCTATATATAAAAATGAATCCCTATATACCTTGGTCACGCCATCACGCGTGAACGGCTGGACCGATTTCACTATTTTTTATTTTGTTGTGTTTGTTATTGTCAGGAGAAGGTTCTTATGACAAAAAATTGTATACAGGGTGGTCCAGTTTATATGGAAAATTTTATTCCTTGATCCGATTCACTCGAAACTCAGTATAAATTGAAAATCTCCCCCTTAGGGGTTGTGCGAGGCAGTTCCAAAGATCGTTGACAAAACAATGCGCAGACGAAGGCGCGTGTGGGTCAGCTAGTTACATAATAATTAATAAGACACTTTGATACCTTAGTCTAAGTTGATTATGATAGCACAAAGTGTTGCATACAACAATGGACTATAAAAGTTTAATTGATGTTTTTATAAGCAAACAATTGCTCAATTATCATGTGATTGGTAATGACATCTGAAAGTCACACAAAAGGTGGTGTTAAAAAAATATTGAAATAATAAGTAATAAGTAAGAAATGAAAATACTATATTTTTAATATTTTTAATACATTCCTAGCTTATGGAGTTAGAGGTATGTATATATTCAATGTTTGAAGAAATGACAATAGATGTTTTGTTCGATACTCACTGCGGTGCGGAACAAATGTTTGCATAATCTGCAGATATTTGCTTTTTGAGTACTGGATTTCCTCCTATATTACTTGGTGTTGGCCTATAGGTATACAATCCTAGTGTAGGCACGGACCAGTATGTGACTTTTGGGTGTTATTTATTTTGAATTTTTCTTAGGACCCGTGCTATAGCAGAGGAAAAGCTACCCCTAAACGACGTCGTAAGAAACTACAAGAAATATGTTCCTAAAGTGATAGTGAGAAGGCATGGGCCATTCCCCAAGAAATATGCACATGATTACTTGCCGCAACTCTGCTCAGTGGGGCATAACGTCAAGTGAGTACAGATTCGTAAATCGTTCAATTACTTCATCCTGTTCAAAGTGTTATAAATTGGCCGGCAATGAATATGAATTGTTGAGACCAGCGTCAATAAAACTGATTAATGTCTTTGAGATTTTAGTAGATACAAAATTTAAGGTATTTAGGGTAATTAGGGTCAGTGATGCTTTTACATACAAAATAATAATAGTAATTTGTTGGTGGATTTTGTGGATAGTAAGAAACATTTATGTTGACATAAACAACATTATAAAATGTTTTTCGAAAAATGAATTTGAATGACATAGATTCTGAGCACTTTAAAATTCATAAGAATAAGAACTTTATTGAGGACACAGTGTTACATGAAATAATTATATGCTAATTTTCGATAGTAATGTCGGCGGTCTTATCGCTCAAGGCGATTTCTTCCTGACAACCTTATTCTTAGTAATACTAAAGCTAGGTAAATGTAAGACACCCCCCCGATGGATTCCAATCTTGACGCGATGGGGGGACTTAGTAACCGTGGTTTGGTTGGCCCACGGTGAAGAGAAAAGGAATCCCAGTCGGGGACGCCCTGGTGGCGTCTGGCGGGTAGGGTCGCGGGTGAAGAGGCGTGTCGGTGTTTCGTTGCCGCTCGCCCTATCTCCCGCGACCCAACGGTGGCGCACCGTAAGATGCGTCGGCGGCGGGGCCGCAGTGGAAGAGGAGTGTCGGTGTTACGTTGCCGCTCTCCCTGTCCTCTGCGGCCGTTTTTGGAGGCTTCTCCACGCGCACCTCTTTAATTAGAGTGCGCAGTGGACGAAGGGAGCGGAGAGCTCTGGTGGTAAGTAGCGGACGCTAGGTGTGGGGGCACCTTCGTCCGCCTTGCACTACTCACCACTATGCGGGGCCGCCTTAAGGGCGGGGATCGCCAGAGGGGGACTGGACGTAAAGGCTGTGCCGGTTTCCCCCTCCATTCCAGGCGACGCCGGAATGACGCTGGGTCGTTTAGTGGGTATACCGCGAGTCCCCGGGGAGTCCCACATACCCCTCTCGCTTTTCCCCCGGCGGAGGGGATGCGTAAAGCATTTTTCCCAGCGAAAAAAAAAAAAAAAAAAAAAAAGGTAAATGTAAGACAACAGACTACGAAGTTCCGCACTTTGGGTATTCATTATTCACCTAATACAATCATGACCCTGTTTCTTTGATAGTCTTTTACACTAGAATAAGTGATAAAATAACTATAGGTAGCTATTGAGTGTAACTTATCATTTCTTTTACAGTTACGTAAAAAACCTATACCTTCAGCAATTATACGCACTAGCTCCGAACTACTTAGCCGAGGAATACGACAACGTTCTCTGGCAGAATGGCGGTGACGTCATACCTGTACGGATCATCGTAGCGCCATTCCACCCTCACCAACCCGGAATACGGCTTTATAATAACTTGAAGCGGGAGGTGAGGACTCTTTCTATCTCGCTCTGGTTTCACTGATTTGTTTCAAGCGAGAGTGAGAGCCAAACACGTCTGTGTTTGCGAGAATTAAAATCTAATTTCTTTATTTTCCAGTGGTTTCACGTTTGTACAATAGAAGAATTGATATATTTAACGAGAAATGGTGACCATTCTTTGGAAGTATCGAGACGTGGGACTCCATTATTCTTTGAATTCAAGACGAAAGAAATGCTATCATCGTTTATTTCAGTTTGCGACGGTTATTACAGGTTAGAGTCTTTATTGTCTATCATTTATTCTCTTTCAACTAATCCGAATGTAATAGGTGCAAAGGAGATAATTGTTATCATGTAATTACAGGTTAATGGTTAAATGGACATTCAATCTCTCAAAAGATGACGAAACGCCTTCACTAAAAGAACTACAGAGAATAAAATGTCACGGGCCAGTTGGGTAAGCTATTATTATATTGCCTCAAAGTGGTTTGTGGCAAATTTGCTTTAAAAGAGTGTTGAAATACCTTATCTTGTTATATTTCAGAGGAGCATTCTCATATAGAAAATTGGAAGAGAAACGTGGCAAAAAACATGGTTGCTATATCCTAAGACAGTGTCAAGACGAATACAATGTTTACTATTTGGATGCATGTACTAAAAACAGGTAAATACATTATTACAGTTCGCCCAACGGATATAGGCATTCGTGATGTTAGCCGTTTGTCTGCGCTGAACACAATTTTGTATGAAAATGCGTTCACTGCACAGACAAACGGCTAACTTCACGAATGCCTAGATCCGTTGGGCGAAGTGTACGCTTATACCACATTTAATAGTCTTTTTGATTATATTCTTAAGTTTTGATTCAAGAACATATTTACAATGTCTGCATCAGTAGTTAGATTTTTTATTTACCATAATTTTGAACAAGTATAAATAACCGTGTCCGTCGCGGTGTTACCCGTGTTCCCTCGGGAAAGCTTCACTTTCCCGGGATAAAATATAGCCTATGCTCATCAGGGATAATGTAGGATACTAATGGTGAAAGAATTTTTCAAATCGGTCCAGTAGTTTCGGAGCCAAACAAACAAATCTTTCCTCTTTATAATATTAGTGTAGATTTATCCAATGTGAAAAAAACTTAAAACTGTTTACTTACATGTTTTAAAAAATCTTGTAACTTTCAGCACGACAGAGACATATAAGATGGAGTTCAAAGGGCATTGCTATATATTTAACAAGGAGGAGTACTTCACGCTTGAGAGGCTAGTCAGTTGTCATATGAACCCAGAGGGCAGGATCTATCTCAACGAATGTATACCGCCTTCAGAATATGGTATGTATCTGTAAAAGTTTATATTTCTGCTGCTTTTGGTTTATCCATGATCGTTGGGTAATTAAATGTTATTTTGTGCAAAAAAGAGCGCTAAAAAGCTCCTATTAAGTGCTAATCTGATGGTCAGTGTGTTGGAAAATTGCGAGTTTTAGTTTTTTACGGACGCGGTGAGTGTTTTTCTGAATGCAAGCATGGTTTTCTTGGCGATAGCTGTACTGACACTGATAGCAATAAAAAGGGCTTTAAAGTCATTTTATTCAATAAGACCACTATATCACTTCGAATCAAGCAGTGATACTATTCCTGTTCTTCTATGACAAAAAAAAACTTACCTACTACATCTTTACTAGATGATTTGATCTATACTACGCAAGGACATAGGAACCTAGCATACACTCAATGATATGGATTGAATGATAAGGCTTGCTCAGCACCTAAACCTCGAACTCATCCACAATCAAGACATGAATTGAAGTTCAATGTAATAGATCTTTTATAAAATGTACTAACTTTCAGACAAATCGCAACTATTGCTATGTGGCGAGCCGGTGAAGAAAGGTGTGCGGATAGACCAAGCTGAATTGCAGGAAATACTCAAAGACAACAAGAGCCCGCGGTGTTTGCCGAATAAGGATATACTTTTATACATGGGTAAGTATATACCAAATCAAAGAATTTATTCAATAGGATCTTTGTGAATAAAAGAATACATTCCATTAAACCAACACAGCTGTTTAAGGAAAGAGATGAAGGGGCAGACGGAACCTTCATGTAACATGCCATGCCATAGCTATCTTGTTACTGAATGAACTGTGACTTTTTCAATCAGTACATAACTAATAATATATTATGTATCAAATACATGGACATGCCTCTGACTACCCCCTTAGACATCTTCAAAGGATCTGGAATAAGTAACATAAAAAGACCTGAGAGAATGTCTACCGCACCTTGGGGATACAGTCGTGAACCTGTTTACGTTTTTTTTTACCTAACATATACAGAGAGTAGTTTTTAGAAAAGGGTGGTGATGGCCGAGTCCGAGACCATAAGTGTTAGAGAAAAGCCGTCAAAGGAGACATTACCTCGATTTATAAGAAAACACCCTGTGTACAGGTCAAACCTAACACATCTCTTTGGTTTAGGTTCTGAAAAAGTAGGCTCAGAAAATATAACAGCTACTTTCAAAGCTCTATGGAAATTGGACGAGACAAAGAAACTACTGGTAGCTTTTAAAACATTGCAACGGGAGAAAGCTAATGATCATCTTAAGGTAAGTTAACATTTATTTTCACTTAGTGTCCGTGGTCGTTGTGGAAGCGCTCCTGGTCGTGCTTGCTTAGTCTTTCTTGATAGATCGTCGAAGTTAAGCAACGTTCTAAACGGTCCGTAAGTGGATGGTTGACCTTTAAATGTTCGGTCCATCTATTTAAGTAGTTAAGCCTTGACGGAGGCCCTAAAAAGTCGGCCTAAAAAAAGAAAAAAAAAAGCCTTGAGCATCGACGTAGAGTCGCGTGTCTATCGGTCTTTTATCGACTGCATTTCGGAGAGTGTGCACAAGAGCTCCATAAATTAGTTCCGCCATCCCCATTCTTTTATCGGACCAACATGTTCCCCGAAAGACGCCACGTACATGGTTGATATTCCCAGAGTTCGTACAAAGCGTTTTGAGTCCACTTTTTTCATACGCACTGCCAAATTGTGGAACTCATTGCCGGGTACCGTATTTCCCGAAAGGTACAATATAGGGGTCTTTAAATCAAGAGTAAATAGGTTCCTTCTAGGAAAGCATGCTCCATCTTAGACCTCACTACTGCTTAACATCAGGCAGAGGGAGGTCAAATGCTGACCTATTCCATTTAACAAAAATAAAAAAAAAACGCCACCAGAGTTTGCCACTGACTCATACGAACTTACTTAGCACCCGTCACGTTTTCAATAGAATTGTGCAAGCTTTTGAGATCTGAATTTAAGATTCTCTGAAAAATAAGCTACATGTTTATGTAAGTGTGATGTATTTTTTTGAAATCTACATTCAAAAGCTTGTAACTTTTATTTAATTTGCAGGATTTCGTAGATTTAGCTAGCAAATGGGCGTGTGTTCAGTCCAGCTCTATAGTCCGGCTGTATGGAGTGACTCTAAGTTCCCCCACGGCGATGGTACTTGAGTATCTACCCTACGGACCCTTTGACGACTACCTTCGGTGAGTATTTCCAACATAATTGAATTAAGTCATCAATCTATAGTCAACCTTGTATTAAGTATGTTAGAGTTCAAAATATCAGCAGCACGTTGCTATAGGATATCTTTATTACCTTGTAAATAACATAAACAGGGGTAAAATAGTATCTTCCAGATTAACTTTGTAATACATAGTTTTTATAGGATCTCTAGAAACTACGCAAATGTGATATTAATATCGTGTCAAACTTTCGCATATATAATATTCAGAAACAGGCAACTTTACACACAGACACTATCATCAGTAAAGTTTTGAGTATTTTACATCAATTGGGCGAACAAACAGCAGCGAGAGTAAGGTCTCGGGGCGGGTACTCAAAGTATACCGAGTTTTAATAGAGTTGAAAGAAACACCAAATTAAGTGACTAGAAAGATATGGGGGAGACAATTGCCGGAGACGAAATAGACTAAGAAACAAAATATGTTTTTGTAATATGGTCACAATACTTTGCAGAGAGAACGAAGATAAAATAAAGCCACTTCACCTGAAGAAAGTATCAGCTGGTCTAGCACGCGCTCTATGGGATCTTTCCGAAGCAGGCGTTGTACATGGGTATATGCGCTGTAGGAAATTACTAGTGGCCGCTGTTGACTCTGACCGAATCGTGGTGAAACTATCCGGACCTACTCTACGGAACTACACACATCATGAGTGCGTATTGTTTAATTCCTGACACAAAAAAAGATGTTCTATGTAAGTTTAACGTGGTAAAAGAAAAATGGTAAAAGTCTGGAAGTTTTTCGTCACATCTTCGAACCGTTAAAGCTTCGGTCCGGATGCTGCTAGAAAGCTGAATGTAGACTTAACAAATACATCAGCTCTACCGCAAGAAATGTGACTTAACGCCTTAATATACCACAATGTCACACTTCGTCGACCCCTTCCTTGTGTCGTAATGTTATAGTCCCAAACATTATACCTATTTTTATGTTCTTTCAGTGTACATTGGATGCCAGTGGAATTCTTCTCGGACATGAGTTTAGCGAAACGCTCGGTTATGGGCGATATCTGGGCATTCGCCACGACGTTGTGGGAAGTCTTCTCGTACGGACAATCGCCTACGGATACTAACCCTGTTCTAACTGCGAGGGTGAGTTATATTTTCATTAGTTTCCGCAGCTTCGCTGGTACCAATGTTATGTAAAGCCTAGAAATGCTTTTACAGGCTACGATCTACAGCCATGTTTCAACCAAATCGGTTTACTGATAACACTAACATACAAACATATTTAAAAATATAGTAGGATAGTAGAGTTGCCTCTGTCTGCTAATCTTGTTCATCTATTAGACAACGTCTGTAGCGCAGTGAGCGAAGGCCCGCCTGCGCCGTAGAAGGTTGCGGTTTCCATCCCAGCGGCGGGACCAATGTTTGTATGATCTACAAAGATTTTTCGGTGTTTTACATATAATATTTTAATTTTTATATCTTTTTATATATTTTAATATAAAAAGTAGTAGTATATCAGTCATCTAGTACCCATAACACACAAGCTTTGCTTAGTTTGGGGCTAGATAATGCTGTGTTAAATGTCCAGCATTATTTATTTATTAATCTTGTCGGATTATTTGAATGCCTCTCCTTCGAAAATGATCGCTCCTTCAAAATACGAAAATTTCAAAGTACTGTCATCCGCTATTCCGCTATTGAAATAGAAAATGAATGAAAATTTTTGCATTTTAGCGCAGTTTATCATTAATGCCTCGGTCGGGCGGATGATGCGATATCATTGATCCTCCCAAAAGACAAGCAACACTCGCCTGAATAAAGTATGTTTCTTATCAGGTTTACAGTTGACCATTAAGTCATACCCTTTCCTTCCAGAGTTACGAGATGGGTGATAGATTGTTGCGTCCCGCGCGTTGTCCCACGGAGGTGTGGGCGCTCATGCGGCAATGCTGGCAGCCGGACCCGCTGCGACCGCAGGAGATTATGCGAGACATGAACCATATGCTGCATAGAGGTATGTTTTTCTATGTAAATTCTATCTTTCCATACTAATATTATGAATATGAAAGTAACTCTGTTTTATATTACCCTTTCACGCCCAAACCACTGAACAGATTAGGTTAAAATCAGAATGGGTACAGGTTGCATCCCGGGGAAGGATATAGGCTATACTTTTTATCCCGAAAAAAATAAAAAATCCTGAGGAACCGCGCGTTTCTCGACCAGTTTGAAAATACTTTTTCAATAATTCTATTTTTTTTTTGCAGAATACGTCCCAATGCACGATTATGAAGAACCAAAGATTTCTCTAAACCACATGGAGAACACAGACACCGTGTCAAGTGAGTATTCGCATACCCTATAAAACGGTTATGGGGTGTTGCGTTATGTAGCTTTTTAAGAATCTGTATCATCTTCTTCTTCTTCTCAGTCGTCTCACTCTTGACAGAGTGGTCGTGGTCGTCAGGTCGGGAGTTGTGTGGCTCGCTTTACAATTCTGCGCCACTCGTCTCTGATGGTGGTCTTTCTGGTGCACTCATTCAGGGGTCTATCCAGCGCCTCTTTGACTTGGTCCGTCCATCTCATTGGAGATCTTCCTCGTGGCCTTGTACCCTCAATCTTTCCCTGAACCACAAGACGTTCTATGGATTGTTCTCCACGCCGCGACACATGCCCAAAGAACGTGAGGATGCGAGACTGTACGAGAGACGATAGACGCTGCTTGATGCAGAGTTCGTCGAGTATGGATTGATTGGTACGGAACTCTGTCCATGATACTCTAAGCATCCTTCTCCAGCACCACATCTCTAGAGCGTCTATTTTCTTTTTCTCGCTTTCACGGAGGGTCCACGTTTCCGCCGCGTAGAGAAAAATTGGAAATATGAGTTCTCTGACCAGTCGTGTTTTGATTGTCCGGGTGATCGTGTCAGTCGTGTTTTGGTCTGTATCATCTTAATATGTGTAATAAGATCCTTTAGAGATGTTTAAGAGGAGCATTCGCAGACAACGCCCAAATATTAGAAACACACTACGTTTTCCACTAAAGAATGAAATAAATAGTACTCATAAATTTATATTTTTTAGGCGATAGATTTATACCGAGTGAGCTGAGTGACGCGGGAAGCAACAAGTCGCTAATATCTGACAGCAGTGTCCTATCTACGAATGGCACCATGTCTGATTCATATGACAACCCTGTAAGTATTTTTGTTATTCTTCAATTACAGGACTTTTGCTAGACCTTCTACTAATGTTAAGGAGTCGCGTGCGTCTATGCTTCTACGTCTATGCTATTGGCGATGCCCTCGTGTAGAAGATGCATTAGAAAGGAATGAGTGTTGAGATGACGGTTGATAGAGGAGAATGGAAAAAGAACACATTATGTTGTGCCGACCCCACATAATAATAAATAAATAATAAATAAATAATGCTGGACATTTTCACGCAGCATCATCTAGCCTCAAACTAAGCAAAGCTTGTACTATGGGAACCAGATAACCGATATACTACTTATATACTTTTTGTTTGTAAATACATACATATTATACATAGAAACACCCAAATAAATATTTATCCCGGCGGGTATCGAACCCGCAACCTTCTGCGTCCCAAGCGGGTTTTCACCCACAGAGGTCGTCAAACATAATGTGGGACTTGTCCCACATTATGTTTTCTGCCCTTGGGCAGAAAGATGATGATGATTAGCCGGATCCACACCGAACGATCCAACGCGCTCCGATCGCGCGCGGCAGGAACATTATCTATGTATTAAGTTCATGTCGCGCGCGATCGGAACGCGTTGGATCGTTCGGTGTGGATCCGGCTATTGGGAATGTACCCACAATTGACACCGACGTGTTTTTACAGTTCGCGGACAACAAAAGCTCCAACTCGCTAGAAAGTATGAACGCGCTTGCGTACGCGCTGCGCAACGACTTGGGCCGCAGCAGCAGCCTCGCCGGCGGGAACGCACTGGATGACGCGGTCGACGACTGCGCAGGCGCCGCGCCCAGACTCATGGAGTCCATCGTGTCACAGGGGAAGACGTACCTCGTGACTATCACCAAGAAGATAGGCAGTGTAAGTGAAGTTACTGAATATAAAACGATTGTAAAAACGCTATAGAAACGATTCAGACATAGTCATTCGTTTATTAACTGCATAAGCACACATGCACATCAAAACACAGAAAAAACAATACAGCAATCAATAAAAGGAAGATACACGTCTTAGGTACATGTAAAAATAAATACAGGGTGTAATAAAACTACTACCGAAAACTGAGGGGTTGCAATCAGACCATGATTCTAAACTTATTTAGCGAAAAAAAAACGCCAAAAAAAATTGGTACCTAGTTAACTTAGCTATGTCATCTTATGTTATTTTCAGTTATTTACTACTAGGACAACTTAATAATACCATATCTACCTGATAATTTCATTAAAACTCAAAATCCAGCAATCTACGTAAAACAACGCGCCCAGTACATACGCAAACAGTAATCTTCAAACGCTGTTTTCTACGGATATAATGATTTTTTCGGCAAATCTTTTGGATTTAGTTGTGTGTTGGGATGCTGTGCCTACCCCTTTCGGCTTCGGTAGAAGTATTTTTACACCCTGTATAGGTAAAGTAAAACAATAAGGGGAAGTTTCCTAGGATTCAGCACAAACATTTGTGCTAAGAACGAGAGAGAATATTTAACTAACGAATATAAAACTATGATAATGTCTACCGTGCCTTGGGGATACAGTCGTGATCGTGTTTCGTTTCGTAGTTCACGACGACGATGAACCTTGATAAGACAACTTATAATGTTGATAGACTTTGCTTTTATAGTTTCGATTGATGATATAATAATGTAAGGAAAGTTAAAAGAATAGTATTTCTAGGGTAACTACGGGCACGTATTCAAAGGTTGGATGGAGCGCGACAATCAAGAATCTCAGAGAAAGGAGGTGGCCGTGAAGAAACTGACGCGGCAGGCTTCCGAACGAAACGGCACGCTTTATGAAGACTTCAAGAACGAATTGGAGATTATGAAGGTAAACACCAAAGCTTATAGCACCATAATAGTAGTGCTAAAGCTTTGGGGCCATATTAACAATAAATGCGATGACCGACGAGTTCTATCAGAATACAGCACTTTTTTTTGGTCGGCACTTTTGGATTTTGGACCAAAATGGATGATGTCCTTTATGATAATTTTGAATCTAACGAGGATCTTTATATTGATACTCAATATTGCTTCTCGAGATAGCTCAGTTTTTTTTCCTATCTCAGAATGAAGTTAGTTTCCTTGTTAGTTTTGACAATAGTTTAAAATTCTTTAATAGATATATTTGGATAAACGGTATTTTACTGCTATTAAACTAGTTTTATAGGCTAATTTGGATGGCAAACTGGAGGTACCGTCCTGCGACTATCACAACTTTTTTTTTTAATAATTGTTTTTTTTTTCAGTCACTACAACACGTGAACATAGTAGAGATACTCGGTTACTCGTGGGACCATGGTTCAGACGTGCTCATAGTGATGGAGTATTTAGAGGAAGGATCGCTCAATTACTACCTCAAATTCAGCGGCGACAAACTGAGGATATCGCATCTACTCAAATATGCCAAGGACATTGCTACGGTAACTATCCCACTCATATAATAAAGCTGAAAGTTTGTGAGTTTGTTAAGATGTTTGGATATTTGGATGTTTGTATGTTTGTGTTAGGATCAGGCTCAAACGACGAAACAGTTTACAGGGAAATTTGGTAAGGTGAAAGGTATAACTCCAGAATAGCATATAGGCTACTTTTTATCCCGAATACTAAAAACCAAAATAATATGTAAAAGACAACTGAATATTGCATAAAAACTTTAGCAGTACATAACTTTTGACTTTTCAAAATGGCGATGTCATTTCATTATTCTATGCTTAGTTTGTATGACGAAACAATGCGCAGACGAAGTCGCGCCCGGGTCCACTAGTATCAAATTATAAATATGTCACTTTCAACTAACGGGCAAATCTTAGCCCACATTTTCACACCAAATTGTACCTTCGAACTTGAAAACACATTAGATGCTTGTTTTATACAAGCAATTTTAGATTTTTGATAATCTGTAAGAGTCAAATATAAAACTCATCATCCACAGCCTGATTTAGCCCACGGTGTGGGATCAGGGAAAGGGATGTCAGAGGGTCTGATCGGGGGAATTTAAACGAATTTCCCCAAAGTTTTTGAACTGCATTGCAATTTTGTATGGCAAACGAATCTGAAATGGCGACATTTATGTTTTCTCGCTTGCACACTAGTGCTGTTTCTAGTGTGCAAGGGAGAGAACATGATAACCATTTCTCTAAAGAACCAGTTTATACGAAATTGACATGCAATTCAAAAACTGCCAGGAAACAAAAGTTCATTATAACTCCCAAGGACTATATTATGTGACCGTTTTTTAAACTATCCTTATTTTCTCAGGGCATGGACCACGTATCAGCCAAGAACGTCGTCCATCGAGATCTCGCAACGAGGAATATTCTAGTCGTGAACAAATACCACGTGAAAATATCAGATTTTGGACTTGCGAGGATTATACCGAGGGAGGAAGACGCTTATAGACTCAAGACTGCACGACTGTTGCCTGTTAATTGGTGAGTAACTGACTGGTTGATGGCCGATTTCGAAATTAAAGTTGAAGTGAGGATGATTTTGTAAAACTATACTAGCTGTAATACGCAACGAAGTTTATAGTTGACTTGAATCCCGTAAGAGAATCTATGGATTTTGCGTTTCTTTAAAAATATATGCGCATTACACGAGCTTCAAACGGTGAATGAAAACATCGTTAAGAAACTAGTTGGTATTATATTAGGCGGCGATATACATGGACATGCTTGGACATTGAGAGTATGTCTCGTAATTAAGGAGGATACAGTCGGTTTGTTTTGTTTTTGGAACCAAGTTCCTTTTCGGATGGTATCGAGGATGGAGGCTAGAAAAAAAAGCGATCAATTTTACCGTCACGACATATCGCTGTCTCCGTGGAATAAAATGATAACTGCAAAAACACAACTTTACAGGAGAAGCATGTTATCGTTGGTAACTTCACAAATTGTGCAAAATGGTGCGCATAGTAGTGCGCAAAAAAAGATGCGCAGAGTGCGAAAAGTGGTGCACAAGGTGCGCATAATGTTTTGACATTATGCGCACCTTGTGCACCACTTTTGGTTGGAACGAAGTTTGTACATTTGTCATTTTTGAATGACAAATGTACAAACTTCGTTCCAACCAAGTGTTCCACGACACTCACGTACTTTTTTTTGTCTAAATTTATAAAAATAAATTAATATGTTCTCAACATCTTAGCGCAAGCAACTGTACTATAAAGAGTTCATTCATTCATTCAAGAGTTCAATCATTCATTCAATCAGGTACGCGCCAGAATCAGCAGTGGCGCCGTGGCATTTCACTACGAAGAGTGACGTTTGGTCTTATGGCGTCACAGCCTGGGAGATATTTACTCGCGCCAGACAAGAGGTGCCCAAGTTTGACGACGAAAGGCCCAGGGAGCGGGCTTCCTGGTATATATTTAAGCCCCTAACTAAATGATTCATAAAAATGTATATGCGCTTTAACACGAATAAACGGTAAAGGAAAACATCGTTAAGAACACAATATTTGGCGGCGATGCGCTTGAAACCTGTCACGTATGGAATCTTACTAATATAGTAAATCTGAAAGTTTGTGAGTATGTTTGTATGTTTGTGTTTCAATCACGCCTAAATCAGTAAACCGATTTGGATGAAACTTTGGATAGGTGTAGATAGATAGTGACCTGGAATAGCATATGGCTATATAGGCTATTCAAAATGTTGGTACCACGCGAGTGAAGCCACGCGCAGAAGCTAATGCTTAATAAATATGTATTTGGACACGCCTTTAAAACCCTTCAAAAGATCTTGTGTTTTTTTATGTTGTAAAATAAATAAGCATAAAGTCAACTTTACTTTAAGTAAAGTATAAAGTATTTATTTAAGTTTGTTCAAAGAGGGTAGTAACAAAAGCTTACAAAAGACTACTTAAAAAAAAAAAGATATATCCGACCCAGACGGGACCCCTGCCTGGGCCTTGATTTATAATACAGCGGAATGCATTCGGTTCGGAATCGACCGACAGCAACCAATCACAGTGCAGGAATTGATCCGAATTTGACGTTTCCTGTACTGTGATTGGTTACTGTCGGTCCATTCCGAACCGAATGCATTCCGCTGTATTATGAATCAAGGGCCTGTTCTAAATTTTTTTGGGTTTCGAGCTCTGTGTTTAAAAGCTATTTATTAAGAATGCTTCTACGGAACGGTGTAAACTAGGTCGAAGGATTTTTTGAAGCACCTATGCAGTATTAATATACCATGAAAGTGAAGCTGCGCAAGCTATAAGTTCTTACATTTATTTTCTATTGCAGCTTTCAAATCCCAGAAGGCTGTCCCTCGGAAATTTTCCGTCACCTGATGAAAGACTGCTGGAACCTAGAACCGAAACATCGGCCCAAGTTCATTGATCTCGTACTCAAATGCAAACAGTTTATGGACGAGTACAAGTAACGACACTATTGGTTACTTTGGTTTAATTTTAGGCCACTTAGGCCTCCGTAGCTCAAAGATGTCAGCAATTTTAGGACTCGGTTTTTATGTTTAGCTGTAAGCCGATGCCGTAAGACTGCGTAATGATGGCGAATGACCGGTTTCTATAAAAACAAACGCTACGGACAGTAAAATATGATACCAGGCTGTTGTAACTGTTTCTTTGAACTACCAACAGTTTGTTACTAACGGATTGGAGGGTTACCTTCAACGCTCCGTAACTTTTTTTTGCTGGACACTCTGTGGTGTTTCTATATCCATTTTTCAAACGTCAGTGTAGCTGTCAAACCTACCATCCGTTAATAGGTTGAAACTAGTCGTAGGTTTTACCTATGACTGTCCGTTGAATATAGAAACCGGGCATAAAATGCTTAACGAACGAGTATCTTTGGAAGCATAAGAACATCTTGAATGTCGCAAATTTGAAAAGGGGTTTTTTTGACTTTACAAAAAAAAAACTAAGGCCTTTACATCTATATTAGATGATTTATACAGCGTCAGAAGGCTATGCCTACACTTAACGGGACGCTGTAGTGCCTGGGACATTGTTTGAGATGGAATAGGCTTGCCCAGCACCTGAACCATCCTCTCAGCTTAATCACCCTGGCCGGCCTGGCCCACAGGAAACCGTAGCAGATTTGACTTTAGAAAGTACTTGTATACAATCGATGAGATAAACTCTACAGTTTATCTCATCGACAATTACTTAATATTATTAATTATTGATTTACTTCTACAAGTAAGAATGTAAGTAAGCTCTTATATATTTTGGACGACTAGAAGAAGTAAATTAAGTTTATAGAGCATATTGATATTTAATTGACTATAAATGTATATTAAAGACGACATAACCTCATTGTCTTACTTTCTACGTGTAAACATAATATGTTTACACGTTACATTGACGATTATTGCTTTTAGGAGTAACAATATTATTGTTACTCCTAAAAGCAATAATCGTCAATTTAATTAAACTACGGATCTAGGCTTTCGTGAAGTTAGCCGTTTGTCTGCGCTGTGACCACTTTTGCATACAAAATTGTGTTCTGCGCAGACAAACGGCTAACTTCACGAATGCCTAGATCCGTTGGGCGAAATGTAATTTTCATATGTCGAGCGTTGAAGCTGCTGCTGTCATCAACGCGTATTTTTATTGTTTTTGTGGTTCCTCGAAGCATTTGCCTTAGTTTTCTTTATAAGTTTTATGTAAATATCAAGTGATAAGCAATCAAATCATATCTCACTTGAATCTAAGTGTGTTATCGTGCAATCAGTGGTAGGTGTCGTGAGATTACGAAGCTATTTAAATGTTCTCTAGTTTATTTGATATTTAATGGTACTTGCCGAATATTATGTGCTAAATCGAACTTATTTTTAAGGTAATATAGTGAATAAGTAATTTAACTTAATATCTGTTCTGTATCAATGAAGTTTGCTAGTCCTGATTTTGTGTATCGTAAGTTCACATTGTTCAAATCTTGCGCAACGTAAGTTTACAATAAAAATTGGGATTTTATTTTTGATGTGGCTAGTTTAGCTCAATATGATGTATGACTGAATGTATGATGCCCCTTTTCTTGAGTAAGTTGATATCATAACAGCTAATAAAACAATTATGTCAATCTAAAGTTAGTGTAGGATAAAGGCTTTTGACAGTTGGCTAAGCTTGCCTAAACTATAGCTGTTCCATCTCACGAATATGGGTTGGTCTTAATTGTGTGTGTAGATTTGTTCTGTGTGTGTAGGCGATACTGAGCGCTCATTTCATGGAGCGTTTAGATGCATACGTACACAGAAACAACGTGCATGTGCATCTAAAAACACTTAAGACCAACCGAATATCAGAAGCGAGCTTTAACATCGTAATACAAGCTTGCTCTGTCAAATCAAAAGCCGTTATATTTTAATTGTTATGATTATTTAAATATGAAGTTTAAAGTTAATTAAGTTGCGAAATATTCATTGTTCCAATATTAAAAGTTCTTCACTGAATACAATGATACTTAATTGCATTATTTGATTATAAAACCAAAGATGATATTATTAACACTATCCTGAAATGTAGAGATCAATTTATTTTAAGATTTAAAATTTTATGAAGCGTTTATTTTTAATTTTATCTATTACTACTTAAAATTACTATTATGACTATGGTATACTTATAGATATGGAGAAAATATACTATAGTTTGATTAAAGTATGTAGAATTTGATATGATTGTTTTAAGATGACTATGATAAAATATATATTTTTATTAATTGTTTAGAGGAATAGCAACATCTGACACTGTGTTAGGAACAACGCTGGCGATATGACAGTTTTCTCGAATATTTTATCTACCACAATATTCAACTCTATGTAAACTTGAAGATTGGTATACGTCTGTTATGTTATGTTTGCCATGCTCTTTGTTTTAGTGTGCGTAAGCTCATGAGGCGAACTGAGTGTCCTAAGTTTACGCTCACTTAAAAAATGTATAAGTGTGTGCACACATTTTACATTTAGGCGGTTTTACATCAACAAACATAGAATAACTTGGTTCAATATTCGAGATACGTCTGTTATGTCTGCGTTGTTAGGTTCAGAGACTGAGATAGACGAGTCGGTGCTAAGGGAAAATGGCCTTATTTCTTGTATCTGATTTAATAGAATTTAGATTTTGTAACCACTTTAATAAGACACATTTTAGTATCAGACAAGGCTTTTACACTTTGTTCAAATTAAAATGATGCGAATTAAGAACTTTTAACTACGTAATTTATGTTAATAAATTATCTATTCTAACTATATGCGCATATACGGTGTTATGAAAATGACAACTATTAATGAACAAATATGATTTAGTACATAGGTAATAAAAAAATGTCCATGCACTAAACTTGTAATATACCACAAACCGTCTAGTCTATATGTAGCTGTTTTTATGTACTTCATATACTATTATGTATACGCTGGTGTAATCAGAAAAAAAATATCGTAGGTTCTCTTAATTTTTTTAATAGTACCTCACCTCTTTAATTGATCTAAAATTACTTTAATGAAACGTCTTGATGTGGTATTATAATAGTATTAATAATGCCTAGCTGGATAATTCTTAGCCTCTGATTGCCCTAAACAGGCCCAGGGTACAGATAGGAATGAGCGCCTGTTCTTATTTTTGATACAAAAGTACATTTGTTTCAAGAAACAACCAATACTATTCTTGTATTTGAAGTAGCCCCTTTTACGAATATTTTCTGTCTTCACAATAAATCCTCAATCCGTCGAATGTTGAAATAATGTTTTGATCAAATAGCCTAAGTTTTATGTTAGGATGTTGCTGTATATATTAGTTACGTTTTTTTAATGAAATAGGATCGTTTTATTGTAATATTAAGACTGGATAGATGTGTTGTACTTTCGATCAATGTTTATAAAGTTTTTAATGAGATTTACGTAAAAAAACAATGAATTTCTCATACGATACGTATGTTTGTAATAAAGCATGGGTTTATAAATGTTCTGAGAATCTAAGCCGCTGAAACCTATTAGCTCTCATTTGAGTTTAAGCTGAACGCTCTTCATTTAGTTTTCGGATAGGATTATTCTGAAAACCACAGCGCAAATATTATTACGTAATACTGGCCTTTGTGTAGGATTCACTCTAAACGCAACTAAGAATGAAAATGGGTGATGAATATGGTTACATCCACAGAACTATATCTAGTTTTGTGTTTACACCACAGTTACACTAAGCTAAACACGTACCTATTTGTGGTCATGTAATTTGTGGCAATGGATCGAATACTCGAAATCGAATATTTCCCCATTGCGCAACTAAAAATCTTAGTTATTATAACTTTATTGTCAATTCCTAAAAATATCATACTTTGAGAATCGCTCGTGGTCGTGATTGCGTCCCTAGAAGTTCTTGATAGATCGTCGAAGTTAAGCAACGTTCTAACTAAACGGTCCGTGAGTGGATGGGTGAACGCCAGTGGCATTTTAATCTGAGTGCTTCCGTGCTTCGGAGGGCACGTTAAATTATCGGCCCCGGCTCCATGACGGAGGCCTTAAGGCAGCCTAAAAACTCAGTCACTAGAGTTGGCTACTGACTCATCCGAACTCTCTTACTTTCCCTGCTATAGATAGATAGGTAGCTAGTGGCTTTCTGTGCAATGTATAGCAGTCATTTCAACTAGAGATATTATGTAGTTGTAATCTTCCATAGAAGTAAAAAAAATCGCTGTTTGTTAGTCTCGCTAAACCTCAAAAACGGCCAAATCGATTTGGGTGATTCTTTAACAGTCAATACAATTTCCTTCTAGGAAAGCATGCTCTATCTTAGACCTCACTACTGCTTAACATCAGGCAGAGGGAGGTCAAATGCTGACCTATTTAATAAAAAAAAAAACAAGGTTTATTTAAATAAAAAAAATAAAAAACTATGTAAGTGAAGTACTCCTGAGGGACCGTAGACAACATCGCGGAGCGCAGCTAGTTCTGAGTAAATAAACAAAACTAGAGTTCAACATTCGGTTTGCCCATGTATGAAGCTGCCAAAGTGTCTTCTACCTTTCAATGACCCTTTTCAAAGGGGAATTACCGGCCAATGCCTGTATCGACCCAATCTATTTTGATTTACTGGCAATATTGTGTGAATAAATAATCCTCTGCTCGAATGAGCTGATATTGCTGCTATAAATTCACATCGGAACAATAACCTGCATTGAAATTAGTAAAATTCCGCTTATTAGCGATTATGTCCACGTTAGTTGAATTATAACAAGTACGAAGGAATTATTCAATTCAACTAAGTATGGTGTTATTGTACGAGTTTTTACTTCATATTATCATAGCAATGTTAGGTTTGACGTTTGACCGACTACAAATCTTGCCCGAAGCATGAAGATATTCGTGACGTTATAACCACTATACATTATACTTAGCCTATCAAAGCTAAAGTTCATCTTTACATCGACAAAAGAAATAGCCATTGTATACTTAGCTGAACTCAAGAGTATTTTGCGAGAAATTCATTTGTCTCTTGATTGTGAATGTATGAAGTTTGTTTGCCTCGAAATTATAATATTAATATGGTATTGAATAAAATTATTGAAATGTTATGCAAGAATGTCACAATCGATGCATTCTATGCAAAGATGAATTATACTGTCATCGAAATGTACAGTCAGCAACGAAAGTCGATTAAAATTTTATGTTTCACAAATATTCCCGAAATCCGTAACATCATGACCAACATTTTTACTAATATTTGAAGATAAAGTCTAGGTTCATAATAATTTCCCAAGAAAAGTTTATTTATTTTTGGTTATCGAAAACAAAAGCCATTTTAAAAAGTCCAACTGTTAATCGACTTTAGTTTCTGACTGTACCTATCGTTAGATTACCTACAACATTAATTAGATTACCTTTGTACCTTCTTATTTGTAAAATACTTACGTCCATTTTTAGCCTTTGTAATTTATTGCTTTTGTTATATATATTTTATATTTCTATATTTTAGTGTTATTTTAAAAGTGTGCATTTTTTTTTATTAAATAACGTTACAAAAAGATATGTATGAAAGAAACGTATATTTTAGCGTATGTTTGATGTTGAGAATAGATTAGCGAGATTCGTCGACTATTTGAATTCACAGAACGTAATTGTAGCTCCAGGTTAGTTAGGATAACTTATTAATTATGTTATCGCTAAAACCATGTTATGCATTGAACGGAAATACAACACACGTGTTATTTGCCATGAATTTTAAAATAAATTATTGTCGGTATTCTGCTTTTCATTGCTTGTAAACTTGTAAGTTTACAACCTTTATCCGAACAATCAACGTAATTGAATAAAACAAAGCAATCTCAAGGGAGATGGCAAATGGACAATGTAATGTCAAGCAGTAAGAACACTAAAATCTGAAACCGTCTGTACCTACACAATCAAGATATTCGTACATACCTACAGTGTACAGGTAAGCAGTATTTTGTATAGGTACCCATGACGGCAGACATTCTCTCAGCTCTTTTATGTATTTTAGATCCTTTGAAGATGTGTAATTAATTTGTCTTAAGTCCAAAAAACGCTATTTTTTTGAAAATATAAAATTGAAGTCTTAGGAAGGGACAAGGAAGTTCTTGTGTATTCTGTCGGAACGAGACATCTTTTTATAAATTGAGATAGATACTACTTATTAATTACTACTTACTATTATTATTTTGTTTGTCAAAGTTTAACATCACGGAACTATAGAGTCCCAGACCTTTGATAGGCATGCATGGGGCCGAAGCCAACACACAGAGGCCTTTTTGACACTTTTGATCTTGTGTGATGGAGACACATACCGGCTACTATCCCTCAACACTATAAAAATGCATTCAGGAACAGTCTCCGGTTTGTGCAGAACTATTGAGGATATGGAAAACTAATTACCGGGCTATGGGGTGGGATGGTAGTGGACTGGGTACTGGGGAAACTATGGGAACTATGACACCCGCCGATACAATGTTAACGAACATGTAAAAATGGCGGGTGGAGACTCGCCAACTCACTACTGGGCTCCTATTATTATTATTATTATTAATAGTTGTACATTAATACATTAATAGTGAGCCGTGTTGGCCGAATGGGGTTCTGCCTCGACTTTCAATCTGAAGGTCGTGGGTTCGAATCCCGGCCGTGAATCAAAGGATTTTTCGTCTCGTAAAATTTATATGCGCTATAACACGAGCTCTTAACGGTGAAGGAGAACATCGTGAGGAAACCCGCAGCTTAGTCAGCTCCACTCGTATCGACGTCGTCTTTCCTGTGGGCCAGGCCGATTAAGCTGAGAGGATGGCTTAGGTGCTGGGCAAGCCTATTATAATATCTCAAACAATGTCCCAGGCACTACAGCGTCCCGTTATGTGTAGGCATGGATTGCCTTCTGACGCTGTATAAATCATCTAATATAGATGAAGAGGCCTAAGTTTTTTGTACATTAATTCTCATACTCCGTTTGAGAATTAATGTACTACCCTACTGCTTACATTTGTATTGTCGCCAACTGCGTAGACAACTTTTACCCGATTAAAGCTTCCAACCACTCTCTTAATTCTAGTGTCCATAACTATGCACAGCTAATTGAATAACTTCACCAACCATTTCGTGATAATACAATTGCAACTTGTACAAGTGAGTTTCAGATTTTATTGGTAATAAAATAAAATAAAACAGTAATAAATAAATAAATAATGCTGGACATTTCACACAGCATCATCTAGCCCCAAACTAAGCAAAGCTTGTACTTGTAATACTTGTATAGTTGGTACCTAATATAAAAACTTAAATAACCTCTTCTCATTTGTTCTAGCAAGTCCAACACGAAGTTGGATTTTTTTATTTCGTCAGCTTTTTTTTATTTAGGCAGCTGAAATAAAAATATAGGTAGAAGAACGTCAGGTTTTCATTGTCACCGTTTCAAGGCTAAGTTCATAAGCCGAGTCTCAAATTAAAATGTATAGAGAGCTGTCTAGAGAACAAAATAATTTAATTTAAAGCGTTTGTTTATTGCCATTTTAAGTCTACGTAGCGGTGCTACGGCGTAGCAAGATCGTAGCGAGACGATGATTTCGTTTGGCAATGAGAAAAATACAAGTATTCATGACTTATTTCGTTATCAACGTATATTCTAAACGCTTCGATTAAATATTTTTCGCTCTGTTAATATTCTTCACACACATCAATTAGCGTAATCTTTCATCTGTATCACTAAATAATTTAAAATCTATCTTACTATTTTTGATGTAGTACTCACCTACCTATTTTTAATTACACCTTAGAACGTTTTTAATTTGCAGTTGTAAACAGTTTAGCTAGAAGTTAGTAGCTAAGTAGGTATTTGTTACTTATTAAAAAATATTTCAAGTTTTATCTTTTTGAAAAGTAAAAAAATAAATTAGATTATTATGTTAGTCAGTTGTTTTTGTTTTATAATTGTTTCGCGTTAAAAAGTTTTAATAAAAATACAGAGGCCCAAAGTGGCATCACTTACAATCATTGAGCTCGTGTTAGTATTTTCTTCCATAGCATTATTTCCCCAGAGCCGATTGACCCGTTGTTGCTCAGCAACACTTAATATGCACAGGGGGCTCCCGAGGTGTCTTATTCCGAACTGCGGATAAACATGTTATTGCTTTTTGTACTTTAAACGTAAACAATATCGAGTTTTCGACCCTTTGCGATAAGGTTCCAGCAAGGCGATAAGGTTGCAACAGTTTTGAAGAAAAAACAGCCTGTTATGTACCACTACCCACCTTAGGTACCTACAGTAGAATTATATTTGAGTTAAGACAATTTTGAGTATTATTGCGATTGTAGAAAACCAGCTTTTGCTTAAACTAGGTAATAATTTTACTCTATTTTACCGTAGAGATGATAGGATGGTCACAGGTCGTGCTACGTTGTGACATCACTTATTTTTTTGTACGAGTATCTGCCTAAGTTGTTGGAACTTTCGATGCTTTTATTTTTATAAAACTACGAGCCTTCCACTAAAAGCGCAAACTGCATACCTACCAACTCCCAAGCCGAATCAAAACCCAGGACAGGAAACAACATCAGGTAGGTACCTGCCTATTCAAACTTGTAAGTATGTACTTAATTCGAGTAAATAACGTAAACGTTAGCAAATTCGCAAATTCGTAGCTCCTTCCTCCACACTACAGCAATACTTGTTCTATGTTTTGGTCGATCACTGGGTATAGTGATTTCAAAATTCCAATCATTTTCGGGTCACAAAGAGTGGCTGAAAGTATTTTTTCAAAAGCCATTGTTAATATCTCCTATTGATAGGATAAAGCTTATTCAAATTCCGTAAGCGTTTTTACACAGCCTGTTTCATTACACGATAGCTGTCGATATGTAAAAAATTTACCGCACCCACTACGAGCTTTATTTTTAACTCTTGGTGCTTGTTACCAAGACAGAAAAAATATAACGGGTTATAGCGGGGATAAACGGAAGAAATATTGCAACTACCTCGACGATATTTAAGTGAATAACTCGTGGGTTTTTTTAATACTCAGGATCTACACATTTTTAATAAGAAAAATAACTTGGTAGTAAAGTAACTTAGGTATTGCGTTTTAGACAGGTGTTTTATTTTTTACTTTATATTGTGCATTTAAGTGCATTTAATAGAAATACGATTATGTTCATAATCGCTAGTCTATGCTAGACTACAATAATCTACCTCAAAGAAGGTTATGAAGTGTTTCAGGCATTTTAAAAACGCTCAATATAATACGGATCTCTCCGAACTCAATTAAACTTATTATCTGCTATGAAAGTTGTAAGCCTTGCAATGATCCTCTTTGTTAGTTTGGATACATTTTCCAAATTCCAGCTAAACGCCAAGTATTTTCATCGGAACTTATCCACTTTATTTTTAGCCATTCACGGTTTGTTTTTCTTCTACTTAAGTAATTTATACAATCAAGCTACGCATTTTCCTAAAGCACTATAGGTATCTACATAAATACTACCTTCTGAAGCAATAATTAGAACCTACTACCTACTCGTGCTTTACATGGGGCAAGTGGAGTAAATCGTATTTTTTTTACATTTTGCATTATGTGTCAAAAAAACCGCAAAAGGTTTGACTATTAATATCAAACTATCCAGACCTAGCCATGCTGAAGCTAATGTAAGTTCTAACAGCCAAAGTTTTATTTCAACGGCACTTGAGAGTTGTTGGGCGAGAAACTGCACACAAGACATCCTTTTGTCTTAAAATTCGTAGACGGGTAATAAATGAAACTGCATTTTAGGAGGAAGCTGCGTTACATTGGCAAGAAAAGTCTGTCTGACAGGCGAACGTTACAGTTTCGTGCCATCGCGCACGTGCTACAGAATTCACCTACTCATGTAGAACTTCGGTCGCGTAACTTCAGCATAGTGTGTTTAGACATTTTTCGCGAAAGTTTTTGTACCAGTTGAAACGCGGCCTAAGGGACCTTAAATGTTGGATAAAAATTTGAATGAACCTAACGCACACAAAACACCGGTGGGCTGTGTACTTATACTTTTATTCAAGTAAAAAAAGTCATGATTGCGAGATTATTAAATTTAAACTGGTTGGTAAAACTTACTACACTCGAGGTGGTCCCATATTTTTATTCCTGAGGAATTTATATTGGCGATCATCTTTAGTTTTTAAAAGAAAATGTAATTGGTGTAAAGAGAAGCTTTAATGAATAGGTAAGGCTGATGATGAATAAATACAATTTGCAAGAGCAATTCTAACGTGTTCCGTTGTTGAAACAACGAAATAGTGAACTTGGAACACATATAGAGCGGAATTGGTTTCTAAGTGATTTCTAATGATAAAATAACTTGTTCAGCTTTGCGCGAAACGTTCGGAACTGAACTTGTAGGTAACAATATTTAATTGAATGAACATACGTTCATATATATACAGGGTGTAAAAAGACGTCTACCGAAGCTGAAAAGGGTAGGTACAGCATCCCAAAACACAACCAAATCCAAAAGGGTTTTCCGAAAAAGTCATTATATCCGGAGAAAACAGCGTTTGAAGATCACTGTTTGCGTATGTACTGGGCGCGTATAAAAATATACGTAGATTGCTGGATTTTGAGTTTTAATTGTTTTTTTCTTTTATAAATGAAATGATTAGGTAGGTATGGTCTTATTATGTTGTACTAGTAGCAAAAAACTACAAAATAAAATAAAATGACGTAGCTAAGACAAAAAAAAATTGAGTTTTTTTTTCGATAAATATGTTCAGAATCATGGTCGGATTGCAATCCCTCAGTTTTCGGTAGCAGTCTTTTTACACCCTGTATATACGTTCTTGTAGGTATCATCCCTTAAATGGGATACATACGCTAGTTCAACAATCATTATGTCAAAGTTTACAAGATCAACACCACTGTAAAATACCTACATGTACCTACTTACTTATTATAATGTTGGAATTTTTTTTTGAAGTTATGAATTTTCTCAGTAATTTCGGGATATTTACCATCAATGTTTTTGGAGTTTCCCGAGTATCCACCTAAATAGTGTTTAAATCTCGATAGTTCAAAAAGTTATTTCTCTGTAATGTTTTTAAATGAATCATCATTTTGATGAAATTCTTTTTTTATTGTGAATTTAATTAATTATTACCTAAAAGGTTTATTTTTGTGAATGTTGTTATTTATATGAAGAATCATTTTGGAAAATTGTAACTTCCTATTTTCCTCGTAGTTTTTACTAACATATTGTGGATTCTTATTGTCTGAATAAATAATTTAAATTATAAACTTCTAAATGGAAAACTATGAAAATAAAATTGAAATTCAAGGTCCAAACAGAGGTATACTGCAGAAAATGAAAGTTCCAAATATTCCACTCTATTTTCGGAATTCTTTGTTGTATCACTATCACAAACTAATTAAACTCCGTTGATAGTAGGTACTCTTAGAACTTTGGGGTCGCGATCACGACGCTTAATATTAATGGATTAGATAATCATTTATGAACTCCGAACATTATATCACCCATTTGAAATGAAATAGTATCACAGCTGTATAACAAAGCATGGTAGACAGTAGGTATCAAATCAAGCCACTCAAAATTTGAAGATTGATAGATAGAAGAAGATAATATCTAAATACATGCCTGCCTACTGCAATGCTAACTTCTGTCCAGCCAGACGTTTTGCTACATGGCCATTTTTATTATTTAATGCACGCAATTTATGTCATAGGGGAGAGCGGGGCTGAAAGTGCCGATTTTGATAAATCACTTAAAAAAACTATTGAAATGAAATCGTGCATTCTCAATTTCTTTAACACTTATGTTAAATTTATTGAAGTTTTTGAATTTAAATTAATAATTGGCTATTTTGCAATAGTTTTTTTGTGACATTGAAATTAGTGCAACGAGACCTTGAGGCACAATTGACCCCGTCGTGGGGCGGGTTGTGCCAATGCTGAGGTTGGTTGTGCCGTTCTAAAAGTGGATATTTTATATAAAAAATAATGGTGTTTAAATAAAAAATAAGACAAAAATTGTTTTATTTAAGCTATTTCTTTATATAAAAAAAAATACTCCTTACATTCACAATGTTTTTTCTAATTAAACTCTTACTAAACTAACTGACATAGATAACAACAAAAACAATCAACATTTTTCTTCTTTTTTAACTAAAAAACTCAACATAACTTATAATTTGCACTATCAGAGAGATCCATTTTCATTTTTAAGTGTTATAATAATTATATTTTTTTTTAATATGTATATTTATTATAATATAATAAATATACATAATAAAAAAAAATATATTATTATACATTTGTTGATTTTCTTAATGCGCTGCATGTCTTTTTTCCTTCCCAACTACAGTTTTCAATTTATGGCATCAGCAGCTCTTTGTCTTTTGCTCCTTCGAAGTAATCCCTCTCTTGGTCTTTCGTTTGTCTGTCCTCATCCTATAATAATAGTAATGAAAAATAACGGTGGACTTTTCACACAGGATCATCTAGCCCCAAAGCAAGCAGAACTTGTGTTATGTGTACTAGAATGACTGATAAACTAATTATATACTTTTTGTTTGTAAATACATACATATTATATATAGAATACTATAAGACAAAAACGTAGACTATAACAATGGATCGCTTAGGGTCGGTTGTGCCGCGGCACAACTAGCCCCCAATGAGAGGCACTTTCAGCCCCGTTACTAGTACACGCACTTTCTGTCAAATTTAAAATGTTTTGCTTATCAGAACCTACAAAACAAACCGAAAAGCGATGTATGAATAAATAACCACTGACCTAGTGAAACACTGGTATAAGTAGCTTTAAAAAGCAAGGCGATTGACCAAAAAGTTTAAAACACAAAATATTTACTAACGTGTAGTCAGAGCATCACACTGCATGCCACCACTCGATACGCGTCGCAGCCGCTACTAAAGTGGCTGCCGGCGATGCACGCGCGTTAGACGTTCTGAGATGCAAAATAGAAATGGAGCTATCTCTTTTCGTCTTCGAGTTATGTTCGCCGGCACTACTTACCCCCGGCACTTCCAACCCCGCTCTCCCCTACATAAACTAATAAATTGTATGGATATTCATAGGTTATGCATGACATAACTATATGTCAAGTTTATTAGTAAGGGCCATCGTCTATTTGCTATCTAGGTGTTCTGATAGGTACCTAGCCTTCTCAAGTACCTACCGCCTATCAGAAAACTAACTGCTTTCCTCACGAGAAACAGCCAAGTCAGCTCCAGACATATTGATTGTGTTTTCCTGTGGATAAAGTCAATTAAGCTGAAAGGTGGTTTGGGTAGTCACTAGTCAAGCCTACTCCATATCAACAATGGCCAAGGAGGTTGAGTGTCGTTGAGTGTAGACACTGCCTCCTGACGCAGTATTTTGAAACAAAACAGATACACAAAAAAGATGCCTAATTGTCTATGAGGACTGCTATGGGTTGATGATGATAATACAGATCCTAGTTATTTTATTATTATTATTATTATTTATTTACAAAAAAAAGAAAAGGGCTTTGTCGCTGAGCGACTATATCGCCCAATCGGTAACAAAACACGACACGGTCTGAGCACGTACGATTTGAGCATCGCATGCCAATTTTTCCCGTGTAAATGCTCACCGCACGCTGAATGTCTTAGTAGTAGTAACACCAATGGTGCATTTACACGATGCGATTTGTTGTTAGTCTTCATCATATAGGTCTTCATATTCTTCATGGTTTCACATCACTTCTTGGTTTCTTCTTAGTTATTTTATAAACACAGAAGTAAATAAAAAAACCGGCCAAGTGCGAGTCGGACTCGCGCACGAAGGGTTCCGTACCATTAACAAATAAAAAAAGAGTGCAGTAAGTCGTCAGGCACCCATCCAAAATAGGGTCGCGCCAAGCATTGCTCAATGTTGGTCAAAATACAAACTTTCAACCCTCATTTTCGCCATAAATCGAAAACTATAAATTATAAAAAATATTAAAAATCTGTTTTAGCTTGTGCTAATGAAGCCCTTTCATACGACACCAAACATGACACGGTTAGTCACTTTAAAATTTCGACTCCCATTCCTTGCATTAGGTCCTGTTTTTTTTGTGATCTAACTAAATATATACGGTTTTCAGATTTTTCCCTGTACTTGTAGTCTAAGACGATACTACTTGTCAAATTTCATAGTTCTAGGTCAACGGGAAGTACCCTATGAATTTTGATTTCCATGACTGTCGAAATACACGTTTTTTGCGGCATAAACAAACGGCTGTATCTTTTTTTTGTAACTTAGAAGTTAGATTTTTTCACATCTTAAAGGGACCGTAGATTTGAGTATACAGTTCAAATTTCAACTCGATATCTCCACGCGTTCCCGAGATAAAGGGTCTTGACAGACAGACAGACAGACGGACAACAAAGTGATCCTATAAGGGTTCCGTTTTTTTTCTTTTGAGGTACGGAACCCTAAAAATTACATCAAAATATTACATATTAGTATTTGATTTTCTAGCATTAGGTACAAAAAGGTTCTGTATTTCTAAACAAGATCCTTAAGCTATCTAGATCCTTTGAAGATAGCTAATGTTTATTACAGTTACTAAAGTGAGTTTCGTGATTATCAAAAGGCCTGAATAATGTTTCAGACATCGACGAAGACGGTTTCTAGAGGAACGTTTGATAAAGCAGCCAATGCTTTATTACTAGGATTCAATTTGAATTTATGCGAGCTTTAGTCTATTCTATGGTCTAGTAGAAGAGCCTTTTATTCCTGAAGTCTTCTTAGGTTTTGAATGACTTTTACACTAGTTTTGGTCAATTCTTAATTCTTTAATGTACAAATAAAAACACAGAACAAGTGTGATGGATGTAAAGTGCGCCTCAAAAAACATTGTTTCGCCCACGAAAAACTAGTCCACTAGTTTTTCACCAATTTGCACAAGTGAGTTTTTCTGTCCTAAAACTTAACGTTATTCTCAACACCTTGAGAAAGCTGTCATGGGTCAAGTCAAAAAAGGAGCCTCTTGGAGACGTACAAATTCCTTTCACTATACTTTTACTGCACTGGCTCGAGATTAACTAATGAAATGACAAGAAGAGCATTCAAGATAGACAAGATTCAATTTGAATTTATTATGTCCAAAATACTTTTCATTACCATAATTGTGAGCTAAACATATTAGGTAGGTATGTATACATCTCACGAAAGATGTTCTGAAAGGATATTACCTACTGACAAAAGAAAGTCGTCCATTTTCTAAGAATATGGTCGTATAACAAAAGATGTAGGTACTTACGTAGTATAATTTTGTGAAACTATCCCGAATTCCGTCCTCCGGGTTTTCGTAACTAAATCTTTCGACATACTTGACATAGTTCTCTGGTAGAGATAAATTAATTATTCGAGAAAATGTTTTATAACGGTGAGGAGTTATAAACTTAGTGCTATTTTTTCGTAGTAGTTATTTTAGAATTAAATGCATAAAATAAATTGAAATGAAATTGATTTAGTTGCCAATATCTATATAATATCTATAAAGCATTTTTTGCCCAATCTCGAAACTGAGACACTTCGCTCGCTCGTTCGGTCGATTACGGTTGTGGGCATGCCCGCCCATAGTGCCCACTACAGTGGATCCGCGCCTGTTTTTTGCTGGGATAGTTACTTAAATAAAAATCGCGCTAACAAATGCCATTCGACACAGTAGGTACTGTGTACACTGACCGGTACTGTGGATTTCAGCGGATTGGTGAATGATATTCAAAGTTCTGTATTGTGACGTGGTTTCCATTAATTACAAATCTAATTTGAATTTTGGGGTAAACAGCAAGGTGTGTAAATTTTGTTTGTCATCATTTCATTGAAACATTTCTCTTTGCGCATTGTGAATAATATTATTGGACATTAATCATGTGATGACACTTAAGAGTAAAAAAAAGTAGCTTTGATGAATTTTAAACTTATAGCACTGCTCCTCAATAACATTTATAGGTAACGTTAAAGTTTTTCTTAAAAGCTTTCTAATGACCACTAGCATCGGTAAATGCGTAATGAGTAAACGCTAAAAATGCATTTTATTTTTATCTTCTGCGTTGGCCGAGCGAAAGTGCCCGACTCGGGGTTCGGTTTTTTTTTTCGGTTGAATGAAAATCTTGAACCAGTCTTGATTGTATGTGCACCACGGACGAGTGAGCACTTAGTATCTTTTACGCTCATAGAAATAAATCAACACACAATTAAGACCTACCCAGCTTCGTGAGATGGAAAACTACAAGTAATTTCTAGCAAATAGAAAATAACACTACCAAAATACTGCTTAACTTGGAAATGCTTGAAATTAGCCGGTGGAAACAACGTGGCCAGTCACTGATGTGTACGAATGCTGCTTGTTCCCAGAATTCCAATTAAATTTTAAAACCCAGATTATGGTGAGTATCGGCTTTGTGTTTGGAATTGCAATCAGTTTCAGAAAAAAACTATTTTTCTACTACCTTCAGGCTACACGGTGACGCAAAAAAAGTTTTCTGTTTCTATTATTAATTATGTTGCTGTTGTTTCTAGCACTGTTCCATTATATAAATTGTAATTAATAATTATTGTTGTTGTTATTTGTTGTATTCTAATCCGTTCCGCTGCTGGGCAAAGGCCTCCAGTCGAATTTTCCAGTCCTTCTATTAAAAAATAAGTCTACCTACAGTGAAAAAATACGCTTACACTACGAGTTGGAGTGGTTAGAGCAGAGATGTGGGTTTTAAATTTCATTTCATGCAAGTGATTAGTTGCACCGTGCGCCCTGCAACAGGTCATTTAAGATCTAATTCGGCTTTGCGAGCCACGAAAATTAGTAAGTAATTTTATTCCAAGCCAGGTTCGCCATTGTCGAATCCGACGAGGACTATATATTATATATATATATATATATAAATTTCATTTGTAATCAAAATTCTACATAATCAATAAAACTTTCTAACTGCAGTAGGTGCAAGCTCTTGCTGGAGACGTCAGAGTTACGTAACATCGTTGGCCACAGCTCAAATCGTATTTCATATTTCACGGGAGTGATAAAACCACCGTCTGTGGATAAAACTTAATACTTATTCCTTACCCACACAATCCTGAAATGTAGGACAAAAACTTGAAAATTGAAAAGCTGATGCATACGAGTATTTAGTTCAATTCTTACGGAGGGACGAATATTTGCATGATTTGAAAATATTTGTTGCTGGTCTGATTGTACCAAAGCACATTGACCATGCTGGATCAGTTGGGCTATCTATAGATCACTTGTATCGATTCTTAGATGGTGTAGGTATTTATGTAAATATTATAGTAGCTTAGTTTCTGTAAATTATTTGTATTTCTGCTTGGAACTTCTTGAATTCTATAACAAAACTCATTGTAAAGATAAAGTAGGTAGGACCTAGTAAGTATAATATAGAAGGACTTCTTTCGCCTTTTTTGAAGGAGCTAGTGGCTCTGCTATTTTATTTAGTTTTCTCGTGTTTTACTAGGTTTTATTATGTAATTTCGGTGGTATTTTACTAATGAAGCTTTGGATACGTAACAGGAGATTTGGCAAATGGTATGGGGGAGTATTCAAGAAGATTTCTCATTTGACGAAAGATTTCCATCCATTTGAGTTTTGAAAGGACAAGCCGCCATGTTTTTTCAATTGATTCAAATTGACGTGACATATAATAATTATTTGAAGAAAGATTTGAAGTGAAGTCAAAGTGATAAGAAGAAGAAGGAATAAAAGAAGAAGAAGAAGAAACCAAGAAGTGAAGTGAGAGAGAAGAAGAAGAAGACTAAGCTAAGATGTTATGTTACTGATTGGGCGGTATAGTCGGTCAGCGACAAAGCCCTTTTCTTGTTATTGTTAAATAAAAATAAATAAATAAATAATATAGAACTTTCGAAGACTTCTGTTTACGTTCCGTTGCACAAAACAATCCAGATCACGGGAGGTTTACCCAGAGTGAGTATTCAGCTGTAGGCGAGTTTTATAGTGTGTGGATTACTCAATAGAGTTGTACCTACTTGCTACTGTGACTTTTTATTTTATTCAAAGATATTTATAAGTGAAGATATTTTTTTATTCACACAAAACAATAAAATACCTAAAGCAGTAAGTATTCAAATCGACGACTTGCTACATTTGTTTCAGGTATCCCCATAGGGTTTTCCTACATATATACTTACTAGCTGCGCTCCCGCGGTGTGACCCGTGAAAGCGTAACAAACAGACAGACAGATAGACAGACAGACAGACAGAGTTACTTTCACATTTATAATATTAGTATGGATTTTTCAGAGATTGCTAAGAGAGAGAAAGATTAATGCCATTATGGACGAAAATAGCAACTAAAACTATGTGATTAAATAGTGTTAGAAAGCATTTCAGTTTACGTAGTAAAACACGTACCCCTTTAGGAAAATAGAAGAACACGTAGTCACTAGTCTAGACTTAGGAACATACTGCAACGAAGTAAATGAACTAGGAAATTGTAAAATGCTGAGTGTGGTTTAATTTAATTTTATCACGCTTTAAATTTATTTGTATTCGGCGCCATCACCACAATAAATTATTTTGAATATCAATTCGTGGATATGTAGCGTCTTCTGATTTGTCTAGACGCGGTCTAGACTATGCGTGGTCCACAGGTAAGAAAATTAAGGCTTTGAAGAATTTCGCAGTAAATAATAATTAGGTCACTACTGATTCTATTGATTTTAGTAAAATTACGTGTATTAGTGATAGTGTCTGTTTATATATTTTTACTTATAGGCACTTCTTATCAGCACCCGGTTGCATCGGCGACCCTGTTCAGTTTTGCGCAGTCCTTTCCCACGCTTTCCCAGCAACATTGACAATGTTATCCAACCATCGGGCGGCACATTTTTATAGGTTCACCTAAAACAAAAAACAAAATTGCTGTACGCATAGGACTTATAGTATATTTTCAGTCCTGTTGTGTTAAAAATAATGACGACCTCTGTGCGCAGTGGGTGAAAGCCCGCTTGGGACGCAGAAGGTTGCGGGTTCGGTCCCCGCCGCGGGATAAATGATCTGCAAATATTTATCTCGGGTTTGGGTGTTTCTATGTACAATTTGTATGTATTAACAAACAAAAAAGTATATAAGCAGTATATCAGTTATCTGGTTTCCATAATACAAGCTTTTAGTTAGTCTGGGGCTAGATAATGCTGTGAGAAATGTCCCAGCATTATTTATTCATTAACCGACTTCAAAAAAAGGAGGAGGTTATATGTTCGGCTGTATGTATGTTTTTTTTTTTTTTTTTTTTTTTATGTATGTTCACCGATATTTCCGTCAGTTGTGGACCGATTTCCAAAGTTTTTTTTTTGTTTGAAAGGGTATACTCTTATAGTGGTCCCATATAAATTTTATTCCTGAGGGATTAATAGTTTTCCCGTAAAACTAAAACAATCACTGAACTTTAAGAAAATTGTGGCCCGATTTCCAAAATATTTTTTTTGTTAGAAAGAGGTATACTCTCAACGTGGCGCCACATATTTTTTTTTCCTGAGGGATTAATAGTTTTCCCGTAAAACTAAAACAATCACTGAACTTTAAGAAAACGATATTTCCGTCAGTTGTGGACCGATTTCCAAAGTTTTTTTTTTGTTTGAAAGGGTATACTCTTATAGTGGTCCCATATAAATTTTATTCCTGAGGGATTAATAGTTTTCCCGTAAAACTAAAACAATCACTGAACTTTAAGAAAATTGTGGCCCGATTTCCAAAATTTTTTTTTTGTTAGAAAGAGGTATACTCTCAAGGTGGCGCCATATATTTTTTTTTTTCCTGAGGGATTGACAGTTTTCCCGTAACATTAAAAAAACCTCATTCTCATTACACAACACACCCTGACTCACAATCTGAGTCAAACATTAAATAGTTTGAAAGGGTATTACACCCGAGGTAGTACAAAATATTTCTTTTCCTTATGGATTGATAGTTTTCCCCCTTGCTGTACTCCGGTCTGTCCTTTAGTAGGTCTGCCCATGACTTCTCTTATCCTTTCCTACTTAAGCTACGATAAGCAAAGTCTTAATGTACTCGTAGCTTACTATATTATTTACACATACACTTTTATTTACACAGTATTTATTTACTTACACTAAAAAGTGAAAAATAAAAATTTTTGAAAAAAAAAAATTGAACCGACTTCACAGAACACAAACAGGAGAACCTTCTACACACTAAAAAGAGAAAAATAAGAATATAATTTGAAGTCGGTGCCAAGTGAATACGATTAGGTACCTATCAAAAAAAGAAATCGAGCGATAGCGTACCAGGATACAATTTTGCACCCAAGTTCTTTTGAATTTCTTAGATGTAAATGAATAGTTGGCACCGACTTCAAATTATATTCTTATTTTTCTCTTTTTAGTGTGTAGAAGGTTCTCCTGTTTGTGTTCTGTGAAGTCGGTTCAATTTTTTTTTTTCAAAAATTTTTATTTATTATTTATAATCGAAGCTGTTAAATACATTATTTCTCTAAACAGTTTCAGTTTAGTTTTTTCATTATATTTATAAAACAATTATTTTTATTATAATTAATAAGTCTTTCACTACACTGGTCGAAAGAACTGGTGACACGATAAGAAGAAGCTAAAATTGATGCTAGTTTGCTAAAAATAGATTTAAAAGGTTAGCCAGTTAGAATCTTGTGTGAAATTATAATCCCCTCACTTTGTAATGGATTTAAAATACACGGGGCGAATGCTGAACAAAAAGTGATCAAACTTTTCCCGCCTCTAGCTAGGTAGGTACTCGGAATTGTCCGTGTGAATTGGATTGGAGTTCAAGAAAGCCAAGATTATCCCGAAGGTACATGCATGTTCAGATAGAAAGTATCTACATTTTCCTGTTCCGAGAACTCATGAAAGGTCAATCTTAATAAGTAGTGGAAGAAACCAGTTTTCTCCGATTACAAGTCCTAGGTATTACGACTTTTCTCCAACCGTGAATTTAGACCTGTACATCTTAGCTTGTGATTAAAGCATCAGAAGGCAATATTCTGCTCAAGTTGTGCTGTAGTGCTGAGGACAGTGTTTGAGATGGAACAGGCTAGACCAGCCTCTACATAAATTGAAGAAATTCATAATTGCTTTTGACCAATAATTAATTCATTGTAAAATATTGTTCATGATATACTTATCCGAAAATTTTTGCAAAGCACGTTGGTATTAAAATACAAATAATTATATCAAAAGTTCAAAGTTTCATACCCCAAATATCAATGCGCTAACTTAGACAAAAGCTAAGCTCAGCTTAACAATTGCAAAACTCAAGCAATTTTGCCTTTAATACGTCCTTGCTTGTATTGTATGCTATCTTAATCCCATTCGGCGTAAATTATTCAGGCAACGTAAGTTATTTTTATTTACGATTGATTAATAAAAGGTTATTTTTACACGCAATTGAAATTGAATATACCCATTTGATTGACCCAATTCACGCCTACGTGAGTCGAATTAGAAATAATTTTGTTCGGGATTTTCCCTGCGACTTTAAATATACAGAAAGTCCATTAAAATATACCTACTCGTGGCTATTTCACGTTTTTGATTACATATTTAACTCAACGTTTCAAATAGCATTATACAAGTGCTTCAAATATCGCGTAAGAAAAATAATCATTTCGTTGATAAATATTTTTAGTAAATTTTAGCATATTAAAATACATAGTAAGTGGAAGTACAGAATACTGCTCTATTACCTAAACGTCTGAATATTTAAATTCGCTAGGCATTCAGGGTCTAAAATACAGTAAATCGGCACTAAAGGTACACAGATAACATTTTCGCGGTTAGGTACTATCTAAGAAAATACAGGTAATTGAAAGATCGTATAACGACATGATAACAAAGACGAGAATGCTTTAATTAACTTGCGTGGGTTTATTCTGCGCACATAAGCACCCAAAGGGCATAAAATTAAAGTAAAAACGACCATACTGCCGCACAATTTCCTTTTAGTCGTCCCATTTTGTACCTACAATAAAAATACATTAGGAAAGAGACGCCTGAAGCGTGTAGGATACTTTGAAAGCAACGATCTCTAACCGAACAAAATTTTATGAAAACTCACAAATAAGTACTAAAGACAACAATCGCGTACGGAATCTCATTTAAACTATGCTCTCGTATCATCCGCATTCAGTAAAACCGCAGTAGTATGATAGCTAATCCATGTTTGACTCGTCTCGTCTCCTTTTTAGGTTATAATTTTTTTTTCTCTTCTTTTGAGTTTTAACTACATAAATGTGATCAGTAACAGACACCAAGACCATGTTTAAAAGGGGTGTATAATAGATACGTATGTAACGTTTAATGCATGTTAACACGAGTTGTACCTAATAGTGAAGGAAAACATTGCGAATAAAATATTTCATTAGTATTCTTATAGGAGAGAGGGCTTGTAAAATCACAAAAGGAATGAGTGCTAACTTCTGCAAAATGAGGCATTGTGAAATACCTCTGTCTTGTTTCAAATCTGGAATAGATATTATAAGGTTTGGCAGCGTTATAATATTGGTTTGATTAAAAAACTAACGTAGATACCTACTTCTGTATGCCACAGCTATCTAGCATCGTTTAGGAGTACTGCAATTTATTGGCAGTCGTTATTGGTAGAAGTTACTTTTGAAATTAAAATCTACGGATTGACTAGAGCTCGTAAATATGAATAATATAAACTTTAATTCAGGCAGCAAACAAAAATTTTGCAAATAGACACTAAAACCATAGAAATTATTTACGCGTTTGTTTATTCTTGCATATGTAAGTTATTTTGTACGAAGTGTGACCGGCATTATTTTATCACCATTTTAATAACATGATACCATTCTGGCATACTATTCTCGCCTCTTACCACAGAATACTAGGTCTTGCTCCGTTGGATTTGAGAAGAGACAAGAATGTTATGCCAGAATGGTATCGTGTAAATAGCGCTTAACTCATACGATCACAAACATGCCGGCTGAAACGTGCAGACGTTATTATGATGGTCAATGTCATGACCGAGTTGTGAATGAGTTTTATTTAGTTCTCACTTGTGACATTTCCATAAAGGGCATATTGTAGGCAGGTGTAAAGAAGCGCTAAGTAATACAATAGAACTACCTATACCTAATTGATGAGTGAAACCGAAAATTTGTGTTAGTTCTATAACACAATGTAAAACATAACATAACATAGTTTAAACATACCTATGTTTAAACTATGTAACTATGTACTATGTACTTAAAATAGCAAAATTATGAGACAAACATAACAACGTTTAGATTTTTCATAACAAAACTAACATCAGAACTTTGACGCGTCAGTGATAAACAAAACACTTTTGTCACACACATAATTGTTTTGGCATAAATATTAATCTTTTCTCATGAGATAAGTGCTTATGTAAGTATTTAAAAAACAAAAAAATTAATCTTACCATAAGTTGGTAGGACATGAAAAGACACAGCCCTACATCCAAAGAATATCACAGTAGTTAGCTATACGTAGATTTCCTATGGCTGTACGAAACTCTCCAAGCTCGCTACTAAAATTTCAGTCACCGTCGTATCAGCGTCAGAGACGCACCTCCCGCTATTTACTACCAAACTTCGCAAAATAAAGTCGGAAACGCGCACGAGCTTTATGACTTTTATAAGAATGAAAGCTCTCATTGTCATCGCTGTGTAATGCTCTGAATTTGTGGAAAGTTGAGAACTTTTATAAACTTCAGCGGTAAGTGCTTATTGTTTAACTTTTTCGAACATTGGCGGATTTTAATAAAGTTTTCAAGTATTTCAGCGTTTGTTATGTCAATAAGTCCGTAAAATCAGTGGGTTTTCAGCTGAAAAAAAAAAAGTTTTTTTTGGCGTCACTGTCGGCGGCTTTTTGTGCTGCATTTTACTCAACACCCAAAAGTATAATAAATAAATAAATAATAATGAACTAAAATGAACAAAACCATAAGATCATCTACCACTCAGACCAGAAATCATGTAAACATTTCACCCATTTAAAGTGTTTTAATAATTTGAGATATTAACGTAAAAGAGTCTTGTCACGGAACCGTTCTTATGTGAAAAGGACTGTAGCGGGTCAAATAAAAAAATAATTCATTGTATTTTTTTTATTTACAAAAAAAAGAAAAGGGCTTTGTCGCTGAGCGACTATACCGCCCAATCAGTAACATTGGCTTTCTTAGCTTAGTCTTCTTCTTCTCCTCTCACACTTCACTTCTTGTTTTCTTCTGGTTTCACTTCACTTCTTGGTTTCTTCTTCTTCTTTTTATTCCTTCTTCTTCTTCTTCTTCTTTTTATTAATGGCAACTAACTGTAAACTGTATTAACAGTATAATTCTGCCTATGTCAAGTATCTTCACTTCTCAAATATGTATTATGGTTAAGCGTGAAACGTAAAAGTTCTACGTGTCAGGGATACGTTCCTACGTCAAAATACCATAAAAAAACGAAAAACCTGTTCCCTTTAGTCTTTCACCCTTTCTCTTAAGACTTTCTTATTGTAACTGTCCATCTATCTATTGTTTGGTCTGACCCTCCGTTTTGTTTCAAGTTTGTCGTTTTAAAGCAACTCTGCAAAATACTGGTCTAATAATTCAAACTGGTTCAAAACTGCGTGAACTGGCAGTTTTAAGCGAACCAACTGCTTTATTTCACTGAATTTATCACAGCGTTGGTAATATCAAATAACTTTATGTTAATTAACATTTAAATGACGTACCTATTACTGAAAATGACTAAGATATTTCTGAATGGTTTTTAAGCAATAGCTCCAATTCCAATATTTTAACAGCCTACACAATACAATCCAGGCCAACTGGTCAATCTCTGATTTTTTTTTGTTTTACCTAACCAAATCGGTCCACTGTTTAGGGGTGTAATAAACATAAAATACAGTAAGTATTAATTTTTCTATATATCTGAATCTCTGCGTATTGCGAAAGCATGGTGTATCAAATATTAGTTACATATTCTATTCGTGTATGTAGAGAAACTACGAGGAAATGCTAAAATGCCATCAAACTAATGGAGCCACAAATGGGTATAACGAAGCTTAGGTTAACTCTCAAACTATTCCCGAAGGAGTAAAGGCAATCTACACTCCGAGTTTAATTATAACCACAATATTGTTAATAACACGGGAAAAGGGTGATGAATATGATAGATGATTTGGCTGTATCAGAATACTGGTGTGGTCTAGTGAAGGCTCTGTTTTCCGATAGTGTAAGCTGTAATCCTGTCCTCTAAGTCTGTCGTGCACATATGTACACAGTCACGGAAAATAGTTACCCATCTAAATTGAGCTCTATGCCTATCTACTTCAGTATTTTGTAAATTATTTTTCCTTTGTACTGATTCAGTTTGTAGGTAGGTAATGTATACAGTCTAGGTAGATAGCCTCTGATTGAAACCACGCGCGAAAAGCTCGGTAGTAATCTTAAAGTCATCAATCATTTCTTTCGTGGATGTGTTTACTGCAATAATAAACAGAAATAGCTTTTGAAGTTTGGTTATTTGAATTGATTACAATATAAGTATTGATTTCATGGGATCATGGGTTTCCTCAGAATTTATGATGTTGATTATAGTACCTATTCCAGAACCTAAACCAGAGCTTACTGGAACGTTTAAGGTAATCTGAAACGTGCTTGAGAGTCACATGCATAATCCTGATTCCACACATGGTATTGTAACTAACACCCGACCCGAAGAGGAACATGCAAACATTTGTCTTAAAATAAATAAAACGTTTATTTTCAGAAATACAGGTTTTACAGCTAGGGATAAAAAAATATAACTTGGGTTATTAAAAAAGAAAAAAGAAAAAAGACCAAAGCGGTTACCGAGTGGTGGCCAAGAGATATGCGGCGGCCTCGGGGCAGACCACCTGCCCGATGGTCAGACGACATTGTGGGGGCGGTGGGAGAACAGTGGATCTGGCTGGCACAAAACCGCCAGGAGTGGCGTGAAAGAGAAGATGCCTATACCCAACAGAGGGTGCTACCGGCTGGATAGATAGAGAGATCTTATTAGGTAATTAAGTAATAACTTAGGGAAAATTGTTAAGTATATTTTTACATCGTTTAGCTTAGTACCAGAACACAAAAAATGTCTTTCTTTAAAATTCTCTGTGTAGTCTCTACATATATTCCTCGTTCTAAGTAAAAACTTGTATTGAGACACGAAGGACCACGAGGGATTTGTCTTGACTCGAGAATTGAACTCACACTTGCGTTGAGTCCTGCATTCGCCCGCCCCCCTACGAGATTGTAGACATTAGTCTACAATCTCGGTATTCGGTTTGGTATTAACCAAACAAATAAATTGTGATTCTATTTATACACGGTTGAAAATTTTAAGATGATGTTATTAACACCACCATTATTTGTGATGCCTAAAGGTAATTTGTTAGAGCTAATATCATTTTATTACAACATTAATAGTCCCATAAAGACTTAAGCACGGTTAGTTTCAATTATTACGTAGGCATTTAACTGGATTACCTACCTAAATATTTGATGTTATTTATATAAGTAGGAGGTTTACGCAATAGGTACAAACTTTTCAAAGATGTATAACAGCAGATGATAATTAGATACAGAAACTAAGCTACTACATATTTAAATATATTTATAAAATACAACAGGATTAGTCAAGCTATTTAAGGATCGTTAGAAACGATCTATCTCAACTGATCCAGGTCACTGTCAGTCGGAAGCGTGCCCAAAACACTGGCGGCATTACCACGCTGGATGGCAATGCTGATCCTTTGAGCCAAAAATGTTTGACATAAGTAACTTATGTGGTTTTGTCTAATTTGAGCAAGGACGATTTGAGCTAATGGAAGCAAACACCGCGAGGAAACCAGTTAGCATTCTAACTAATAGGTTGAGCTTGCAATCTGTCATTTATCGACCATCTGCTAGAAGTAGACACACATTTCTCCTTTCTGCTATCAGTAGACACACAGGTCTACTTTCAAGAAATTATCATTTATTGAATAGTCAAACAAACTTACCCAGTAAGTGATGTTCGACTGGAATTATGCTAATGTTGTCTCGTCGAGATGATGATGATGATAGAACACTTGGTAGTCCGGCTGATTTACTCTCTGACGTCTACATTAGTTTAATAAAACAGAAAGAAACGGAACATATTCTGTTACCGTGGCGCCCTCTCCTGTAACTAACTTCATTCGGTTTTTTGTACTCGAACGGCGTCTCACACAAAAAATTTAAAAATTGTTCCAAAGCGTAAATTATAGTAATAAAGTGTACAGTGAGTGGTTATGAATAACAAAAGAAAAAATGGAGATAAGGAGCATTTGCTCAGGAAGATTAGAAAGTTGGAGAAAAAGATACAAAAACTTGTATCGGACGACGAAGGTAAAAGCCGTTGTATGTCGCCATCTTTTCAAACTGCAAAGTGAAAAAATACTTACATTGGGTAGGAAGGCAGGTATTTCTTACGAATGGTACATACAATAACGATCTAGGGCCGTCCTGTGGGGGCGTACGTGATCAATCATGACTTTCATATCGGCAAACCTTTTGGGTCTTGCACCGAAAGTTCAAGATGTTATTGTTCCCAACGTACCTCTTTGGTTTTTTAACCAACCAAAATGATCGAGGGCCGTCCTGTGGGGGCGTACAAAGATCTAATCAAACAAAACGATCTAGGGCCGCGAGGAAACCAGTTAGCATTCTAACTAATAGGTTGAGCTTGCAATCTGTCATTTATCGACCATCTGCTAGAAGTAGACACACATTTCTCCTTTCTGCTATCAGTAGACACACAGGTCTACTTTCAAGAAATTATCATTTATTACGTATTTGTGCGCGTCTGTCTACACCCTCAGACATTATCAAATGATTATTTGATCTGAGAAAATGTCTACTATCATTACAGATTATTTTTTTATTTTCTATTTTTCTGTTCTGTGGTTTTAGTTTCGTTTGTATAAACAATTTGAGTGGAGTAACTCATCGCTAACTTTGTCGTGTGCAAGTTAGAAGATACACAAACCCGATAATAGGATTCTTAATGAGAAAGGACGTGACGATGTGTTGTTAAAGTATAATGTTTATGTACATGAGATACGTGATATTTCTGAAGGATTTAAAACGTAGAGTTATATGCAATATGTCTTAATGCTTTTACTTTTACTTTCTTTACCGTTTAGTTTTAGATTATTAAAATATAGCAGTTTCGTTGAAATGTTGTTGGTGAGCCATAAGCATTAGTCTGATCCATTCCCACCGTAATTTATAAATAAAATTATTTGTTTATAATTATAATAATTATAATGCATTTATAAAGTATTTATAGTACATTTGTAAAGTAGGCTAAATACATTTGATTACAGTCAGGACCTACACTAAGTTTATGTTGTAGTTCCTGATTTCCTTATTTACAGAAACTAAGCTACTACTTACAATATGTACATAAAATTACAAAATACAATAGAATCAGTCAAGCTATCTAAGGATCTTCGTAAAAACGATCTATAGATAGCTCAACTGATCCAGGTCACTGCCAGGCAGAAGCGTGCCCAAAATACTGGCGGCATGGCCACGCTGAATGGCAAAGCTGATTCTCTGTGCCAAAAAATCGCCAGCTTTCGAATCACGCGTCGCTTCGACCAGACGCCCTGAAATATTTTTGAAGACGCGATGGGCCCCGGACCCAGGGTCTCAACCTAAAAGTATTAAAGTACAGATCTCAGGTTTTAAAAACAATCAATGATTTAACGGTTGAATTTTGTTTGTCGTTGGTTCCCACCCAAAGATGTACCTGTAAGGATAAATGTAATGTTTTTGAATAAATACAAATACAAATGTGTTCCTACCCAAAGATGCGTACCCTATAAGCGATTCGTTGCTTAGGAAAACTGCTAAAGAGTTATAAAGTTAATATTTACGTTTTTTAGCGCCGCAGAAAGCACTTAGTATTGATGATAACTTACCTAATCCTAAGCTAGGGAGCTTACAAAGTCAGTCACCTAATAATCGTGCGAGGTCGATTGTGCACTGGATTAATTGGATTAACCTTCGACATATTAATCATTTATCAGCCATTATTTCCGAATCCAGTTTTAAGCACGTTCCAATTCAAAACTCAATTGCATGTTTCAGTTATCAACGCTGACCTCCTCATTAGATCCTCTTCGATGATAAATATTATTGCTCTAATGTGTGACTGTTCAATCAGTTAGATAGAAATAGTTTTTGTTGTCAGATTTGTACCAGGTACAAACTATCACAGGAAATTGCAATACATTTGAAAAAAGCTCAAATTCTCTAAGCTCGGGTAGAATGTATAGAAATATTCTTGGAACAGGTTTACAGAGTCATATTTCAGTTTTCGGGAGCGATTCCTTTACACTCTGTATTTATGAACTACCTTTATCGTGTAAACAAGATTAAAGCCCGTTTGATACTCCCTCTCAAATCTCGTATTCAAACATAAATTTATTTGTTACAGATCTTTAAAATGGAAACAATTAAAACAAATCCATAAACAGAGAACAAAAGAATCAAAATGTCGAATAAATCTCAAACTCTTATGAGCATCTTCCAAGAGATTCTCGCTGCATCAGGAAACTCTTCTGAAAGTGGTATCAATGAAACGCAAATCGTGTCGGTGCTTCGGAAACAGGCTTCCTCAAACAGGAACGATGACTTGGAGTCGATGCTGGTGAAGATGGTGAGGGACAGGCTCGGTCCCTCGCAAGAGATGTCTGATGGCTGCTGGAGCTACTGCGCGGGGGACTTCAGGGAGGTCATCGAGACTTATAACCGGTTCCACGGATATGCTACGTTATTGGTGAGTACCTTACATTTCTTTTGCATATCGAAAAAAAAAATTTTTCTTTACAATATTTTTGTATCCATTAATTTTTACGTACTAGATGATTTGCAGCGCCAACCCACTACTATTGACCACTCGATCTCGGTGTAGTTTGAATCATCATAGACATAATTATTAGTTTCGCTTACACCCGGAAGTCTAATGGGTAGAAATAAAATTACATTTGAGTTACTCCTCAATAGTTGAGTTACTATCCTAGTCGGCCACCACGGCATAACTTGATTGTTTCTTGATAACAAAAACAAGTCATCTTAAGTGATTTTAAGTAAGGTACCTACCATCTATACCTACGCAAGTCTACGACTCTCATTTTAAACTCATTGATGATAATTTAAGGATAATGAAAGAAGAGTTTATTCTAAGTATGCTATTATTATAATAATTCATGTTCAAATTTTATGCAGAAAAACTTTATTTACTAAGTAAAATTCTATTACAAGAATGTCTGATTCTTTGAATAAATTACTGAGTTTTAATTAACATTTTTTTCTTATCTTAGTTTAATATTCAGAATAACACAAATTTCAGTTTTAGTAAGTGCTGAGATTAAATAGACGGGATTATTTTGCGCCTGCTGTTTTGATGCGATAAGCAGAGAAAATACCATGATTTATTCATTACCTATCTTAACTACGCCATTGGCCTTGGTTTATAAATGGTAAAATTAACAATTTAAACTAACAGACATAATTCATTATTTCCAAGTTTAGGTACTACTTAACTTATTCATCATCCACAGCCAATAATATCCATTATCCCACAGCTGGGTGTATAAAAGGCCCCCTTTGTTCACGCCATTTATTCCGGTCCTGTGCCTCATGCATCCAAAATTTAGTATTTTATGGCTTGTTTTTATTTATATAATCTGGACCACCTAATTGTCTAAAACGAGTACTTACATCGGCCGTCGATTTGTGCGTAAGAGTAAAACTTTTTTAGAACTTTCATCCTAGGAAATGTAGAATAGTAGTAAGAAAGTACCTATGATCTTTTTTTATCGACGTGAGAATGACCTGAGCCTTAGGTGGGCAGTATAGGTTCTATATTCTAATTAAGCCACAGCTACATACAACCATAAGACGAAAATACACTGCCGGTACGATGTGACAAGGTACTTTATTTCAGAAATTAAACACGATCACGACCACATCCCAAAATAGCCATCACACTTATTATTCATGATTATAAGGGTGGGCGAGACAGTAGATCTATCTACACCTGAATACTTAGACCCTTATCTTTGCTAGGTGATTTATACTGCGTTAGGCGGGACCTTACATTCAACAAGACCATATAGCATATACATACACCGTTATTTTTTGATTACAAAAAAAAATTAAGGATAGTTGCAGCAGATGCAGAAAATAATGGCATGGTCAGATTTTTTTTTATTTAACTATCACAAAGTTATCGAGGTACCTTACCTAGTCAACCAAAACCGAACAAAATATTAAGAAAACTGTACAAATAAGTACTTATATACATAACAGATAACAATCTCGTACGGACTCTCATTAAACTATGTTCTCGTATTATCCCCAGTCATTTCAACCACAATAGCTATCATAAATCCATTTCTGATTCGTCTCGTGTCCTTTTGAGGTTATTTATAATTTTTTTAATTTTTTTGACCACTTATATGTGATCAGTAACAGACACCGAGACCACGGTTAAAATTTTTTTTGGTAATCAAAAAATAGGAGTGTATACCTTACATTCAACAAAGTGTCTAAGACATTGTTTAAGATGGATTAGGCTTTTACCCAGCCCCTATCCTCTCATCTTTTAATTATCCACAGGAAAGATTATCAATACGTGTGTCTAAGCTGCGGGCTTCCTAACAATGTTTTCCTTTACCGTTTAAAACTCGAATTAGTGCATTTTACGAATCGCGAAATCCATTAGTACACGGCCCGAATATAAGATACTCGTATAAGAATGCAGCCTCTTCGAGGTGCACTTTAAATCCTTTCACCACACTGGTTCGAAATAACTGAATGACATGGTAAGAAGAAGTAACACATATAAGCCAACATTTGTTCTAAGCATTAAAGGTGCATTTACACGATGCAATTTTTCGTACGATTTGCTAAGAATTTGAACGTGCCGATGAGCATCGCGCTATCTATGACAAATCGCATACGATGAGCGTTTACACGTGGAAAATTGCCGTGCGATACGATATCGTATGGGTTGAAATCGCATCGTGTAAATGCACCTTAAGTGAACAAACCCATAGAATATCTCAAACTGGAATATTGGTTTTCTCGAGCTTTGTGAAAATAGAGGGAATAGAGAGTTTTTACTTCCACAATATTCCACATGTTTTCCAAGCAACTTTCCCAAAGTTTGTAATACCTACTATATACCTTGACTAGATAGATAGATCTAATAAAGTAAAGCTGGGATTATGTTCTGCTCTAGTATAACAAACTTACTGTTGTACCACTGTACACAATGAAGTTTATTTTCGAGACGTACCTCCCTGCCTCATATTAGTTATAGCGGTCCTCAGGATAGTTATTTAGTACTTATATAACAAAAATTAAATCAATAAGCCATGCCTACGGTTTGATTTAAGTTTCATTTTCTGAATGGATTAGATAAAGATAGATATTATTATACATATAGAAAATACTTTATTGCACTATACCATAACTAAGAGAATAATCTAAGAGTAAATTGAATAATAATAATATTATAACGCTGGACTTTTTCACACAGCATCATCTAGCCCCAAAGTAAGCAGAGCTTGTGTTATGGGTACTAGAATGACTGATAAACTACTTATATACTTTTTGTTTGTAAATACATACATATTATACATAGAAACACCCAGACCCGGGACAAATATCTGTAGGTCATAAAAAATTTGTCCCGCGGCGGGGATCGAACCCGCAACCTTCAGCGTCGCAGGCGGACCTTCGCCCACTGCGCCACAGAGGTCGTCTAGTCGTGAATAAGAAAAGAATAAAACTACTGAAACAAAGACTACCTTAGATCTTTAGAAATTGCGGTAATAAAAACGCTATATAACATTAGACATAGGTGAGACCCAACACATTGCAACATGGTAATTAAATTCAAACCAATCAACATCGTTTAAAACCAATTTCCCACCAATAACTCATCTTCAAAATGGTTTATCGATACCAAATCCATTATTCATCCATCAAAATATTGTGTCCGTATCGACAGGGATGCAAAAAAGCAAAAAATCTGCATCATAAAAAATCTGCATCACCTTCACTGATAAAAAAGCTGCCCTAAAAACTGCCACGTATGGTGTGCTCTAAATGTATCGGACGAGCTTCTGAATACCTAGGATATGAAATGACTTGATCTGAGTTGTTTAGCGTAGGTACCTTGGGAATACATTTTCATAATTAACAAGCTTAGACCTTATGGCTTGCTCGAGCAACGTTGTGGATGTGGTCACTTATTGGTCAAAATGGCTCTGAATTTTGACTCGAAGAAGAAGTAACAAGCTAGACTACAAATAGTTTTTTCCATTTTCTGTATTTGCCGATCAAACAAGAGTTACAAACTCTTATGACAATTAGATTTATGACTAAACTAACTCGGCCGCTGACTCTATCATCGGTTTAGCAAATTGAGAATTGCGACTTAAAGTTTTAATATTCGCGTCAGCCGTTGATCCAATGCTCACTTGACTAATTGAGTTTCCATCGGGCTAGTTTTATCGATCCCTGATCCAACTGCGCGGTAGAATAGAATACTAAAATGATGGATACCTACTATCTAGTCAACCTAGTCTAAAATTACGTCGTGTAGAAAAACTGACTATTTCTTCCATATTCGGATTCGTACAAAGCACGGAGTTTGTCGAGGCAGACATTATTTGCAGTACCTACCTACCTACTAGTATGTTATGTACTATATTTGATATCGAAACTGATGCACAAACAAAACTCTGTCTGTTGAAAATTGGAATAGGTAAGTTAGCTTTTTACTAGGTACCATGTAACGAAAGCCAAGAAAGTACTCGCAAAAGCTAGTAGGTATTCTAAAATATGTGTAACATTTTAGTAGTCCCCACTTATGTATACGTTTTACGGTGATCCGTAAATGCTTCGTTTCATATTAATTTGTTACTTGGGTACTGAAGCTATAGCTTAATTTTGGTTTAAACCAAGACTACCTTTAGTCTTCGTTTATAATAAGTACTTAGGTCGTCTAATTTACCTAATGTATTCGAGTTTGCATAGTAAATTCTATGTAAATAGCTTAGGGTTGAATGTGTTCAAGCTGTCAGATATGTTTAGCACCTACGAAACGTGCAGCCTTGATGTTCGGTGGAGCATATGAAGCGGGAAGAATAATAGGTATTGTTGTCAGGTCACTCAACTATCAATGCATTGATCGATGAATAATTTACTATAAAGATACGAGTCATTGTCCCCCTGATGTGATCAGATTTCATTCGCCCCTGATCCCGAGGCGTAATCTTTTAGGTCCCAATAATTAAACTTGTTGATAGAGTCATTGTGTAAAACACGGAGAGCGAAAGTTTGTCATATTGACTCAATGATTCTATTTGCGCATCCATTCCAGATGATTTAGTTCGATCGATTTATTGTGTTTACTACTAAATCTGATCATGAACCATTTTTCAATACAAAAAATGCTGATGACGTCAGAAAATGCGGCTGGCTTCTGACGTCTCAGCATTTCTTCTATTAAAATGACAGTTCGGCGCGGATAAGTCTGCGACCACCATGAACCAGCTAGACAAACGTTAAAAAAAATTATAGCTACACTACAAACTTATGACATAATGAATTTAAAGAACCATTATTATAAAGCATATATTTTCATCGCGAGTTAAATAGTATGCTGTTTGTTTAAAATGAAACATTAGGTGAAATAATGGCTATATTTCCCATATTTTTAAAGGTCTCCTTGCCTATGTAAGCCGACGTTCCATTTCTTTACACTTGGGAAATGTTTGAAAAACATTTCCAGGAATAAGTTAAGGCCACTGATTTATTACCCACGCTTTTTCTTAGCATATTTTCGGTCTATCACGAGAAGTGCTTGGGGACTTGCACTCCGAATGAACCCAAGGTATAAAAATCTACTATGACATAGTTAATCTAATAAGTATGACCTAGTTACTTCTAGTTCTAGTTAAGCTGTACCCTAGGTAATTAAGTAATAATATTACTTTATTACCTAATGATAGCTGTATAGGTATATTTTCTAACCCAAAGGTAAAATATAATTCTACCTGGGCTCCCCATTCAAACATTTTGTTAAATGGTAAATAATAGGTCAGATGAAAAAAAATTAAGAGACCTAATAATACTCACTGTCAAATTACTGTGAGGAAATATTGTAGGTAAAGATTTACCATCGTAGGTAAAGATTTACCTACAATATTTCCTCACAGTAATTTGACAGTGAGTATTATTAGGTCTCTTCATTTTTTTTCATCTGACCTATTATTTACCATTTAACAAAATGTTTGAATGGGGAGCCCATTCAAAGGTTGTCTAGAATTGAACGCTTAATTCTCAGGGGTAAGGCCGCCCATTGTATTTTGTAATTTCTATTAACGTTTGCTTTATCTATAACTTTATTTATTAAATTGTTTTCATACTTCCAAAAACTTGCCAATAAGTAAATATAACAAAAATAAAAGTATTACATCATACAATCATTGGAAAAGTTCAAGAAATCCTATATAAGAGATTTCTTTGTAGACATTGTTTCTTTGTAAAAAAGTTTTCAATAAAGCTTTATTGGATAGTTTTTTTGGATAGGAAAGTTATGCAAAGAAAATTCGTATCAAAGGAAGAAACAGGTTTCGAAGGATAATTTCTAAATCCAATTTCACGGTTTTATTTTCAATTTCATAAAATTATTTGAGAAGGTATATATATCTTGAACTATTAGTATTTTTCACGTAGGAAAGTATCCCTGACACATAGAACTTTTACGTTTTACGCTGTACAACAATAAATTTGAAATAAATGATATCTAGTGATAATACTAAAAGATACAACTTCAATAATAAAGGATTTCGTCTATTTCCTTTTTAATAGTTTGAGAAATTAATTTAAAATTTTTGAAAAAACAAATTGAACCGACTTCACAGAACACAAACAGACGAACCTTCTACACACTAAAAAGAGAAAAATAAGCATATAATTTGAAGTCGGTGCTAACTATTCATTTACATCTAAGAAATTCAAAAGAACTTGGGTGCAAAATTGTATCCTGGTACGCTATCGCTCAATTTCTTTTTTTTATAGGTACCTAATCGTATTCACTTGGCACCGACTTCAAATTATATTCTTATTTTTCTCTTTTTAGTGTGTAGAAGGTTATTACTTTTTGGTGTAAGTAAATAAATACTGTGTAAATAAAAGTGTATGTGTAAATAATATAGTAAGCTACGCGTACATTAAGACCCTGCTTATCGTAGCTTAAGTAGGAAAGGATAAGAGAAGTCATGGGCAGGCCTACTAAAGGACACACCGGAGTTCAGCAAGGGGGAAAACTATCAATCCCTAAGGAAAAGAAAATATTTTGGACTACCTCGGGTGTAATACCCTTTCAAACTATTTAATGTTTGACTCAGATTGTGAGTCAGGGTGTGTTGTGTAGTGAGAATGAGGTTTTTTGAATGTTACGGGAAAACTGTCAATTCCTCAGGAAAAATAAATATATAGCGTCACCTTGAAAGTATACCTCTTTCTAAAAAAAAAAATTTTGGAAATCGGTCCACAATTTTCTTAAAGTTCAGTGATTGTTTTAGTTTTACGGGAAAACTATCATCCCTCAGGAATAAAATTTATATGGGACCACCTTGAGAGTATACCCTTTCAAACGAAAAAAAAATTTTGGAAATCGGTCCACAACTGACGGAAATATCGGTGAACATACATAAAAAAAAAAAAACATACATACAGCCGAACATATAACCTCCTCCTTTTTTTCAAGTCGGTTAAAAAGAGCCTTGTCACTGAACCTTTCATAAGTGAAAAGGACTATAGTTTAAAAATTATTGATACCGTTACTACTAAATAATTGGCAACGTAGTGAACACTAGGTACTTTACAAACTTATGTACAGTCATCAAAAAAAATGATTAACAGTTTTAATTTTTCAAAACACTATTTTATTTCGATTTATAAAATCATTGTAACTGATATGAATCAGTTGCTGATTTTACATTTCATCTAAATAATCACAGATCGTCTATCCGAGTAGATCGGCCAGAATATCTCACCGGAAATTACCTATCAGCCATCCTTTAAGAAATACTTACCAAAACGGATATAGTTTATTACTCAAAGCAATGGAGTAGATTGTACCAGTCAGCCCTGTTGGATAACATGCCAGGATTTTATTGTCAGGATGCTTTTCTTTTAAGAAAGATTGTAAATTAATTTAATTTATTTTATTTCGAACGATCATGAAACTGAATATAATCAAGGCAATTTGAAACGAAATAGTTAACTAGGGGATGTCCAAAAGTCAAAACATTAGACGGTAGACATTGTCTCAAGATCTTCTGATATTTAGAGAATTATCAAGATCTCTTGAACTTGGCACAATCAAATACATATTTGGGCACATGCATAATATTGCATAATTCATTTGAAGACCGAATGTTCCTTTTGTCTTGTGTCACTAGGTAACCTACCTACCTACCATCGTCCGGTTCATATTTATCTGACACTTCAATCAATCATACTTTTGTGCCATTTTTGTCCACGCCAATGTATGTAGGTACCTACCTACCTACTGTTGTGAAACCGTATTTGATAGAAGAATCTAGAACAGTGACGATTTGAAATGATTTTACCCTTGTTTTATTATAAGTGCCATACATACAAACATGCCAAATATACCTATATTACTATAAACAAGCCAAATAATGTACTAGGGTGTGGCCAAAACAGCTTATTTTTTTGAGTTGTGAGTCTCATAGTTTACGTGCAACAGAAACAAAAAACTCATTTTGTGTCGCCGTGTGGCACAACAGAACTTTTTTCTGTGGAATTTCATAGTACTACCACAGAAGAACGCGTTGATGTTGAACATAGTATAAACACTACCACGCACCACGGGCATCACCGATTTGTCAAGTTTGAGACTATTTAACCGACTTCAAAAAAAGGAGTAGGTTCTATGTTCGGCTGTATGTATTTTTTTATGTATGTTCACCGATATCTTCGTCAATTATGGACCGATTTCCAAAATGATTTTTTGTTTGTTAGGGTATACTTCCGAGGTGTTCCCATATAATTTTTATACCTGAGGGATTGATAAATGCTGACCTATTTCATTAAAAAAAAAAGTTTTCCCGTAAAACTCAAAAATCTTCTTCAGAAATGCCGCGTCCTCTAGGTCAATAAACATTGAAGTCGGTTTTCTTTTTCTTTTTTTTTAAAAACCTAATTGTTTGATAATGTATTTTCATAATAAAATTTTTTTTTCATTTTCAATTCTAATGCTAATTACAAAAACTTGTTGCGCGCAATATAGTTTGGAAAAGGATACCTATGATGAAATGATTATGATGTATACAGGTTTGCACAATAGGCTTGCTGTCGAACACGCTGAACATCGCCGTGCTGACTCGCAAGGACATGTCTGCTACTCCCATCAACCGGCTGCTGAAGTGGCTGGCGGTGGCCGATGTCTTCGTCATGATCGAGTACATCCCCTTCGCTATTTATCGGTACCTGGTAAGTGAATGAAAATAAATACCTGTGTAGTTGTGTTGACGCAGCAAAATATATTGGGCTCAACGGATTCAACTTTTTGAGATGTTTATAAAATAGAACTTTAGGTTCTACGCAAAATTGTACACAGTCCAGTGATTTTTTTGTGTAGGACGCCATGGCACCATGCCACTTAGACACAGTTGACAAACAACACAGAAATATATTGTCCACTTGGATTCCGACAGTTTAATTCATTCGGAAAATGTTATCAAGATTGGCTTTTTTCATTCACGATAGTTTTAAAGTGAAATACATGTTCTTATAAAAGATATTGCGCATTATACATAGTCATTGATTACAGGAAACGCTACAGGCGGTTTGGTCTCAAGCAATCTATTTACGCAAAACAAAGCAAAGTGGAACTTTATTATTAGATGTTCCAAAGGTTCCCGGTTATTGTTTGGTCCCGAAACAGCCATTATTATGTCGCTCAGGTGGCCAAAGTTACTCAGTAGACAAATTGTTTCAGATCTCTCAATCAGACAGTTGGATAATTTGTAATATTGAGGGGAGGATCTATCAGCGAGCCAACGGTTGTATCGTATTGTGGTGTTTTAAAAAGTTAAATGGTGTTTTGCGCATCACAAAATGCGGTGGAAGCTCATACAGACTTACCAGTTTGTACCAATATGCTACCGGCTCATAATATTGACAGACCAAATAATGGAATCTTTGCCCAGTTTTTATATCGCGGTTTAAAAAAAAAAACGCCTTATTTTATTTTTTTCCTGGCAATCCTTTGGCTCGCTAGTTCGGTAGTTTACCGGTTTTACTCGCCAATAGACATTCCCCTTTAGGCACTCATGTACACAATAGTGTTTGTGAAGTTAGAGTTTATACACCTGAGAACTTTGTTAATATTCACTAAATCTAATAAATTAGCTTTGTTTGTTGGAATATGGACTAGACGTTATTTTGAAAGATTGAACTGAGGAACTAGTAGGTATAGGTTTGTGAACCAATAATAACATATTTGAGCTTCCGCCCACTATTAAAATGTTTGTGAGCGCTGTTTGTTAGTGTGCGTAAGATCAATACATTACAAAACTAAATATTTCGTGAATCAAATAAGAATTGAGGTTTGATGGCACCAAGTTTATTTGTTCTGATTCTGTTTTAAGTATTTTAATGTTTCGTCACAATTAAGAGCTTCAAAAACTACTTTGATTGTAGAATATTAAAAGACAACCTAGGTAAGTATACAAAAGTTAACTGATGACTCATATCATATTTAAACACAGAAGATTACTTAATCAGTTTATCAGCTAATCCTTATTGATTTTGTAGTAAGCGTAGTATAAAAGTGTTTGTCATTATGATAATATCAATTCAATATCAAAAAAAAAAAAATCTGCTCAAATGATTGGTTTTATCAAAAGAAATACAAAGGGTTTTTCGTTCATATCCAAGACAATACTATTCAATGCTCTTGTGCGCAGTCACCTGGAATTTTCATCTGTTGTTTGGAATCCCTTTTATGCTGTGCATTCCCAAAGAATTGAAAACTTGCAAAGAAACTTTACCAGACATTTAGCAATTATCACCCCAGGAGTCTTCCACAAAACACCGTATTCTGAACGATTGAGTCATTTCAATATGATCTCACTTAGAAATCGACGTAAAATACTTGATCTAAGTTTCTTACACAAAATTATAAATGGCCAAACTGGATACAGTAGCTTGATTAACCGTATTTCTCTCACTGTTCCTTTCAATTACCCTAGAAAACCCATTAATAGTATCTTTAACGCCCCCTTCTCGTATACAAACATCGGTCTCAACTCTCCTCTTACCCGTATTTGTAAAGACTATAATTTCATTAGTAATAAAATTACAGACTTAGATCTGTTTGGTGACTCCATATTTACTTTTAAGAGAAAATTAAACAAACATTTTATGACTGGTCACCAAAACCAGCTCAAGGATGACATTTAAGTACTTACCTTATTCTTAATTTTTAACTTTAGAATTGTTTTTGTTTTTCTTCAACTGATTTTATTTTTTGTTTTGACTTTAATTAAGTTTAATTTTAATTTTAAATTAGCTTCTAGCTAGTCATCAGTTCCTATATTTTTACTACAAATGTTGTGCATGCCTATAATTGGCATACATTCTATAAAAAAGACTCATAAAATGTTAATAATAATGTGAATTATGTATGCTGTTGGTGTTGCCTAAATAAATAAATAAATAAATAAATAAATAATATCAATGTCCACTGGACATAAAAACTGTTTAGATAAAAAGGTATGTGAGTGTCGTGGAACCTCCTTGGAACACTCGGTTAGAACGAAGTTTCAACTTCGGAATTTGGCATTTGTCAAATAAATTATTGACAAATATTAAAATCCTAGTGCTAACAGTGTAACAATCTATGGACTGTTTTGCGTCTGCGTACTTCGCACTGTGACGCTTTGACCTATGTATTTGTCGTGACAGTAAAATATACCGTTTTTTTTCTAGCCTCCATCTTCGATACCGTCCGAAAAGGAACTTCGTTGCAATAATAATTTAAAATGGATACATCACACATTTATCCCTAAGGTTTTTACCTTCATAGAGTTTGTATTATGGGGCTTGACTGAATGCTATTATTTGTACAGTACGCACAACCAATCTTTAGCTCTCTGAAGTAGCTGCGCAGAATCCATTTTTGATGAAAAAGACAGCGTTGTATAGCTGCCTCGCTCACTCGCTTAGTATGTTGCATCGTCATATCTCGCCTACTCGCGCAAACCTGCGCAATCATTTAGTGCACCTAACTTCAGAAAGCTAAAGATCGGTTGTGCGTATACTGTACATTTAGGTAGAGTATCAAAACTCGAGCAAAATATTTGCGATTTTCAACAAATATTGAATCAAACCAGCAACCAACATACAATAGTTCTTAATAGCTCAAGGCAAATTTGTTGCCATTGCTATTCATTGATTTGATTGCTGCGATGGGCTTAGGCCGCCTTTCCTACGGCAAGAAAATTTGCGTGTGTGTGCTAACAGGTGCACTTACTACAATACGTTGTAGTAAGTGAAAAAACAAGTGACACGACAAGAAGAAGTAGCATCTTTGTTCTAAGATGATATCGACTCTCATCTCTTTCTCGAATAGTATTGTTTTTTTACCCAAACCTCACAAGTACCCAAACGATTCTGATTTTTCTTATCCGGTAGACGAATCGCTGTCTAGAGTCCTCACAGTAAGAGGTTGACTGAAATAAATATTTCTCTTTCCACAGCGATAAATACACAAGACGAGTTACATATTTTATTGTCTGATGCTTTTCCAATATAAATAGAACTAGTCGAGAGTCAGGGATTTGTTCAAACTACAAGTTGAATGGGAATCCTTTGACTAATTTATTATGAAAATTTATTTTCCTTCTATTATGGCCGGAAAGGATCAATTACTTTATGTTCATGCAATTTATTAAACTTTAAAAAATGAGCTTTTTTCCAATTAATTATACTTTTATTCTACTTATATGAAATAATCTTTATAATATAAATAAATGATTTGTCCTACCTTTAGTTTAGTTTAAATTTACTATTAATTTGAAGGGTTTTGTAGATTCAGTTGGACTGCTGGAATCATTTAGAATGGTCTTACAAGCTAGTTCATTCTATCCCTGCTCTAAAAAAAATAGGTGCTCTTCAAAATAATCAATCTGAAAACGTTTTGCGTAAAACATCTTAGTTTCGAATTTCCTTCTGTAGATAGAACTCAACCGACCTGCGACACAAAGTCCATATAAAGTTGAGGCTAAGTAGCTACTTGTTATGCATCGCACTTCCCTGGAACGGCAAGATAACAATTTCAAGTTTCATTTTCTAAATAAATATCAACATACTTCTTGCAAGCGTTCTGTTATGTTTTACTAGCCTCGGGAATACTTCACATTTTTCAAGATAAAAAGTACCTTTGTTATACAGAGTGTGGCAAACTTTTACCGCATTGAGGTTAGCTATCTTTTATTTTGTAGTTAGAAGGTTTTGTTCTCAGGAAACTATAAGTTTATTTTAAAGAAAAAAATACAACTGCATTTTTGGATATGCCCTCAATGCGGTAAAATTTTGCCACACCTGTTTATACCAGACCCAAAGAATACTATGATTAGTATTATTTATATGAATCTAGCTAGCATTTGCGTTATTTGTTTCAGATTCTGCCAGAGTCAGACTTCCGCTACTCAAAGGCAACGTACATACTTTTCCACATGCATTATGCACAGATACTGCACACTGCTTCAATCTTTCTCACACTCTCCCTTGCATTCTGGAGATATGTGGCTATCAAGTAAGTAAACTCCTCGAATCTTTAAAGTCTGCTAAAACTGTTGATATCTCTATTCATTGGTCAGTTAATTCAGGTTTACTATAATCGGCTATAAAACAATGGACGATGCACCCAACAATCTAATATTTTAGCCATTTATGAGATTACCAGCATAAATGCACAAATAGATCAACAGACAAAGAGTTTACATTGTTTTTTTCTAAAATTTCCCGATTGCAAACAATGTAGCTAGATAATTTAATTGACATGATTTTGAATAACACGATTTTACCATAGAATCGTAGTCGGAATTCACTCACTGTTTAATTATTCGAGAATAGTGAAAGCGTTGACATTGTAACCGGACTTGACTCTCCCGGCGGAAAGCTGCGAAATTGAGTAAACTTTCCACAATTCCCCAGAGTCTAATCAACTAAGAGAATTTATTGTTTTACCTTTGAAACATAAACGTCTCGATCACAGTGAGCCAGTAGTAATAAATGCAGGTTTACTTTAGTAGCCTATATAGGGTCTTTAATTTTAAACTACACAAACTGACAGGGCTTCATTTTTGGGTTGTAAGTAGACGTTTGATCGTATCAATTTAATTCCTAAGCCCATTGTAAGTTATCACTTCAAAATTTATCATTTATTGATTTTTTTAAATTGTTGCATAATGATTCTCAAGGAGAATAGACGTTCCACCAATCGCAGCGCAGCTACATCACGAATGGACTAAGTTCTACAAGAAGCAACAATCAATTGAAAGGATAGTCTTTATCGATTTTCTAGAGATTTTCATAACAAAACAAAAAAAAAAAACATTATAAATATTTTTTAATTTATTTTTTGAACCCAATTCCTGAATTAATTTAGTATAAAATGATAGACCAGTTAGTATAGATTAAGTCCCGTATAAAATATTAATTTTATACGGGACTTAATCGCGTAGTACGTAGTACCTGTAGTAATCTTTGGAGACAATTGGTCTGTTTCTTAAAAATATATAGTCTACTTAAAGTTAAGAGTTCTTGATGTTCTGTGATCAAGGCATAATGTACGATCAGCGTCACCAACTGGTAACCCCCTACTGTACAAACTGCCTTACTAAGGGGGTTAGTGATTGGTGACGCTGACTACAGTCAGCGTCACCAATCACTTATAACGGTAGGTTTGGGTAGGTAACGGTAGGATTTTTGGGATTTTGGCCCTTGAATACATGTTTTTTGTTTCAGGTTCTCAGACAGAAGTCATGTACTGTGTACAGAAAGAAGGTGCAGCATTGCGATTCTCACAAGTTTCCTATTGCCTCCTGTACTGTGCATACCTACCTTTATGGTGAGCCTTTGACTTTGAACTTACAAAATTGGATTGGCTAGGCGCAATACCAATTTGCGTCTCGACTCTCAAAGTGCAAATTGGTATTTGCGCCTAGGCCTTTAAAAGCTCGAATGTGTCTTTACAAATTGTTGATCACGTAGTGTGCTGTAATTAATTAATGCAATGTGGTGTAAAAGAGTTCTAATACCGATGCATACAGATAAAGGCTTCTAGAACCCAGTGGATACAAGTCCTCTTCAGGATTCTCTCATACCTAATGTCCCAAAAAATGCTTACTCATTCAAAGCATGTTGAGGAAAAAACATCCAAGTAAACAAACAGCTTTATTTACCGGTAGGCGGGCTTTTGAATGCTGTTACAAACTAATTTATAATTTTATCCGCAGGTATTTAATATTCATGAAAAAGAGAAAACTGATGAATTTGGCCGCCCGTACATCGCGTATCACGTAGATTCAGATCACCACGGCACATTATACCAAGTCAACTTCTGGGTACATGCTGTTCTGATCAAACTCCTACCATGCTTTATCCTAACAGTTATAAGCGTTTGGCTTATCAGAGCGTTGTACAGCGCGAATCGGCATCAGAAAAAACTCAGGAACCATAACCCTTGTTCCGCAGCTGAAAAGATGGTTAAACGCCAGCATAAAGCAGACAAAAGAACAGACAGAACAACGAAGATGCTGCTAGCGATATTGCTGTTATTCTTGCTGACTGAGCTGCCTCAAGGAATACTGGGTCTGCTAAGCGGGTTGATGGGCTGGTGTTTCTTCACACGATGCTACAACCTTTTTGGAGATATGATGGATTTCCTAGCTCTACTGAATGGGTCTATAAACTTCGTGTTGTACTGCTCGATGTCTCGTCAGTTCAGGCAGACATTTAGACTGATGCTACTAAAGGTCCCGCCGCTGAAACGGTTCCTGCCACCCACCGCTTCGCACTCGGAATCGCACAATCAAAATACGTGAGTATACTTTAAGCTTCATTTTAAACCTCGTTTTACAGCAAATCAGATTGGTAAGCTGATACGTATTGAATATTTACATTCGTAAAAAGAAAATGAATGTGAGCATGGTCTAATTGTTGGATGTTTAACAAGTCGTAATCATATTTTTTCTTTATACCTCTAGGACAATTTACTTTTATATTGGATTCTACATTTACTTTAGCTAGCTAATACGAGTAAAAATAGACTTTCTGACCATAAATTTACATTGAAAATTCGTCTTTTCTTTGACCCAGAGCTATAAACTTGTTTTCTGCAGGTACACGGAAAAGATTAAAAGGTAACCAGCTCGTCCCCTTTCTTTGTGAGTAATATAACATTCTAAAACTATTATTCGTAAGCTCATGCACAAAAACTTCTGAATTTATTTAAACTAGAAAGTAGTCAACCCAAAGAAAAGTTTATTAACTCGTTGAAGGATAAAAATTTGGAGAAGTATGTCTTATTTGAACTCGCACAAGGTTTGCTTTCCTTTGCGTCCTTCCCGTGATTGCCTTCATAGCTTATTGCTGAGCCGCTACAATCTTTGACGTTTGACGTTACGGACAAGCGTAAAAATTGCGTAAAAGCCGATATTTTACATCAGAGTGCGCAAAGAGGATTATCATGGATGGAATTTAACAAAGCACAAACACCTGAACTTTATTAATCTGTATACATCGGCAACTTTTATTCAAAATCAGGGACGCACGGGATCAAAAAGTTTGACAGAAGCGAACAGGAGTAAAGGATGTACCGTGGGTGATGACGGGATGAAAATTTTATTCATAGGCGGTATTATTTTAACAAGGTGTGTAATATTTTAACCGGTTTTTCCGACCTTACATAAAAGTGTTCGAATGCTAGCAAAAAAATCAATTTTCCTTTTCGATTTTCCTTGCTTAGATAGGTACTTTTATTTGTGGTTATTATTGTCTAGTATTTTTGACCGTATTTTGTGAAACAGAACATGGAAAGTTTCACCTCATTGATCTAGAAATTTGATCTCCATTCTATTGTTCGAATGTCCAAGGTGTAATATTTCTTCGTGCGTCGTTTTGTTTCCTATATCGAAGGCATAAGAAATAAGAAATAGTTATTGTTTAAACTGTGTAGCAAAGATGTGCGTGAATAAATCCTGTTTGACAACGTATTATGGTTCATGATTAAAAAATACTAATATTAAACAATAATAACTCCCCGATGAGGCGATTTTGTTTTTTTAATTGTTCCGCCGCATTTTTCAATTCTATTTTTGCAAAGCGAGCTAAAATTTATAAACTGAAAGGTTTCGCGATTTGCAAAATATTTCCCGTTTTATACTGATATCATCCATTTTTTTATTTGTAGATTGTATTTTAATTTCATCACTCATTCACTGCTTTGTTTTTGTGGCTACAATTTGAATACCAATTTTATAGCTTTCAATTTAACGCAGCTACTTGGTTAACAAATTGTTTTGAAAATGTTCTGAATGAGCACTACACAAGTTGTTGTTTATGATGATAGTAATACAGTCATGAGAGGTTATCGGTGTTTTACAAATAACCCTGTATAATTTTAATAATTACTTACAAGGTACAACCAGGAGCCTCTATGTGCTCATGTTTAGGTATATGTGTGGGCGTATTGATATATTTTTCAGGTGAAGGCACATTTTTGAACATCGTACGCGGCGCACGCTGCTCATTCAGAATCCGTATAAAATCTCATAAAAGCTAAAACATTTCACTCGAACCGTACAATCATATTTCATAAAATGCTGTAGGTTTGGATGCTCATGACGTCATAATAATGCGTGCGGCGCGAATGATTAATAATATTATACTTCGAGTATTATCATCCATTGTGGTGGCATTCTTTCTTTATGTTTAATATATAATTTTTATTGTTGCAGTGCTAAAACTTCAATTCCCTGAGGTCGGGCCAAACAAGGGAAGGCGGCAGTTATAAGTGAACACTTTCTGTAATATGCTTAGCGTTCCTTTGTTCCCTCTATTATGATGTGTGAAGTGAAGTTGTATGTATTGGACTAATCGTGTATATAAAAGCGCTGCCATACCGTAGCTACGTGTTATATACACGTAGTTGGCGTGCGACAAGAGAACGTCTAAAGATGAATTTGACAAATATAAATAATTATCTATCACACATAACACTAGGTGTATAGTTTAATTAAACTATTTATTGAATTGTCTATAATCCAGTTTAAATGAATGCAAAAATATGTAACAATGTTATTGTATTCAACTAAATAAATAATTCTTGACAGTGTACGAGTCCATGTACATACATTAAAATTACCTACTCACGTAAAATAACGACATTGTTAACCTATATAATATAAATATCTTTCTTTTCTAATATACTTAGAAAAGACACTTAAATAATGCTGTTCCACATGAGTGAATATGTATCCCATAATTCGGATTATGAACCCTTACGCCAACATACGAATCATAATAGGTATGTATATACCTATATTGCTAAAAAATACAGTCAGCCACGAATTAAGTAAATATTTTTGGATACATAGAAAATCAACGCTGTAGGTATAGTAGGTATACTTTTTTGTTACAAGTACTTTTCAGTTTGCCTACCACACACTCACTAAACTAATTTAGTTTGATTCTTCTCGTGAAATGCCATCGCTGCGAATGATACACTCTTATACCTCGTAACGCCGCTCAGTACCTTTATAAGTAACAGCTTGGCAAAACAGATACTAATTAGTTGTTATTGAACCACGAACGTAAAATCGTCGTAACGAATGTTCTTGTTCACGTTATTAATAGAAAAATATAATTCTCTAGTGACATTGTTTTCCATGCCGCCCGAAATAATATTTGGTAACATTTCGGAGAAAAGACTGGGTTTTGTTATATTGGTAATTGTTTGTCGTATAATAACAATATGAAAAGTTGTTTATTTTTGTCATTAGGTACACGAGTTCAATGAATTTATGCCTAATAATGTATTACGGTTAATTCGAATAGGAAATTAATTTAACATAATTATGTTACTCAGATGTAAATAAACTGGAGAAATGTTTGTGACATTGTTTACTGTACAAAATTAAAAATTCTCTTACGTCCTACGTTTTATACCAAAATAAAGTGACTTATTTGTAAGACTTGTAAATATAGACGTAGAATTATATTGTAAATAGATCTGTTTTAATTAATTAACTTTGTTGATGACAAACAATATGTATTTGTACAATCTAAGTATAAATAATATATGTGTTTCTGTTTTATTGTTTAAACAATGTGTTTATTAAATGATAAATTGAAAAAAATATTATAATGTAGAAAAGAAAGTTGTTTTTATATATAATTTATTATAACACATCGAAGCTACATGATTTAGAATTAAGTTTAATAAACTAGCATAATATGCTTAGATGATATACGTAAAATAACAGCTTAGCACAAATTTGCAAGCTAAAAAGCTACGAAAATAAAGATTTTTACATTAGTACGACTTTTTTTACAAAATTCTCCGCTCTTACAGCCGGTTTCTCGAACGCAAATAATCTTCAAAATTAACTAATCATTGGTCAAATCAGTCATTTGACCGATTAAACTTGCATTCCTTTCCTTGGTCCTCATTGGTCAAATGACTGATTTGACCAAGAAGACCAAGGAAAGGAATGCAAGTTTAATCGGTTTGTCAATTTGAAAAGCGTTTGAGAAACCGGCAGAGAATTGATAAACTAGTAACTAATACCTATTTAAAATTCTATGGTTAAAATAGACCCCATAGAATGTAAATAAACCAGCCCTATTTCCTGACTGATTAAATTAGAATAGAATAGAATAGAATAGAATAGAAAAACATTTATTTTGTGTTTCATAAACATAAAATACAATTAGGAACTATACTAACTTAATACTAGACACAAAAATGGACACCACTCAGCGTGTGCTGCAGCAACTTAGAGGTGCTGCAGCGCTGGTATTCTGTGGCACCGGTGAGCTCATATGCAGCAGCAGCTGCACACGCATGAACATCGCTTTAAAATTAAAACTTTTTTAACTAAAATATAAAAATCCAGGTAAGTAACAATTTAGGTATAGGTACATCTTATCTAATTATAAAATATAATATAAATATTAATAGTAAGTATTTAAATTTAAATTAATGGTTTCCATTACCGTTTCAATTTGGAAAGTTTGTTTTTGTTGATGTTGATCAGAGGTTTGAACCCAACTGGAACTAGCGTCGGTAAGTACCTATTTATACTATGTAAGAGAGATAATATGCCTCGATTAAAATAGTATTTTGAAAATGCTTACCAACTTGCTCTTTGGAATTTTGTACGTTTAAAATATAGTTTTGTGCGTGTATGATGGAGCTTTTGTCAGTCACCAGAGTAAGCTTAGTTGTTTGTTTCTCAGTATACAATGGATCAACTTATGACGACCTCTGTGTCGCAGTGGGCGAAGGTGCGCCGCGACGCAGAAGGTTGCGGGTACGATCCCCGCCGCGGGACAAATGTTTGTATGACCTACAGATATTTGTCCCGGGTCTGGGTGTTTCTATGTATAATATGTATGTATTTACAAACAAAAAGTATATAAGTAGTTTATCAGTCATTCTAGTACCCATACCACAAAGCTCTGTTTACTTTGGGGCTAGATGATTCTGTGTGAAAAGTCCAGCGTTATTAATTTATTTATCAAGCGAACGAAGCGAGTTATTATTTTACGATACTAATAAACATAGTAACTCTTTACTATTCATTCGTTCAAATCTTGCTAATGAATTCAAAAGTTCGTAGTGAATCCATCCGGCATGCTGGCTACGTACTCTCCTCACTGAAACAGCTGGATTCAACCAGAATTTATACTCAGTTATAGCCTGATTACACCTACCGAGTAGAGTGGCGAGACAGCAAAATGTCACTGGGCCGAGACAATGCTGTGGCCGAGTGAGTGTTTAGACGTATATTTTCAATTGCGGCGAGACAGTCAGTAGACCCGGTACTCAATCCTGATCACAGAGGATTTAGAAACTTTTGTAAACAAAGGTGTTACCATACATATCAAAATATTTTAAAATTGTATGTACTTTATTAAATATTTTGGACACTGATGACTCTCTCGGCCTGTTGCTAGGCCGAGTGCTCGGCTGAGTACTCGCTTATGTGTTTACAAATACCGAGCGCTCGGCCGAGGGCACTGTCTCGCCACTCTACTCGGTAGGTGTAATCAGACTATTACATCTGCCTTAGAAATTCAGGGTGGGACTAGTAGTACGTCACGTGGGATGCTAAGTAAATACTTAAAAAAAGCACACTCCAATGAGTGTGCTTTAAAACGATTTCACTTTGTCTCGAAACCTCGAAACTTCAAAGAATCTCAGCAAATAATTACAATATTTTTGTAAGATTGCTCACTTTTTTAAATATAATTTCATTATCTCGGTTGCAATAGAATACTCGTATTATAATTGCCTGAGAAAGGTTTTGCCGCTGTACTACTTTAATTAGTAAAAGACGGAACCTAGAAACTGTAGTCTTGAAATGTATATACATAATGAAGTTTCTGTCTCTTCAACCGTTTGAGAATGCACAGCGGTGAAAATTTTTAGTTTAAAATTTTTGAAACACGTAGGCTTATAGCCACATTATAGGCTACTCTCTATCTCTATCTGTAAACAAATACATTTTTCAAACCTCGTATCAGATTAAAAAACCAGCTAAGTGCGAGTCGGACTCGCGCACGAAGAGTTACGTACCATTATCTATAAAAACATCAAAAAACTATCATCTCATTACATTCTTCATACATGCTCGCCGGTTTAGGGTACTTTTGACCTGGCGCTTCTCCAAAATGTCGCCAATTTGATCCAAGAAGGTTCGCCTAGGCTTTCTCCTTCCAGCTGTCCCATACACACTCCTCATACACTTGCTTATAGATACAATGTACCTACCTATAAAGTGATATGAAAATAGCTCCTTTAATAGGTACTTTAATTTACCGTTTGAAGGACCTTTTGACCGAGAGCCGAGGCTACAGACTGCGTTAGTTAAGACAATAGGCTCGCCTCGTATATCGAACTAGACAGGCTAGCAATCTTTACGACTCTATAATTCGGATCGTTTTATGAGTTTCAGTAGCACGGTGGGCAAAACAGAGTTTGTGAAGAATTAGATAGACCACTACAAAAGGGAGGTATCGTTGTTTTATTACAGGAAGACGATTGAGTACTATTTTTGTTCAGGTGTATTCGCATACTTACAGTGAGCTAAGGAATCAATTAGATTTCTGTGGATCTTTGATTGCTTTGTTTTCTATTTTTGCCAGAATAATAAAGTAAGGTAACCATCTAAGTACTTAGTATATCTTTCCCGTAGGTACCTAAAGACCACATACTTCAACTTGCTAAGATCTTAATCACATCTTTCGCCTCATTTTGTTCTCATTACAGACTTTGGGTACTAATGACCTACTATACTATGGAATTGTTAAATGGATAGAAAATGTGTTGTTTGATAGTAAACTACGTTTTTGAGTGAACTAGCTGATCGCTAAACTAATGACCCAGGACACTATTTTAGGCGTGGCAATACGCTTGCTCTGTGCGTCACGGTATGCAAATGTTATAGGACAATAATTTTTGTTTTGTAATTTTTACTCCTAACCCGTCCACGTTAAAACCCCATAAATATTCATGTTCAGAATCCCAGGAAAGCTTTTAAGATTAGGCATTTCGCATTTTAATACTAGCATACTCCGCGTTTTTTAGACTACGTTTTCCTCTAGAGGTAGAACGCTTACGATTCCAACTCCAAAAAATAATTTTGAGTTGGGATTGCAAGTCACGTCATACAATACTTTTAACAGAAACATAAATATGATTTTGAATCTCTAAACAGAACTAGTAACTAGTACGTATGAAACCAAACTGTATCTAACTCAAGCTCTAAAAATGGTGAAGGAAAACATCGGAGGAAACCACCAACCTAACAACCTACTCTAATAAGCGCAATGGGCTTGCCATCTAATGATCTAACTCAAACTTTGTACCTACTAAACATGTTATTGTCAATAAGAGTAGTGCTTAGACAAACCTAATATACTTAGGCTAAGAAACACCACTAACTAAAGATAACTTTTCTGCGAAATAAAATATCCATCTGTCGATAAGTAAAAAAGGTACAATGTGTAGATATTATATTGTCTTTGGTACAATTTACAAAGGTAAATGTGACAATAATGTTGGAAAATAGTGGAATGTGCAGACGATTGTACTTAAAAACTGGATAAGTGCGAGTCGGACTTGCGCACGAAGAATTCCGTACCATTTTCTATCAAAACGGCAAAAAAATCACGTTTGTTGTATGGGAGCCCCCCTGTTTTTTCTGCCCTATTTGTTATAGCGGCAACAGAAATAGTACATTATCTGTGAAAATTTCAACTGTCTAACTATCACGGTTCATGAGATACAGCCTGGTGACAGACGGACAGACAGACAGACAGCAGTCTAAGTAATAGGGCCCCGTTTTACCCTTTGGGTACGGAACCCTAAAAAAGAAGTTAGTTAAATTTATTCATCTTCAATATGAAAGCACTTTTATAGATTAAGGATCCAGCACTCTAATCATCGGATAAAAAAGGTGAGGGTATAAAAGCGTCGTTTCTCGTGATTGAGGTCCAAAGTAATAGGATGTATGTAATTTCAGGTAAATAAAATGAAAGGGAAGATGAGACAGCTATAGTTCTTAGAGTTAATTCAAACTAAACAAAACAGGATCACCTTGGGATCACCTATCCCTAAGGAATGCGAGACATTCTCTCGTCATTGAAGATGTTGTTGGCGGCAGGTAAATAAAATGAAAGGGAAGATGAGACAGCTATAGATCTTAGAGTTAATTCAAACTAAACAAAACAGGATCACCTTGGGATCACCTATCCCTAAGAAATGCTAGATATTCTCTCATCATGGAAGATGTTGGCGGCAAGTTTATTGTAATTACCTAACCTAACTGGTTTCCTCACGTCGTCGTTTTCTTTCGTCGTAATGCACACAAAGCTTTCTGAAACGAGAAATCTATCGATACTTACATGGCCGGGATTCAAACTTGAAGCCTTCGGATTGAAAGTCGAGGGTAAATACCACTAGATCAACATGGTTGTAAATTAAATGAATGTTTTCAATTTCCGCCAAAATCACCAAATTTTAGAGTAAAAAGGGTGTAACGTGAAATCTGCAAGACGTTCATAGACAAGATTGGCTCAGGATAAAGGCGAATAGCAAAAGCGAAGAGATGCTTATACCCAACAGTGGGATGAGTGAGGTTGCTGATGATAACTTTAGAGTTTTAAATTTATTAGAGTACATCCCATTAGGCAACTAGTGGGATAGTACTTACTCTCGCAACAATGGATTAGTGGTTTTGGATTGAATTAAAGAGGAGAAAGTTGTGAAAGGCTATTGGAAATTTATGGTCGTTGCGTACGAAGATGATCGTGATTTGATGTTAGGATCCGTACAGCATGGACGAATAAGAATTCAGAAGCATCTATCTATACATAGCTCAAGCAATACAGCGAGGTAATGCAGTCGGTGTCCACTCTGGATTTTATCCATAGAACAAAAGACAATTTTCCAAACCATTATTGTTTTTCCGCATAACCGCGCTTATATAACTCCTGAAATGGACGCTGAAATGTTTATTTTTATCTCCTTAGCCATTCGAATGCCGCCAAATGGCTGACGAAAAAGATGATTGCTTAGTCTGATGACAAAATAAATTTTAGATTGTAGGTTGCTTGGTATGATAAGGGGTTTACACAGAAATAACCAGTCGCGTTGTTTGTAAAATCAAATCGTAACCACATTTACACCGGTTGACCAATATCGCATGCAACTAGTTTTTTCTGGTTTAAATGATCTTTACGACAACATAGTGGAAAATACATCTCAAGCGGCGGGCGATCGCCTTTAACAAACCATTACCTACTCTACCTGTTTGTAGAGCCAGCTAACATTTTATATCATCTGCTCAGTGATATATTTTCAATACCATTGCATCTGCCTTATAAAACTCTCATGAGTGCGACGCAGGATTGCAGGAAGATAAATTGCCTGAAAAGATGATATCGCAATTGGATTACGTTCTTCGCCCGCTGCAAACGAACGCTCTGCCTTGCAGTAAACGTTGCGAGGCAAACGCCTGAGGAAAATGCCTGAGGCAGCTAGCTCGTTTAATACGCGGCTATTGTGAATTCTCGTGCTGCTTATTTGCTTTAGCTTAGATCGATCATAACAAGCCAACACGGCTCTTAGCTTTTTTTTATTAACCTATACTATCCCACTGCTGGGCAAAGGTCTCTTAGCTTTAATAAATAAATAAATATGTTGACACAAAAATAGAAATAATGTATCTTTGGGGCGAAATGATGTTGTCCAGCATCTCCGAATGATCCCGTTCAGCGATTTTTGGTAGTATAGGAGTTAAACATTCCGGTGTTTGCAGAAATAATCGCTCCCAAAATTTTCAATCATCTGATGAGTAAAATCCATTCAAACCACATACTTATAATGCCATAAACAAACTGTATAATGCAATAACAGTAAAAGTAGAACGCACACTGACAAGACAAGACAAACAATGTTATGAATCTTGTAAAGAATGAAGTGTCTTTGAAGTTGTAAATTTTGTACGCTTTTTTATAAGTATTTGCTATTATTTATAATCCCCTAAAATAACATGCTCAAACGAGACTAGAAACTAGTAATTTCTAGGTTTCAGTTTGCAATTAGGTACGCCACATCACATTGATTATTAAATCACAGATCCATTAAAGCAACACATTGTTAGACGTTACAGAGAAAATGTGTAGGAGGCTTGTTGGCTTGTTCCACTAACGACAAATAGTAGAGCTAATGTTCCATTCACACGGAATATATTTATTCGGTACGATACACCCTCATTTTACGTGTAAATTGGATGGCATGCCATAGTAATTGTCAGATCTAAGTTAAAACTATAAATTATTTAGTCAAATAACAGAAGGTTGTCAATTCGTCTGTATGTTTTTTTTATCTTGTTACGTCTTGATGCGCTTCAATAAGTAACGAAACTTGAAGCACGAGCCCTCTTGGTCAGAATGGCTAAGGCTTATTATAAGTACACAACACGGAGTCTGCATTTGTACGTTTCCACATTTTTCCTTCCGGCAGTGGAACAAGTGCGTTGTCAAAGTAACGTGAACCGTATGCTGTATGTATTTAATTATGATTAATGGAAGAACGCTTTTGTTAAAAGGTAAAGACTTCAAGTAAAAATAAAATAAGGTTACGTAACCTAACCTAGTTACTTCCAAAATGATAATTGATAGAATTTTGATTTGCAATTAGGTGCTTCTATTAGAAAAATTATTTAAGCAAGATAAATTTTGTGATATTTTATCTTGAGATGACAAAAAATAATACACTTACCTACTCGTATATAGGGGCTTTTCAGTCTTTGAATTTTCCTTATCAGATTTTTATCTACCTACAAGCATTTTTGAGTTTTTAGGTCGTCTGAAAGCCTCCGTCATGGCCGGAACCAATAATTTACTATACTCTCTATAAACACATCAGCTGAGTGCTACACTCAGCTGATTTTGTTATTGAAAATAATATACCTAGCTAACATTTGTATTTATATTCGATTCTCTAGCGTATTGCAAAAAAAATCTGAAGGTCGCTTTTGCGTGCTTTTCGGGGTCACAGCCCCAAGAGTATCTATCTCCCATTCCTCTAGCTTCGCTTTGATGAACTTCGTCAGAATTTTCTGTTTCGTACACTTAGCACAAGAACTTGAGCCTTTAGGGATCCACTCTGCAAACACAAAAACGTTGTTAACAAGTGAAGGACATCATTACTCGAAACTTGAGCGTTACCAGAGAATATTAAATAATACTACGCATAGAATGGACACTCTTTGACAGGTAGACAAAGTGACTCCCTCCCTCTCAAGATCTCAATGAGGTCTTTTAATCGCATTATGTACACACTTATTTTGAACAAGGGACATTTCACACACATGCAAGAATACAAATGATACTCTTTAGTATAAGGTAATTATAGAATCATTTGTATAGAATTCTGTAGAGTTTCCAGGGGCTGGATACTACAAGGTAGGGTGAGCCGAAAATGGCGAATTTTACAAGAAGGCTTGAGGTATTGCTTATTTGAATTGTACACTGAAGCGCGTAATCAAGATCAAACGAAGTATTCAGAGTCAGACCTAGTTTGTTTATTCACTTCATCTTAGTAACAATTCGTGAGAAACATCTATCTCTTACACTATAACACTTGTTTTATGCATTTGCCTGTGGACGTAAAGCCATATAGGACGATGTTCTTCAATCATCTTATCAATTTTGAAGTTGTCCTGTAAGTAACGTAATGGAAAACGTGTGTTAGCATGTAGGCTACTTGAGAAGTAATTTTCTGACTCAAGTTACATTTCTAAAATCAAACAGTTAAACATTCTTGAAACATTTTTAGACGAAACTATATACCTGAACCCAGTGTGCCTCCTGGCAAAGGCCTCTTCCAAAATTTCCATTGCTTTCTGTCTGTGGCGACTCTTAGAGAAGAGTCGCCACAGACAGAAAGCAATGAGCAATAGTTTAGACCAACTGTGATGAGACGAAACTAGTTATGTGTTAAATATTGGACATGTCTCTGACTTACTCATTTGGATAGTTCAAACTTGACATAAGACTTTGTCTGAGTGTATTTAGAGATACCTATATACATTCGTGATTCAGTTTCATTTTTGTTTCGAGAGTGTACTAATTAATCGCATAACCCGAAGGGTGCCAAAATCAACAATAATCTACTGACGTCAAAGGCGCGACCGCCAAAAATAATAAAAGATCAAGGTTTTAATTCCCGCTAACCTTCGGGAATGGTCCAAAATCCCTTTTCGCTATTTCCTATTCAGTTTTATAATGCGAAAAGATGTACGATTTCTGCATTGTGTTTGAACGCGAGCGAAGACTTAAAAGTCCTACTATCTTTGGGTACGGTATTCTAACATCTAGGGTAACGAAAAGGTTGGCCTCTAAGCTCCCTAAGCGTGCAATTCGAGTCACAATGACATCAGACCTCTTAAGGATGATCAAGACATTGAAACAATGCTTAATTAAGGTCGACACGATAAGATCGAGTTCGCGTGGCCCTCGTTGTTTGCCGAGCGATTGATCAACGCAATGGCTGATAAACATGGGTAGGCCTGGATGCAGTCATTATCATTAGCAGATTGCTTAGATGATACTAACTACAGTTTAAGTTGAGGCTGGAAATTTCCAATGACTAGTTGAGACGCAAATCAAATAGTTGGAAAAAATTAGCCCTAAAGTAAGCAGAGCTTATTTTATGGCAACCACATGTACATAAATTATATTTTTTTTTAATACGTAGATAGTACAGCCCCCTAGCCATATAACAAATAGAAATAGAATCGATCGATAATGCTAAGACTCTATCTACCCGCGTCTAATGACATTATTTTATTTCTAACATGGAGGGAGGCAGAAACACCAAACCCGAGATTAATAGCATCAAGAACCATATTGGTATTAATATATCACTCAGGTCCTCACGCGGGATAGCACATCAAGTCAAGTTTGTACCTAACTATCGAGGCGTGGCGATCTGTCTTGGTGACGTGGCGGAAACGACCACAGTCTGTTCCGTTCCCGATGATGGATGCCTTCCGATACCAGCGTGTGTATTGACTCGGGGTAATTTAATTTATAGACTAGAAGTTTCAGCAAAAGTTTTATCCCAGAAGGGTTCCTAATTCATTCAAATTATCATCATTTAGATACGTTTTCAATATGTATACGTATTTTAAACTTTAAATCACTTGTTCTATTACTATCTTGCCTCTGCTTTATTTTACTTTGGTACGTTTATGATTGGACAAGTTATGAGCCCCGTTTAGAGATGATTACTACTGGTACTACTGGTTCTGATGAGATGATTACTACTGGTTCGTGTGGAAAAGATAATACCTATTGCTCTCGATATTAGTAAAAACTAGACAAAAAGCGTTGCAATCACTCGCTGCTGCCGAGGATAATATAAATCATATCTGTCATAGAGATGTGCCGTCGACACTCGAATTAATTTCGAGTATGTGCTGTTATTTTCTTTAATAAGGCGATAAGTTGAAGACACAATTCAAGGAGAAACGTTGGCTAAAACGGCTCCCTAAATCACTTCACTTCTTGGTTTATGGCTCTCTATAACCTAAAAATAGGGAAATAAATAAATAGCACAATACATACCTACTCCTGATCCCATTAAAAGTACTATGGCCCCACAACATCCAAACACGGAACAAATATCTGTAGAAAATGCAAATGTTCACGAAAACTGAACTCGCACCTCTTGTTTCTCATGCGATGCGAGCACTCGTCCGCTACGTCCACCGAGAACGTCAAACTATATTCCTATCTAGGCAAGGCATGCTCTCAGCCTCAACAGTTCTCTACTCGTACAAGCACTCGGTTGAGAGGATTGTCCCATCTACTCGGCCAGTGTGAAGAGATACTTACGTATTCAATACGAATCAATTCTCAAGTAATTAAACCACAACTCCAAATATCACAACTTGAGTTCAACATTACAGTAAAACTTATTTCATCCCAAAAACCCTTTATTCGTCACCGGATTTCCTTGAGTTTCGTGAGTGAAAAAAATGTTGTCGTTGGCAACTGCGTTTTATAGCCGCTGTTGCTTAGGACTTTATATCCTCGTGATGTTGTCCCTTTCTCATTATTGGTTTTGTTTATGAGGGTAATCGTAGGAAAAACAGTGAAAAGAATTTATCTTAAAGAGGGATTTAAAACGATTTTAAGATATATACCTACTTGTAGAAATAAAGCTTATCTTTCAAATTCTCATTACGTACTCCTCACTTTTATAAATACCTAAAGCCAAGGACGCACCGCCTCTATAATCTTATAATTCATGAGTACCTAAAAGTATTATATTGTCTGTGTAGTTCATTATTTTCTAGACTAAGGCGTATTTTGTATTATAAAACATCTGCGTCGCTCTAATCGCTCGCTTCTGTTACAGTTCACTACCAGCGCAAGTTAAGACATTCGTATCACGACCGGTAAGGTCCGGTCGCCTCAAGAACGAGATAGGCATGACGGTCGTAAAGTAAGAACCACGATCAACACCGCCGTCCGATGACTAAAAAGAAAAACCCTTTAAGTGACATTTGGATAAAAATAAGTTTTATACGCTACGAAAGAGCAAAATTTTCTCTATCTACCAGTCTGACTCTTATTTTTCTATAATAATGGTGAATTAACTTTTAAAGTAGGTAAGTACCTACTTCATCCTTTCGTGCCCCTGTATCACCATAGTTTTAGATAAAAAACTAAATTTATGTGGGATGCGGGAGCAATATAAACACTAAAGTTTCAACTATTTCTTTTATTTTTTAAACACCTTTCCAACTTTTACACAGCCGAACATCGTAACATCGTAGCCGGAAGAGCGAGTTACTCATTTTTTCATCATTCACCTCATTCTTTCATCTCGTTCACTCAGTCTATTTCTTCCATTCCTTACCGTTCGGATACAATATTCTAATTAATGCTAACTAATTATGTTCGGATATATCACCATTCATTTCCTACATTTATTTCTATTTTTATGCCAGGGACACGAAAGGAGTACTTTAAAGTTGATTCACCTGGAAACTAAAATTAATTTTAGGTTGGATAATTTTCATAATAAAATTGGACCAAATTCGTGTTGGACGAAATTCAGATTAGGCAATTTCTTACATGGACCAAATTCTTAATGGACAATTTTCATAGATGGACGAATATCTATTTGGACAAAATTCGTGTTGGACGCGAATATTATTGGACGAAATTCGTGTGGGACAAAATTCTTGTTGGTCATTAGTTCTACATTGGACAACTGCATTTGGACATTTTTGATTTTGGACATTAGTCGTGCAAAGGATTATGACGACTAGACATTTAAAAAAAACATTTCAAAAAAGTGAAAACATACGGACACTGTTTATTAGAAAACGAAAGCTTAGGTCAAGATGTACTCCAAAGATGAAAAGCAATATCGAGGTTGTTTCGGAATTTCTAGTGCAATCTAGAAAGTAATATGTTACTATTTCAATATTAACCAAAATATTCGAGAATAATAGTGTTGAGAATAAATCAAGCGAAAAGGGGGTCAAGATGAACTTAGTCAGATTAGAGCTATTATGCTACTATGAGCTCTTATCGATCCAGTTTAGGACCTAAACTGAACTGCTTCGCTATAACGTACCATGACGTATGATAATAAAAGTTACTTACTAATAATAAAATTTACAAGACGTGTCGTAAGAACTGAATTGTTTTGCAATAAAACACTTAAGTAATACAAGTAAAACAATTTTCTGCTTAAAACGTCACGTTGTCATGGTACGAAAACTTTGCGATTCAGATTAGGAACTGACAGATTAGGACTAGATTGCACCCAAACTGAATTGTAGGTGAAGAAATTAATAATAATAATAAGAATAATAGAAATATTATGAATTTATCTATGAATTGCGTCGTAATATTTCTCTTTTCAATCAAAGTTATTTTTAAAACTATTGGGCTCACAATTCATGCCAGTACCTATCTTTTTAATGGTGATATCGAAAATATTTCACCGACACAGTTGATACCGAGGTCTTACCTACAGGTTTTTTTTATTGTAAATTAGGAAATACTTAGTAGGTTTCATATTTGTATAAATTCCTGGATGATTTCTCAACTGAAACAAATTAAAGATTCTTATTATTAGGATAAGTCATTATTTACAGAAACTAAGCTACATACATATTTACATATATTTACAAAAAAAGGATTACAAATTTAAAATTGATCAGGCTTTTGTAAAGCCTGATCAATTTTAAATTTGTTAACTATTCAGTGTTGCTTCGATGTGCGGGTTTCAGGTTAACACTCGGGTCACGAAGCAATTTACATTTTCTTCAATTTAGTGTACAACGCTTTGAATTTCTTATTGATCTGTGTCTTATAAAACGCGACGTTTCGAAACGGTTGCAAAGCCCAAAGGAAATAACAAAAAAGATTCTCAAAAGAGAATATTCCTCATATTTTTTACTTCCGCGGTATCTTTTTTATTCATCACAATTTTTTTTAATCCACGATACCGACGACACAGGAATCTTTTTATATTATTGGAACTTGTTACTATTGTTACCTAAAATCATATTCATAGGATCTTATTCTATAGATCTGAGAGAATATCTTACCGTGTCTTGGGGATACAAATTGATCGATGGTTTTTTTAGGGTTCCTTACCCAAAGGGTAAAACGGGACTCTATTACTGAGACTTTGCTGTCTGTCTGTCTATCTGTCTGTCCGTCCGTCTGTCACCAGGCTGTATCTCATGAACCGTGATAGTTAGACAGTTGAAATTTTCACAGATAATGTAGGTACTTATTTTTGTTGCCGCTAAAAAAACAGGAGAAAATGAATATTTAAGATTATTACGACAAACGTGTTTTTTTGCCGTTCTTTAGATAATGATACGGAACCCTTCGTGCGCGAGTCCGACTCGCACTTGGCCGACTTTTTTATTATCCATGGTAGTTTACTATAGGTTAGCAGAGCTCGATTTTTATGCATTTATGATTAATTACGAAAGTTTTAGCTTGTTTGACTTTCAATAAAAAAGCGCTTTACAAAAGTTTTTAAACTCCTAATAAAATAAAATAATTGCTAATTGATTGTCTTGTCAGCGGAGAAAGTTTGGGAAAATAATTGATGAAGTTTTAAGGAGGGACGAAAAGCAACGCGGAAATTTAAATGATTAATTACAACTCGGAGCCAGTTTGTTGCATAACTCAAATGTTATTAAGCTTCCAACATTTTATATTTGCCTTAAAAGCAACAAACAAACTTGTGGAAAGTCTTAGCTTGTAATACAGATTGTGACTTCAGTATTAATCTTTATTTAAACACAGGGCCTTACTAATAAACATGGTATAAAGTTATTCCTCGGAATAAAATAGGAATAACAGTTTTTGACAGATTACACTCAGGAAAAACTTTATACCACGTTTATTAGTAAGGCCGACAGATTAAAGTTGAATTTAATTGTGAAACATTGCTATCAAAACTAATTAGTACCTATGTCATAGAAAATAACATGAAACGCTCGTGGTCGTGCTTTTATAAAAGATCGTCGAAGTTAAGCAACGTTCGAAACGGTCTGGGATGACCGCATGTGGTATTTTCATACGAGCGCTTCCGTGCTTCGGAGGGCACGTTAAATTGTCGATCCCGGCTATTAAGTCGTTAAGCCATGACAAAAGGCCTTAAGGCGGCCTGAAAACTCCGCCTTCAGAGTTGGCCACTGACTCATAGGACCGAACTTACTACTTTTTAATAGAATGCAATATTTCCATGCTGTTTTATTTCGATAAAGCTGATAAAATTGGCTGCCGCTATTTCGCAGTATTTGACCAAGAAATATTTTCAGTGAAATTCGGATTCCCCAGCCAATTTGTCTAATGAACCAGCACCAATATCATTAGAATCAATGATTTGAATATCGTGAGAATATTTAATTTATTAATTGGTGTTTTCATGATATTCAAACACGATATTTTGGATTATTTATAAATAATATCAAAACCGACTGCGTAGAATTTTCCTTGACCCAAAAAAAGTATTCTGACTTACTTACTTAATTTTTGGATTATTTCGCATTACTTACTTAGAAAGCTACAATATCGTGTTCTTCTGCGTTTTATCCACGCGAACAAAACAGCAGACTAGTTAATAATCATCATCATCACCGCCCTTAACCATCCACCACTACACAAAGTCGGGTCGGCACAATATGTTCCTGCCTTCCATTTCCCACTATCACTAGTCAAGAAGATGTTTCAAGAGTAGTAATTTCTAATTATTTTACACCACCAAATAAGTATAATCCATTTCCAACATGCATTGTGTATTAGTAGCTCCATCTATCTAAAATCACATCCATCTATCGCTCTCTCACACACACATTCACTGACACACTCACACACACACACATACACACATTTATCATACTCACTTACACATACACACTTTCACTCGCATACTTATACATTCACACACTCGCTTATACTGACCTACACTCCCCCAAATCACTTGAAACCTTCCACTGAACTGCGATACAATACCCTAATTCATAGTTGCTGAATACCCCTTTTGTCTTTGTATAAATGTAATTTGAAAATGCACAATCACATATTTGGATATATCGAACAGTGTAATAGCTGTGGTAACTTATTAGATATTCAATGTTGGTCACCACGACACAGGGTATCCTAGTGTGGCGACCAAAGTTAACATAAATTATTAGATACCTAAGCCTAGATTCTATGTATGTTTCTTTACTTGTATCCGCTGTTGGAAACAAATAAAATAAAATAAAATAAAAAAAATAAATAAAAAATATCCCGTACTTTTGCTTGCGAAAGGTGCAAAGGCATTGTTGATCCCTAAACATTCCGACATCGCAAAATTCTCGTTTTCCAGGACCTTTTTCTGTGTAAAGTTTCAGAGGGAGTCAAATTGAAAGATGGATGTCATCATGTAATCAGTTGATTAAAGTTTGTGAATATTATGAAGTTGGTTAAAAATCATTTGTGCCCATTATTATGATTTGAATATTTCGAATTACTTAGGTAGAAATCCTGATCCTGAATCTTGACCTAAAAATCCTAGTAAAGGTCCTATGTCAGGTATTTTGAATGTTTATATACGTACTTATTCAAAGAACACCAATAGTTATAGATTCTATTAAGGGTGGTCGCAGACCTATCCGCGCCGAACTGTCAATTCAATAGAAGAAATGCTGAGACGTCAGAAGCCAGTCGCATTTTCTGACGTCATCAGCATTTTTTGTATAGAAAAATGACTGCGCGTACGGCACGGACAAATGTGCGATCAGGTTAACAGATATGCTTAAACATAGGTAAGTGTAATGTACCTACCTAATTTGTGAAATTACAAGCGACGCTACCAACAGTTAAAAGTTTGTTCGTGTTCATTTAATCAGTCATTAAATGGACACAACGCCAACCATTTAATTTTAGATTCTCTCTAATGGGCTGCTTACAGACGCAATTTGAAAAATACAAGAAAATAATAAAACCTATTTTACCCTACCAAGGCAAACCCAAAAAGAAGGGTTGAGATTGAGGTGGTTAGGTTAACGAATCCATTGACACATCAAAGTTGCATAAAAAGTTAAGATGCAATTGAATTAAGAGAGATTAAAACTTTTTTTTGGATTTGCCGTGGTGGGGTAAACTGGGTAAACTCCATCATGGAGTAACTTTCAAAAGGGCAGGCAGGCTTTCAGGGGTGCCGGTGTCGCGTCTATTTACGTTTTAGTGTAGGCTGGCCCTTAAACATTAGGCACGCCGTAGTAATAATTACTGACGAATGGTAAATTACAATGGGCATTAAGTACCAACAAACAAACTGTATTGATTCAGCCATAAAACTGGTTCGCAGTGTTTTATCGCGGACTATAACTCTTACAGTTATTAAGCTATTTAGCTCTATTTATTGGCCATTTCAGAAACAGGCAGCTACAAAATATGACATTATACTTATTAAATTTTGATATTTTTCTGTTTGGGAACCATATTTTTGTACACATGATAGACAATCGTGAAGTTAATCGTTTAGGTACACTAGTAGACGTGCCTAGATCCGTTCACTGTATGGCACTAAACTAGTCTGATAAGGCTAGCTACAGCCTCTTGTGAGTGGTGGGTGAATACTCAAATATGACGCATGAGGTGCGCACTGTCACAGGTGTACATTTGTCCCGCGGCGGGAATCAAGCCCGCAACCTTCTGCGTCGCACATGCTTAACCATGCTACACTAAATTCAGATTTGTGTGATTGAAATATTAAAATTTAAATATATTTTCTTGTTAACTGTACTAATAGGCCCATCGGAAGTTATTACCATAGCATTATCGCTCTATTTTATTGGTAAAACGCTTCTAAATTTAAACTGAACCAATAAATTGAGTTACGTTCAATTAAATTACTAGTATAGACTTAAAAAAGTCTACATTTTATAGAATTTTTCACAACACTGACTGCTTTGAAAAAAAAAACGACTTCAAATTACATATTAGAACGAATATGATTTGGTCGTGCTTCTGACTACCCCCTTAGACATCTATAAAATATCTTGAATGCTTTAAGATTAATCTGTTTCTGCCTTGCTCTAGCAATACAGTCGTGCAGGTAATTTTATAATGCAATGACCTACTCTCTCTACCTACTATAATGATCCCCTATAACCACTACGGTAACGGAATAGCAATCGTTGCACTAAATGTTTGTTTTTCAAAGTGAGTTTTTACAACCATTCTCAAACGAATTTGAAATTGTTTACTCGCAGGTTTTTATTGTAGGAAGATAAACTTTTCCCATAAATCTTATTTACTTTGCCTGAGTCAATTCTAATATTTGCTCGCAGTGAGCGTTAATATACGAGTATAAGTTTGCTCGTCATTTTAACCACATTCTGAACCATCATGCTTTGTTAATTCCATTGTTTTCAGGATGTTGATCGGCTGAATCGTCACGTGATACTCCACTTCCTATATTATTTATGTTAGAATTCAATTGTTATCAACTTTATCTTTCTCTCAGACTCCTGTGATACATGCCTAGTCAATGAATTTCTTGAGGTCCACTCGGTTTTGAACTGGTTTGAACTTTGACAGTAACCTGGTGTAGATAGATAGATATCTTTATTTCTCAGAAAACATTACAATCTTTATTTAGTAGTGTTTCTAAGCCTATATTAGGTTTGTCTAAACACTACGTTCTCGTTAACAATAACATGTTTAGTATTGTTTAAATGTTTTGTTCATAACTGCTTGGTCTGGCAGCACTCCAACCCACGACTAATGCCAGTCATAACAAGTCTTTGTCCTATATGACGTTGCTCATTTTTTATCATTCTTTTAGATGACAAACTCTCGTTTAGTTAAAAGTCCAGTCACCATGAAGAGCTCATGGTGGCTTGCTTAGTCGTTCTTACGGACATATTCTTTGTGGTCACAAATGGATTGTGACTGATAGTGAGGTAACTCACTCATACGATTTTACTTCTATCATTTCCTTTTGTTCAGATAGGAACGACCAACAACTTCATAAGGCTTTAATTACATTATCCATCCACATTTATTTTCATGAGCGTTTTCGTAGTATGATTTTCATCCATCTTGCGATTAATATACCATACCACGCTAGCTAAATTTTCGTTTGATTTTGATTGCGCTTTCCAGCCATTTTGACAAACAGGTACAATTATTATTGTATTCCCAAAAACTAAAGTCTTCTATTTTCAAAAGATTGAAAAAAAAAATGCAAAATATGTTATTGCAGTTGAACAAGCTAAAAAGGTTGCGACGACCTCTGTGGCGCAGTGGGCGAAGGTCCGCCTGCGACGCAGAAGGTTGCGGGTTCGATCCCCGCCGCGGGACAAATGTTTGTATGACCTACAGATATTTGTCCCGGGTCTGGGTGTTTCTATGTATAATATGTATGTATTTACAAACAAAAAAAAAAAGTATATAAGTAGTTTATCAGTCATTCTAGTACCCATAACACAAGCTCTGCTTACTTTGGGGCTAGATGATGCTGTGTGAAAAGTCCAGCATTATTATTATTATTATTATTATTATTTTTGTAGATTTTTATCTGCTCGACCCATCAGGATCGGTGGTTTTTAGACTAACACGGGCCTAAGCCAAGTGCGTGTCATTTAGTCTCATGGGTTGTGACCTAACAACGGGCGGTAACAGCTCGTTGTTTGACAGGTCGGTTTGCAAAAATTTTCGCACAATTCTGCATGTGTTTAAAATTACTGCTTTTTGCATAAGTGCAAACGTATGTTTTGGCAGGTCTAGCAAAGCAAGAGATTGAAATAGTTGGTTAGGGATTACACCAGTTGAAGATAAAACTATGGGAATAATGGAAACTTTATCTAGTCTCCACATACGGATTATTTCGTTTTAGGTCTACGTATTTTGAAAGTTTTTCCGCGATAGTGTTTTGCAAGTTATGAGTGTTAGGGATGGCGATATCTATGAGAAGTGCTGTTTTAGTGGTTTTATCAACAAGTGTAATGTCCGGTCTATTGTAGTGAGTGGTTTTGTCTGTAAGTATGGCTCTATCAAAGTATAGTTTGTGAGTTTGGTTCTCTAGCACAGTATCAGGGGTGTATTTGTAATAGGGCGTTGGTCTTGTAGATGTCTCTATGAGATTGTATTTTGCCGCTAGTCGTTGGTGTATTATGTTAGCCACCTGATCGTGCCTGAACTTGTAATCTGTTTGAGCGATTGATTTGCAAGCACCTGTGATATGCTGAATTGTCTCGGATGAGCTGTTGCAGCGCCTACACAAGTCAGTAGTTAGATTGCGCGCTTTAATTATATGTTTTTGGTAATTGCGGGTTTCTATAACTTGATCCTGGATGGCTATCATGAACCCTTCAGTCTCAGGGAAGAGTTCACCTCGATGGAGCCATTCGTTCGACGCCTGCATGTCGACGGTGGGTTGGCTCAAATCGTGGTGATGTCTTCCGTGGAGAGACTTAAGGGCCCATTCGGAAACTAATGTCTGCTTATCGGTTAGCTCTTCATTTTTCTGTTTATTTCTATCCTGTAAATTTAATGGTGTAAATTTTTGGTCCTGTTCAACTACTGACTTGTGGAGGACTGATGTTTCGGCTTTGCTGTAAAAGTATTTGCGTAGAGTAGTTATTTGTCGATTGTGTAAGTTGCAAATGTTGACAATACCCCTTCCTCCATCGGTTCTTGGTAGGATCTGTCGTTGGATGCATGCACGCGGGTGGTGTTTCCGATGTTTCGTCATAGTTACATTTATGAGACGTTGGAGGTTCTTCAGTTCCACTTTGCTCCAGTTAATTATACCAAAAGAGTAAGTCAATACTGGGATAGCGTAAGAGTTGATTGCCTTTACCAAATGTTTCGAGTAGAGTTGCGATCTAAGGATGGAGTTTAAGCGATGTTTGAAATTATTTGTGAGATTAAGTTTAATTTCTTTAGAATGTAATTGCTTCGATTGATGGTAACCTAAGTATTTGTATGCCTCGTTTGCATCCAGAGAATCAATGATTTCGCCTGATTGCATGTTATAGGTATGTCTGTAAGTCTGTCCGGCTTTCGAAGAGTTAATTTTGCATTTATCAATTCCAAACTCCATGGAAATATCATTTGAAAACTGTTCTGTGATCTGAATTAGTTTTCCTAGATTTTCTTCAGACGAAGCGTAGATTTTTATGTCATCCATATACATTAGGTGAGTCAATACGTCTCTTGAGAGGTCTGTTTGTCTGTCAGTGGCGTTATCAAGTGCGAAGCCTATGCCAGTCGAGTTAAGACTGTGGGAAAGTGGGTTCAACGCTAGGCAAAACCATAGCGGGCTGAGTGCATCTCCTTGAAATATACCGCGTCTAATTCTGATTGGAGTCGTTTCTATTATACTAGCAGAAGTCTTTGCGTGGAGTTGAGTGGTCCAGTGTTTCATGGATTGACTTAAAAAGGATACGACTTGTGGGTGGACTTTATAGATGTCTAATATTTTGATGAGCCATGTATGGGGAACAGAATCGAAAGCTTTTTTATAATCGATGTAGATGCTAAATAGGTCAGTTTTCATTTTTTGTGTTTGTTGTAAGACAACAGAGTCAATTATTAGTTGTTCTTTGCAGCCCTGACTGAACTTCCTACAGCCTTTCTGTTGTTCTGCTAGAATGTTGTTAGCATCTACATGGTTATATATTAGGTGGGACAAACATGATGTTATAATTTTATATATAGTTTGTAGACATGTGATTGGTCTATATTTTGCTGGATTTACGGTATCTTTAGGATCTTTTGGTATCATATAGGTGGTTCCGGCTGTTATGTAATCAGGTAATGTGTTTGGATTTCTGATGAAATTATTGATGTGGTTGTATAAAATTGGGTGGATATGTGTAAGTTTCTTGTACCAATAACTATGTAAATGATCAGACCCTGGTGTCTTCCAATTGTGCGTAGCTTTTAAGACCTTTTGGTATACCTCTATGGGAATATTTTCATACTCCATAGGTGTCAGCTCAGAAAATTTCGCACTTTCATTATGGATCCATTCTGAATCTTCGTTAAGCTCCGCAGTGTTTTCCCAAATTTGAGCCCAGAATCGTCGCAGTTCGGTGGGGTCTAGCGCATTCGTGTTTGTTAGGGTGTTGCTAGGAGTTGTGTTTGTTGGTGTTAAGTTCGCAGTATTTTGTGAGAGTGCTTGGTAGAACTTTCGTTCGTTATTGCAAAATTGTGTATTTTGCGTCTTTCGAGTTGTACAAGCTTTATACCTCCTAAGACGGCTGCTAACTACAGCCAATTTCTGTTTGAGTGTGTCAAGGAAATGTGCGAGGTCAGTGTTTGGTTCCTCATGAGCTGTGTGTGTTTTGTGTTGTTCTAATATTGTCTCTACCTGCTTCGTGAGGGTTCTACTTCTGTTTCCATTAATATAGTGTGTTAGCCTTCCTATCTTTTTCCGAAGATCGTCTATTTTAATTTCGAGTCGTTTTTGCCAGTTAGGGATGGAGTTTCTTTTATTTTGGTTTCCTAACTCGGGTGGTATTTTAAGTCTAGATCCATTGCATTTGGCAGCTGTCCATGCAACACAGTAAATGATCGTTTGAAGGGTCTCGAATGTGGTGTTAATATTAACATGTTCAGGTAATGTTACATCGTTTAGGTAACCAACAAGTTTTCCTAGTTTTTTAGTGGCCTTCTGTTTTGGGATAAAGGGTCGTTCTACGGGGTTTGTGTTTTGAAAATACTGCAAGGCGTGATTAAATGTTTCGTCTAACTCCTGATTCCGTTCTTGATTTTGGATGATGTTAAGAGGGGCTGTTCTTACTTCGCACGCGTCAGCAGTAGGATGCGAGTCGTTGAGCGCATCGTACCAAACTGTAGAGTTTAAGTCTTCCTGTGTTATATCATTTTGAGTTGAAATTTCTTGTAGATTTGGTGTAGGTGTCATAAGTGTGCCTAACTCATTTCTGATTTCCTGTTTGATGTTTTCCAGTCTTTCATCATCAATTAACTTGTTGGCTATGATGACTCTCCTTTGATCAGCTACTCTTTGTTCACTAATGTGGGCAAGATGTGGGAATGTGCTTATGAAGTGTTGGTGTAGAGGCTTCCTATATGCCGTCCTATTTGTGCCTAACTGTGTAATTCGGTAATATTCTTTAATAATTGCTTCGTTGAGGTCAGTGGTCCATTGCATACGCTGTCTGCGTTGTGTTTGAGCTGGAAGAGGTGCTTGTTGCTGGTGAGTTTGCAAATACGTCTCTACTTCTGCTCTTATTTCAACAAGTCTTGTTGTTGATAGTAGCTTATTTCTAATTATTGCTCTGCGCTGGTCACCTACTCTTTGTCTACTGGCATCCATGTCAGGAAATTGATTGGTGAACTTACAATGAAGCTCTGTAAGATACGTTCGGGTGTCTGTTTCAAGTTTGGTAATAATGAGGTATGTGCGCAGGATGAAGGTGTTCATTTCTTCCGTCCATTTTTTACGCGCACGTGGAATGACTTTGGCGGGCGCAGAGTTCTCGACAATTGTCGTCTGCACAACGTCCTCAGTCAATGAAGGTGATGATGAAAGGTTTGATGATGAAGGTGAAATTAAAATGGGCGATTTTGATTGTGCATCTATATAAGACGGTGGCGATGAAGGAATTGATGAAAAAAGTGATTTGGGTGAAGATGTAGAGGACTGGGCTTCAAGTTCCGCTTCAGCCCAGTCGGTTCGGCTTGAGCCTCTTTCCTTTAAAGAGGCCAGCAGCACTGTTTCTGCGTTAGCTGCTTTCATGCTGCCAACTCTTTCCTTGCCGGCGTTAGTTGTGCTCCGGCTTAAACTTCTCCGTGGTCGTAGGTTGTACCTTCTGTTGGGCTCGCATTGTTCGGGTTCCCCGGCAGAGGGCCGCCCATTACCCTCGCCACCGATGGCTTGCATGCTGTGACGTCCAGCATCGGCTCCAGACGTGCCCCGGCGATCACCCCCGGGAAGCGACCATATACGTACATTCTTACTTGGCTCCATCATAATGGGTTTGCCATTACCCTTTTGGTCACCCGTTAAGTCATTTCGTTACAGGTGTCCGCCCCTCACGTGGCTTAGGTGGTCAAGCGCGGACGTGGGGTTGGGCTTAGAGGGGCTTATTATTATTATTATTATTATATAACAAGGTTGACAAAAGAGGAGGACTTATTTTACAGATACCGAAGAACTAATTTAATTATCTGTCAGCTTCCTCATAGGGCAGGCACAGCCTGTATCGAGGAAGTTTTAGTACAAAAAATAAAAGATTAATGCAATAATTGCATTTTTATTACTAAAATTTCAAATGTTATTGAAAAAAATAAAATTCGTAAAGTTATATATAAAATAAATAAAAAAACAAAGCTGTTTTTAAAAGCATTTTATTATTAAAATCAATTTCAACGATATGTACAACATGTAAAAATGAGCACATCTTAACTTGCATAATTATTTATAATTTATATCTTCATACACTTCAAGTTACGCACAAGAGAAACATTAAAATAATACAAAAAATATTTTCATCTTACAATAGTTAAAATTACTTCCAAAGGGTAACGAGACTCTTACTTCTAAATTCAATTTTATCATTCCTTTACTATAGTTAAAATGACTTCTGAAAAGTAAATAAATAAGTTTTTAAGGCGCATTTACACGATGCGATTTCAACTTATTGACCTGCCGACGTTAAATGGGCGGGGCTTAGCAAATCTGTAAATGCACCTTCAATTTTAAATTCAATTTTCATTTCAAAGTACAAAAATTTACAAATGAAAACAAAGCTCTTTAAACAAGTCAATTATATACACAACCAGAGAATAGTTCAGTGGTTCTCGATTTTAACTTTTATTTAAAATTCTATTGAGATAATGGACACTTAAATTGAAACTCGAGACTTTTAGCGAATTGATTTAAAGTTAAACTAACTCAAGTTTTGACTAGTTTCTTCCTAAATAAGTTACTTAAGTTGATCGCACATAATTATTTCGCAGACATTTTTCCATAAAAAATACTGATGTCGTCAGAAAATGCGGCTCGCTTTCTCTCTATTGAATTGACAGTTCGGCGCGTTTGGCGCGGATAGATCGTGAGCGATGATCTTTAAAGTAACCAATAGCAGCTATCAATGTCTGCTGGGGTGAAAGCCACAATGGCGATATTTCTCACTTAGCCTGTAAGTTAAGTACATTACTTGAGATCTTTATCAGATATGGTGAAACACGCCCTTAACCATGCTACTAACTATTTAGCTTTAACTTAACAACAAACTTTTGGGTCTAAAATGTTGCAAAAATTTCCGATGGTCAGCGAAGACGCAAAGATAACAAGAACTAGGTATTACAAATTTCCCCACTGCCCTCGACAAACGTAAGTTGCCAACTTTTCATCGAACTGCAATTTTTCTGCTGTTTGATATTTTTCTTCAATTCAATTCAAAACGTTTATGGCTTCATGTTAGTAGATAGATCTTAAAATAAAATAGTGTTTCATAACATGAGCTCCGCTGGGGCACTGCAACTTTGGTACTTAGCTTAGGTAAGATACCTAAGCTAAGTCTCTCTTTGCTCAAATAGTTTATGGATCTATTTATTTCACCGACAGTGACCTGGATCAATTGAGCTATCTCTAGATCGTTCTTAAGGATCCTTAGATAGCTTGACTGATCCTATTGTATTTTGTAAATTTAAGTAGGTAAATGATGTAACAATTTGACTGAATTTTGATTTGTTTGACCACAGTCTTTTTACATCTTTCATAAAACGTCCAATGACATTTGGCACGTGCCTACATTTTCTTGAAGTTACATGACAGGTTGCAATTCCATCGAGAAACTGATTTTCTCACGATGTTTTTCGTCACCATTAGCTTTTTTTGGAATGCGCATACTGCGCAATCTAGGCCTATCAGTGATTTGAAAGATAAATGGGTTTTATATTCATTGTCATGATTTAATCAAATTGAATAAATTATGAAAAATTAAGTAAATCTTTTATAATCTTTATTTAAGCAGTTTCATTTAGCCAAAATAAAATCACACTATAATTTCTTATCGAAACCAAAATAAGAGTATAATTTTAATATGGTAAGTATACCTACGTATTACGTCCTCTTTAACATTAAGAAAATGTCGTTGAAAAGAAATGTTTTTCTATACTAGTAGGTATTTATAAAATTAGAAAACTTAATATTTACAATTACCATACTGAAAAACATTAACAACACTGCTTGTCTTTAGATCGGTACTGTAGCTTATTAAAGCGCTTACTATACATATATAGAGGACGAGTAGGCTTATACATATGTTGCGTTCATATGAATGAGCTAACACTTAGATTACTACAGATCTCAATACAATCATTATTTCTCAACACATGAAATGCAAACATGACTAGAGTTAAACAAACAATAGAAGCTCAATCAATATTTAGAGCAACAATATGGAATACCCTTAAAGTCTATTAAATATTCATAACTTATAAATAGCTCTTCATCTAAAATAATGTTTACACAAATTGTTGTAAAACACTTGCATGTTTCTCTTGCACGAACTTTCCTCAGGGTACCGACGATTTTCCGCTGAAACAAAGGAAGAAACGAATTTACTGAAGTTGCTACAGCTTGACGTTGTCTTTCGGGCTGAGAGTTTATTAAAATTTGAGAAAAAAAGAAACTTAACGACCATATTAACTTTCTAGTGTAATCTTAATCAGCGTTTGACATAAATTGTCAGTCGTTTGACAGGACAACATCTGTCAGGTCAGTCAGTATTTCATAAAACCTGTGCGCAAAGGCGCGAACGAGTCAATATATCACCATATTTATTCTGTGATATCACATAACAAAAGGCAACATTATCGCTCCAAACGATATTTTCCTGGCAACCTCGCAGACCTTTGATCTAAAGAATCTTCGCAAGTTCTTACATTAAAAATATTTCTGTTGAAATGCCAATTTCAACAAACATTCACGTAATAGTCATTTGTCTGTCTGAGCGAAACCACTTTAGGTGTATATCTGATGGTTTTAAGTAGCTGGAAGTTTATAAGGGGTGAAAGAGCGATTTCACGCTATATTTCTGGTGCTTATTTCAATGAGTTGTTTTGTGTAGTGAGTGAGCAGGTTAATGGTAAATGTCAAGTTAACTGCAGTTATGTCTGTAAATATATCTATAAAAACTACACACTCATCAGTGAACCTCGTTGGCGTGGATAATATGAAAAATATTCTTCACTACGTGAGAATCGAGCTTGCACCACGTGCACCGTTTGCGGCCGAGCACTGACTGACGTCACCGATCCGCTAGGATAATGGAATTTTCTTAGAATTAAAGAACTCTTTGCACTAGATCTATATTATTAACACTAGCTTCTACGGGCGGCTTCACGAAACACGCGTGATACTAACATTTCGTATTCAAAAGCTATTGCTTATATACTATTCCATCACTATCTATACCTATTCCAAGTTTCATCCGAATCGGTTTACTGGTTTAGGCGTGATTGAAACACAAACATACTCAAGCTTTCAGCTTTATATTAGTAGGAATTAGGATGAACTTCATATCATTAAAAATGTACCTATGTTCTTCGTGTTCAAACTATAGGAACAACTAAACTTATTAAGCTTTCGTGATTTGACGACATAATTAATTTTTGAATGAATTGGTTTTTATCATGTACTAGTTTTTTTGGTTAAAACCAGTACGTGATAAAAACCCCTTTATTCAAAAATTTATTATATAGGAACAACGTTACTGAGTTTTAAAACCATTATTGTTAGCCAAAAAAGACAGTTTTAATACAGGTAGGTTCAAATCGCTTCTCAGAAATAGATTATCTCAATAAACAAGTCCAGCCACACTTTTTAGCGTTTCGCTAGAAAGAAAAATATTTATTCTACGCAAACGTCAGCTTCACGTTCGTTGTCTCAATGAAATCAGTATTCAGATCGTAAAGTAGGTAATGGTTTATAAATAGACTCTGAAATAATGTATATGCCTTAGATACTCTCAATATACTTCTAAAAGATACTATCTTTATTATCGGATTGCGTCGGGTAGATTATGTTTTTAAAAATGTAAACGTAGCTATTTGTGTGGGTATGTCTTTTACTTCTGCAGTTACAAGTACAAGCAGTTGAAGTACAAAACTTTATTTTTACTTACTTACTTTCGTACTTATTAATCCTTGTCAAGTAGGCCAAACCTACGAATTTGAATATCTATAGTATAATATGTAGGTATATGAAAATTAAGAACGGAAACCTACCGAACAATAACAGGTGTATTTACCTACCTATAACTTACGAAAACTTTTAAAAAGCTGTCATGAAAAACAGAGAAAGAAGCCGCAATTTCTTATTACGAGAATCGTCTTGAAATAAACAGTGCTCGTACCTAATATATTCTAATAATGTATTGAACAGACACTCCTCCGACCATTGAGACATGAGCTTGTGTGTGTGTCGCACCATTGAGATTGTGTGTGTGTCGTGTGTAACGCGCTCAAGTTTTTTCTTGTATGTACAAAAATATGCAGTTACTGAAAACAGCGCATTATACACTGTTTTCAGTAACTACATATTTTTGTCTGTGTAAATAGGCAAATATAATGTGTAACATTCACTAAGCTACAAACTATTTTATTGTTTTCAACATCAATATATATGTAGGAGTTTCGTCAAGTGTCCAAGTTTGTACTCACGTGTTCAGTCCATCGGAGTGAGACGCGGTCGGTGGAGGCCAGCGGTGGAGATGAGCACGCCACATCATCTGTCCAAACGTCATCCGAAACTGCCTCGACATCGAGCAGTACAGCACGAAGTTTATCGCCCCGTTGAGCAAAGCCAGTGCATCCATCAACTCCCCGAACAAATCGTAGCATCGCTTAAAGAAACATCTGCCTAATAACCCGCTCATAAGGCCTAAAATCCCTTGCGGTAACTCCGTCACTAAAAACAAAAGGAGAACAGCTAGAAGCATTTTTGTAGTTCTATTTGTCCTTCTATCCGCTTTGCATTGGCGTTTCACAGCTTTGTTATTAGTTGGACAAGCATTATATATCCTGATTTTCTTCTGATGCTGATTTGCGCTGTAGACTTCTCTTATCAACCATAGGCTGATGATAGTGAGGATGCAGCAAGGAAGAAGTTTGATCACCACCGCGTGGACCCAGAAGTTGATTTGGTAGAGTCGACCCTCTTCGTCCGAGTCGACGTGGTACAAAATCATTGGCCCAGTTGGTTCGAGGACGATCGCTGTGTGGATATCGAAAACCTGTGAACACATTTATTATCTTACTTTATTAGAGGATACCTTATTAGAGGGTTGTTGACGATGACTGTACACTTACTATGACATATCTAAACTTCAAAAGATCTTAAAACATCTACCGTGCCTTGGGTATACCAGTTGTTATTGATATCCAAGCCAAGAGTCTTAAAAGCTTTTTGGTTGTTTTTAGGTACTAATATTTTATCTATCCACTGAATATTTTACTTATAAGACACGTCTTAAGAGGTACGTGACTAAGGATCGTCCCTTAAGTAGAAAGCCTATCAAATACTTGGAAGTTAGTTAGAATGTTGACGAATGTTTAGTTGTTTTAGGTCCAGACTAGACTTTGACAAACAATTTCGTAAGTGCTTATTGAATTTCTGTATATTAATATAGTATAAGAAGAATATTATATAATTATTTTGAATTTCTGTACATTTAGTATGCAAAAAAATATAGATGAGAATAGTTCCTGGATATATTATAAGTAGCACAAAATCAAAGTGATATTCAACAGGCTCAGATTTGAAAGTAGTTTGTTATAATTTTATGCGTGACACGTTTTAAGTCCATAGTCGTCCATTAACCCGTTCACACCATCAACCAGCCTTGAAACTTCAAAACACCGTTTTCACACAAGCAACCATTTTTTGACATGTGATCTCCGAGATTAGTTGAAAGCTATTCCCATAAAATCACAGTCGTTTAGAAGATACGACGGAACAAAGAAATTTAACACAATACATATACATATACAAGATACACGCGAAAAACACAATCTTAATTATTTAGTTACTTGTTTTCGGTGTAATTTAGGAAGTACATACATGTAGAATACATGTTTTGTGGCTTGATGTGAACTGTGTTATACTACTATGTATTTCCTCATAGTTAAGCTCTTAAGAAAAGCTAATGGTAATCGACAAAGCCTTGTATAAGGCTAATCATTTATGCAATTATGCATCGTGTTAATCTTATTAGCCCCAAGCTTCGTAGCAGCTTCTACGCCGTAGCAAATACGTAGCAGAACGTAACTTCTAAAACCTTTTTATAAAGAACGATTTACCTTTTATGTTTAATCAAGTAGAACTTTTTTCGTGACTACCTAATGGACTGAAAATGAAGTGAAAAGTCGACTTACTACTTTTTACATAATATAAAAACAAATTTGGGTTTTTACCCCCACATTTTTATGTGTGGTTTGGGGTTCCAAACTCTAATTTAAAAACAAAACCATTAGCCATTTGGCTGTATAGGACCATTTAGCTGTTGTCAGTGTTATGTTTGAAAATTCGGAGGTAAAAAACTGAGTAATTCTACTCCTGTTCCTTTACATTTAATTAAAAAAAAGGTAAAGTTATAATTCAGTGTGGACCACAGTTATCAGTTATTATAAATCTTACCATATATGTTGGAATGCAAAGTATAGGTGGCAGAATAAAACTACTCAGAATGGCAGTGCTGCATCGCCTCTCCGTGCACAAAATGTGGTTTTTGTCCGAGTATCTGTCAACAAAATATACAATTAAATAAATACGTATGTATTTTATTAAGTGCTTTGTTTAATTTAAATAAATGTGAATGCTGTTAGTTTGTTATGCTTATTTTTTTAATAATTCCGTGTTCATTTTCTTATTTTAACCTTAGTGTATCTAAATTATTTTTTATTAAGCTTTCACTCCTCATACATTCAACCGATCATGTATTTCGAAAAATTGATGCACGGTCGGGATTCAAACCTACGGAGCGAAAGTCAAGGTCACGTCTTGACTTCAGTAAATAAACATTTTCACGTTTCGTAAATAAAATTTTACTCAGAAATCAAAATCTGTCACGTTGAACCAAATTATGGTTATTATGTAACCGTCGTCGATGCATAAAAAGTTTCTTCACACTAATCATACAGGGTGTTCATGAAGTTTGAAACTTAGATAAAGTTTCCGTTCGTGATCAAGAAGAAACTCAAGTGAACATTTCCTCAGCTATGAATGTTGAGTATTAAAAAAACGTAATAAAAAGTCACCCTGTGCTATGAATGCCATAAATGTCCGTACACTGACTCTGTACGACTTTTATGACTTGACAGAAGGTACTCGCACTTTTACCATAAAATGTGGTATGCATTTAAATTCCTGTTTAACTTTACGTGCTCCAAAATTTGCCGTTCACATACTTCGGGCTAAAACACTTTTGATTTACGAAATGTATTAAAACAACATTTCTACAGCTTCATTTATGTACTTACCTATACATATACTTTACTCAACATACTATCAATAAAAGTACACTGATTGATAACTGAAATCTGAATATCTGTTACTACAGATAATTATTATTTACTAGCTACATATTCTATCAGAAAATATCAGTTTTGTAAAACTTGTGTGAAATTGTTGAAACATTTTGTTTCTGTTACATTGTTTGAAAACAATATGTAAGTTAATCTACGTAGCCTAATGTAGATAAATATGCTCTCATTTTAGGGAGCACCCATTTAGCGCTCGCGCGCTCAGCTTATTAAACGTTTTTAACATATTCCTTTGAAGCTTTATAAAAAAAATTTGCAACAACTATTTATATTTTAAATCATTAAATATTACTTAATCTAAATGGAATAGTTGTTCCCTTAAGGGAAGAGTGGATTCATTCCTTTCTTACCCATGTCATCTTACACACAAATCATCTCTCTTTAAGACCTTTCCACACGTTTACCTAAGTAACTTAACAATAATATCCATTGATAAAATATAGTTTCTAATATTATTTCTATAAAGTTCTGTCTGTGAAAAATCTTTTTAGAACAACATACCCTACTTAAATGAGTTACAACAGAGCTAGCAAATTGTGAAGAACAACTAACCTATAATATACTACCTATTCTTTTTAGCGATTTAAATAATGTTTCCATGTGGAGTGCTGTGAGAGCACCGGGATAACCATCTCCACCTCAGCTTTCCAATTATCATCGTCTGGCGAGGATTGGTATTTGAAATGAAACTTACTAACACGATAGGTTTGCTCTACTTTTTCTGGAGTCATTCCGTAACTTTTAGCTGATTGTAAGGAACCTCCTTCCTACGAGATAAGTTCTAGTAGAAAGTTATTTTACAGTTTCTCGTCCAAGTCTTAGTTTCTATCACGTTTCGGTGGCATTCGGTGGCACGTTCAGGTTACCATTGCACTTAGAAACTGAGTCAGGTTTACACAGAAATGTGCGAAGCAACTGATCTTAAAGCTCAGCGAACATTAAACTTGGTGTACATAAAGCATCAATTATGATGAACTATTTCAAAGGCGCTGGACTTGCAACCTGTCACGTATGGAGCTTCTGCAAAATGTGGGCATGTGCCCACCCTCTCAGAAAACACGGATATTATATTAACCGAGTATATACGTAATGCCTACACGATGCGCGGTAGCTTTCGAAAACGTACGCATTACCAAAATTAGTCCAAACATTTTGCTAATGGTAATAATAAAGGGTGCGGAGCAAACTTATGAGTATAAGACAGGTTGACAGGAAAGTAAACAGGTACAACAAAAATAACAAGGTTTCTATGTTTCTGAAACAGATTGATGTCTAGTAGGAGCAGATAAACGTAGGTAATACATTGATCTAGAGGAAGAATTCCTACGAATGTGCCGACCTCACTAAGCGTGGGATGATGATACTTTGCGCCTGTGTCCATGTGACATACCTTGTACTTGAGACCCGATTGACATTCTCTTAGATGCATTAAAGATCATTTTTAACCGACTTCAAAAAAAGGTACCCTTTCAAACAAAATTTTTTTTTGTTTGAAAGGGTATACTCTCATAGTGGTCCCATATAAACTTCAAATTATATTCTTATTTTTCTCTTTTTAGTGTGTAGAAGGTTCTTCTGTTTGTGTTCTGTGAAGTCGGTTCAATTTTTTTTTTCAAAATTTTTATTAGATGTCTGTATAATCTCTATTTGGTACATGACCACATTGCGCAGAAATCATTCCATTCGTGACAGGTTACTCCAGACCATTGCCAATTTCCATGTTTTCCTGCACCATTTTTCTTTTGTTGACTCTGCCTAAACATAAGCAAAGTCAAAAATATTAAAAAAAGTCTTACTTGATAGCGACATATCTCCAAACAGCTAACGATAGAGTGAGGCAGATAGATGCCGTGTGAAATATCTGTGCGAAGTGCATGTGAAACAGCAGATAAGCAGCCCACTTGTAAGGCATCTCTTTCTGGCCCGGTAGAATCTGCAGAAGAAAAGTTAATTAGCTATCTATTATGATACTACCTATGTATTTGAGATAGTAAAAGGTACATTTATTAAATGTATTATAAAGATAAATGACACAAAACTTAGACCTTTATTAGGATATCATCATTTTCTCTTGCACTCAAGGGTAGATCGGTGATCACAGATGTTTCCAAAGGGCTTGTGGCGTTTAAGGTTTAGAATAATTAAACAACAGTCGTGACCCTACATTAGGATAATTCTGACCCCACATTATGAGACCCTGTACAAAACCCAGACCCGGAAGAAAATATCTACAGATGATCATAGTCCCGCCGCGAGAATCAAAGTCGCACTATTTGCAACTTGGCAGTCAAGTTGTTTTTGTATCCATTGGTTTTATCGAGTGCCCCAGAGAATGGCAACTGTCGCTATTTAATTGGCTATATCTAAATATCATTGGCTATATCGAAAGCTCTATAACATGTTATGATTCGAGAAAATCATAGGTTATCGAACGCTTTTTAATGGTCATTACAGCTTTACGAAGCACATATCTCTCAGTTTAACGCTTCAAATACACATATCTGGAGTTAATGTACATTTACACAGTACTTTGTATTTATTTACTGATATTATCTTTTAGAATACATTTATTTATAGATATGTACATTGTACATCATTATTTTGAAATTATCACGCAGATGTTTTAGCTAGATCTCAGCCATTTTATCAGCAAGTGGTGAGATTGGCCCTAATCTAATCCTAAAACCACGCAGATGATCCACGAAGTTTATATTCAATAGGTTTATTTGCGAACCCGTGGAGACATGTTTACTGAACAAATGGTACGTAAAAATAACATTTTATTTCGCCTAGGATAACATTTCAGACTACTCGTAATAACAAAATCGTATTATATACCCAAGACCAAAGATTTTTGGTCCACAGAAATAGTTTAGCCAAATTAATATCTCCATAATTTTGTCTAAAATCTCTTTCGGTTTTACTTTGTGTACTGAAGCTACTAACAAAATGTTTTCACTGCTTTTCCTTAGAGATAACAAAAGAGGATTTCGTGATCAAGATTCACGAAAAGATACAATATAAAATGAAAAGCATAATGGAAAGCTCTACTTGGTACTCAAGACACTTTCGAGGGTATTCCACAGCCTTGGGCGACAGACGCCTACGAAAAAGGCTGACATGCTTAATGAAAACAAGATAAATAACTGGGTAAGAGTGTGACACACTATAAAGTGCTATACTTATTTGAATGACACAATCATTTTATCCTTTTAAGAACAATTTTAGAAGTTAAAACTGGAAATCCAGAAAGAACAGTTAAAACTCAAAATCCAGCAATCTACGTAAAACAACGCGCCCAGTACATACGCAATTTGATTTGGTTGTGTTTTGGGATACTGTACCTACCCCTTTCGGCTTCAGTAGATGTCTTTTTACACCCTATATACAGGGGTGTATATATACATCGTTATATTATGTTTTTATAAGTAGTTTTTTCCACAATTCGCTGTATTGGTCACATAAGAACAGGAGTCACAAGACAAAATTGTGGCCTAATTAAATACAAACTTACGTACAGAACCGTACGCTACATTACTACTTAATAATACTTCCTTTGTGTGTCGTGGAACTCTGAACTATTTATAACGTTGAGATGTCGTTATAATAAGGAATGTTCCAACTCGACAGTACTTTGTAAAGCACAGTGTTTTATTACCCCATCGAGTTGTTTACTTTGTTACTTCAGGAAATTCGATACCAGTATTTATGATACCAGTCAATTCAGTAAAGTATTATTATCTACAATCGCTTTATTGTTTTTATATTAGTTACTAGCAGCCCACCATCAAGTACATTTTGTAACTTTAAATGAAAAAGAGCATTCAGTTTTGTTTTTTGTTCTCTTCAATGGTAGTAAAAATACTTACCAAATCAAAAATACATAAAGACACATCTATCAACATTTAGACAACTTTTATAGATAACCAATACAGATGCTCAGACCATTAAAGTCAATGAGAAAATAATACGACGGCGATGTCAAGTCGTAGTAAAATGACTGATGCGAATATAAATTGAATAGAATAGAATAATAGGTACAGTAATGGCATAAAGATTGTGGGTGAGTCTGGTTTCGTCTGGTATATCCAGTTCTAAGTATGAGTGTAGGTCGTACTCAGGTGTTCTACGTTGTTTATATTTAGAAATAGTTTTATTTCGCATAATTTATAAATAAGGTTACAAAATATTTCTCGAATTGATTAATTTTATACATTTGCACATTCACGGTCCGAACCATTCAAGGAATCCGCACCCAAACGGTTTCAATGTTATCCTTGTATATTGAAAGATCGTGCAAATACGCACGTTACAAAACTAAAAACCAGGCTGAAAAACACGACTGGGATTTGAACTAACAACTATCCATCTTATTACGCACGCCTCTCGTTATTGGTATTGCAATATGATAGCAAATTACTATGATGTAGATACCTATCTTTATTATTATAATCGATAATACGCACTAGGTAAGAGGTAATTATGTTGTCAGCTGCACTTAATACGAGAGTGCTGAGCACAGAGTACTAAGTATATAAATATTACACTTACTATACTTGTAATACAGCTACGTGTGTAGACGCTGTTCATCACTTTTAATATTTTTATTGTCCGAATTCAAATTATGGCAAACAATGGAATATATCACCGTGTTTTGGACACATATCAAACACACTGAGTCCGAAACACTGACCTACTCTCTAAAGCTAAAATTATGAAGCTTCGAAAGCAACGCTGAAGCCAAATTAGAATGCAACTAACATGCATTTCGCCCTTCTTTCGCAGATCCGGTAAGCAGACGTTGGCCTGCTTGGTCAGAAAAGGGGTTGTAGAAGTTTTGTAAATAAGTACTATGATTTGTGGTTGCCATTTTGTTTTTACCTGAGCAGGCACTTATCAAACATATTGCAAATGCAATGTATAGACGACACTGGCACAAACCAAAATGCTATATGTATGGATAATAGAATCTGATAAAGGTTTCTACAACAGCACCTTAAACTGGTTTAAACTATGGCTTAGTAAGAGGTAACTTTTTATGTGGAAAAAGTCATCAATATTTCTATCTGCTTTAGGACCGAACTATGATCACTGCAATTTTTGTATAAAAATATAATAAACTCGATAAAGTTATTTATTTCACAGGCAGAAAATAAATTGTTACTAGCCTTTTGATCCCAGAACCTTGTAACATGAAGCCTGTGTCTCAGAAACCAAACTTCTGAAACAAATTTGATATTACTTCGCTCAAATTAGGGTTCCAACTTATTGGTATCAAATGTTAACTTGAATATATTATTCGAAGTTGGGATTCGAATGGGATAGTACATCAATTTTTATTTTGATAGTGGCCAGTGGGTTAAAATCCCAATTATGCTGTAATAGATTATTTTGGAAAAAAATTAAGCGTGCTCTAAACGATGAAGGAAATCTGTAGCCTGTAACCGCCCTTAATAATTTTATTACAGCGGGGATAGATTCGGCTATGTGGAAGAGGCTGTATTTTATTTTTTTTGTTTTCAGGTTTTTACTATTTCAGTGCTTTTAATTTTATCATTAAAAGTCTAACAAGACATTTATAATGTGTTTATGAGAGTGCGTTTACTGAATACCTAGTAAGTTTCGTATTTAGTCTAAAGAACAGCTATAAAATTCCAATGTCGCTCAAGTGAAACATAAAAGGCTTTTATGCAGTTACATTCTCCTCGCAATGTACACATTACGTACCAGTGTCGTATATTACGATGTATTATCTATTGTTTGTTTCACGATAATATGATAGTCAGATGAGCTCAGCTCTGATTAATTTTACAAGCACAATTTGAATGATAAGGTTCTATGTAGAGTTGATGTTAGTGTAATCAGTCTACATCGACTCCTGAGTATGGACAATTACACATATATTATATTATTATCTTTTATTAAACCCAAATAAATGTTCACAAACAAACAACAAATAACATTTTTGGATTGAATTTTTGGATGTGTGTTTGTTGCTCTCACGCTGAAATGACTAAACATTTTATGTAACTTTGTTGGGAGTTGCTTATTCCAGATAATGCATAGCAGCAAAAGTCAATAAGTATTCCTGATAAACCATGGGGGCGCAGCTAGTTAAAATCGATACATAATGGTGTACTTGCAACTTCATACTCAAAAGCTTGCGCCATGAGAATTCGTAGCGATGTGCTACGATTTCTCGTAGCACATTGCTCAGGTTTATTTTTTTACCATTTTCCGTAATAAATCACTAGTGAATTACACTACACATTGTGTAGCCCACGGTTCCTTTGGAATATTTTACTTTTCCGGAGTAAAAAGTTGCAAACGTAGCCTCAGCAGAGGCTTCCAAAACCTTCTGATCCTAAATGAGGTATTTTACCCATATATACGTTTCATACAAATCTGATCAGCTGATTCAGCTTGAAAAAACCCAACCAACCTATCTTTTGGATTTATAATAGCCTACCTCATTAGCACGCACAAACGTTCGTACAGTCGCCTGCAATAAGATGTATCATTTCTTTTTCACAAGTAAAGGTAAGCATATTTAACTTCTTCTATATTTCTGTAGTAATATCGCAACCAGTTAATATAAAATATTTTTTCAGTTTTGGTTTTGAACAATCATCGATTAGTTTTAGTAGGTTTTACTGAGATATTATTTTACAAAAGTAAAGACCATAGCTTATTGTAGGTGACTGTACCAAAGCGTGCGTAAAGTAAATACAGGCTAATTTAATTTTCCCCTTCGATCGACCTTTTAGAATGCTGAATAGCTTTGTCTGACGCGGCGTTACTCGAGTATGATTTACACGATCGCCAGATTTATGGGGTTCCGCTGCAGTGGATACGTACATCATGGTATTGGAAGAAGATATATTTTAACAGACACATCGACATTTTGTAAATGAATATTGTGTGATTGGTGAGTCTTTTAATAGAAATGTAGTATTTGTTTCTTCCATTTGCAATAAAGTATTAAAAAAAACAATAGGTTACTTAGCCAAGTTTACCATCTCTGTGACGCGAAGGGCATTGGCCTGCCTGTGACGTAGAAGATTGCGGGTTTGATTCCGACCGCGGAACAAATGTTTGTATGATTTCAGATTTGCAAAAAAAAAATCTTCTGGGTGTTTTCTATCTCTGTGTAAACGTGGTTGGAAAACAAGCTTAATTTAGGGCCATATCATGCTGTGATGTTTATCATTATTAATATATACATATAACATAGTAGCTGAAGACTGGACCAAGGAGCTGACCTCAAGACTCTAAATAACAAGTCGGCTCGAATACAGGAAGCTTTTAGAAGAGATAAAAACACTCAACTGAGAGAGATATGCGAAGAAGTTGAAGCACACTCAAACAAGCATGAGTCCAGAGACCTACATCAGAAAATAAAACTTATTACCAGATCCCTAACCGCTAAAACATGGGCTGTAGAAAATACTCGTGGAGAATCCGTAACGGACCTAGAACAAATCTCTGAAGTGTGGAGAGAATACTGCCAGTCACTCTACCAAGATTCGCATTCGCACTGTTTCACAGCAACAGAACCTAGAGATGATACAGAGATAGAACCTAACATTCTCAGAGATGAAGTCAGGGCCGCTATTAAACATCTAAAAAACGGTAAAGCTACTGGAAGTGACTCAATCCCAATTGAAACAATAAAAGCTATGGGAGAATATGGTGTAGATATGTTCCACACGCTGTGTAATAAAGTTTGGCAATCTGGGATTTGGCCCAAGGACTGGGCTCACACAGTTTTTGTTCCGCTGCATAAGAAAGGCTCCACAAAAAAGTGTAATAATTACCGCCTTATAGCACTGATCTCTCATGCGAGCAAGGTCTTGCTTCACATCCTAAACGAACGTCTCAAGTCTTTCCTGTCTAAGGAGATCTCCCCAGTACAGGCAGGTTTTGTAAAAGGAAAGGGTACCAGAGAGCAAATCCTTACAGTTCGCCAAATCGTAGAAAAGGCTCGCGAATTCAACAAACCTACATACATATGCTTTGTGGATTTCTCTAAAGCATTCGACTCGGTCAAATGGCCCAAACTGTGGGAGACTTTACTAGAAATGGGAACACCAAGACACCTGATCCATCTTCTAAGACGTTTATACGAAGAGGGAACAGCTGCAGTTAGAACGGATGATGTATCCTCGAACAAATTCCAACCGACTGCGGGAGTCCGTCAGGGTTGTATTATCTCTCCACTTCTCTTCAACGTCTACACAGAGGTTATAATGAGAATTACCCTGGAAAACTGGAGTGACGGGGTGACGATTGGTGGTATGAAGATCTCGAATCTGAGATATGCAGACGATACCACTCTCTTTGCAACTAACATCAACAGCATGGAAGACCTACTCAGCAAGATGGAAGCTACCAGTCTCGAATTCGGCCTGAAGATTAACCGCAGCAAAACCAAAATGATGATTGTCGACCGAGCTAATAACAACTCGCCCGAAGTGACACAAATAGCGAACTGCGAAGTTGTACAACCATACATTTATCTTGGATCACTAATTACAAACATAGGTGGCTGCGTGGATGAGATCAAACCACGTATGGCAATTTCGAGATCAGCAATGGACAGGCTTAAAAAGATCTGGAGAGATCGGAACATCACCCGGACAACCAAAACACGACTGGTCAGAGCACTCATATTTCCAATTTTTCTCTACGCGGCGGAAACGTGGACCCTCCGTGAAAGCGAGAAAAAGAAAATAGACGCTCTAGAGATGTGGTGCTGGAGGAGGATGCTTAGAGTATCATGGACAGAGTTCCGTACCAATCAATCCATACTCGACGAACTCGGCATCAAGCAGCGTCTATCGTCTCTCGTACAGTCTCGCATCCTCACGTTCTTTGGGCATGTGTCGCGGCGTGGAGAACAATCCATAGAACGTCTTGTGGTTCAGGGAAAGATTGAGGGTACAAGGCCACGAGGAAGATCTCCAATGAGATGGACGGACCAAGTCAAAGAGGCGCTGGATAGACCCCTAAATGAGTGCACCAGAAAGACCACCATCAGAGACGAGTGGCGCAAAATTGTAAAGCGAGCCACACAACTCCCGACCTGACGACCACGACCACTCTGTCAAGAGTGAGACGACTGAGAAGAAGATAACATAGTATACTCACCAGGTATCTATATATCACGAAAGGGACATACTCCATCATGACGAAGACATCAGCAACTGCCAGCCACTTTAGCAGGCGGTTAATGGGCGCCGCAGCCAGGTCTCTTCTAGTCAGCACTGCCACGTTCAGTGCATTTGCGAGGCTGCCGAAGAAACATACCTGCAAAAAAAATCAGTTGAAAAACATTCAGTTGAAAACATTAGGTACAAGTTATTTTTATCTTACAAAGGCGGGTTGAATTGTGTGTGTTGAGATGCACATGCACGTTGTTTTTGTGTGTTTATGCCCGGGAACGCTCCATGGACGAATAAGCACTCAGTATCGCTTACGCACACAGAAACAAATCTACACACACAATGAAGGCCAACCCGTTTTCATGAGATAGATTTTGTTTGCAATGATGGCTCAGACAAGGCTATCGGAACGTTGGACGTCCAGTAGCGAGATTGGAAAATGACCTATTCAAGGTCGTGTGTTGTAGAAACTCAAAAATAAATGAGTATCTGTAAAATTTTAAAGAAGAGAACAATATTGAAATAGAATATATAAGAAAGCCGAGTCGCAAAAGGTGCGAGTTCGATTCTCGCAGCGGGACCATACATGTTCTATCATTCATAGAAAATGATTTCTTACTTCCAAAGTTTTTATCAAAATTCCGCATCTCAAACAGACAGGTTTTCATATTAGTAACGTAACGTTTTTAATAATACACTTTATAGCTGTTTTAAATAGCTTTTTATTGCGATATTGGTAGAGGTCGACTTTTTAACCGACTTCAAAAAAAGGAGGAGGTTATATGTTCGGCTGTATGTATGTTTTTTTTTTTTTTTTTTTATGTATGTTCACCGATATTTCCGTCAGTTGTGGACCGATTTCCAAAATTTTTTTTTTGTTTGAAAGGGTATACTCTTATAGTGGCGCCATATATTTTTTTTTCCTGAGGGATTGACAGTTTTCCCGTAACATTAAAAAAACCTCATTCTCACTACACAACACACCCTGACTCACAATCTGAGTCAAACATTAAATAGTTTGAAAGGGTATTACACCCGAGGTAGTACAAAATATTTCTTTTCCTTATGGATTGATAGTTTTCCCCCTTGCTGAACTCCGGTCTGTCCTTTAGTAGGTCTGCCCATGACTTCTCTTATCCTTTCCTACTTAAGCTACGATAAGCAAAGTCTTAATGTACTCGTAGCTTACTATATTATTTACACATACACTTTTATTTACACAGTATTTATTTACTTACACTAAAAAGTGAAAAATAAAAATTTTTGAAAAAAAATAATTGAACCGACTTCACAGAACACAAACAGAAGAACCTTCTACACACTAAAAAGAGAAAAATAAGAATATAAATTGAAGTCGGTGCCAAGTGAATACGATTAGGTACCTATCAAAAAAAGAAATCGAGCGATAGCGTACCAGGATACAATTTTGCACCCAAGTTCTTTTGAATTTCTTAGATGTAAATGAATAGTTGGCACCGACTTCAAATTATATTCTTATTTTTCTCTTTTTAGTGTGTAGAAGGTTCTTCTGTTTGTGTTCTGTGAAGTCGGTTCAATTTTTTTTTTTCAAAATTTTTTATGTAAAGCTATTATTATGAACCGTGTTGGCATAGTAGGATCTACTTTTGACTTTCAATCCAATGTTTCTAGCATTATTTTTCTTATATTAATGACCAGGAGGAAAAATGCACCTATCGACGGAAAAAACTAAATTGAATTTTTACGTTTACTACCCTCAGGAAATTGAATTCCAATGCCTTCCCTTTATATTTTCATTTTTTTTATGTAAAGTAGAATTTTCTCCAAAGTTGTACAGTCCCAGCAAAGAACATCCATTAACATTGGATGTTTTACCACCTTCTGAATATTTCCGAAATCCGTAACATCATGATATAATTAGAAATTTTTATCAATCCACAGTTACAATTTGAAAACAAATTTTTAATTTTTTTAGAATAAATGTTTTACAAAGTTCAACTGATATTTTGAATAAAGAATAGAATAAAAAATTTGCTGACTATTCATCTTTTTACAATGTAAAATGGCATAATGGTATTACCACAACATTATTGGTAGATTCCACACGTCTTCATGATATACGATGTGCCTAATTAATGATACATTCACACGTAATACCTACAAAGCTTTGCACTTAAGCTCGAGGCGATATTTTATTCAGAAAAAGGCTCCTGTGAGTAGTATTAGGTGACATTTACAAATACGCGACCCTACCAGAATATACTAGAAGCATGATGTAGCATTTCCTTTCTTGTATTTGTACCATTTTATCTTATCTTTCCATCCGGAGGCTGTCTGGCAGAGGTCGCTTCTGAGTGATAAAATCGCATTATACATTAGGTTTATTGTTTATCAATCATCATTGTTCATTTGCAAGATGAACTATCCTTCATTAGTGATCTTGGCATCGAAAAGAATGAACAATCGAAAAGCGTGAGACTTTTACTGGGCACAAGTTTTTGATTATCTGGTTCTTTATGATGCCCTCTACCCGTAGTTAAAGGATTATCCACTCATTACAGGATACCCTGTATAGGGTAATTATTGTCTGGAGTGTTCTGGACCAGCTAGCTTGAAAGTCGAATAAGGCAAAAGATATTTATTATAATTCAAAGTGGAAATCTGTGGTCTCTGCGAGGAAATAAAAGAGTGGTTTTATGTACATACATAAAACCACTACATAATAGGAGGAACTAGCGAAAACGTCAGTTAGTTAGTTTGTTCCAAATGCAGAGCTAATTCGAATTAATGCTGTGCTTTGTTTCAGAATTTGAATGCGAAGCAACGCTGGAATTTGAGTTTATGTGCAATGCAATGCTTTTGTGTGAGCTTGTCTGAGTTTGAATGGCCTTTATGAATAAGGGATTTTCTTAGACTAATTTTCGACGGTAACGTATATTTCTTACTCCGTCTCTACCTTGTTTTAATATTTATTCTGTGCCTGTACGTTCGTAGAGTAATTTAGCAGATGTTACGCTACTACAATTGTTTCGCAAATTTTGCTACAGCCGGTGGTGTACGTACGTGTTTACGTATTGAAGGTTTCAATTGCAAATAGAACTTCATATCCGTGAATAGAACCTAATTCTAAAATCTGAGCTAGGTTTTAGTAATAAGTTCTATATTTTCAAATCAACTATGGCGGGAAGATACCTTTACTAATTCTCTAATATTTTTTATTTTAAGTAAATTTTACATTTCCAGGTAAGCAAAAATGTACGCGACTGTATAGCCCCAAAGCACAGTAGACACTTTTTCAGATCTTTTTTGTATATTTTGGATCCTCTGAAGATGCCTAAGGGGGTAGGAAAGTCAAATAAATTACTACTATTACTTTTGCAGAGATAATGATATTAAGAAAATTCAGTACTTACGATAAGACTCAAATATCCATGAATGCTGTTGTACGCTAAAATCACATCACGGATATTCCCACCGCAGTAACTATTGCAGACCTGTTCTGGCGACCTCGTGAGGTTCAGTTTACTTCGAAAACCATCCACGAGCTTCACCAACATTCCAAAATCCAGTTCATTAGAGCCGTTCCTGGAGTTCTGTTCTCGCAGAGCTGATAGAAACTGAGAGAAGTCCAAGTTGCTCTGGTTCTCGTGAGTCACTTCTGTTTCTAGAAGCATCTCTTCGAAGAGGTTGGTGAGGGTCCTCGTGATGTTGCCGGGGTTGTCGTCGATCATCTTGTGCTTGGCAGCATTACTAGTTAGTTACATAGTCTGAAACAAATGAAATAGCCATATTTCACTGAAATAACCATGGACATCACACAAACATTACTAACTTAGATTATACAAATATGAGATTTCTATAATTCATTTACAGAAATGAGCAGTTCTCATATCTCAAGGGAATTGGCGTTTGTATGTGCTATAAACTTTGTTCGACCACGAGTATAAGTTTTGATCCAATTCAGAGACGAAGTCAAATTCTTGTTGGACGACCCGATCTACAATTCAAATCAATTTAGTAATATTCAGGCATTGCGGAACATGTTTTTAAAGCAATCGTCTTTAATTTTTTTTTTTTCTTATAACAATTCAAACGCGATTGTTTACGTAGGTACTGAAGCTTTGAAAACCTCAATCGTAGACATTACTGTTGCAATAAAGAAATGATCTTTATTTCCATCTATCTTCATAACTTTCATCCAAATCTATTTAGCCGTTTCAGGATAGAAGTACCAAACATAAATATACATATACTGACATACTTTGTCATTTATAATAGTATGTTTTATGATTCAAAGCTGACTTAAGTTTAAGGGCAGGATTTGGAAACTCAAGGGTTTTAACTTCGTAACCTTCAACAATCAATTCTTCATTTCTTCAAAATAACTTGCCCAACACACAAACTCAAACTATTCAAATGCCATCTGTACGAAACATTATTATTGTATTTCACGCTTGTCTGATATGGAAACTTCAAGTTTAGTCAGATCCGTCGTGGGTGTTATTTATTTATGATATATGTAGTACCACAAAGAATATACTAGTAGTAGTACTAATGTAACAACCAACAGATCTGTAGTTACGTTAGGGTCAATGATATAGTAAATGAGAAAATTATTCATAAATTTCCATGAATACGTAATAATAAGCCCTTTCCACACGTCAAGGAAACTAATCAGACAGAGTATTGGGTTTCCTTTGTATAGTATTCAGCGGCTGTCTATATTTATGTCTATATACATATATAGTACAAGTATTGGAAACTAACTTATTTCATAAAACGGGCACCGTTATTTCATGACAGTCATTTCACTGTTCTTTTTTGAGGGTAGTTTAGGTGCTGGGCAAGCCTATTCCATCTCAAACAATATCCCAGTGTACGGGACAAGCAACCGTGCTACAGCCTGTGCTACAGCGTCCCGTTGAGTGTTGGTAGGCATATTATTATGTTGACTCATACCGCTGATCTAGTATAGATAAATATGGATGACCTCAGTTCGTTCATAGTTTTAGTTCAACTACCTTTTCTGTAGATGTACCTATGAGTAGGTGTACCAGTCTGTTGTTTGTATATTTCTAAAAACAGATCAAAAACAGAAGGCGTGTTATGGTTATGTTTTGATCAAACAATCAACTTATATGTGCCTACGCCCTGGTAGCTAGTAGCTATTTTAGGAAACCACAAATGTCTTCATAAATCCTTGGGTGTTCTGCTCTCACTAAAAACAAACCCTACGTTGAAGAGTTGTTCAAAATAAACACGTTTCGTTTACAAATAAATAAAATGTATACCAATCTATATTTCAGTCGTGTCTAATATTTTTATATGAACTTCACGTGTTCGTATATAAAAATAGATACTTTTAAACTACGCGATGTAAATTCATTGTTGTTATTTACAGGAAGAGATCGCGTTTATGTTTTTAAAGAGTAACCTTACCTCGCCAGTTAAATCAGCTTGTACAAGGGGACTTGTGATAACATATTTGCACATAATAATATCAATTTTTCGAAACGAAAAATACCATTGGTTTATAAATTTGCCGGGATACGAACACACGACTTTCTGTACCTAGCATCAAAGATTCTCCTATATAGGAGAATCTTTGATGCTAGGTACAATATTGTTACGTGTGTACAATATTGTAGAAAGTGAATTAGATTGAAAGTTACGATACGACGGCTTATAAAGCAAAACAAAAAAATCTGGAATAGAGGTAAGGTGATGTGAACCTGATGAGAACGATGATTTAATCTAAGTCAAACCTACGTGATTGAATATAACATTGTACTGCCTATGAGATCCCGAAACACTACATCAATGTCTGTCAAGTCTAATATCACTATAGTTCTTATCTCACGCACGTTTTCATGAACATCTTTCTTCATAAAAGCCTTCTCATTTCTTACACAATGAAATCTCGTTTCGCTAGATCGAATTCAGTGGAAGTTATTTTTGCGATCACAGTATCGAATTTCATTAGCCACCGGCAATGAGACCCGTTTTCAAACAGACACAAAGTCGTTTTTTTATTGAATTTTTAGGCTCCGTAACGAAAGGACGAAATACTTAACGCTGTCGTCCGTCGTCGGCTTGTCCAGTCTCACAAGAATCATTTGAATTTGAACTCTGAGGAAAAACTCAAAATTTAATCTTAGACAAAGAACAAAATGTCGTCAGAGAAAGTGAATTTTAAGCTTGAACAATTTAAAATAAAATTATTATTATTTTCAAAGACATGATCACATCTACTTTAGAACACACTTCAGACCTTTTCCTTCATTTGCTTCCATACATTTTATTGAACAAACTGAATTGCTCGGTGTGAAAACAAGAAGCATCTAAACACAAAATTGGTGATTAAATACCGCGTTCGTGTTTACGAACGAACACTAATTTACATTAATAACATTTAAAAAAAAAATACTCAAAACTCAAACCCTTTGCTTTTTAAGGTCAGAAGCCAGTCCATATTCATAGGTGTCCATAATGCTGCTATGAAGTATCAAAGTGAGGTATTTGGGCAAAAATGAAAAAAAAATACAAAAGAAGTGTAGGTGTACCTACCTATCTTAACGTTAGGTCAATGACTCGGTTGGTTTAATAGCATGAAAGTTCCTTAACGCTCGGAAAAACTACTTTTAGACAAGTTCGTGTCTCTTCCAACTTATTTTATGATGCGATCATAACGAAGCTCGCTTAGATGATAAATTGAACTTTTTATTTGAAAACGTCTCTAAGGAAGGGGAGGTAATCAACGTGCCGAAACTCTGTTGCCTTGTCTGTTGTCAATTCTGAGGTGAAATTGATGATTCAAAGGTCACAAAGGTGACTTTTCTCACAAAAAGATGAGGATGACTCATAATCGAATAGTTATTTTAGACTAATTTTTTTACTCTTCTAACAGTGTTCTCTGAATCTTCTACGAGTACCTAGGTACCTTTACCTATACTGCTTCAGCGATCTTATATCGCATTATAGCCAAGAAATTCGCTGATTAATGACTGTTTTACGGAATGAGCACCGAAAACGAATTTCCTACAACATGTACAGTCTGCAATAAGATGCATTCTACATTTTCAACCGACTTCAAAAAAGGAGGAGGTTCTCAAGTCGTCTGTCAATGATTTTTTTTTTTTTTTGTATCTTGTTACGCGATTGTTCCGCCATTGTTGACCGATTTGCAAAATTCTTTTTATGTTTGAAAGGGTATACTCCAGAGGTGGTCCCATATAAATTTTATTCCTGAGGAATTTATAGTTTCCCCGTAAAACTCTAAACATCTTCCCTCCTAGACATGTCACAAATAGAAATCGAATCGACAGCTTGACGCCCTGAGTCACACCTCGTTTCGAGTCAAACATTGAAGTCGGTTTTCTTTTTAGTATAAAAACGTAATTATTAAGTATTGCCATTGTAAACAAAACACATTCAAATATTTTTCGTTTATTTAGTTTTCAATCATTTTGGTATTCCGACATAATGTGCTGGTTTCACCCCAACCATATTTATAAAATGCATAATGCAATTACATCTTATTGTAGGTGACTGTACCTACTACATATTCGGGAAAGTCAAGGTGGCTACGATAAATCACAGTCAGTCATTACCTACATCAATATTTCTTGTGTAATTTGTACTGTATGTAATTCTGAGTTTAGACATTAGACATATTTAATCATGCGTGTGATATTCCCAAAAGCTACATTTTGACGTACGTACGTGTATAAGTACTAGAAGGCCTTTATATATTTACTAGATGATTTATACAACATCAAAAGGCAACCGCCCGCTGTTGTACTCAACAATACGCTGCAGAGTCTGAGATATTGCTGAGATTACATATATGTTTGCCCAGAAGACTTGGCTAGTTTTTCAGGAGACAATCAATTAAGGGACCTCAATACCCATTGGCATCCAATGCCATTTGTCTAAGTATAATTCGTTAATAAAACCTGAAGTTACCAAAATAACAATGAAATTGCTGAGAAATGGATAATAAGAATTTACATAAATCGTAGATAATCGTAAAACATCACGTAATGTTATTTTAACGACTTTGAAAACTCGTTGGTATAAAATTGTTAACGGTGTAGTCATCGTTCATGATGGATGTTCGAAGCTACGTTTATCTATCAGTTGATACGCTTGATTGAAATTAAAAGAAAAACGTAAACAGGATCACGACTGTTTTCCCGATGCGCTTAGACATATTCTCATAAATTAAGGCTTCGCCAAACCTGCGCGACCAAAGCGACTGCAAAGCGAGAGCGTCTGCCGCGCGGCGGACGCTACCCATACTTTATCTATGGCGCTTTGCAAACCTACGCGATCTCAACGCGGAATTATTTTCATACATATTCGTTTCGCGTTGCAGACGCTCCCCCTTGTCAGTCGCTTCCCGCGTTACTGACGCGCAAGTTTGGCCGAATCTTTGTGATTGGTGATCACGTGATGACAATGTCCGGTGTGTCAACTTTTGAACAAACAGAGCGTTAGTTTGTATGGTTCTTCAGTCAATTAAGGGCAGGTTCTGACGCAAGCGCATGCACTGATGGGACATTGAAAATTTGAGATGGAATAGGCTTGCCCAATGCCCAGCACCTAAACCATCCTCTAACAGGGTACAGGTAGCCTACCTTCAGAGAAATCATGGTCTTTGCTGTGTGGAGCTGACCAAGCTGCTCGTTTACTCACTATGTTTCCCTTCACCATATAGATTAGCTCGTGTTAATGCACATGAAAATTTTACAAAACTCTCGCACGAGATTCGAACTTGTTCTGCTTTTCAGAAAGTCGAAAGCACACATATCGTAATGGAGCTGTAAACGGGTGTTCAACATTCGGGGGCAAACGGTCTTTTGTTTGACAAAACCCTCGCGCGAGTTAGCACTCAACTTGGAGCTCGTTAAGCTTTTTACCAATCATCAATAGGTATACAAAAGTATTTCTTACTAAACTTGATTTTCACATTATAAATAGTGCTGAATTTTTTCACACAGCATCATCTAGCCCCAAAGTAAGCAGAGCTTGTGTTATGGGTACTAGAATGACTGATAAACTACTTATTTACTTTTTGATTGTAAATACATACATATTATACATAGACACGCCCAGAACCGGGACAAATATCTGTAGGTCATACAAACATTTGTCCCGCGGCGGGGATCGAACCCGCAACCTTCTGCGTCGCAGGCGGACTTTTGCCCACTGCGCCACAGATGTCGTCAAAAATAAATACCAGATGATTCAATAACTCAAAGGTACTTGAAACGAAGCATAAGGATAAAATCTAAGAAAACTATTTAGGTACGTAAAAAATAAAAATAAAAACAAAAAAATATGCTAAAATCCACAATATACAGAAAGTCTCTACATATATCTACATATTGGGTGTATAAACTGACCTTAAAGTCCACGAATCGTTTCCAAAATTACATCAAACACATAAGTAACTTTTATTCGCGGTCATAGCTTTTGGAACGGCTACGTTTCGACGGGCGCTCGCACGAGATCTACAACTAAACTGAGCGTAAGGGAACAGCTAATTTCAGGAGCGATGGAATCGCTTGTTATCACTTTCCGATAGATATTCTGATAGGATGAGATCGATGATATATCAGGTAAATATGTGCCTATGACTACCCCTTAGGCACCTAAATCTTAAGAATGATTGCTGAACCTGTGTAAATGGCTTTTATGTTAAATATGTAAGTACCTACTCCTATATTTACTGGATGTTATTCAATTATTGTTTTTTTTTAATTATTATTAGGGTCGCGACTCGTGGTCCCACTATCCCTGAAATCATGGGTTCATGGTTCCACTGCTTAGTGGGACTACCAGTCATTATATTAGAATAGAATAGAAGATTAGAGTAAAATTTTATTAAAATGGGTTTCTACCTACCTGTGTAGTGTATCTGAGTTGTGCTGCAATATTCTCAGAGAAGAGAGGCTGCATTTTCTCGAGGTACAAAGGAATTATTTACGTAAGCAGTCATATTGATCGTTAACAGCGGTGAAGATTAACAAATATCTTCATACGTATTAAAGAGGTAAGTTGATAATGATTTACTCATTAATATGAAAATTCTTTACAAGTTAGCAAGATTCAGTGATGGAAGGTGGAGAATAGTCTTGTCAGAATGGGGCCAAGAGGACACACAAGAAGCTTAAGCAGACCAGCAGTCAGGTGGAATGACCATTTAAGGGAAACTTGATGCAAAAGGCATAGAATCGAGCCTTTGAACGGGGAGGCTTATGCCCAGCAGTGGGTAACAACAAGTTGTACATGATGATGTTGATTATGCTAGTGCGAGTAGAATGTCGGTTATGCCTGTGCTTGAACGTTTCCCATCACATCTTCCTATAAATAGTCGATTGACCATAGAATACGTCTTACTCCTTGTCTTATCCCGATTCAGCACTTCCCGCGAGGTATACTTGACTTTTCCCTAGCAATTTATCATCCTTTAGGCAAAGTTCACAACGGTAGGTTAAAAAGAGCAGGTTAGTTAAACCGTATAATTAATTATATTTTAAAAACGGCTATTTCGCGGGGCAGATTTAAGGACACGCTATTTTTAGCATCGGGCGACTGTTTCGAAGCTGCATCGCGTTTTGGTAACTCTTTGCGTTCCATCACAGAATTAAAATCGTGCGTTCTGATTCACTTGTTAGTCTAGCAAGGTTAAAGGTCACAGACATAGTACAAGGTAAGATAATGCTTTTTCCTTGTCACACTTATTCATATCAATGAAAGATTTAGGTAAGCTTCTAAAGTCTACCAAGAATAACAGGATAGATGATCATAGTCCATTGTTTATCAGAAAACGAAAAGGCAAGAATGACCCGTTAAGCAGAAATGTAGGTACGAAAAGAATGCATAGTTCCGCCAATTTGAGCTTTTGATATTGCCACGTTAATTTATAAAGGGTTCGTAAAATTATTTTCTATTGCATTTCAATTTCGCTTGAAACTTGTTGATTTATTCGAGTTGAGTCAAATAAAGAAACAAATAACTTTTGTACCACTGTTTACATTAGTCTCCGAGTAAGTGCACTTCACCCCGGAACATATACCTAATCCCTGCTTCTAGCATTTTATATTTTGGCTCGTAGTAAAAAAACGCCTAAGTTTTTTTATTTTATTTTTAGTAATACTAAATTACTAATACTTACTTAAAAATTTGTGAAATCTTCCACATCTCCCTTACACGGTGACTCACTTAATGCATCGTAACGGTATTTACCAGCATTTTGCATAACTTATATGCTATTCCAGTCCACAATCTACATAAGTAATTCCATTTTCATCTAAATCTGTTCACTGGAGGCGTGCTAGAAACACAAATATCCAGACACACAAATATTCGGATTTATCTCAAGTACCTACCTATCTACCTATAACAATTCTGTGCTATTATAGAGTAGGTATAATAAAATATCTTCTTAGATCGTGAGAGGTTATTATTGCGTATTGTGAAAAAATGCAAAAGAACTCAGTTCGTTATTTCCAAGAATATCCATCTTATATCTTATACTTGTAAAGTTATTATAGTACATTCCTAATTGGGTGTAAGTACCTAATGGAAGATCCAATCCTTTCTGAGGTTTATTTTATTAACCGGATAAATGGCGGGACTAGTCCCAAACGAATACCAAAATGGCATGCGGTCAATTGTAGGTAGGCAATATCCTTATTGCTAAAAAACCTCCAAAATGGTAAAAAAATATTTTTAAACACATCCGGAAAACTTATACTTGGTACATACAAGACTTACTTATGACTATAATATTGATTACCTATACGAATAAATAAACAAGAAAAATAATTAATACTGTGTAACGTAATGATTCATGACATCATTGATTGATATGGTAAGAGACAACACAAACCTTCGTCTAATCCTGAATAAATAGCCAAAGAACATCGAAAATCAAGACAAATCCATCCAATTTTTTACCAAAATTCATCAAACCGACAGAGACGCAGGAAAACATACCTATAGCTACTCGTAAAACTGTTTTTATCCACCTTGTAAATGGCTATCGTATTAATAAAACTGTTGTCATGAATCAAAATTACGTAAGCGACAAAAAGAAAACAATAGAAATAAGTTTTATTGAATTTTTTTTTCAATAGTTACATACAAGCTTTTAATCGGTTGCCGTGAACTTATTCATATAAGCCCAAACACGGATATTTTCCTATTATTTACTCAGGAGTTCCAGTGAATAGCTCCTGATCCTTCCATCATCAGATCAGCTCGCTGTCACCATTGCATTGTCTTCGAAGACTTATGTGAGTGTTTTAAAATATATTCTCACGACTTTGAGCGCATTATTATTAAAAAAATAAAATCCTTCTTGGCAGTCGAGTAAAAACTCGTGTAGGATAATGCCTCAACATTTGATCCGATGGACGTGGATTCAAATGTTTTTTTTTTCTATCACAGTTTTAATACTTACCATTCTCAAACTTACTTACTAAATTGACTATAAATTCTATTTCGTTTGAAAAAAACTGCAATGACTTTATTCAGTGAAAATGTTAGTTGCACCCTTTTCTCCCATGTAAGCAATCTGTCAGATGTTTCTTATAAACACCGGTACTTGGCTGGAGATTTATTCGGTGATTACTATCCTCTTTACGGTCCATGAATGGTATGTAGGTATAGCCATATGGTAGTGAAAACTGCACGGGAATAAATTGAATGAGTTACTCAAGGGAAGTGGACTGGCGTACAATGAATGAATGGGTTGCTGTCGTTTGGGACACAAACGTTTTGGACACTTTGTCCCTATTGACACTTTTGATTTTAAATATTTTTTTCACTGTCAATTGGGACACCAATAGAAAAAGCTGTTTTGTACAGTCAGCCAAAAAACCTCTAACGATATAGTTTTTGAAACTATCATGGTTAAGAGCATTATTAATGTTATCAACGGGATGGTTGATAACATTAATTATCTATTATTAGTTGTTATTATTTGATAACGAGATCTCGTAGGATAGGTTTTTGGGTAATATTTGTACCCACTAGTAAAAGAATGTCTTTTAAAATAAATATTTTATTTTATGTATTTGAAATAGTATTTCTCACAAGGATTGTTACGTATCCACGCCAACGTCAGTGTCAAAACTGAATGTCGCTGTCTAATTAATGTCAAAATTGTACAACTCACTCTTGTCTTTGCTACTACTTTTTCAATTACGCATCATCATTGTACGCTTTTTCAATTATTCAAAATTATACGCCAAATTATTGAAGAAACCTGCTGTTTCCATTCGCAAGAGATCCCATCACTCCAGACCAACGAGCCATACGTCACATTTTGATCCTACGAGCCGGGTCCAGCTTTGAACTTCAACGACCGTTACGAGAAACCGTTGGAACTTCATCGGATGTTTGGAGCGACCAGGGATTCTTTCGAGGCATCAGCTGGCAGCAACGTTCCACAATAGAAGTCCATCTACACAGGACGAACGCGCAAATTGTGGTACGGCCTGCCATTCCATCCTAACCCATCCTTTTCAAGTGCTTGTGCTAATCCCGTGGTAAACCAATTTCAGCGATTGAGACGCGGCGAGTACTTCTTCAGATTACCAGTGACTACGAGCATCGTGCCAGAGCAAGCACAAGCTCCACTACCAATCGTGAGTACTCCACCTTTCACTGACTACCAAGATGAGCACTGAAGTTAGGGCTAGGTCTAAGTCTCCCTACAAAATAACTGTTACTGATGATGAGAACACAAACCAGACAATCAGAGATCTCGTTAAAAAACGAGCGATTGTTAAAGGTCGGCTAACTAGGCTAACTAATTATATAGATTCCCTTGATAAAGACACTCTCTCAGCTCAAACGCGAGCAGATCTTAAGTTGAGACTGCAAGGAGCAGCCAGACTTTTCATTGAGTTCAACGATCTTCAAACAAAGTTAGAAGAGTGTGTGCTAGAAGTTGATTTAGAACACCAATTACAGCAAAGAGATTTGTTTGAGGATTGTTACTACAGTACACTGGCTCGAGTAGAATGTATGTTAAGTACTGATGAGGTTCCTACAACATGTTCAAAAGGGTGTACTAGCAGATCAGTTAAGCTTCCCACTATATCCGTACCTACCTTTGACGGTTCAAGTGAGCGTTGGTTGGAATTTAGGGATACCTTTCTCTCGTTAGTTCACAACTCAGATCATATCACTAGTATTCAAAAATATCACTATCTGAAGTCGTCACTAAAAGACAGCGCAGCACTTGTGATCGACTCAGTAGAATTTAGTGCGGATAACTACTCAGTAGCATGGGAACTTCTCCTCAATCGATATAACAATAGCCGACTTTTAATCCAGAATCACATCCGTGCGCTATTCAGCATTCAAACGCTGACAAAAGAATCACCAGACTTGCTACGCAATTTAATCGATACGGTTTTAAGAAACTTACGTGCACTAAAGCTCTTAGGTGAACCTGTCGATAGTTGGGACACGCTAATTATTTTTATAATTGTTTCCAAGCTTGATAAAACAACAGAACGCGCTTGGGAGCAATTTAAATGTAACAATCCGAAACAGTCTGATGGTTCTGAGTCACGTTTGAAGGTTGAAACAATGCTTTCATTCCTGAAAGATAGGGCTGACATGGCGGAAGCATTGCAGGGACCTCAATCAAACAGTAAACAAACTACAGTTACACACATTGGCAAAAAAGTCTCTCACTGCAATGTTTCTACCAGTAAGCCACAGCTGACTAAAAGATCGTGTTTGCTATGCAACGGTACCCACTCACTTTACGCGTGTCAAACATTCTTAGATTACAACGTAGAATCACGGATTAAATACGTTAAAACCAATAAGCTATGTGAGAATTGTTTACGCGCTGGTCATACTATTACGCAATGTAGGTTCGGTCCGTGCCGAAAATGTGATAAGAAACACAATTCACTAATTCATTCGGATAGCATAGTAGATTCGCCTAGCAGCGCGCAGCTCGGACTGACGTCGAGTGAAAATAACAAACCGGCTTTGGCTATGCAAGCGTCCCTCGCACCCCGCGATGATCATGCGTATACGCACACCAATGCATTGAGCGCTCAATACCCATGTATGCAACCGGTTCTGTTATCGACAGCGTTAGTAGAAGTTAAAGATAATAACAATGTTTATCATTTAGCTCGCGCGTTGCTAGACTCAGGAAGTGAAAGATGTATTATGACGCAATCACTATGCGATACACTAAAATGTCAAAAAATACAGTCCACTCAGGAAATTCGAGGAATAGGTAATTCTATAACACAGTCATCGCAAATCTGTGATATTGAAATTAAGTCTCGCACTAATAATTCATTTTCCATGCGAATGCAATGTTTTGTGTTGCCACACATAACATCTACAATGCCGGTTATACCTAAACAATACGCACAGTTTAGGATGCCTGCACACATACAACTAGCGGACCCGTACTTCAATGAATCTCAAGCTATTGACATTCTAATAGGCGCTGATAAGTTTTGGGATTTGTTAAGTGATGGTAAAATGCGATTACCTAATGGGCCGTTCGTGCAAAATACTCAATTAGGTTGGATAATTTCGGGTCCCGTACATATTAATGCGCGCAGTACTGGCCATATCCAATGTAATTTCACTCAAGCAATTGACGATCAATTGCGAAAGTTTTGGGAGCTTGAGGAATTACCTAAATCATTTGATACGCACACAGAGGAGGAGAAAGCATGCGAGAATCATTTTCTCACTACAACAACACGCAGTAGCGAAGGAAGATTCATTGTCAACATTCCTTTCAAATCCTCGCTAAATGAGTTGGGCGAAACGTTTCCTCAAGCCCAGAACCGATTTCTCGCCTTAGAAAGACGGCTAAATCGCGTGCCGGACTACAAAAAAATGTATAGCGAGTTTATACACGAATACGAGAATTTGGGTCATATGACGCGCATTGATACGTACGGAACCCCAAATTATTTCATGCCGCATCACGGTGTTTTTCGCGAGCACAGCACGACCACTAAACTGCGTGTAGTGTTTAACGCCAGTGCGGCTTCTAGTTCTGGTAAATCACTGAACGATCTTCAACTAGTCGGCGCTCCTATCCAGGGTGACCTACTAGGGATCTTATTTCGTATGAGACAACATAAATACATTGCCTGTGCAGATATCGAAAAAATGTATAGGCAGGTTTTAGTATCCGAGTCTCAAAGAAACCTGCAGCTGATTCTCTGGCGCGACGAACCTACTGAACCTTTAAGTATTTTCAGATTAAATACCGTCGTATACGGTACGGCGGCCGCGCCGTTTCTCGCCGTGCGGTGCTTAAAGGAACTAGGAGTCCAGTGTTCGAATCCAGATGTCAAACGAATCATAGCAGAGGACTTTTTCGTTGACGACATGATCACAGGCTCAGATGATAAAACGCAATTATTAAAATCATGTGAAAACACTTTCGAAGTTTTAAATTCAGGTTGCCTTCCGCTAAGAAAATGGATTTTTAATTTTGAATGTGATCAATCGTCAATGAAAATGTTATCTGGGGACAAGATGCTTAATTTGGACGAAAATAGCCAATGTAAAACATTAGGTATTTATTGGAATTACGCGACCGATGAATTTACCTACAAAACGCAATTTAAATCTGATTTAAAAATAACAAAACGAACGATATTGTCTCACGTATCTCAAATATTTGATCCTTTCGGTTTATTGAGTCCATGTATAACTATCGCAAAGGTTATGTTACAGAAGCTATGGCTTATCAAAATCGACTGGGATAGTGAGCTACCTAGCGACGTCACCGCAGCGTGGGACCGTTTTGTTGCGGGCTTATCTGCGCTCGAGAGCATTCGTGTGCCGCGGCACGTCATAGGCGCTGAGCCTACACTGATCGAACTGCACTTATTTTGCGATGCCTCGCAGACAGCGTACGGCGCGTGCGCCTATGTTCGAACTGTTGCGAGTGATAACGTTGTGACGGTAAGATTATTTGCGTCTAAAGGTAAAACTGCGCCCCTAAAACCTACAAGTATACCTAGGCTCGAGTTGTGCGGAGCGTTAGTAGCTGCTCGATTATATACACGTATACGCGAATCGCTTCGTTGTAGCTTCGATAACATAACGTTCTGGACCGATTCGACCATAGTTTTGGGGTGGTTACGCATGGCACCTAATCTTCTCAAAACATTTGTGCAAAACAGGACGGCTGAAATCCACGAGCTAACGAAGGAAATGCCATGGCGTCATGTCAAGGGAAAAGACAATCCAGCCGACTTGGTATCACGCGGAGTACCTTTACATGACCTCGCTTCCTCCGACTTATGGTGGAATGGCCCGCCTTTCCTTCGCGAGTTTACGGGTAATTCTACTGATTTAATTTCGGAAATGAACTTAAAATTATCGCACGAGTTACCCGAAATTAAATCCAGCGCCGGCGCCGTTCTGGCATTGCACGCACAACAAAAGGATAGCTCATTTCCGTTCTCAAGATTTTCTCGGTTGGACCGCATGAGATGCGCATTCGCATATGTTCGACGTTTTATACATAACGCGCGAAATAGTAAAATCAATCGTCGATCTGGCGAGCTCACGGTAGAAGAATTGAGGGAATCTGAGTTAGGATTAGCTAAGCTAGCCCAGGTAGAATCATTCACTACTGAATTTGATTCAATTTCAAAAGGTAATACTCTAAAAAATAATCGTAGTTTATCTAAATTAAATTTATTTATTGACGATAACAATAAAATTATTCGTGTTGGTGGTAGAATCGAGAATTCTCCCCATTTCAATTATGATAAGAAACATCCAATCCTTCTTAGCTCACATCATCCGTTCACAGCTCTGTTATTCAGACATGAACATCAGCGTCTGTTTCACGCAGCCCCTCAGGCACTTCTCTATGACATCCGCCAGCAATGGTGGCCGATAGGAGGTAGAAACCTTGCACGCCAAACTGTGCATGCTTGCTTGACATGCAAACGTTTAAAGGGTAAAACCATCGCTCCTTTAATGGGTAACTTACCTCCGCAGAGATTAGATCCTACGTATCCATTTTTGTACTGCGGGGTGGACTATGCTGGACCAATGCTCATGTTGAATCGCAAAGGAAGGGGAGCTAAAACAATCAAGGTTTACGTGGCTTTATTTATTTGCTTTATAACACGCGCTATACGCGAATTTTCTAAATATTTAAAAAATTGTTCTGCAGATATATCCGAATTCGCAACTAGTCAGTCAATCAAATTTAACTTTATACCTGCTTACAGTCCTCATTTTGGTGGTTTGTGGGAGGCTGGAGTAAAGTCGAGCAAGTACCATTTGATTCGTACTGTTGGTAACGCACACCTCACGTTTGAGGAGTTTACCACGGTATTGGCACAAGTAGAAGCCGTACTTAACTCCCGTCCCCTATCTCCTCTCTCGTCCAATCCAGATGACCTGCTCCCACTCAGTCCTGCACACTTCCTGGTCGGCCGACCGCTTACAGCGCCAGTCTACCAAGACATGCGGAACGACGGCACCGGAAGTTGCACTCTCAACCGCTACCGACGAGTCGAGCAGCTGCGACACCACTTCTGGGCGAGATGGGCGAAGGAATACGTCTCCGAACTCCAGACTCGATGCAAATGGAAGGAACATACGGGCGATACTCTTAAGCCTAACACAATGGTAGTCATTAAGGACGACAACCTCCCTCCATTAAAATGGCACCTTGGACGGATAATCAAGACTGTTCCAGGCAAGGATAACATCTCCCGAGTAGCTGACATCCAGACGTCATCGGGCATCGTCAGGAGAGCTTTCGCCAAAATATGTCCCCTGTTCCATGAAGAAGACGCATGAACTCCATCATTGGAACCTGGAGCTTCCAAGGCCGGGGGCATGTTACGTATCCACGCCAACGTCAGTGTCAAAACTGAATGTCGCTGTCTAATTAATGTCAAAATTGTACAACTCACTCTTGTCTTTGCTACTACTTTTTCAATTACGCATCATCATTGTACGCTTTTTCAATTATTCAAAATTATACGCCAAATTATTGAAGAAACCTGCTGTTTCCATTCGCAAGAGATCCCATCACTCCAGACCAACGAGCCATACGTCACAAGGATTAAAGTGCGAATAACCCCGTACAAATACCTCAACTCCATCTCTGAGTGAGAGGGATCAGTCAACGCTCTTTGTTGTCTGAAAAATGACATACAAGCTATGATGTAGTAATATTAAAATGTTTCCCAATTTGTCCAGTCGAATTATTGTTGGAACGAAGTTCCTTTTCAGATGGTATCGGATGGGGGCTAGACGAAAAAAAGTGTTAGATTTTTGCGTACGAATGTGTATAATGTCAAATCGTCACAGTTCGAAGTCCGCAGACGCAAAACAATCTATAGATTGTTTTATTGTTGGTACGGAAGAGCGTTTCTAGAATTAGTATGACAATAATTTATTTGACAAATGCCAAATATCAAAGTTGAAACCTCGTTCCAACCGAATGTTCCACGACACTCACGTACTTTTTTGGGAACTACTAGCTACAATGTTTGTTTGTGTAAAAAAATTATAATAATTGACGTCCCTTTGTTACATGATGCTTTATTTACCCAGCAGTAGTGGGTGATGATCTTGGAGCCGCTAGAAAACCTGAAACAATTTAGTTCAAATAGAATTAATTTGAATTGCAAAATACGTGGTGACATTGTTTGTTTACTTTGGAGGTTAATAACTCCTTAAAGAACTTGAACAATATTATATTTAAAGTTCGGATAAATTTTGCTTAATTTATTTTAGTAAATAGAGGTAAATAAGTCTAGGTTTAAAGAACTTTTAACGTTTGTGTACATCGAATCTAGTCTAATTGATTTAGTAGGTGGTGTAACCTATCGAATTCATTTGTTATTCAAGCGCATGCACATGCTATCTGTTGCAAGTTAGTATTCAAATCTTTTGTGCTCTTTTGTACAATTTTAAATTATTCATTTTAGTCAAACTTTCACGCTCCCTACAAGTAGTTTTCTTTGACTCGTCTCCTTTGAATTCTATTATTCTTATTGGCCTGCGATTCAGCATGGTTTTAAAGAGTTTTATGTTTTTTATTTTTAAAAGAATACAGAAGAATAAAGATAGATAATAGAAGATTAGAAGTCCATTAAATAACATTATAAATGTAAATATGTATGTAGATAGTAAGTTGCGCACTATACTTTGTCACTTTGCTTCCGCGGCGCCACGATCATAATTTATTGAAGCTTATAGAAGGTAGATATCCAGCCATGCGAAAGATTAGCATATTTGCATTATGCTTGACATGTTCATTGATCTGACGGTTAGCGCTGGTAGTAGCTAAAAATAGATGCGTGGGAGCCACCTAAGGCAATAACCATTTCGGACACTGTTGTTATGCAAATTTCTTAATCTTATTGGCGATTCCAAGAACTAGTACACAGTCGACGTAAAAGTAGATTGCAATAATCTGTACAAAATTAAAATTTTGTACATGGTAGGTCTAGGTGCCTATACTTAGTTTTTGTCTAGACGGGAAAAATGTTGAAGGAAAAAAAGGCCTTGGTAGAGTCGAGTCGTAATGGCGGGCAAGAGTCCAAGACTAATCTGCATCCAAACTTTCTAATTTATTCTATGCTTTTATCAATTTTCTATACGTACTGGTTCGAGAAACTGTACTTAAACTTGTAGTTTATATTATATTAATTTACCTACACTTTTCCCACGAATCTAACCATCCAGCATTGTTGGTATACAAATGTCAGATATTATCCGTTGTTTATTTCGTCTGCATCCGGCGGTAATGTTTACCTGGTAAACAATTTTGGACGCAAATTACTAGAATTTGTAGCACTCTACTCATTGCATCATACCATTGCATACTGTTCTTGAATGGAGACCGCGACTTGGCAAACGTAGTGTAGGACGCCCTCCGGCCAGGTGGAGTGACGATCTGCGAAAGCCTGCTGGCATAAGCTGGATGCGTCGAGCTGTGGACAAGGCGCAATGGCGCGCACTAAGGCTGATGATGATGATTGCATACTGCTGCAAAACAAGTTTACAAGACAAAAAAGTGCATATCCATTCTATATGCATCTATATGCATTCCTATATTAACTAGCTGCTAATGTAACACTCAACAGTCACATTCAGTCCTAAATAGCGATTCATACTGTAGCGAAACGCATCCGCGACGTAACCGTTCCACATTGCGATTGGTTGCAGTCGGTTCAACAACGGAACGTTTTCGTCGCAGATACGTTCCGCTGAACTATGAATTGCTATGCTGACTGGACATCGAACTCAAATCCGCCAATGAACGAGTCCCAATTGTAATGCTAACAGATCCCGAAATAATATTTGCAGATCCTGCTGAAGAATATCTCTTACGTGTTAGTCGGGCATTTGCCCGAAAAAAAAGTCGGTTTTCATCGAAACATATCCAAATAATGTTTAAAAAAAAACTTTTACAAGCTCCAACTATAAAATAAAGATGTCGAAAGAACCAACTTCTTTTAACCCTGAAAAAATACCTAGCTTGGAAAACTAACTGACAACTACAAAATTGTAGTTGGTAATGCAATATTCTTCATAGAGCCTTGCTCATGGTGACTCGACTTTCGATCCGTGTAATTGAATAGGAGTGAAACCATGTATTTTTTATTTCGAAAAATGAATATGCGCATTGACTCTAGATCTAGAAGGTGAACAGTAGTAAAACATCGTGACGAAACCTGATTGAAATCTAATAGGCAACGATTTCATTGCCCCAGACATACGTACATTTGTCTTAGTTTCAGTGTGACCGTAGCATTACTGTATTGATTTTATAAAATTAAGTTTCCACGATATTCCCTGAACGTGTAGGTGGTTCACTTTTCATAATTTCATAAGGTTCATAAAGTTTTATAGGGACAATTTTCTGCAGAAGCTTTCGTTAACGTTTTAAATCCCAAGATTAAATGATTGGAACAGACCGGGATTTTGAGATTGGCTGATTTTATGTAATTGTCAGTTGTGTTGGACAACTTGGACAAGAATGTTTTTCTGTTATTTCGAAAAATACCCGTTGGTCCTCGTTAGTGCGATTTCATATTAGCATTTACTGCGCGTTCTACGCTTGTTTTGGTATACGCACTTTTGGTATAATGCACGGTGCTCGCGCTCGTTCAAGCATCGTCGAAGTCTTGCAAGTAAACAAAAAAGATTACGACTGTATCTCAATTTGCGGTAGACATTCTCTCAGATCTTTATGCAATAGGTAAAGGTCCTTTAAATATACGAGTTCCTACCTACGGAGCTTATAAGCGTGTATCCACTAGGCGAGGTAAAACGCAAATCTAAAATCGCCCAGATGTCTATGCAAACTACACAAGATAGTAACGCCCACTAACTAGCTTTGAACGTCTTTCTTCAAATAAAGATAATTTATTTATGAGACCACTAGCTTCTGCCCACAGCTGTCGCGTGATATGAAAGGTATTTTAGATGACGTCTGTAAGTATTAGATGCCTCTTACTGAGAGATATGATTGAACCACAAACATCCATTAAGCATAAGATAGAGGTACTGCCTCTAAAAATAGCGAAATAGGTACTTAGTTTCTACAGAATACAAGCAGAAAAAGTCTTCTAAAGTCTTGAGTCGAAGTTGCTTTTGTCCTGTTGTACAAGACTTGAATCAGTGAATTATCGTTCCCAAAGGGAAATTAAGCATAAAACCGAGGCGCATAAGATAGCCGTAATTATGCCCTGGGTGACCTGTCGGGGCAGCATTCGCGGTAACTTTCATGATAAGCGACTGATAGGCACTGCTGTAAATTGTGAATATCGCCCATTTTTCAACCGACAACAAAATAACTGGGGGGTTTTAATTATTCATTATGATTGTCTTTGAAATGGTCAATTGGTTTTTTTGTACTTGTTATTTCGATAAAGTAACAAGTACAAAATAAAAAAAAATCGAAGTCAACTTGATATAGCATATGACCATCAGAGAACGTAGGTTAGATATCTGAGTCCTAAACTTACACGAGTTATTTATTCTACATCTACGAGTATAAACGTGTTGGCTGAGTATAGTAGCATAGCAAGGTCATAGGATCGAGTCTAAACAATGATTTTTAGGGTTCCGTACCCAAAAGGTGAAACAGGACCCTATTACTAAGACTCCGCTATCCGTCCGTTTGTCCGTCAGTCTGTCACCAAGCTGTAACTCATGAACCGTGATAGTAAGCCAGTTGTTTTCACAGATAATGTATTTCTGTTTGCCACTATAACAACAAATACAAAAAAAAAGAATTAAATAAATATTGAAGGGGCTATATGGAGGGAGTGGGGGGAGGCCTTTGCCCAGCAGTGGGACATTGAAGGCTAATATAATAATAATAATTGAAGGGGCTCCCATACAACAATGTTTTTTTTGCCGTTTTTATAGAAAACTAGCTGCGCTCCTGCGGTGTGAACCGCGGTCCGTCGGGATATTTTCAATTTTTATGATTAAAAGCGCGAACCTAGTCCTTCCCTAGGATACAACCTTTATCCATGATAATTTTCAGCCTACTCTGTTCAACGGTTTGGGCGTGAAAAGTTAACAGACAGACAGACAGAGTTACTTTCACATTTATAATATTAGTATGGATGGTACGGAGCCCTGCGAGTCCGACTCGCAAATGGCCGGTTTTTTTACAATGATCTCTAAGTATGAGGTTAATCATTAAAAAACGTCTATACTTACACTGCTAGTGAAACCGTCTAATAGGTGATAAATTATTACAATGCAATGCTCCCGATCAACGTGTTTATCATCAAAGCGGGTAGCGTAAATCACCCTTGTGTTTTGGTGTCATTTTTCATGTCCCTCACCCACGCGTTTCTCGCTAATCATTGTTTATTAGCAAGCTTCGGTCTATTGTACTTTAAATACAACAGATTTATAGAAAATAGGTACGTAGCTATTTTTAGAACAAATTCAAAGAAAAATCTAAAGATGTCTTCGACAAAGTTTTACTATCTTATTTTGGCGTTGTAATAATAAATGAATACAGTTTTCACATAATAATAGTTCGTAATACCTAATGAGGCATCTATCAAGCGATCAATGGTTCAATTGTAAATGGACAAATTAGCTTTAAAGGTGGTCGCTCGATACCATTGAAAAAAAAATGAGGTACTTTGCTGCGATTTTTTATCAAATCAAAATTAAACGTTGTTTTTATAGGGTTGTTTACGCTGTGGCCCACGAGCTTGTGGCCCGAATTCTTGGTTTCACGTTGTGGCCCATTCTAAAATCGAATTCACGTTGTGGCCCGGCTTATATAAGGTGCTTTCTGGTAAGATCGGACTATTTTTGAGAAAACCTAAAGAGTCTTAGAAAATATTTTATTGTATCGCCTCTAGTGACTCTTTTACAACGCCATAGCAACCAAACTGTTGCAAAAATACAGAGGTTTCATTTCTTATTTGTAATGTTTAGATAAACACAACGGTTGATGTTTTATGAATGATCAAAAAGAGCAAAATTTTTCAGAATGGCAAGTAAAAGATCGGACCGTGTTAAGGTAAGACCGGACTACCTTATAAAATCACCTCTGTAACAGCTAGAATAAGCTCTATCACAGGAAAATATTCGGACTTACCTAATAAAAAACATAGTACAAATTGTTATTGAATTGGTTTTGAAATTTAAGTTTTAGCGAAGATTTAATACATTTTTTTACTCCAAATGTCCGATCTTACCCCGCATGCTTCAAACATAGATTTTTGTGTATCTCAAACTTTTACATCTAAAGGCTCATTAGACTCATAATTACAGCAGGCAGACAATTAACAAAATAGAAGTCAGTTTTCTGAGTTGAAACTTGCATTTTCAAGCTCTAATAATAACAAAAAAATTATTATCAATCAACTTTATTCATTTTATAAGCTTAAATTTTTATCTACAAACAAATAAGCAAAAAATCAAAAAACTTTATGTAAAGTTGAACATAACTAAATACCTACTGTTTAATAGGACGAACATTTCAGTCTATAGGTGGGCACTTTACTTTTAAATGATTTTTTTTTATTTAACCCATACTGTCCCACTGCTGGGCAAAGGTCTCCCCCAATTATTTCCAACCATCTCTCTCCTTTGATAGGTTCCACCACCCACTATCGAAGGAGTCGAGGTCGTCTCTCCAGCGTTTCCTTGGCCGTCCGCGGCGTTGTCTCCAGGATGTTAAGATCTTTGCCCATTTTTCGCTCATCCATTTCTTGCATCCGGCCCACGTGTCCTGCCCAGTCCCACTTCAACTTGACTGTTTTGCGCCCTACGTCGACAATACCAGTCGTTGAACGCAGCGTGGTATTCCAAACTCGGTCAATCCACTTAAATTATTATTAAGTAATATAAATATGCAGTATTATAGCACGTTCTGTCAACAAATCTTAATACTTACGTATTTTATACAATCCAGAACAAACAAGAAATCAATAACAATCAACAACTAAACATAACAAATACTTCTTTAAGTAAAAACAAAAAGTAAGTACTTTTACAACATTATTAGTAAAACAAGTTACATTTTAAACATCATAAATTTAGGTAACTTTGATAACTTACTTACTTGTAGGCGAAAACAGCCAAGACATCCGTACAAAAGCTTGCGAAAGTGAGACGTTTGATACAGACAAATCGAATATTGAAAGTAAAATAAAAAGCATGTAAAGTAAAAAGTTTGAGAAACACTTTAAAGTGAAAGACCGGCGGATTATGTCCGATCTTAACCTACGAGGTTAAAGATCGGATCTTTGTCTACAAACGTCGTAGACATGATTGTATAGTACTAATCAATTAGTCTTACATCGCAAATGGTAATAAAACAGCAAAACTTCAAAAATAAACAAAAATTACCTACCAAATTGCTCACAGAACGTTTCAGGTGGAAGATCGGATCATGTCATTTTCCACTTTTGGTACATCCTTTTTTTGAACGACAATAGCACACGTTCTGCTGGGCATAGCGTAAAAAGCAGACTGTAGGGAGGGGCACAACAAAATGGCGCGTACGGTGATGTTGCCATCATTTAAAAATATTGCTGAATTTAGTAGTTACATGACTTATCCGGACTTACTACTTGTCCGGTCTTACCAGAAAGCACCTTACTTGAGGCATACACAGATTGGATAATAGTTTATAATTAAGTGAACCATTATTTATATTTGAATAAAAACGTTTTTAAGGGGTTTTTAATGTTTTATTAAAAACTCAATCAAAAACGAAAAATTTAACATATACTTCTATAAAACAGTCACTTATGTCAATAATATATAATATAAGTATAAATTATGTCAATAATGTATAAATTGACATGCCTAAATTAAAATTATTTAAAATACTTAACTAACATCTAATATGTAAAATTCTCGTGTCACAGTTTTCGTTGCCATACTCTTCCGAAACGGCTTGACCGATTTTGATGAATTTTTTTGTGCTTATCCGGTATCTATGAGAATCGGCCAACATCTATTTTTCATCCCCCTAAATGTTAGGGGTAGTCCACCCCTAAATTTTATTTTTTATTTTTTAGACAAAATTTTTAATTTCTATTTTTTATGATACAACATACAAAAATACATACAATCCTCAATTTTCACCCTTCTACGATCGGGTTACTGTCGTTTGGGACACAAAAGTTTAGGACACTTTGTCCCTATTGACACTTTTGATTTTAAATATTTTTTTCACTGTCATTTGGGACACCAATAGAAAAAGCTGTTTTGTACAGTCAGGCAAAAAACCTCTAACGTTATAGTTTTTGAAACCATCGTGGTTAGGAACATAATTAATGTTATCTACGAGATAATTATCATGATTTTTGAGTTAAACCTATAACGATACCTCAACAGTAGAAATCTTAATATCAAATTTGCATTTTTAAAAAGGTAAAGTATTCGCTCAGGTGCAGTAACGAGCGAACAAGCGGTAATGCAAAACTAGTTCTAGAAAGCATAGAAATGTTTCTATTTCTTTCTCTTTTGTTCCTAAAGGGTTCACTTGTTCTTTTTGCTCGGACGCACGGCCATTAATTAGTCTACCTGAGTCATGGTCAGTGGTTAAGTAAAAAAATAGTCATGTGGCGGTTTGTGTTGTTGTTCATGTTTTTTGGAGGTAAGTTAACTATCATTTACGTAGCATTTTTTTATTGGTATTATACGCTTTTAGGTACTTAATTACTTTAAATTTAGATCTAAACTGATAAAAAATTGTGTGTATTGTAAGAGATATTTAATTTCATTCATAATCGTAGTCATTATATTCGATGCATCAATTTATGGTTTTGTTAGATACACTGTTAGGTACAGATATTCTTGTGAAATGTTCATAAAGTAGCATATTTGTTTTTTTCAGGAGATCCACCAGCATCGTCAAGTCAAAATCAAAATGGAATCGAAATAGTAACGTCGAAGCGCGGAAAACCGATACTTCTACGTGCTGGCTATAGATACCATAAAAGATAAGAATTCTAAGAATAATGTGCCAAATATTGTAAAAATACTGTGATTTTTTTAGGTTATTTTTTATCTTTAGGTTATCTTTTGATTTGTTTGATATTTTAGCTTTAGTAGAGTATTGTGCCAAATGCTGTGAATATACTGTGATTTTTGTAGGTTATTTTTTTTAAAAGATTTTTATGTACCTATACACAAAAGATTTTAATAATAAGTAGGTAATGTTATGACATTATTATTGTTAATTAGGTAATATAAACCTATATTTTGAAGATGTGGACTTTACAACGTAGTAAATAAATATACATTTTAAATGAATTTTTGTAGTTTTTTAAGTCGAAAAAGACTTACAAATTATTTAATTACAATGATCTGATACATATACCTACACGTCGCCACCATGTCTAGTCCCTTTAAGCTACTTTAAAATAATCGTATTATAATTATTTAAAAACTTTTTGATCTGACTGTACAAAACAGCTTCAATATTTTGATAGTGTCCCAAATGACAGTGAAAAAAACATTTAAAATCAAAAGTGTCAATAGGGACAAAGTGTCCCAAACGTTTGTGTCCCAAACGACAGTAACCCCTACGATCAACCCTTATTTTTTAATAGCGATATAATGGAAAAACAACGTTTGCCGCGGGTCAGCTAGTAATTATATATACATAACGTTTAGCATGCAAAATCGACTAGACTCAGGTACCAAATTATATGTGCGTAGCATCCTTTGGTTTCTATGTCCGGGAAAAATTTCTTCGCTGCTTTCATTACGGCTTTTTCGAAATCCGTCTTAAGCTTTCTTGGTATCCTGGATATTTTGATTTAATTAGACTAAATAAGACTTTGTATGTCTTATAGTCCATTCTGTTTGTGAAGGCGTAAATTAGTGGCACAATTCTGGTGTGTTCAGCGTCGCTTCCAAGATCGCCATGAATCGTGTATAGTTGTTTGAAAGGCGCCGGGCAACTTCGGAATGTTTCATCGCCAAAGAAGTGATCGACGCTTTTCATGTAGTCTGAGTCAAGACTAAAGTAATGCATAACTAATTAGGCTTACTAATCAAGGGGACAGACTTTTTAACCTGAACCAGGTAAAAAAATGGCGCAGGTATGACCCTTTCTTTTATAACACGCATTTCTACGATATTTTGCTGTATTAGGTACTATTATCTATACTGAGCTGAACTGATAAGGATTCTGAGAATGAGTATTTATTGTCCCTAATCTTGTTGTACCTAATGTTTTACAGCAAGTACATAACACCTTTGTTGACGAAAAATCTATCGAGCCACAACGTGATGCCAAAATATTATATTTTTACTAATTTATTTGTGGCCCGAAGTTTTGGGACACAACGACAATGAAAATAAATCAAAATAGGCCACAACGTGAACGAGCCACAAAATTCGGGCCACAGCGTAAACAACCCTTTTTATAGAATAGAATAGAATAGAAAAACATTTATTTTGTGTTTCATAAAGCATAAAATACAATTAGGAACTTTACTAACACTACTATACACAAAAATGGACACCACTCAGCGTGTGCTGCAGCAACTTAGAGGTGCTTTTTTACAGTGGTTTATCATTTCTCTGGTTTTTATTCAGTTTTTTGCAGTAAGTAAGGAACTCTTTGTGTGACAAACTCACCCGCTATTTATCATCTACTTCCAGCGGCTCTGAAACCAGTGGATTACCCGTAATGCAGAAATTCGATTCATCGAGAATAAAGGAGCAATTAATCATTCTAGTGTACACAGTAGGATGGTTGCAGGAAACAGCTCAACCATCAATGGTTTCATTGAAACGTACCCGAGAAATTACGAAAATTACCCTTAATTTAGGGTCAGCGCACATTGAGCCGCAGAACGTTAAGAGTAGCTGACATTTTGCTCCTTTGCATGCGATGTATTTTTATACTAACCTAAGATAAAGCAATCAGCACGCGTTCGACCACACCGTCGCGTGTATTCAATAAATCAATTATCATTTTATCTTTTTTTCTAGCCTCCATCCTCGATATCGTCCGAAAAGGAACTTCGTTACAATATTAAGCTCTCTTCATGTAACAAGCGCTTTACAGCATGGTCACATCGCAACTTCGCAAGCATCGCGTCGAGTCTCGCCGATCTCGTCGATCAGTGTGAACTGACCCTTAATGTAGATAAGGATTGGTTTTATAACGAGGGCAATATAGGGCTTATTGACAACCTTCAACTGGTATATCGACGAGAAAAAATGAGGTCAGTAAATTCAAATGAGCTTATGAATTTGTGATGAAAGTATTGGATCTATGTTTCTGTGTTGTTGTTCAGCCAGTACGGCCGGGTGCAACTTTTATGTATAAATCCATATTTTACCATTATTTATTAATATAACAACACGGACATAGTGAGAAGACTCAAACGAATCAAACCGTTTGAGTTAGTGTAGTGTAAAATAATAAAGTGATAAGTGTATTTAAAGAACACATGAACAAAGTGTCTTCCCCTTAATTAGAGACAGTAAGAAAAGTGCCATTGGACACATTCTTAGTTATATTTTTCTTTATAAAACTATGTCAGAGACAAATTGCTCATTGGCCTACTTGGCCAGATTGTAATATTATTAGGGTTTAATAATAATAGTTAGACACTAATTTAAATAAAAAAAAAAATTATTAATATAAGTACAAAGAAAGAGTGTGAATAAAATGTTATACCTACCTATTTGTTTCTTGGTATGTAGGGTATTTTTCAAATTAGAGTTTTTTTCATACTTAGGATAGTAACCTGGGCTTATCTTTTCAAGTTGATTTCAACTGAATAACCAATGTGAGTTATAACAGCTGAGTGTAGGTACCTACCTACCTAATTTTGGAATATGCTTGAGATTCGATTCAAAGCTCAAGGCTTGAGCTTTATTAATCTCTGCTTGAGCCTCAAACAGAGATAATCTCTCATGATTTTGGTTTAAACTGCACTTGGGTGACAATCTGTAAGTTTAACCTTAGACCATAAAATATATCAAAGAAAAATACATTTACGTTTTTTGTGCAAGAAAGTGTGACAGCTTTGACTTTGTTCCTTGAATTATCGCCTTTTAACGTCTTCTCATAATGGACTCCATAAAGTATTACTGAGAAGAATATTTTCCGTAATATGATCCCGTCTTTCGCTACCCAGACTCTATTAGCTGTGAATAGCTTAACGTGCTGAGTTTTGTTTAAGAAGCGCTGTTTATGCAGGCTTCGAAATAATGAAGAAGAAAATCACAATCTGTTTTCGGTAACCGCAAATGGTAGAAGAAGACATCGTGAGGAAACCAATTAGTATTAGCCCAGTATTTAACCAGCTGTGCACGTGAATTCGTAGCTTTTGCTGTAATGTCCGGGCTAAATCTTACAAGCTGAATTTTATCCACTTCTCCAGAGCACATCTTGTAGAAAACTTATTCAAATGTTAGCTTTTATAAAACAAATATTTACCTATATAATATGGTGTTTTGAAGAACCAAAGTAGGTATAACTTGTTTGTTGATGTGAAGGGAATTACTCGTCCTCATCAAAATAGAAGGTCCTTAAATTTGAATAAGATTTCGATCCCTGGGGTCCTTTAGTACGAATTTAACAACGCATGAGGGTAGTCGTAATAAAGCTTCGAGCTCATTCAGCGGAAAACAGAATAGTGGATAAAGGACGAGCTAGGCTTTGGATTGGGACAGATACGGATTAAGTGTAAATGCTATGATATTTGCCAGCTTTGGATTCATACCACCTTGAACGATTTGATAAGGGAGGGATTTTCCTGTATAAGCACCTACATTAGTAACTGCTGCTATGCATCAGATATTATGCATAGCAGCAGTTACTAATGTAGGTGCTTCTTCATACTATAGGTTTAATTATGTACCTATGCACATTAAATTAAACTCCGGATAAAACCTATTTTTGGGGATTAGGTTTATGCGCACTCGCACTGTAGGTATAGGTACCTACATAACAAGCAGAAATTAATCGAAATTTTATTCGAAAATCCTGAAAGATTTTCAAAGTTGAAAAAAAAAGAAGATGGTCCTGCAAAATAATGTCAACATTTATATCGCATCGTATTTGCCTACGATATTATCATCTCTGAAAAATTTGTGACCTTTGTTAGTACAGCTCTGTAAGATCTCAGATAAAGCTAAAACATTGCCTTGACCGACATCTGTCCAATGTTTCCTTTAAGCTTTGATTTCCTAGGGTGTTATGACCGTCATTTGACAGCGGTAGGTGCGATGATATCTTATGTTATAATCTCCATCTGGAATTGGAAGGCCGGAGCCGCAATAAGCCACCAGTTTCTCTAACATATTAAAAAAAATGAGTTATCATCATCATTTTCCGTATCCCACGCTAAGTGGGCTCAGCACAACACGTTTTTTTTTCCTCCACTCTTATCTATCCTTCTTCATTTCTGCATCCACTCCTTTCGCAAAAAAAAAAAATATGACAAAGGTTTTTTAAGAAATATGGTTGGAACCTAATGCTAATTTACCATTCGTTTCATATATCTACATCACGACTTCGCCAACGCTGACTATTGATCAATATATAACCTTTTTCGTAAGAAAGGCACATTGAATGGTGGCACCAAAACTGTTGTGATCAGTTTTATGGTTGGATTGTTTTAGTCACATAGAAATAAAAGACGACTATGTTGCAGTCAACGATAAATTTAAAACACTAGTTTTGTATTTTAAAGTCGGAATTTGTTTAGGATTTAATATTAAACAAGAATTATTACATAAACAATCTTATTGTCTACACAAGTCTGTACAGTATAGTTCTAAAACAACATTTAACTTATTCCTATGTCAAATATTAGTAGCTGCTGCTATGCATAATAACTGTACTTCATACTATAGGTTTAATTATGTACCTATGCACATTAAATTAAACTCCGGATGAAACCTATTTTTGGGGATTAGGTTTATGCGCACTCGCACTGTAGGTATAGGTACCTACATAACAAGCAGCAATTAATCGAAATTTTATTCGAAAATCCTGAAAGATTTTCAAAGTTGAAAAAAAAGAAGATGGTCCTGCAAAATAATGTCAACTTTTATATCGCATCGTATTTGCCTACGATATTATCATCTCTGAAAAATTTGTGACCTTTGTTAGTACAGCTCTGTAAGATCAGATAAAGCTAAAACATTGCCTTGACCGACATCTGTCCAATGTTTCCTTTAAGCTTTGATTTCCTAGGGTGTTATGACCGTCATTTGACAGCGGTAGGTGCGATGATATCTTATGTTATAATCTCCATCTGGAATTGGAAGGCCGGAGCCGCAATAAGCCACCAGTTTCTCTAACATATTAAAAAAAATGAGTTATCATCATCATTTTCCGTATCCCACGCTAAGTGGGCTCAGCACAACACGTTTTTTTTTCCTCCACTCTTATCTATCCTTCTTCATTTCTGCATCCACTCCTTTCGCAAAAAAAAAAAATATGACAAAGGTTTTTTAAGAAATATGGTTGGAACCTAATGCTAATTTACCATTCGTTTCATATATCTACATCACGACTTCGCCAACGCTGACTATTGATCAATATATAACCTTTTTCGTAAGAAAGGCACATTGAATGGTGGCACCAAAACTGTTGTGATCAGTTTTATGGTTGGATTGTTTTAGTCACATAGAAATAAAAGACGACTATGTTGCAGTCAACGATAAATTTAAAACACTAGTTTTGTATTTTAAAGTCGGAATTTGTTTAGGATTTAATATTAAACAAGAATTATTACATAAACAATCTTATTGTCTAAACAAGTCTGTACAGTATAGTTCTAAAACAACATTTAACTTATTCCTATGTATTGTCTTAAATTAAATTAGCCTAAATACATCTACTTATTTACTAAATCGCTGCGTTATTTGTTTCATTTACTTATTCATTAACTTTGCACGAGTACTTAACAAACTTAGAATTAGATAGACATTATAAGGAAAAGCAGGTAAGTTGAACCAATAAAGTGACTTAAAAATATTCCTCTTATTTATTAAGAGTAGGTAAAACTCTGGTACGTATTATCAGCATTTCCACTAATGTTTACATTAAATTCGCATTATTTGCCTAGGTCTAAATACTATTGTAAATCATTTTCTTTGCTATCATTGTACTATTCCGCATAGTATTTACACTATGTATTAAAAGAGATAAATGAAAACTGTTTCTATGAAAAACAGTTTACGGCAATTCTATTAATGTAGTTTTGCTTTCTGTGTTTTTGATAATACCTATTTTTTTTTTTAAGAAATATGAAAACAAAAATGACTCGTTCTGTGCGTCTAAAACTCCATCTCCAAAGTTAGCCAATAACTAGTTCATACACACTTTTTTAGCGCGTATTAACTTGTTTCTTTTTGTACGAGCATTAACGCGCATGAAAGCTCGTATGTAAGCAGCACGCGCTTCAATGAGTAGGTTATTATTGTGCCAGAATGTGCGTAACGTGCATATTATGTACAGACGCATATCTGAAATCGCCCTTATTGGTCATGAATTTGACTATTATTACCGGCTAGTTGTTACCCGCGACTTCGTCTGCACCGTCTCCAACAAACATTCATAACTTGCCCCTCCATGATTATTTAAAAAAAAAATACCCATGTCCATTCCGGAGATGCGATCTATTCATATCTTTTTTTATTTTAATTTACAATAAAAAAAATATTGATATATTATTTATAACAATGTAAAGCGGTCTAGCGCCCGCAGCGCTACCGCTAGTTAGTTCACTCGTTTGTAATTGCTCGGCTCGAGGCGAGTCCCGTACACTCGTTATTGCTCCGCGCGCCTCCCGGGGGCACCCTTGTCCACACGACTCTCTTCTTGATAGAGTTGCGTCAAATAATATAAAAACAAGGCTTTATGAGACCTACAGAATCAAAATAAACCTATACAAATAAAATTAAACATCAAAAAGAAGCTTTAAAAAACTATTTTATCAAACAACATATAATTTTAGTTCATCTGCGCATCTCAATATCGGAGGTTACACAGAGACTGTACTTTTAAATTTTATACTAAGTAGTTATGGATGGATTATAAAGAATTTTTTTAATCGAGCCTCTCAAGATAATTAATTACAAAATATATTTTTATTTTACGTAGGCATAGGTAATATTTACATGCAAAAACTTTATTCAATTACCTACTTAACCTTTTCGTAAAGATTTAACATATTCACTTACAATGGAACCTACAAAAATCTGCCTGACAATAATACCCAAAAGCAGTATTTAAAACTATGCAAATTACATATTCTTCACGAGCTGCGAGCTCGAAAATGTTGCAAAATTATTTTCTTTTTCCAAAGACCTTTTAAAATACATTTTCTTTTTAGTACTGATTTTTATCAAGTTTAAATAAATGCAAAAAATATATTTATTCAACGAAATTAAAAGTTATGCAACGAAAAGCTAAATTCAGAGAATCATCTCCTGAGACACACTTTGAATACGTGACAATATACAATTATGTGGTTCAGCAAACAAGATTCAAATCACGTTCAAAACTTCTGCATGTGCTAAATTTTTTTTTTAGACGTGCCTTTGACTACCCTTTCATCTTACATCTACAAAGCATTAATGTCTATTACGTCTACCTTCCCTTGAAGACAGTGTTATGATCCTGTTTCATTTTAGATCGCGACAGACCAATCATGCATGAGATTCAATTTATATCCGGCTCGAAGGACCAACTCATACATAAGTAGTCTGTAGCTCAGTGTGCGAGCCAGCTCTAGCGACCTTCTTGCATTGGCTTCTCATCATCTGGCCGAAGGTTGTCCGGAACTGGCGTGACATTGAGCAGTAGAGAACGAAGTTGATGGCTCCATTGAGTAGTGCAAGTGCATCCATCAGCTCGCCAAAGAGACCGTAGCAGCGTTTGAAGAAGCAACGGCCTAGCAAACCGCTGAGAAGGCCTGAAATATTATAAATTAGGGTTTTAAAACTAAGAAGCTTCAGTGACCCGGATAAAATAAAAAAACCCGACCTGGATATTGGCAGAAATTTAATGATGAGTGCGCATAAATAAATATCTCTCGAGACTCTGTTGTAAGTGGCGAAATGAGCCGCTGTGAAAGTGTTAATAAGAACTGAATACGCAAACTGAAAAAGCAATCAATAAATAAGACAAATAAATCTGAATTTAAAAAAGCTGTAAGAACTATAACAATGTGTTTTATTTTTTGTGTTAACAATGTGGTTAGAAAAATACCCTAACAAGTTACAACGCAGTCAGTGCTATTCTGGACGATCGACGTCAGTACTGACCATCAGGAGTACTGATCGACAGCACTAAATAAGGTCTAAGTTAGTTTTTACTCACCTAAAATTCCTTGCGGGAACTCGGTGAGAAGAAAGAGTAGCAGCACAGCCAGCAGCATCTTTGTGGTCCTGTCGGTTCTTCGCTCAGCTTTAGTTCGTTTCGTCGACTTCCTAGTGAATATGTTCCCATTTCCATTTTTGGCAGTCTCCAGAACACAAGCACTATATCCTTTCAGCGCTTTCTTCTTTGTATTCACTCTATACAAGGCTCTAATCAACCAAGCACTGATCACCGTCAGTATCAAGCAAGGTAACAGCTTGATCAATACAGCGTGCACCCAGAAGTTGACTTGATACAGCGTCCCGTCGAAATCCGAGTCGACAAAATACACTCTTGAAGGCATAAAGTTCTTATCGAAGGCAAAATCTTTGTGGATTGTGAATACCTGTAAAGAAAACGATTATTGAAAGATAGCGTGACCACCGAATATAATAAAACTATCGTAATTTTCACTCGGGCCATAGAGCCACACCTAAGATTTTCTATTGCTTAGTTAATAGATACATAATTAGTTTCATAAATTCTGTAAGTAGGTACCTATCTTATTTGTCACAAGTCTTGGGAGCTGAGTTTCAAACAGTCTTCAGTCATACGATATTTGCTGGCAAAAGCTGGTTTATTATAGTCCTGAGTAACGAATAGTCATTAGAGCTATATAAGAAGGTACCTCAATATGCTAGCTATGTGAATTATCCAGCATTATTTTATAATGACTAACGAATTGCTAAATGTCATGAATAAATAAACCTATTAATTACTATGTACTGTACACCTGCCATATTCACAACAAATTAAAATCGAAGAAAATTGTCAGTCAAAGCGCAATATTGGAGAAATAAATTGTAATTGAACAACTAATTGGAAAAGCCAAGCCTACCGTGACCGCAAGTAGCTTGGCCCAGCAGAAATCAATTATTTTAAGGTGTGATCTGACGTCTCTCTGGCCTCGACGTAAGCCAGAAACATCGCTAATTGCATTGTTCTACTACATCCCGCCCTTTATCAATCACAAGAACGCCAAATTGATTTAGCAGAACAATTAGTCATTCAACCTCAAGTAAATACTTTTGGTGGAACTGCGGTATAGTCACCCAAAAAATGTTACAACAGACTCTCAAAATTTTCATCATCATCAGCCTTTCTCATCCCACTGCCGGGTAGGTACCTAAATAGTAGGTATATGGTTTTCGCTTCTACTGTTCACCTCTATCCTATACCAAACATTCCTATTCACACTAGGCGAAGGTGAACATGAATACTTATAATGTTTCAAATGATAATTATTTTTAGTAATAATAATAAAAATGTTATTATTTTATATATTATTTTATTTTATAAAGGACAGTTTTATATTAATTTAAACGGTCACATTTAATGTTAGATATTTCAGAATAACTTTTGTGAATTACTGTACAGAAGTAGAATACATTTTAGGTGATTAACTTGAGGTATTTTACTGAAGAGCTTTTATTTAATTAATGTATTAAATCAGAACAGATCAAAGTCTTCGGGGCCTCTTGAGTAAAGTATTTTCAGTTACTTGTATTGTGTTGGGAATGGGAAGTCAAAAATTCGCTCTGAAGGTTACATATAAACGAGATTTGAACAAACCGCATGTAACTTTTTGAAAAGCTCGTAAAAAACTCGTAATGTAGAAAAGTAAATAAACTTACACGCAACAAAGAAAAGACAGAAGTTTATCTTCAAAACATGGATGGAAAATACTTACGCTGTAAGCACTTACCTTCATAATGCAAAAAATCATCTTGTTATTTTGTAAACGTTTGTGTAAAAAGAAAGTAGGTATATTAGGGCTGTTGTCACGATGCGAGTTCACGCACGAAAAGTTTTCCTCGAACGCTTAGAATTATAGACGATTCTTAAAGCTCGCATACGAAGAAACAACAAAATCAAGCGTTTTCTCGTTCAAAAAGGCAAAAATTTTACGCACGAAGCGCTTGTCTTTGTGCGTGAAACTTCGCATCGTGTAAACTAACCATTGAGCTAGATAATTAAGTGGCTGTTACACAAGGAGAGTTTCTCACACGCGAGTGGCGATTCTTTTTAGGCAACCATATTATTGCTTAGAAGAAATCACCGCTCGCGTGTGAGAAACTCTCCTTGTGTAACAGCCGCTTCTGCCTTAAGACAATACTTACGAAATACGAAGGGATACAAAGTATAGGTGGCAAAACGAAACTAAGCAAGATCGCAATTGTACAGCGACGATCTGTGCATAGAGCTGGGCTGTAGGACGGGTACCTAAAATAAACAATAAATATAATCTTTTTGCAGAAAATAAGCTACATTATAATACAAGTTTACGTTTTACAAAAAACACTAGAATAGTTGAGCTATCTCTATAGATTTTATTAAAAACGATCGATATTATTATTGTCACCAATGATCAAAGGTGTGCCATCAGACACCGAGAAGTAGTCCGAATCCAAGCTTGCAATATTTAACCCGAACAAATATACAAACCACTAAATAAAAGCTTATCAAATATCAAACCATGGCCACTCTAGCTAGCCAATGGATGAATTGAGAAAAATTGCATTTCAAAGTAAACAAGTCAAGTCACAAGATTGCGCAGTGAATCGGACATCACGGGAATGAGCTAAAATAGTAAGTTTTTAAACTAAATTTTATATTAGATAGCAAACTCGAATGCATTGAAACTCTGTCTCGTCTAGAGCGACTATGAAAGTATAATACCTATCTAGGTAGCTTAGTGTGATGTGAACCCATGTTTTAATCTAGTTTACAACAGTGTCTGATATTGTGTTCTGAATTTACTATTCTACCAAGGAATACAACCTGCTTGCTGGTGTGAACGATCGATTTAAACTTACTTGATAGCTATATAGCGCCAGATGGCAAGAGATAGAGTCAGCAGGATGGAAGCCGTGTGGAGGATCTGTGTGAAGTGGCTGTGGAACAGCAGGTAGACCGCCCAGGAGTACGGTCGGTCGTTCTGGCCTGGGAACCACTGAAAAATATAAATAAATTAGCAAAATTCCAGTTAATTGTTACAAACGGAAAAAGGACCATAGATACACAGAGTTCCCTATAATTTCGCTCACTGTTGACTCTGTAAATATTTCGTTGTAAATAAGTATTAAATTATACTTTGTTCAAAAAAATCTAATGTTATACGAATCGAGAGTAGATAACGTATTGATTACCTACGTCCGTCCATAATGATACTCACCAAATATCTATAAATCGCAAATGGAACATACTCCATCATGACGAAGACATCAGCAACTGCCAGCCATTTCAGCAGTCGGTTGATGGGAGCTGAGGCCAGGTCGCGTCGCGTCAGCACCGCCACATTCAGCGCATTGGCTAGACTACCAAACAGGCATATCTGGTGGATAAAAACAAAAGTTACTCAGTTCACTATAAATTATCATAACAGATATTTTTAAATCTAATGCAATAATCTAGATGAGATCTATATGAGATGAGATGACATGTTACGATAACTTAGACGTGACGATAATGAGACTAGCTATTCAACTAAATATTTCGATCGCTCAGCTGTGATTCTAGGGAGTTATTGGAGTTTTGCTATTAATCCATAAAATCGGTACAGTCAGCAACGAAAGTCGATTAACATTTTATGTTTCACAAATCTGAATATTTCCAAAATCCGTAACATCATGTCACAAACATTTTTACTAATATTTGAAGATAAAGTCTTGGTTTATAATAATTTCCCAAGAAAAGTTTACTTTTTCTTGGTTATCGAAAACAAAAGCCATTTTAAAAAGTCCAACTGTCTATCGACTTTCGTTGCTGACTGTACCTACGAGATGAATATAGACTAAGTATCAGACAAAAGAGCAGAATGATTTACGTGAAGAAAGTAAGTTAGCCAATTATACTCTAGTAAATTACTTCGCGCAGCCCCTCCCTAGTGATCTAATATTCAATTCCTACCAAGCAGTTTTATCCAAATTCAATTTACACGAACGGAATTTACTCTACTCGTATATCGAGATCAGAAATTCTTACCAATAAACTGATATATCCATGAATATTATTGTAAGCGAGTATTAAATCTCTGAAGTCCCCGGAGCAGTGTTCGGAGCGCTCACATTCTTTCACAACGGAAATATTGTATTTATTCCTCCAATCCTCCAGGACTCGTAGAACTTCGCTTATATTCGCGCTGTGATTTGTACCACGATTTTTGAGCACTGATATGATGCTTGGTTCCTCGAAGTAATCATACGTTCCATTACTAGCGCTGTCGTGATCCTGGCGAGTGTCATTGTCCGCTAACATCGTTGAATCGTTCCTTTGTTCATCACTTAGTGCAGTGGTGTCTGAATGTAGATAAGCTTCGTGGGTCTATGCAAATCAAACAATGTTTTTTTCATCGTCTTCATCCGGACCTAGAAATAGAATGAAATTCTTATAAAATTGCGAGTTAGCTGAGAAGGATGGTGCCTCGCTTTTTGATCAGAGGATCGTGAGTTTGTATTCCGGTCGGTGCAAGAATAGATTTTTCGTTTCGGAAAACAAGCTCTTATTAATTAAATAATATGTATTTTAAAGCAAGTAAAACTGTATCAATAACCACCTGTTATATACTCATTTTACGCAATAAATGAATTTTAAATTTTGAATTTGAATATAGTTAATTATCAATCAGTATTGTACAAATGTTATGGTAACATAGTAGCTAGGTAAATGAATACCCCACTAGCCATCTCATATATCCGGGTCACGGACAAGCTCAAAGTTTTCTAACGTGATATTTTTCAACTGTTGGTTTAAAAGCTATATTTGTCAACACAATATGGTGCAACGTTTTATTTTTGTTCAGTTCCAGGGTTTGATTGACAGATGACGATAGATTTAACTCTATAGTTCAGTTTTGAAAACAACAAGAAAACAACTTTAGGTACTGGTTAACTTTTGAATAAACGGGTTTTTGTCACGTATTTGTTTTACTTGGTTTTTAAAAATTAATTATGTCGTCAAATCACGAAAGCTTAATAAGTTTTACTGGTGTTCATTTTTCCTATAAAGAATAGAATATTTGAAATATATTCCAGCTTTTGAACATCCGTTTGAAAAAAAACTCGGACGGGAAACAAATTAAACTTCAAAATGTATTTTGATTTAACAATAAAATATTTTGCTCACGTCTACACTTAATGCAAATTTTTTGTGTACTAGCTAAGCCCGGCGGTGCTACCCGGTGATAATCCAGGCTATAAACGGACGGACAAACAGAAATAAATTGATAGGTCTATTGTGGTAACAGATTGCATCTAATATAGTTTTTTTTCAAATATTTCAGTTAATACAGACATCGATAAGTCGAATTTCAATATAATTAAATAGAAACCTAGATGATAGCTATATATACGAGTAATATGTACTACAAGTAGTAAGTTTATGGAAAAGTTTAATTTAAACGTGCATTTGTTTCTCCGAAATCTCCAAATCAACTGTCAGCTACTACATAAATCTTTGTTGTCATCGTACAAATCTCTCAAATCGATATTCATGATATAATCAAACGCCAGTCGGACATTTCATATGTAGATATGCAAATGAGCTTTGACAGAATACAGATTGTTCAATTCGCGGTCGGTCTGGCAGGCGCCACATGTTTGAATATTCATAGTTACAATTCAGAATATTATTTTGGCAGGTTTAATTAGGTAAAAGAAAAATCTATACTTACCTCTTATACGAGGAAATATGAAGTTCATCGATTTAATAATGTTTCATTCACTCCTACCATTGAAGTACCTAACGAAAGTACTTTTTTTAGAAAAGGTAATAAATATTTTCATTTTTATCTTGCTTGAACAGAGATGTATAACTCTAGGAGATTTTTTTCCCTTAAATTGTTATTTTAATATATAATACGAGTATATTAAAGCAAGGGCTTAATAACAAGCAACACTTTTATTCATTACATTTTGTCTTAGTAACATCGTAACATGACAGAAACGGAGAAAATTAAGTTTTTCTTACTTATTTTCAACTTAGTCTTAGCTGGCTATAAAAGCATGTTTCAGCTTTCTATAGTCAATTATGAATCCTCTTATAGCCTGATTACACCTAAGGAGTAGAGTAGCGAGACAGTGCCCTCGGCCGAGCGCTCGGTATTTGTAAACATAGGCGAGTGCTCGGCCAAGCGCTCGGCCTAGCAACAGGCCGAGAGAGTCACTTGGACCCCATTCTATTTACAGGGTCCATTGTACCTAGCCCTCCGCTTCTCCGCACTGTCTTGCTCGCTCGCTCGGTGGATCTGAACACGCGCACTCGGCGACCACTCGCCATAATATCAGCGCTGGGCTTATACTGAACTGACTGACTGTCTCGCCGCAATTTTAAAAATATGTCTAAACATTCACTCGGCCACAGCACTGTCTCGGCTCACTGACATTTATATGTCTCGCCACTCTACTCGGTAGATGTAATCAGACTCATAACGACTCGCACTGATTGCCTTCAAAGATCCTGACTTTATTTTCTAAAAAAAATATCCAATGCCTAGATTGGTCATAATATAGGTAAAGTTCGATCGAATGCATCCAGATCGTCACGACATCATTTCCTAATGTATTTTGAATCACATTATACATAATATATAACTTTCATATATTTTAGGACTCATAACGACTCGCACTGATTGCCTTCAAAGATCCTGACTTTATTTTCTAAAAAAAATATCCAATGCCTAGATTGGTCATAATATAGGTAAAGTTCGATCGAATGCATCCAGATCGTCACGACATCATTTCCTAATGTATTTTGAATCACATTATACATAATATATAACTTTCATATATTTTTCAAAAATTGCGGAGTGGACTCAACATTAAAGTGGGATTTTAAACTGTTAACTTTTAACTGAAAGCTATTAAAAGTGTTCTCTATAAATAACGATCCTATAACCTAGGTGAGCACGACCTCCATAAAGTGCAAGGGTGGTTTATAGTTTAATTTAAAAGCTATCAAGTTGTTTTGTTGATATTAACGCTTTTGTTACCAGCTCTCGCTACATGTTATTGATTAGGTATTTAAAATATTGTTGATACAATTTTGTGGAATACGCTCTCAATGTCTAGAGCTTACGATTTCACTCGAAGTATCATGAATAACAACAAATATGAGAGCTAAAATAAGCGGAAATATTTATTCTGTAGCGGAACTTTTCAATAAATAAGTAGGTTGACTACCTACCTCAAGTAAACAACATTACTTGAAAAATGAACCGAATTATTATTATTATGTATTTAGTTGACTCAGTACGTAAGTGCCTCAACTTTAAATCCGAAGTTCGTAGGTTTGAATCGCGGTCGTGGCTTTATTCTTAGAAAGACTAAATTAAATAATCGATGAGTGTAATGAAGCTTGATACAATTAAAAATTCGTTTGTAACTGAACACAGCAATCGAAATTATCCACCTGAAACTTTGGAATGTAATTTCATGTTGTTAGGGAAAACATGTGCTCAGTTTAATAGTACATTATGGTACTAGTGTGTAACATTGGTGATTACCGCCGAGGTGTTTTTATGAGCCGAGCCGTTAGGCGAGGCTCATAACAGAACAGAGGACGGTAATCATCAATACACACGTGTATCATACGACGTTTTTCAACACACTTGTGAATAAAATAACAATAAAAACTCATTTTCAACAGTGAAAACGAGTTGTGAAAAATGTTTCGCTATTGCGGGAAAAATTAATCAGTTTTCCTATGCGCGCGCATTGCGATCGGCCACAGACTATATTTCCGCGCCGCGCATAGGGTTTGCGGCCTATTCTGCCACAGACAAAATGGGGAATTTAAAGTTTTCTTTTATTATAGAGAAAACAAAAGTTATATTTGAGTGAAAGTTTTATTTATTAAACACGTACGAGTTAAAATTATCTATTTAAATTAGAAGTTGCATGAAATGAGCAAGCAATAGGAACATTAATTTATTTGTTCTATTGAACACGATCTTTTTTCTGAATAAAAACTTTTTAAAGAACAAAGCAACTCAACCAATAAAATTAAAAAAAAATTCTATTACTCACTAGTGAGTTATAGTAATGAAAAAGTCACAGTTTGATTATGGGTGTCATTATGTGCCTAATTGCGGTGACCATAGAGCCACTTTATGAGCAAGTGTGTTGAAAAATAATTTATTTTTCATCAGATTCAAAAAGAGGAGTGTTTATGCTTAGATTAACGTGTGTTTTTTCTGCCTGTCATTGTAGCTCTTGCTTAGCATAACCTTAACCAAATTTAAAAAAATAAGTTCGGCTTACCTATTTGCTTCAAGCAAGAGCCACGTATGTATAAAATTTTTTATTTATCTTAATTACATGTACCTATTACATAGACAGATTATAACTTTATTGTGGGTACACCATAAAAAATTACATGTTTAAATTTTTAAAAATTGTTAATCTAAAAAGGGACTGATAATACTAATTATACTTAATCAAATGAATAGACGGATCGGCTAAAAAAATCAGGGTCGCAATTTGCATCTCGCAAATTCCTTAAAACCCTTTTGTTACTCCGTAACTAACTGATTTGAAATACTCAGAAGGGACAAAATGCTGACTTAATTATAATATTGGTTTTCAATAGTTCAATCTAAGGACTAAATTAGACGCAATGGTAGTCAAGTGGAAGAGTGGACCCATGACCATGGGTTCAAGGGTTGGAATTCGATTGTGCACCTCGAGGTTTTGTGACAAGGATTTTTATTAAATGGATTTTTCTACTCTAAATCAGGTATCATTGTAAATTGTAGCCAAGATACGAGTATCTGATTTACCCTCGTAAAATGGCATTTAAATATTTATTTAAAGATAATAGGCACACATGTAGGTAAGCAAGATGTTGGTTACGAGTATTTCCATCGAGCAAGATCTCGTGACGTGCTCTACGCATCGCTCATGACAAAGGATCAGAAATTATGTGCATATTCCCCGCTGGATTAGTCATATTACCTACGTTCCTAACAATTCTAAAAAATAGCACTTTTGCATTGTAATAGATCATACAGAGTACGCTATCTTGCTTGGATTTGGTTACAGTCACAGTTACAGTGTTTTTGTTGTAAGGAAGTTATTTCAAGCGCTATACCTACTAAGTAGAGTACCTACTAGGTGTCTAAAATTTTGATGATATTTCTGTTTTGTATACATACTTATTTGATTCTAGATTGACTAAAGCTAAGTGAGCAGGCGTGGTCCCAGGGGGGGAGGGGTGTCACAGAGGACATGACCCCCCAAAATGTAAAAATCTAAAAAAATTACAAAATAAAAGAAAATCGTTTTAATAAAGTAAAGAAAATAGATTACTGACACCCCCCCCTACAGTATGTTCTGGGGTTTAGTACAATGACAAACTAATGTGATATCATGATTAGTTCACATTTTGATTACAAAACGTACCTACCTAGATATTCAATTTCGAGTTTTCAAAACGTGAATTATTTATATTGAAGTTTCATGATCCCATAGATTCAAAATGTTTAGATCGAGTCAAGTGAAATAATAATAGGTACGACACGAAGGTATAGGTAAGTCATGTAAAGAGAAGAATATTCTGGCAGGAATATAACAAATGTATTCAGCATAAGTGCAGTAAGTACCTACCTGTCTATCAGTTTATTGTTGCACTCACAGGGTGTCTGAGCTGTGCACTGCACATAACACCTATAGCTTCACTAGATTACTATAATGGTGTAAATACCTACTTTATCTGTCACAGTGACCCAATGGTGCTAAATACCTATAGCCTGATTGCTTTGGGAAGTAGGTATGTGATAAAATACAAAACAATCAGTAAATATTGCAGCGTTTAGAATAAAAATAAAACGCACAACGAACTTTAACCGAAAATCTTAAGTAGGTGCGCTAAACCACAGTCAAAACCCTAAAATAAATTAAAAAATAAATAAAAGGTAATAACAGTTTGTGTAAAGGAACAGGCTTTTTTCCCACACATAGGTGTATTCTTTTTTTAATTTGAATGAGACCGAATTAATGTGGGATGATTCTATCACAGTATACTCACAAAATATAATATTAAATTTTAGCTACATAAGCCTTGAATTTTATCGTTGTACGTACTGATATTAAACACGTGCTCGCGTGATCATATTACAGACAGCTTATTTTTCTTTAATATATTTTGCATGGCGCCATTAATTTTCATGTTCATATTATGCTGATAGATGCTTTGGTAGTAACCGTTTCAATGTTGTATTAAAACTAGTTATCAATAGGTACACCTGTCTTTACCAGAACCAGGTGTTCAGCTACTAGATACCTAAATACCTAAAGATACCTAAACCTCCGATTAACATTTCGAAACCAACAACATCCATGAGTGAGACTCGCTTTCTTTCATAATGCAGTATTTTTCACGTAGGAACGTATCCCTGACACATATACCTAACTTTTACGTTTCACGCTGTGCAACACTGAAACATCAAATCTAGTGAATAGATAAAACTTCATTAAAAATGGATTTGGTCTATTTCCTTACTAATCATTTGAGAAGAGCCTTGTCACAGAACCGTTCCTATGTGAAAATAACAAAAACGTTTCATTGATGATAGAATAGACATAAAATCAAGAAAATCATGCTTGTAGGTTGATTTTCACGATTTTTATGCTAACGAGCTTAAACCATATACATTTATTACAGACGACCTCTGTGGCGCAGTGGGCGAAGGTCCGCCTGCGATGCAGAAGGTTGCGGGTTCGATCCCCGCCGCGGGACAAATGTTTGTATGACCTACGGATATTTGTCTCTGGTCTGGGTGTTTCTATGTATATTATGTATGTATTTACAAACAAAAAGTATATAAGTAGTTTATCAGTCATCTAGTACCCATACCACAAGCTCAAGCTTACTTTGGGGCTAGATGATGCTGTGTGAAAAGTTCAGCATTATTTATTTTATTTATTTTTATTTATTTATTAAAAATGCTAAGGCATTTTTCAACAGTTGCAATAAATAATAAAGACCTGCTGCTCTTTCTTGTAACTTTCCGCTTGTTTCAAATCTTCAAAATTCAATCATTCATCAGTAGGTGAAAACGGCGTTAGCATAACGAATAGAACTTCACTGATTTCCACGCTCTCATAATAATATTTCCTGCAATTACCTATTTGTTTATGAAAAATAAATATCTTACAACTTTTATGGCTGACTGTAGGTAGAGTCAAATTCAAATTTTATATTTTCAAGTTAAAGCTCTTATGACATTTTAGGCAAGACATTTTTATTTACCTACAGAAACTAAGCAACCACTATATTTTACACCACATAAATTTTTAAATAAGTAAGTATTTTTAAATTATGTACAAAAGTAAGTAGTTGTAAATTATGTATTTGAAATTCACACATAAGTAGCTAAATCTTAAATATTTCTGTGTGTTTCAGGCACAATACTTTTGCACCGTAAAACTATTCATTAAAAAACCTATGTGCATAAAATATACCCATCCTATATATTATCATCATATATGTCGCCGCGCCAATTATTTGGCTTGTTAAAAATTAGTTAAGATGATTATTTATAGACCCATAAATCGTTTATGGTTATTTAGATGTAAAGTTAATTCATCACAAGTGATTTTTCAATTCGTTTCGTAAAATTGTTCACTGATTTGACTACCAACAAAAGGATGTTATCTAAAGTAAGTAATTTGTCCATTTGATTTTGTAAATACGCTTAAATGCTTTTATAATTCATAAGTAAATCAGAAAATATTTTTAGGATTTATTATTATTAACTTCAACAATAATTAATTTCATGACCAAATTATTGTGACAATGTCTTTTGTATTTAATTAATTTCTAGTAAAAATTACAAGTAGGTACTTCCAAAATTCCTTCATAATTTTATAATGATTTTTAGAATTTATTTGAGTAATGTTTTGATTATTATCGAATTCATGAACTTCCTTTGAAAAATTAATTAATTTAAGATTTCTATCATTCTTAAAATTCATGAATAATTAATTTTGGATTTTTGAAAGTAGGTTTAGATTTTTCTATGCAAGTTTTCTTAATGTTTAAATTTTCTGACGCCATCTTTAAATTATAGGAAGATGGCGTCCATTTGCAATAAATGTGAATAACTTCCTTTGACAAATAAATTAATTTAAGGTTTTTATCATTCTTAAAATTCGTGAATAATTAATTTAACAAGGTTTAGATTTTTCTATGTTTTCATAATGTTTTAATTTTATGACGCCATCTTTAAAAGTATCAAGCGGAAGCTTGGTAGGTGGGGAAGATGGCGTCCATTTGCAATGAAATGAAATGAAATGAAAAATATGAACACTTTTGATTGAGCGGTAAAACTGTTAACATGTGAGTGAAAACTTTAATAAAGTAATTTGAGTTTTGTTGAGTTTGTTGTTTGAACTTTCTTTAAAACTACTTTGTGATTTTAGAATAAAATTAGCATGAATAATTCGTTAAGTAGTTTGTTGCTTAAAAGCTTTAAATAAGGAGAATAGTTAAGAGTAATGTTTAAATACAGAAACGAGGTCAACGTTTCTGCCTCTTTTATTTTTAAAAAGCCTAGGTCTCTGACATTTTTCGATATCAGAAGCGTGGATTATTGCTCAAGTTACCCTCTTCTGTCCCGGTCATTATTATTTTTCAGTGCCTGACAACGTCTAATCATGAGCGAGCCTGAGCCGAATGCACGTGATCCAAGCATGCTGAGAGCCTGCACGTCTGGAGCTACCACACCGGTGATCGCCGACAGCCTACCACCTACGAGCTCGCATGGACCAGGTGGAACGAAGCCAAGCACTAATCAGGTTCTGGCACCACATCAATTTGGTAATGTACCACCTGAGTTTTTCCTAAACATGATGAGCATGATGCAGAATATGAGTGAACGATTACTGACCCAGCAGCAGCCTTGCAATAAAGTCAAGATAACAGATATTTTCCTACCGTCTTACGACCCGGACGGTAACGTAGGAGTTCGTGAGTGGTGCAATCACATATCTACGGCTAAAAGCACTTATCAACTCAGTGACTATGACATTCGCATGAAGGTGACTAGCTTATTAAAAGGTCGTGCTAAAATTTGGGCTGATAATTGGCTTGTGACTACAACAACATGGGATGAGCTAAAGCAAATTATTATCACCACGTTCGAACCAGAAAATCGCTACTCCCGTGACGTATTTAAGTTTCGAGAACACATTTATGACCCATCTAAGGACATATCGGAATTCCTTACTCAATCATGGATTCTGTGGAGACGCTTGACTAGGGATAAACTTGATAGCGACGCTGTAGAAGCAGTAATTGGAAAAATAAATGACGAACGCCTTAGAATCGAGTTAATGAATGCCCGAGCTACCTCAGTGCCCGAATTGATATCTGTTGCCTCATCTATTCGTGTCAAACGTCCCAATCAACATACTTCTAACCAGCCACCATCGAAACGCTCGCGGTTTTTCTTAGACAATAGAGCCAATAACTATGAAGCTAATGTTCCGTTTTGCAATTATTGTAAAAGATCTGGTCACTCCCTAATCAACTGTCGTAACAAAAATAGTCTTACTAACGAGCAATCAGTAGAGAAACAGCCTACCTCAACTCTACCTTCCATGCCAATTGACAATGTCTGTTCATTTTGTAAAAGGAATGGTCACACGTTTGAAACATGTTATCGCCGGGAGAGACAGATAATCTCTAATGTAATGTAAATCTGGTTTCAAAACTCTTACACTGTTACACTACTTAACTACTTAATTTCTTTGTAGGTATAAGCTGTACATTTTCCGAACATAATAGAACAAAATAAAATAAAAAAAAGTGATTAAGTACTACATGCTGTTTTTGATAGTAGAGCTGAATGTTCTCTTATGCGTGAGTCTGTTACAAACGAATTACCAGGGAGTAGATGTCAGACATTCAGTTACTTACGGGGCATAGAGACATTCCCAGTCATCTCGTTGAGCATCCTAACACTATTCGCGACCATTATCCTCTATCGAGCTCCTGCGATGTGACTCCCTCTGGATCTTTTCATTTTATTTTTTTTTTATTTTATTTTTTTTATTCTTTTGGGATAAAAAGAAACCTATGTTCTTCTCTGGGATATAACCTTTAACCATGCCTAATGTCAGCTTAATCTGTTCAGTCAGAGGTTTGAGCATTAAAGGTAACAGACAGACGGTTACATTTAGATGAGATCATTCTTTATTGCAAACCACATAACGAAAATACTTAACTTATAGGTAGACAACTGGCGGCCTTATCGCTGATAACGATCTCTTCCAGGCAACCATTTACATTTATAATATTAGTATGAAAGTCATAATCAAATGTCGTGATTTCTCTGCCGGATGGGCGTATAAAGAGAGGATTTTAATTACATTGCGCGAATCAGGATTCTCAATAAATATTGATAAATGTCTTATTCTTCAAGCGCTCCTCAGCTCCTAGGAATGTAATTGAGGGTGTTCAAGTTCTTCCCAGTCCTGGCAAGATTAACGCCTTGGTTAAGGCCCCTGTGCCAACCACCTGTCAAACAAATCCGCCAATTTAGTGGCTTGGCGGCATATTTCCGTCTTTTTATCTTTGCCTTTACACGCACTATGGCGCCCCTGTACAACTTCACTCAACAATACACTAGGTGGCAATGCCAGCCATCAAGCACTACAGGTGGTGGTCGTAGGTATCTTCAAAACTTTAGAGTTTGAGATAAAGTACAGGAAGGGCGAGCGGATGCAGCACGCACCAACAACCTGGACTGGCTTAACATAGAGCAGCGACGTGATGCCTAGCTGCAACCAATCATTGATTATAAGTACGTAGAAAAAATAAAATTCTTTAAAAAAAAAATCTTTAAATTGATGCCCTACATAACGGAGACTATGTTCCGAATTATTGCCTTGAAGGAAACTTGCTCAAACACAAAATAATTGATCCCACCATAGGTGAATAAAAGCTAATAGTTGTAAAAGCTTTACAGTGGAGCGTCAGGCGTCCAGGCGGCCGGGTCGCCCCTGATGACAACAACCTAGACCCTCTGGCACCGTGCCGGCATCGGCGCCGGCTGTGTTGCAAACCACAACGCAGGCTACAGAGTGATGCAGCTATGTCATACCCGGTGAGAACCTTTCATAATAGATCAATACCTAATCTGAAAATTATAACGTCAAAAGACGCCATTAAGGCGCGGAGTCTTATAGCCTAACGTAACATCAACTAAAAGATGCTACTAGTGCGTGGAGCGTTATAGCCTCACCTAACATCAACTAAAAGATGCGACTAATGTGTGGAGCGTTATAGCCTAACCTAACATCAACTAAAAGATGCTACTAGTGCGTGGAGCGTTATAGCCTCACCTAACATCAACTAAAAGATGCTACTAGTGCGTGGAGCGTTATAGCCTTACCTAACATCAACTAAAAGATGCGACTAATGTGTGGAGCGTTATAGCCTAACCTAACATCAACTAAAAGATGCGACTAACGCGTGGAGCGTTATTAGCCAAATGAAACCATATCCTAAAAGAAAAATAGTCCCCTGTGTACCACGGCGTTCAAGACCGCCCAGAGCACAGCATCGGCCTTTCCCATTTCCTTTAGAGCCCTGACTTCAGACCCCCTACCTACTCCTTAATCCTATATTAAGAGAAACTGTTGAGCTATGAACTAAAAGATGTTACTAACGCGTGGAGCGTTATAACCAAACTTAACCATATCCTGAAAGAAAAATGGTCCCCTGTGTACCACGGCGTTCAAGACCGCCCAGAGCACAGCATCGGCCTTTCCCATTTCCTTTAGAGCCCTGACTTCAGACCCCCTGCCTACTCCTTAATCCTATATTAAGAGAAACTGTTGAGCTATGAACTAAAAGATGTTACTAACGCGTGGAGCGTTATAACCAAACTTAACCATATCCTGAAAGAAAAATGGTCCCCTGTGTACCACGGCGTTCAAGACCGCCCAGAGCACAGCATCGCCCTTTCCCATTTCCTTTAGAGCCCTGACATCAGACCCCCTGCCTACTCCTTAATCCTAACACAATGTAGATACCTAAATACTTATTATTACATAGATACCATTGTTTGTAATTGGCGGTCTTATCGCTGGATAGCGATATCTTCCAGACAACCTTTTAAACTAGGCTACAACTAAAACTAAAGCTAAATTTGCAAATAAGCATACTGGGACCCCCCCAGTGACTGCAAAGTTGAGCAGTGAGGAGTATATTAAGAGAATCTGTTGTCATGTGGATTGAGCAGTTCATAGTTTATTTTTGTTTGCATTTTCAATCTGTAGTTACGTTGAGTGACCAGAGCATTTATTTTAACAGCGCATATATCGCTATGTAATTGAAAATTTTAAAATACTGACTAGGTTGTACTGTGGAAGTACCTAGCTTCAAAGACAATTTTTATTTACAGAAAAACCCAGGAGCATTGCAGAGCACGCACTGCATATCAGACTGGCCGTGTCGCCGCGCCAATTATTTGGCTTGTTAAAAATTAGTTAAGATGATTATTTATAGACCCATAAATCGTTTATGGTTATTTAGATGTAAAGTTAATTCATCACAAGTGATTTTTCAATTCGTTTCGTAAAATTGTTCACTGATTTGACTACCAACAAAAGGATGTTATCTAAAGTAAGTAATTTGTCCATTTGATTTTGTAAATACGCTTAAATGCTTTTATAATTCATAAGTAAATCAGAAAATATTTTTAGGATTTATTATTATTAACTTCAACAATAATTAATTTCATGACCAAATTATTGTGACAATGTCTTTTGTATTTAATTAATTTCTAGTAAAAATTACAAGTAGGTACTTCCAAAATTCCTTCATAATTTTATAATGATTTTTAGAATTTATTTGAGTAATGTTTTGATTATTATCGAATTCATGAACTTCCTTTGAAAAATTAATTAATTTAAGATTTCTATCATTCTTAAAATTCATGAATAATTAATTTTGGATTTTTGAAAGTAGGTTTAGATTTTTCTATGCAAGTTTTCTTAATGTTTAAATTTTCTGACGCCATCTTTAAATTATAGGAAGATGGCGTCCATTTGCAATAAATGTGAATAACTTCCTTTGACAAATAAATTAATTTAAGGTTTTTATCATTCTTAAAATTCGTGAATAATTAATTTAACAAGGTTTAGATTTTTCTATGTTTTCATAATGTTTTAATTTTATGACGCCATCTTTAAAAGTATCAAGCGGAAGCTTGGTAGGTGGGGAAGATGGCGTCCATTTGCAATGAAATGAAATGAAATGAAAAATATGAACACTTTTGATTGAGCGGTAAAACTGTTAACATGTGAGTGAAAACTTTAATAAAGTAATTTGAGTTTTGTTGAGTTTGTTGTTTGAACTTTCTTTAAAACTACTTTGTGATTTTAGAATAAAATTAGCATGAATAATTCGTTAAGTAGTTTGTTGCTTAAAAGCTTTAAATAAGGAGAATAGTTAAGAGTAATGTTTAAATACAGAAACGAGGTCAACGTTTCTGCCTCTTTTATTTTTAAAAAGCCTAGGTCTCTGACATTTTTCGATATATATCGCACCCCTAGAATAAAACTCCGTCAACTCAAAAAACCACATTTTTCAGAAAAGACAAAAAATTGATATCTGCATTACTAGATAAGATAAAAAAAATCTAATTATTGTTCCTGAAAGGATTTTTTTTTAAAGCTTGTTTTATTAATTCATTTGTTTATTGTCTGTAACCAAGCTGTAAAAATCAGTTTTTTTTAGTTACCCTAGTTTTGTAGGGAGAATAAACCAATTTCTTGCGCACTATTTTGAGTTACTTTGGTTAACCTGAAAAAAAATTGAGTTACGTTACTTTTCACCTCAAAAATTACATAACTATTTGACGAGTTCTTAGCATAACTCTAAAACTGGGAATTGTAGTTATGGTCTAAAAAAACAATTATTGTATATTTAAATACAAAGTCAACGTTTATTTACTTTTTAAAATCTCAATTAACTATAAAAACAATTATTTTTATGGCACGGCAAAAATAAAAAAATCTAAAACTCTAAAATGTTATCCTTTAAGTTTAGGGCAGTCTCCATTTTAATTTTTAATGTTAATTCTACTTATGTTCTTAGCTTAATAATAACAGTCAAAGTTGCAAATCACAGTATAACATTTTGGTAGCCTCTAGTAACATTAGTTTAATATAAGCACTGAATTCTTAATCAGTCTAGATTAAGAATTCAAAATCTATACATTTTTAAAGAATCTAAACCTACTTAGATTATATTTTTATAGAAACAGTCATAGTACTGTCTTGGAATCACATTTTTGTCGACAAGTTCCTTGATGTCCTTCTTTTTTGCTGCCTATAAAGGATTTTTTTCTGTGTACGCATTACTCAAATTGGATGCACGGGAACGCGTGCACAGGAACTAGCACATGGTGTTCATCGATCTCGAGAAGGCATACGACAGGGTTCCCCGAAAGGTTCTGTGGTGGGCAATGAAAGAGAAAGGAGTGCCTGTGAAGTACCTGCAGCTTGTAAGGGCCATGTACAGTCGACCTTGTACCCATGTTCGGTCCCAAGCTGGCGTCAGTGGTGAGTTCAATGTTGTAGGTTTGCACCAGGGGTCGGCTTTGAGCCCTTATTTGTTCCTCCTGATAATGGATGCCCTGACATCGGACATACAGGAGGGAGCACCCTGGTGCATGCTTTTTGCCGACGATATTGTTCTCATCGGAGAAGACGCAACTGAGCTCTAGAACAGACTGGAAAATGGCAGGGCAAATTGGAGAGTGTCGGACTGAAGATAAGCAGGACAAAAACCGAGCACATGTTCTGCGACTTTGGTGGTCCATCCAGTTTTGCCCATATTGCCTTAGATGGTGTACACCTACCAGTCTGTTCCGATTTTCGGTACCTCGGTTCAGTAGTACAGAATGATGGTGAGATAGAGAAGGATGTGAGAAGTCGAATAAATGCGGGATGGATGAAATGGCGTCAAGTCTCAGGAACAATTTGCGATCCACGTATGCCCCTTAAACTAAAGGGGAAAATATATAAGACGATCGTAAGACCTGTCGTATTGTATGGGTCTGAGTGTTGGGCAACAAAAGGGACGGATGAACAAAAGGTGCACGTGGCTGAGATGCGAATGCTGAGATGGATGTGTGGAGTGACGCGAATGGACAGAGTAAGGAATGAGTACATAAGAGGAAGTGTGAAAGTGGCGCCAGTGAATGAAAAGATGAGGAGCAACAGGCTAGCATGGTATGGGCATGTAATGAGAAGGGAAGAAAGTCATGTAACTAGGCGAGTGATTGGTATGAATGTTGATGGATTTATGAGTAGAGGTAGGCCAAAGAAAAGATGGATGGATTGTGTAAAGGATGACATGAGTAAGAAAGGAGTGTGTTGAGATGACGGCTGATAGAGGAGAATGGAAGAAGAACACATGCTGTGCCGACCCCACATAATGTGGGAAAAGGGCAGGAAGATGATGCATTACTCAAATTCATTGCGATATCAGGTGTAGATTCTACAGTTCGTCTGGTCTTTCTTTTGTTCACCCAACATTTTTTAAATTCAGTCTGTGCAAAGGATGTTTTATACTGGCAGGCTCCTTTTCTTTATTGAGCATTTCTATACTAGGCTGATCAGCGCTTTCTGCTTCGTTTTTCTTTTTTCGTATCATCTCTAACATGAGTTTTCCTCGGCTTTTCATCGTCCTAAAAATAAATAAAGATTTATATTCAATAACAAATCAAGTAAAGTCCACCAACTCAAAAAATCCAAAAATACCATCTACTGCTTTTCAAAACTTTAAACTGTTGAAATTATCTAATAAAATATGCCTTACACAACCTTTTTTTTGTGCTAAAAGTATCTATTTCACTAAACAAACACTAATAAATAACATTGAATTTTCATTCAACAAAAGTACCGTATATCGAAATTATCATTTACTTTCATGTAAACCTCGCTAATTAGAAATGACAAAAATAAAATGACGATCGTAAATCATCAAAACTCCCGCAAGTCAAAATGAATAACTGTTGTTATCAGGGAAAATTCAGTAAAACTCAATCAACTCGAAATAAAAAATTCAACTTACCCAAAAAAATTCACGTAAACTCCAGCAACTCAAAATCAACCACTTTGCAAACGTCCTCCACCTACGACCACCGCATGGCAACTCAAAATAGCGGCTTAGTATTTGCGCTGTCCGTGTCAAGTTCATTCAAGTAAAGGAACGTTTGGCGCTATATCTTGACAGCCGTTCAAGGTATCGTTACGCGAGTTATTTTCCCGTGTAGGTATTCTAATGAAGATATTGAAAACGCCACTAAGTCAAAATGCCTACTTTTTGAGTTGACGGAGTTTTATTCTAGGGGTGCGATATATTAGGTAAATCTGTAAAAAACAACATGTTTCTTGGTCAATTTTTGGCAAACTGTTGCAGATGTCGACGAGTCTGCAGACATCGCGAGTTTTTTTTTTTATTTGATTACATAATAAAAAGAGATTGAAAACGGTTTGTTATGATTAATGTTTCTTTGATGTATCCGCGTAGGTACAGTTCACAACAAAAATATTTTAATTCCTTGTCACGATTAAGACAGGAATTTCTAGCTAGACAAATACCTAATTATGTCGACATGTAGGTAGGTAGGGTTAAACCACAGGGATAAACATTGTAAGTACTTACCTAATCCTAGGTAAATACATAGAGCACATAAATTAAATAAAACTTATTTGTACTTGCAATTTAAGAACCTTGTAGGCTGAGTGGGACAGTCAGTACTAGACTTTCGATCCAAAGATCCTATTTATTTTATGTAAACAACTTCAAATGTTAGAATTGGATAATTAATGATCTGAGAGGAAATGTTTATGCACAAGGAATACAATCTATATCCTTTTTTTAAAGTACCTAATTTAATTAAAATACTTATGAGTTGAACCAGGAATAAAACTAAATGTGAAGAATTAATATTTTCTTACCTCGTAAAACGTATCGTAAACACACAGCAATCAAAGCTTGTCTGAATCTAACAAATTATTTCAATTAAACATCAGTAACCAAACTTTATTTTTCCGACTCAACTATTTGTTTACACAACGAAACGCAATTCCCAATCTGCTTTCAATGCTAACAAGTTTAAGATAAAACTGTTTAACGTACTTACGTAAACGGCTGTTATCAAATACGAGGAGGTTTTGGGATTAGGTACGCTTTATTTGTTTCGCGAAAATGTTTGGATACTCGCGCGGAAATTGGCAGCAAAGTCGGAGGGGCCGGACGGTGGTTCGAACTAAACTGAGTCAACTCGCTTGTTGCTCGAACACTTGACTGAGCTATCGTATCTTTGTGATTGGTACTAGCTTTACGAACAAGTTCGCGTGAAAGCCTTATGTTGTTCGTGACAAGTGTTTGTCCTGCGGGTGAGATATCGGTTTATTGATTTGTAATTGGAGAAGCATTTCTTTATTTCAAGAAAAAATAGGAACATTGTGTAGTTTGTATCAAAATTCCTTCAGGTCTATTTTATGTAAATTTTCATTTTGTTAAAAAAGCTGGTAGTAGGTTATTGTTTGGAGTTTGCATAAAGCAACTAGGCGTAGTTGCTTTATGCTTTAGGTATGCATATCTTTTAGAGCATTTTAGGCTTGAAATGCTCTAATAGATATGGCAGATCTAAAAATCTTAAGTCTATGGATTAGCTCTATAGATTTAAGATTATTTCGTAGCTTTTGGTAGGTAGGTATAACGTATAAGCTACTTTTATTCACCGTGTAAATATTAATTTACCAAAAGGAATAATCCATTTATTTACAACGGGCTTTCAAAACCAACAATTTAAAACTCAAGTCCTATGACCTAATGATAATGTAGGTACCTACTTATAAGTACCTACTTAAAAGTAGGTAGGTATCTAATGTGTAAAATAAATAAAAATGTTTAAAACTCGCGACTTAGGTACGTGAATAATAAATATAATTAATTACATATAATATCCACCATAATTAAGGCCCTTTGAAACCAGATATTTTCCCCGTTAATATTATTCTACACTCGAGATAAAGAGGATCCATTCCAGCACTAATCAAATCCTTTGTTTGACAACGCGCTCTAGATATGAGAGTAGTAGAAATTTTATCAATTTTTTTCCCAAGTCCAAATGTTCACCTGACTCGGATCCCCAGTTTGTGCAAATAAGTCAATGTAAAACTCTGGTAAAACTGTTCTACAGTTTTTTCAATTACCTACTTAATTATTTATATCAGGTACTTATTAATTTAACTTATTAAAACTGTTAAGCTACTTTTGTTAGTGACTGTACCTGGGTCCCTGTCTTCTTATTACTAACCTAACCCAATATTTAATGTGGTTAACTGTTACCTAAGTAAATAGGTACCTAAATACCAGGCTCAGAAGTAGAGTAGGTAATTTGGTCGAGTAATCTCGTTTTCAAGTGATAATCTTACGTACAGAAATATTAGCATAAAATATGTAAGTACCAGGAAAACTACATTGTTTTCGAATTAAAATTCATCATCAAGTTCTTCCCGAATTCCCACAAACCCAACGAGGACAAATAAAAGGATATTTCTTGTTTTTACCTAATTTTCCTGCGAGATTCGAACTATTATTTCTTACCTAGGTAGTTAGAGGTTAGGTACGGTGAGCGACAGAAGTTCATGAACATTTGATGTAATTCAATCTTCAATATCTTCGAAGTTCGTAGGATTTTAGATATAACTTCACCTTACATTAGATGTTTAGCTTTGCACCATTACTATTTATGAAAAAAATAGGCAATTTTCCCACAAATAATGATGAAAATGAAGCTTTAAAATCTCCAATTCTTCATGAACTTCTGTCGCTGACTGTACTTACTAATCTTCATGAACCGCAATGGCTAACGCCATGGCTTCTGTTTAGAAGATTGTGGGTTAAAATTATTGAGACCTATAAATTATATTGTCCTGAACTGCTTCAAGAAAAATCAGCAGGTACCTACTACAATGTTGTCTGTGCTGCTACATAGGTATATCTTTTCTAGGATAGATCTGTGGTAGAGTCACCTAGTTTTTCCCAGAGCAGCGGCGCTACTGAATATGCTTTTTGACTTTTGACTTCCTTCGTCGATGCCGATATACCTACCACACGTCATATAATTATTACGTACCTACCTAAGTTAAATCACGTTAAATTGCTAAGATTATGTAGTGTTAGTAAATTAATTATAGGGGCTTGTCACTACATAGAAGATGGCTACACGCGTCATGACGCGTCTACAAGCGTAAGTTGTGTTTCGCGTAGCGGGCAATTTGTAAACACTACGCGTGTAGCAATCATCTCTACGTGCTACGTAGGCATATTTGCTACGCGCGTAGTGATATATCCTGCTAAATTAAATAAAAAAAAAATATGCGTTACGTACAGGAAAAAACGCGGGTGGATAATCATTATTTTTTATTCATTAAAAAAGTTAACAAGAAGAGGCATCAAGGCAGAAAAATAAAAAGAACTGTCTAAGTAGGTTTACCTAAACGTGATGTGACCTAAACTACTATGAAGAAATACTTAGCTACTTAGGTAATTAAGCTCAATGCCACAGAGCTATATCTGTTCTGTGCTCAATGCCTATTTATAAAAAGCGGAAACGAATGGAAACTGTATTTCTTCTATAAGTTTTGCGATGTCTCTTAGTCTGATGTCTATTCATCACAGGAAGGGTGATCGCTTGCAACGCAGTTTTCTAACTGACATCAAAAAAGGAGGTTGTGACTGACGCCATTCTCGTTATTTTGGGTAGGATTAGAAATCCCCTTCGACAATCCCCTGCGCCGAGGATTTTTAGACTTTTTGGCTAAAAATCCTATGCCTCCGCTCGAATGAGATGCTCAGGGGATTTTTAGACAAAGAATGTCTAATTTTACGAGTATGTTAGCAAGTGCGTCGCTATAATACATTTATATAAAATTATTTGTATATATTTATTATATTATAATTAAAACAATTAAAAAGGTAGGTACCTACCTACCTAATGTTGCAATGCACAATGAACAACTTGTTCAAGAACGTTGGTCTATTCTAGGTACCTACCTACTTAGAATAGAGGTATAGAGGTAGGTGTAGGTAGATTTCTACCTACCTGCCTCTATGAACGTAAGGTTCCTGAGCTTAGACGCAAAACAAAACAAATAGATCCTAGGCACTAGATAGGTATGTACCATGTAATAATATCACAATGTTACCTACATTAACCTACATTAATTTACAGGTAAGGTAAGTAAGTATTTTCTAAGTAGGTAAGTAGGTACTTACTTGTTTATCCATCTATCTCACTTAGGTACCTACCTACTCTACCCCGCGATAGCAAACACCCAGTTAGTGGCGTTTGTTTACCTACAGGTCGTTTGGGTCAACTTAAACAGGCGCGGATCGCCAGCCCTAGCTAAATAAAACTAGGTAGGTAGTAAAGTAAACGTCTTCAGCTTGATATATATTAATTAATATCCTTTTAAAATAACTAAGCGGTCTCCCAGACCGCTAGCAGGTGGTTAAGGGTTAAAAATACGGCGCGTGCGGCGCGTCTCCGGTGTGCGACCACCTTTAATCTTTTTAGCATTTATTTTAAGTATTTTTATATAGTACTTACCTACTTTACTATTTCGTATGTGGTATTACATATAGGTATATGTATTCGGATTTTTTATACTTTTTCAAGATTGTTTTTGGAACGAAGTTCCTTTCCGGACGGTATCGAAGAAAACAAAAGGCTGAGGCTGGAAAAAAAATTTTGTTCCATTTTACCGTCACGACACATAAATGAGAAGAATGCGAAGTGCGCAGCCGCAAACAGTCCTTATATTTACATTGTTAGTACGGAAGAGCGGTTTTAGGTAAAAATTTATAATGTACCTAACTAAACCAAGAAAATTCGTAAAAAAAGTTGTGTGAAAAGTGGGATAAGTATATCAGTTCTGTGCGTCAAATGATGTGCAGAGTGGTAGGTAGGTACCTAGCCTACCTACTTACCTATTTATCAGTAGCTGGCTGTATCGTTTGGAATCCAATGGATGGATCGTATCTTTTGGAACTATACAAAGATTTGGTGGTTTTTACGCCATCTATTGGTTACTTACGTAACTATTTCTGAGTAAATAACTGAACAATCTTAGTGCTAGACAAATAATTATTTTCGGGATGATGAATGAATGACAGTAGCGTACCTACTGAGTGTCTGATAGACTCACTAGATGGCACAAGTCTCTCGCACAATGCGCTACCACAAGTAACTGCCAGTAAATAACAGATGGCACTAGTGTTCGTAGTGTAATAAAATGTAACCAAATGTGTTCATTCAATATTTTATTTTGAATAGTAAAAGTATGAACGTGCTCTCGGCGTGTCTGTCTAGAATATATTTTTGCTGTCCAGCCCATAGAAAAAAAATTACTGGTCCAGCCAGCCCATAGAGTTATTGGTCCAGCCAGTCCTCCTGTCTCTTTTTTTAGTCTATGGTGCATCAAAATGGCCGACTACAGTGATGGCCGCCGTACGAGAATTTTCAATCTTTGTTTACGTTGAAATCCCAATATCCTGTTCAATAAACTGACATTTAAGTGAAAAAATACAATGTTTATAGTTGTAAATACTCTGGACTATCGTTTGGTTTCTTACGAGTGTGTGATTTCACAAAAATCTAGTGGTACCAGTCTCACCTTGTAAAGAGAAAATGGGGAACTGTTTTAGTAGTACAGGGGAAAAGGATTCCAAAAACAAAAATGACAGAACCAACCCACATGAGGAGGACCCTAGACCGTTTCAATCCCCAGTGCCTACGCCACCTCCTGACCCAATAAGATCGACGGTGAATCAAGGCACTGATACAAGTGAGGTCCCTCCCACCCGAATATTCGTAGCGTTATACGATTACGATGCCAGGACCGACGAAGACCTTAGCTTTAGAAAGGGTGAGCATCTGGAGATCCTGAACGATACGCAGGGTGACTGGTGGCTGGCTAGGAGCAAGAAAACTAAGCAAGAAGGTTACATTCCGTCGAATTATGTCGCACGCTTGCAGTCTATAGAGGCCGAACCGTGAGTAATCATATCTGTTTTTATGCAATCATTTCAATAGTGAACGGTTCCTGCACGATTTCTTTTCCTATTCATGTGCTAACTAGTAGAACAGGATATGATGCAGTCAGGTAATGTGCACTGCTTTGTTCCAAGGTGCATTTTGTTTCTAACTAGGAACTAAGTCTCTGCTATTTTTGTAAACAGTTAAAACAGTGCATCATAGTAACAATGGGTAACTAGTCTACTTCGCTATCCTTTCTAAAAATGAATGTTTACCAGCCAGTGCATAAATTTTACCTTTTTTATATAATTTTATAAATTACACCTGTCTAGTTTCATAACATCTTTTTGCTTCATGATTACAAAGGTTTATTTATATTTGAAATTAAGCCTTCATTGTATTGTAGAAATGTTGGCAAACTAAATAGACTTAAAAAAATACAAGAACTTTCTACCAATCGTAAAATTGTTTCATAACTTTTCCTTTTGATTTGAAATATGGCTCTGGAATACCTGTTATAATTTAATCACTATGTTGAACTACATTATTTTACTAAATAGTAATTCTATGATTACTGGATCTTACGATCATGGTTAAGCATTTGTTGTCAGTCAAATAGTAATAATAATGTTGTTCATTATTTAGAAACATACCTAGTTTAGATACTTCTGATTAGGTTGGCTGCTGTTCCAACCACAACATAAAATCAGGTTATTTCTACATTTAAAACACTTGTAAGGTTAGTTTGTGAGAATGTTAGAGAGAAAGAAGAAACCTCCTCCACTGCCGTTCACTTACCTTCCATCCTTTTAAGATCTAAAGTAACACTTTTTAGGATACCATACCCAAAGGGTAAAACAGGAACCCTATTACTAAGACTTCGCTGTCTGTCTGTCCGTCCATCTGTCACCAGGCTGTATCTCATGAAGTTAGACAGTTGAAATTTTCACAGATGATGTATTTCTGTTGCCACTATAACAACAAATACTAAAAAACCGAATAAAATAAATATTAAGGGGGCTCCCATACAACAAACATGATTTTTTTTTTTGCCGTTTTTGTAGATAATGGTACGGAACCCTTCGTGCGCGAATCCGACTTGCACTTGGCCGGATTTTTAGTTGTCTGATATTATTAGGAATAGCAAGATAAAATGACCTTGTAAATTTTTAATGTTAATGCAATTTTAATAGCATTAAATATGCAAATTAAGCTTTTGTAATGAATAAATGAAAGTATTGGTTTCTTAGTAATAGGTAATTATAATACCTATTGCCAAAAGATCTTTTAATTAGCTGTGCAACTTGTTGTTGATGATTGGTTGCTTCTTAGTAATGGGTTTCCAAAAGATTGCTGTGCAACTTGTCAGTAATTTTTAATTAGTAATATTTTATATTTATGTCACCTGCAACTTAAGGTTGCATCCATATAGGAATTTAAATTATTTTAGCTTTTAGAAGAGAAATAGTTTGTAACACTGGATTAGTAGTTCTGCCTGCTTTAACATTATCCCATCACTCCCTACCCAGTAGCGTAGCTAGGTAGCAAAGAGCCCTGGTGCAAAATAAACTGAACTGTTTAGGTTTTATCAAGTCAAAATGGGTGTGGCAAAATGTAAATGTATTTGAATTTTTTTGTAAAAACTTACGATTTGATTCGTCATCTTCTGGCCTGACTGTAGGTAGGTAACTATTTAGGTACATATTTAAAAAAATATTAAAATGGAGTTATTATTATTTTCAAAATGATCATACCTTTAGTTTCCTAAGAACAAAACCTTCCAGACTCTCCGGTTCTGACTCAGAGTCTGAGGGCCCCTTGAGCTTGGGGGCCCCGGTGCACTGCACCGCCTAGCCCTCCGGTAGCTGCGCCACTGTCTCTACCCTACTCTTAAATTGATGTGTAATTATAATTTTGCTTTAGGTACTTATAACAGTAAGTACCTGGTAGTGCTGTGTGGCTAGTATGATGTTTTTCGAAAAAACTTTATCTACTTTTTTATAAAAAAAAGTAAATTAAAATAATCCAATCTATGATAATATCCTATACTCAACTCACTGAAATAAAGTTATTCACATAATTATAATTGTATACTGAGCTAAGTGAGCATTTTTCTAAAAGAAAGAGACAGTATCCCCAGACATGAAGTGAAAGCATATTGGAATGCTTGCTATACAAGCACTTACATCGATAATAGACTGAACATAATATAGTGGGATCTATTGACTTGAAAACGCGATAAAATACTGTATTATATTGATTAAAACACAGTACTTTATTTATTATTATAAATAATGAAAGGAAATGCGGCTGATAAACGGAAATGGAGAAGATAATATTTTGCCACAACATAATGTTCGATGAGACTAGAAAAAAACAATTTTTTTTTTTTAAATAATAAAGATGGTGATGGTTAAAATGCTGTGAAAAAGCCGCAGTTTTATTTCACAATATTTATAGGTCATCTAAGTTTGCCGAATGAAATAACTATCAAAATCGGATGATATATCGACCGCGCGGTGTCCACAGAGTAGGACAAACAAATATCAACACAAGCTTTCACATTAGCATTTTGGCTTTTATTTGCTAGTTGCAAAAGTTACCTATAGGCTTAATTTATAATTGGCTAGAATTAAAAGTGGACCACAAATTGTTTTCTTTGACTTATTAATAATTCAAATTAAAATAAAAACGGCTTATTGTTTTAGTTTGCAATGATTTTACGGGTTACTGTCGTTTGGGACACAAACGTTTGGGACACTTTGTCCCTATTGACACTTTTGATTTTAAATGTTTTTTTCACTGTCATTTGGGACACTATCAAAATATTGAAGCTGTTTTGTACAGTCAGATCAAAAAGTTTTTAAATAATTATAATACGATTATTTTAAAGTAGCTTAAAGGGACTAGACATGGTGGCGACGTGTAGGTATAGGTATCAGATCATTGTAATTAAATAATTTGTAAGTCTTTTTCGACTTAAAAAAAACTACAAAAATTCATTAAAAATGTATATTTATTTACTACGTTGTAAAGTCCACATCTTCAAAATATCGGTTTATATTAATTAACAATAATAATGTCATAACATTACCTACTTATTATTAAAATCTTTTGTGTATACATAAAAATCTTTAAAAAAAATAACCTACAAAAATCACAGTATATTCACAGCATTTGGCACAGTACTCTACTAAAGCTAAAATATCAAACAAATCAAAAGATAACCTAAAGATAAAAAATAACCTAAAAAATCACAGTATTTTTACAATATTTGGCACATTATTCTTAGAATTCTTATCTTTTATGGTATCTATAGCCAGCACGTAGAAGTATCGGTTTTCCGCGCTTCGACGTTACTATTTCGATTCCATTTTGATTTTGACTTGACGATGCTGGTGGATCTCCTGAAAAAACAAATATGCTACTTTATGAACATTTCACAAGAATATCTGTACCTAACAGTCTATCTAACAAAACCATTAATTGATGCATCAAATATAATGACTACGATTATGAATGAAATTAAATATCTCTTACAATACACACAATTTTTTATCAGTTTAGATCTAAATTTAAAGTAATTAAGTACCTAAAAGCGTATAATACCAATAAAAAAATGCTACGTAAATGATAGTTAACTTACCTCCAAAAAACATGAACAACAACACAAACCGCCACATGACTATTTTTTTTACTTAACCACTGACCATGACTCAGGTAGACTAATTAATGGCCGTGCGTCCGAGCAAAAAGAACAAGTGAACCCTTTAGGAACAAAAGAGAAAGAAATAGAAACATTTCTATGCTTTCTAGAACTAGTTTTGCATTAGCGCTTGCTCGCTCGTTACTGCACCTGAGCGAATACTTTACCTTTTTAAAAATGCAAATTTGATATTAAGATTTCTACTGTTGAGGTATCGTTAGAGGTTTAACTCAAAAATCATGATAATTATCCCGTAGATAACATTAATTATGTTCCTAACCACGATAGTTTCAAAAACTATAACGTTAGAGGTTTTTTGCCTGACTGTACAAAACAGCTTTTTCTATTGGTGTCCCAAATGACAGTGAAAAAAATATTTAAAATCGAAAGTGTCAATAGGGACAAAGTGTCCTAAACTTTTGTGTCCCAAACGACAGTAACCCGATATTTTGGGTTACTGTCGTTTGGGACACAAACGTTTGGGACACTTTGTCCCTATTGACACTTTTGATTTTAAATGTTTTTTTCACTGTCATTTGGGACACTATCAAAATATTGAAGCTGTTTTGTACAGTCAGATCAAAAAGTTTTTAAATAATTATAATACGATTATTTTAAAGTAGCTTAAAGGGACTAGACATGGTGGCGACGTGTAGGTATAGGTATCAGATCATTGTAATTAAATAATTTGTAAGTCTTTTTCGACTTAAAAAAAACTACAAAAATTCATTAAAAATGTATATTTATTTACTACGTTGTAAAGTCCACATCTTCAAAATATCGGTTTATATTAATTAACAATAATAATGTCATAACATTACCTACTTATTATTAAAATCTTTTGTGTATACATAAAAATCTTTAAAAAAAATAACCTACAAAAATCACAGTATATTCACAGCATTTGGCACAGTACTCTACTAAAGCTAAAATATCAAACAAATCAAAAGATAACCTAAAGATAAAAAATAACCTAAAAAATCACAGTATTTTTACAATATTTGGCACATTATTCTTAGAATTCTTATCTTTTATGGTATCTATAGCCAGCACGTAGAAGTATCGGTTTTCCGCGCTTCGACGTTACTATTTCGATTCCATTTTGATTTTGACTTGACGATGCTGGTGGATCTCCTGAAAAAACAAATATGCTACTTTATGAACATTTCACAAGAATATCTGTACCTAACAGTCTATCTAACAAAACCATTAATTGATGCATCAAATATAATGACTACGATTATGAATGAAATTAAATATCTCTTACAATACACACAATTTTTTATCAGTTTAGATCTAAATTTAAAGTAATTAAGTACCTAAAAGCGTATAATACCAATAAAAAAATGCTACGTAAATGATAGTTAACTTACCTCCAAAAAACATGAACAACAACACAAACCGCCACATGACTATTTTTTTTACTTAACCACTGACCATGACTCAGGTAGACTAATTAATGGCCGTGCGTCCGAGCAAAAAGAACAAGTGAACCCTTTAGGAACAAAAGAGAAAGAAATAGAAACATTTCTATGCTTTCTAGAACTAGTTTTGCATTAGCGCTTGCTCGCTCGTTACTGCACCTGAGCGAATACTTTACCTTTTTAAAAATGCAAATTTGATATTAAGATTTCTACTGTTGAGGTATCGTTAGAGGTTTAACTCAAAAATCATGATAATTATCCCGTAGATAACATTAATTATGTTCCTAACCACGATAGTTTCAAAAACTATAACGTTAGAGGTTTTTTGCCTGACTGTACAAAACAGCTTTTTCTATTGGTGTCCCAAATGACAGTGAAAAAAATATTTAAAATCGAAAGTGTCAATAGGGACAAAGTGTCCTAAACTTTTGTGTCCCAAACGACAGTAACCCGATTTTACACAGTAAAAAACATCCGGTGATACCGCGAAGGTAGTCACGCTCCGTCCTAGTTTTTCAGATGCAATTATCTCTGTTACGTACTTATATCCTAATTACTGGTTAATTATAACCAAAGGCAATCCTTCAAGCAGATTGATCACCTGTCCATGCGAAAAATATTTCTTTGCGAATAACAAGGGTCTTCAATAGACATGCTTATGAATTAACATGACTAAGCTTCTTTTTATGTTTTGATCACATGTTACCCTTGATCTTATGTAACTTTTCTCCTCAGATTGAAATAACAACCACATGAATAGCAAACAGATGGTTCTAACACGGGTTACCTATCGACCTACTACCACCATTTTTAGGTGGTCATTAGGGTGGATCGACAATGTATGAAACATTTTTTTTTTTCGACAATCGTTTGCTAATAGTGGGGGAAAGTTGTATTATAGTAAGCATAGAAACTGTGATTTTTTTCAGATTTTTAAAGTAACATCTAATGCTGCCGCATTGAAGTTGAAAAATTTTTTTTTACTTAAAATTTGCCTTACTCTCTAACATTGAAATTGTTATTTTTAATATGATATTTTTATAAATTTTGTTATAAAATACAAATATAAACTGTATATTTAAATAATTAATAAAAAAAATAGATAAAACATCCATGAAACTACTAAAACTACAGAGCTAAGTTTGACCTAAAATCTCTCTTTTTCTCAAACTTGGCCATGGCTTTGCGAGATTCTTATTTTGTTTGAATCAAGCTTTTTCTAGCTTATGATGAGCAGACAGAACATAGAGCTTTTATTACAATTAGTAAAAACTCATTCAACAGCTTGTATTTGGCAAGGTAGACTTGAAAAAGACCCTTAATAAACATTTAGCTGATAATTTTCGGACGTACGCCGCTCATCCGTTATCGAAGTTTTTCAGGATGAGCGAAGTAGCTATTCCTCTGGATTACTGGTCTACTATCTTCTTTAGATTTGGTGGGAGGTATTTAGAGTTTAATAATTGCTGAAACAGAGATGTTGGGCCCATTATTACACGAAGAGTGTTTTTTATAGGAACCACGGCTCGGTGCGTAAAGTTTTACTACTAATTTTGAAATTTTGGTGCGATATCTCCGTGAAAATGTAAAATCGTAATACCTATAGGAATAGCATAGTGCTACCATGCGTGTGACAGCCTTTCAGGAGATATATTACTTTGCTAAATCGTCTGCAACATAGCTAATCGCAGAAAAAATATTCTGTGTAAAAAAATTGATCAGCACTCAACACAGATCATCTGTATTTTCAAGCAAGGCATCACTTATACTCTGAAAGGATTTATAATAATAAAGATTTATATAATAATAACAGCTTCTAGTTTTGAAGTGCTTTGCCCATCATTTCCACGTAAGATTGTGGTCCTAAAGTTAAACCATCATGGTAAAGGGACAAAGGGGCAACTCGTTCATAGTAACAGGCAAATTATCCCCTGCATTGGTCTTCCAGTTCGTTTTTCAAGCAACCGAATGATGCCACCGCCGCATTAAGTTAGTTCTTCGTTAGTTCCATCACATTCTATGACTATAGGCTGCTTTTTGACGATATTTTTATAATAAAGATCTGACTGACAACTTTCTCTAATAACTTAGCAGTATCTGCCATTATGCGATGGTTTATGACCCAAATAGACAAATCCAGGCTCTTCTATTATTAAAATGTGATCCTCCACCATAATCTACTGGTAGTTCCGTTTATTATTTTTCGATATTTGCATCGTCCTGACTTCTTTTCCGTCAAAGAACAATAGTGCGAATAAGTTCGAAACATGCGTCTTTGGGAACATTTTCACGAGTTTTCTCTTCGCACTTTGTATCGATGTATTACGGATATGTTTGACTTCTGCGGTGAAAACTTTAGTTCTAATTCATTGTTCTACTCAACATCTAGAGAACAGTGTACTTAAAAACAAATTAAACTTAAAATGCGATGATCATAGATGCTCTACAAAATGATGAAAAATTACCTATATTGCAAAAGTTCAATGACCTTGCGGCGGCACTTACCCTTTCTTGATCCTAATAATATTTTGCACACTTTATTTTGAGCCCATAAGACACCCTTTTTTTGTTGAAGTGAAAACTTCTTTAGGCGCGTTAGCGACATAGAGGAAATATGAGTAAAAACCTTTGGATTCAACTAAGACGCTGTCACTTGACCTAAGATGCTTTAATGTCAAAACGCTAAGACGCTTTAATGTCAAAACGGTAAGACGCTTTACTGTCAAAACGGTAAGACGCTTTACTGTCAAAACGGTAAGACGCTTTACTGTCAAGACCATAGATTTAGCATGGTACCTTTTTATGGTCAAGAAGCGCGATCTAGAAAACGACCAATTTTAGTCGCGCCATCTAGTTATAAATTTCAGAACTACTTCCAGTAACTGTTCTACACTGCATAAAGTTTAGGAATAGAGCTTTTGTTTACATTTAGATTAGATAGGTATAATAATTTAATAAATAATTACATTAGAATAAGCTACATTAATTGGAGAAACTATAAAAAGGTCCCAGATCGAGCATTTTTATGTATTCTGGAATATTGTCAGTGCTGTGCATAGAGAAAAGTACCTACTATCTAATTGTGTTACATTACATACAAACTTACCGAGTGATGTGTGATTATTTCGGATTTTTTAGTACAGTGCATTGGTACATGACTCACACACAGCTGATTTCTCACTTTTTGATTAAAACTTATCCTATGACAAATATGTATGATAATTTTTCCTAGCAGCATTTTTTCAGAAGTAAGTATTTTTACTTGTGGCTTGAAGAAAACCAGAGAGGAGCCGGAACATTCCCAAAGCTATTTCTATCCAACTAGATATGTGGGTACAAAACCTTCCTAATCCAAAAATCCGTTTGATCTAGCTTTTGTCTTACTTTCAGTTCGCCCAACGAATCTAGGCATTCGTGAAGTTAGCAGATTGCTGCGCAGTGACCACTTTTTCATACAAAATTGTGTTCTGCGCAGACAAATGGCTAACTTTACAAATGCCTAGATCCGTTGGGCGAACTGTACTCTTGAGTCGCATGAAGCTACTAATAACTATCAGTGATGGTGTTCATAGGGGTTGCGCAGACACTTTTCAAATCATTTATTTGTCAAATTGTATATGTTGCGTTTACTATAAATTTAACTTTTAAATTATTACAATTGTTCAACAATAACACTTTATTTTATCTAAAACCTCTGCCTCTGTAGGTACATCTATACTAGATGATTTATACAGAATCAGGAGATTCAGGAGCGAACCTATGCCTACACTCAAGGGGATGCTGTAGTGCCTGGGACATTGTATTTATTTACCTAGCTGCTGTAGTATTAATTTATCTGCTGTACCTACTTTAGTAGTACAAGAATAGATACTGTAGTAGCGCTACCTGTCAGGTACAGTCGCCTGCAATGAGATGTATACGTACAGACATTCTACAATTTTTGAATCACACTCACTCAATGAAAGTATCACACTATTTATATGCAATAACTTCAGAATACTATTGTTGCTACTAAGTACATAGTTAAAATTAAATGTATGTTAGTACAATCACTTTTGAGTTTTGATACAAACCAAATATCTATTTTTGTAAGTTTGTACTTGTTATTTCAGGCAAATTCAAATTCAAATTCAAATTCAAAACGTTTATTGCTTCATGTTAGTAAATAGATCTTAAAATAAAATTGTGTTTCATAACATGTACATTAGCAAATGTACACTGTGAAGGCACAAGCCTCAGCTTTTCAAGTACCAAAAAAAGTAAGTTCATATGAGTCTGTACGCAACTCAGGTGTTAATTTCTAGGCCGCGGTGTAAAGCCTCTGTCATTTCTTGTTGTCTGTCTGACAACCGCTGTCTTCATCTTTGTGGGTCATCATAAATGGGTTCTGCGCAGTAACTTTGGAGGGATAAAATTCATTGTGCGTAATGTACGTAATTGTTCAAGTTTTCACTTCTGTCGGCACTCCCGGAGTGCCACAATTTTTTTTGCTATTAGCAAACCATTTTCAAAAAAACTTAATTTCGATCCACCCTAGTGGTCATATGACTTTGCTACTCCTATATTTTTTTTTTCTTGTATGTCTTATACGTGTGGTATGCAATAAAGACATTGGAGTGCTGGACGTGTTTAGGTGTCTTGAAAGGCGAGTGTTTTGATGAGAGCTTTTATTCTACGACGGAACTCAATTTTTGCTTGATCTGCAGAGAATCCTAGTGTGGTATCGGGACTACGAGAAATATGTATGTGGCTGTTTGATACTATTATTTTTTACCCTAACTAATAAATCCGCATTTTTTAATGAAATAAACGAACGTAAAAAGTCAACCTTTTGAACAATTCTTGAAACTGTACGTAAAAAAAACCATTGTGTATGTGCATGCATAGGGGCTAAAAATGGCGGCCGTCAGGCGGCCACCGTTTCTCAGAAAACGGTTCAAAGCTATCGCGCTTTCACACCACGCCCCAAACGTTTGCCCCTCGTTAGATTAGAACGCTATTACAATAATAATTACAAGTGTTTACTACGCTTCTAACTATTGCGTAACTAGACTGCGGAGTCGGTGTACTAGAAAATTTGCAAGCGAAAGTAGGTATCTATCTATCTACCACCTGCCTCCTCGTAGATGCCTATCGCTTGGTGATGTATCATAATCACAGCTTCCTTCCGATTGATCTATCACACATAACTAGATACTTAATAACATATTTTTTTATATTACCTAAGGTAGGTAACATAATATGCATAAAATCGTCAGCTTTTTTCTAGGAGTAAGGTAGCTAAAACTTCCGTTTTCTGTGTTAGTATGAATTCAATATTTTAATAGGACAGACGACATCTATCTATAATGCACTTCCGACTGGCGCCGCGCCAATGTCTCCAAATTTTAATTTATCTTTGTGTGCTATCAAATGTTGTAAATCATCTTCCTTATGTAATCAATAACACTGAACATTCTGTTACAAAGATTGAATAAGTTTCGACAAATTTATTCATGAGGTATTCATTAAATCGATGACCTCTGGTGGAAGTTAATCATTATACCTACCTAATAAAATAATATTAAACTGTTCATAAATATGAAAAAGGTGTCAAAAGCATGCTCGTTTTTATGTAGTTCATCAGATTAAACATTTTTTTTTTATTCAAATAAAAACAGTAACTTTGCGGCTATTCTAATCAGCATTAGTCATTGAGGAAATTCATGATAAGCAGTGTAACTCTAAATCTATCCGGTAGCACGTTTCCTCCTATTAACGACACGATACTCATACAAAACCGCAACCGTGATATGGCCGTGATTCTTTGTGTTTTGTTGCCAGTGTGTGTGACCGTTCCACTCCATCCGATACCCCTTTGTATGTAGTCACTCGTGAAGGACGAACATCAATCATCGAAGAATTCACATTATGACACACATGCTAAAATGCTTTTAGTTTAGCATAGAAGCGGAAAGTGCTGATTAAAAATATAAAACATAAACAGATCCGTTTCAAAATTGATTTGCATAAACAATTCATCATAAAAACATTACTTAATAAAATGTTACATCTCAATCGTTTCGTCAACTCTATTGGTTTTGCAAAAAACTAGTGTCCTTGCATACAACTTGTGGGATTTTTGGTTGGTTGTGGTTTACTTATTTTATCACAATCAAGCGGACTAAAGACGGCCTCGGTAATTAAAACTGCATCGCGTTCCGCACGAACTGCTGCACACTGGCCACACAAACGAGGTCAGCTGCAGCCGACACTACTGTTAAACTACCGATGGAGTTTAAACAATACCAGCCAAGCCACCGATACATTACCTCTTCATACAGCCGTATTGAATCACTGCTACTTCAACAAACAATATTTAATGACATCCTCGTAAAAGCAGCGAGCTTACTGGGAAACGGTTCCTAGGCAAACACGCAAATTGTATGGCAAATATTAAAAGGCAGAATCCTTTAGTTTGTGAACGTCACGCCGCTACTGCTTCGACGGCAGACTAATAGCCATTCCCCTGCAGCTTACTTAACGGTAAGCTTAATGACTTGAATGAAAAGCTGGCAAAACAATGTTATAAGTCCTAACTAACTACTTACCGACTACCGGCAGAGACTACACCTGAGATTTTAGACGGTTCTTTAATTTTTCTCTCATAGAAAAACATGATAGGTACCTAGTTATTCAATTATAATTCAATGGTAATGTTACTGGTGAACTAGTTATTTATTTATGGTGGTAACGGTCAGAGTGGAAGATAGTGTTTATTCATAGCACATGCCTGAACTACAGGAAGTTAGCCTCGCGACGTCAAACATACGACACTGCATTCTGAATTCTGATTAAAAACAATATACATTTACTTTATACACATTCAATTACAGTCGAATTGACTAAGCTACTATTTGTACATCATTATTCTTTATCGATAATGACAACAATGCTTAGTGGCTTTGCATAAAGGCAGGCATTCAATATTTAGGTCCTTAAATATAGAAAATTATAAATACGTGTCCTCGCAGTATAGTGCAAAATGTCATGTGGGTAAATGTAAGGTTTATTACCCGCATGTTATGTTAATTCAACGCATATTTCTAGTTTGTACTTGATGTAAACATTGTTTTGAAATTTTGAAATAACTATGTTAAATATGATGCTTCCAAACAAAATAGGTAAGTAGGTTTACTTCGGTGTAGTCTAGAAAAAGGTTCTCCATATTTGTCGGTATTTAGTATCCATCGGCTGTATGGAAGAGTCGATGTCCAATTGACCCAGCCCTGCTTGATGATGAATGAGCCGGGGTGTGCCAGTAACGGCTTCTAAAAACCCACATTTCCTAGTTGAGATGTCTGGCCGACATCACCGCCGGAGACAGGATGCGTTGAGTTCACCGGCCTGCCCCCGTCCCTCACACGATGCCGCCATGCCGATGCCGCGCCGCTGTAAACCTACACTCACTAGACAATTGTGGTTTTAAATGGATACATTTACTCGGGTGTGCTCTTTAACATAAACCCCTCTAACACGTCAACACACCGGTTTATTGTAAAATTTTGAACTAACAGAATAACTTGGATCGCCCGATGCGCATCTTACATCACTCAGCTTAATCATAAACGATAACATCTAACTAAACCTTTCAAAGTAACAGTACATCAAATTAACAAGTCCCTCTTGAAATTATCCTATCATTCATACACAAACAAGTAGGTAGATGAGGTCAGTGGCTTTATTGCATAAGTTTTAACAACTTAGTTCACAAAGAGGAGATCATCCTACTGTTTACTTTCAGAAGTAGGGTTCTAGGGCTCTCGAGTTTGATTTAAGAGAGAGCAGCGGCCGAGATCGTACATGCAATTAAGGTCATAGACGATGTGTCGCACCTTGTGTTCATCACATGAGCTACTGCATCTCCATAACACGATAAACGCATTTCAATGTATATTCTCGTGTGTTTATAATGCTTTCACATTTATCATGGTAAATAGAAATAACTTGGTGCAATAGGGTAAATGATCGTTAGTTTCGTATTACGTGATAATTAAAATGTAATTTACGCGTAAGTATTGGTATAGTGGACGCAAGCCGGTTAGAACGAATGATCAGCACTGTCGCCACGTTAATGATAGCTTCCCTAATGGTACGAGTCGTGGGGAAAATCGCATCGCACGCGCAGACTCTGACGATTAACCAGAGCCTGGCGCCAATGATGTATTAGTTCTCGTCACGGATATGCAACGTTGAGGCAAAATATGTATTTATCATCAATAATCCGCAATCGTCTGTACCAACTTTGTAACATACTGCTAAGTAAGTATTAACGCCGCCGGCGGAGATAATTATGTTCTGATTGTCCCTCTATTGAAAGATAGCACATCGACGTGTATCTTTAACTGCTTGGATCCCAAATAAGCTTTCACATGTATTCATTATTGCGGTCCGTATTTTTGTAGAAAATGTCTTTATTTATCTTCCCTCTAGTTGAACTTTGCTGGAATTAAAATTAATTGTCTTTACTTTCTCGTACGATCCTAGTGGCGCCAATGTCTGCACAGCCTACGATTATTTTTAGATTAGAAATGGCTCAACCGCTTTACGTAATTGCACTAGTCGCATGCGCAGCTAGTTCCAGAGTATTTGCAGCTAAATATAGGCACAGAGTTGGTGAGCAATTATACCTTATTATCGCATGTTTCCACTGGAAGCCAAGTAGCGTCTTGCCTGCCGTTTATTACTTGCATATTGCAGTTTCTTTAGAAAGTGTCCATATATGACGAAACTGAAACGGTAAAGTTGGGCAGATTACAGAATAGCCGGAGAACATTTTCCTTGCATTTGAGCGCTGCGTAATGTCGCGTGCGTGCCGTAGGTAACTCCCTAAAGAGTAGTGCTAACCTACTTACTGTTATTACCGCAAATTAGACCAGAAAAGCTTCTGGCTATTTCAACGCCTTGTGTCGCCTGTGATTATTTTTGCAATATTATTTGCGTGTGAGAATAATTAGTACTGTTAGCAAAATTAGAGAAATATGTTCCTCGAAAATAGTAAGGAAACTCGAGTTCAGCCGTATTACGCTAGTGTGATTGAAGCTCATAGCGCTGGATTGAATTTGATAGCCAAATGGAGAGCGGCAATTGCCGAACAGCAACTGCAGCTCGGAAACACCCACACGCTCAATACCCCGCCTAAAGTCATGGTCGATACTGTATAGTACCAGTGCCAAGACCGTGAAAACAACTTGACACACATTCTATTTAGTACAAGAGTGTGCATGTGATGGCACTTTCAATTATCACTGCACCGTGTAGTTCGCCCACGCTGATCATTATTCATCATTTTTGGATGCAGTGTTTTCTCTATGTAATTTTGACCAAATACTTTCTCCTGTTCCCGGTTTATTACTCACCCAAATACATTATCAAATGCGTCAATTGCTGTCTCACTATCTCCTTAATGTCACTTATGTCGACTGCTAATCTTAATTACAAATTGAAATTGAATGTGACGTTGCATCATATCTTAATTTTCGAATGATTCAAAAACAAATCTACGTCGCATAATCATTGGCAAAAAATCCCCCAATTAGCTGACGTCGTCCGGCTCTTGAAGATTAGATCCTGGTAGTGCCAGGTATTGTCGAACTGATGATGATGTAAAAGGCTTTCAGTAAATCGCTCTCATCGTAAATTTCCGTTGACCTAGATAATGACGTGATTAGAAACGTATGAACGTGGACGTACAGCGAAAATTATATTTTTTGCCGGTGCCAATTCATTGGTAATGGAGCGCTGTGCGCATGAGATGTGATGCGACAGCCGTAAGTGAGAGTTATACCACTTGTCACCAAAACTGGTAGTTGCAGGTACACTAAGTGTAAGTCTCTATGTAATAACACGTTCATTATTGTTTTGAGGTATTGCGATATGTATGTGTCTGATTGTAAAAGTAACAAAATTGCATTGAGTAGATTTAATCATCGTCACGATAGTCTATGAATCTTAATTTAGTAAAAGTTAAGCATCTTGTCTGAAACTGTTGCGTAGTAAATCATCCAATGTCTGTCCCCAGAGTCCCCACCCTGTAGGGTGGGAACAACAAGGTAACGAGGTGTACCTCGTTACCTCGTTGTCCTGCATTGGGGATAGTCATGGTAGAAAAGAAACTACCGTGTGTTTTGAGAGAAGAGAGCCATGGATTGATATGGAATGAAACCTGTCATAAACTTGTATTTTCATTGCTTCTTATAAAACAACATTTTGTACTAAGTATAAGTACAAGCGTGGTTGTATGTATAGCTGTCACATGAGTTACCCGTTCACCATTATAAAATACCTATCTTTCAAAAGGCCTGGGATATTGATGGGACAAGATAATTAATTTCCTCAGGCTCCTATCTTTGTATAAATAATTCCCCCTATGGTTATTATTTAATGTGTATATTTAGTTAATAATATAGTTAATCTGCTATTTCTTAAAAAAACTGTTTGAGTGTAAAACACCTATCCGTGACTATCAAAATATGAAGGTACTAAATTAACCGGTAAATATCCGGTATGTGTTACAGCTACAAAATCAACGCAAGCCTTTAAATTAAAGCTAAAAAAATGGCTTATCGAGCGGGCCTTTTATAGAGTGGACGAATTTTTCAACAGTTGTGTCTGTACAATATAAATTTGTAGAATATTTAATTAATATATTATTTATATAATTGTTAAATTTAATATATTATTATATTTTACTATGTATTTAGGTATACATTTTTGCAATTTAATTTATGACATGTAACTATAACGTTATCAATAAAATATCTGAATCTGAATCTGAATCTAACAGAAACGTGTCGGTGTAAATAACAGTTCGAGATAAAAAGTTTAATATAAATTGCACTAACATGCTTCTCCATTAAATAAACATTCTACAAGAACAGTAGGTAGGTAATGGAGAGATACTACAATAGAGGTAGCAACGACAATATTTAAAACAATAAAACAGGTAGTTGGCAGAGCAAGATAAGATTCACAATATTGTTTTGTCTGATGAATAAATTGTAAGCTATTATGGTAGTCGGAACGGGTGCGGATCCGCGGAGGAAACTGCCTCGCAACGAGCTAGGTCGTTCGTCGACCCGTGCGCCGCCGCCGACCGCAGATGCGATTGCTTAGACACTACAATTATCTAAACAACTGCCACTTCGTGACATTCCTTTGTAATCATTCCTATATTTAGGTGAAGGTTTCCGTTTGGCCCAAGACATGTCTTTTCTTTTACGTCTGATTCTGTAGTAAGCTTGTTTGAACATGCTTACAATAACAAATTCTCAGCATATCATTACATTGTTGCGTTTTACAACCTCTTTATTGACAATGTAAGTGTTTTCATAATATTATGTAAATCTATAAATTAGTTTAGCCTGACTGATTCACATTGCCGAACTGAAACCGCATAATTTTGTTTGAAAGAAGCCATCTAATTTTTCTAATTATGTCTAAAATAAATATACATATAAGAATAAGAAGGTAAAAAACGTACTTAATTAATAAATATATATAAATGTTGGTAAGCGTGACAGTGTTTGCTTATACATATTCAGAACGAAAAAAAAACTTTTTACCCTAAAAATCTAACACTCAAAACCAGTCGCGGGTAAACCGCTGATCGTTAGCGAGCCGATTTCGTATAAAACGACAGTAAAACGAAAATAATTCAAATTCAATGGAATGTAAACAATTACAGTAAAATTCTAATAACTGTCATTCTGGTGCCAAAACATTTATAGCGTAGTCTGTAAGTAGCAATTAATTTCCTTCGTATATATTTCGCGAAAACTCGTAACATTTGTAAGCGAAGGCACATTGAACTGTCGATTCTAATATTGTTTATTTTTTTATGTAAAAGGAATGTTCGTGGCTCAGTTGGTTAGCCTATCCCACCGTGGCTCAGGTTGACGTGGGGTCTCTACTACAGTTTTTTTTTGCATATTAGATGTTTATTTTGTTGCAACGCTTACAAAGCAGAACGAATTTTTTTGTTCACAAGATATCATTGTATTTTTGACTTGCGTCACTAATTGTCTTGTTTTTCCAGTCTTAATTTCAGGTAGGTAATGTGTCGGATTTTCCACCGACTGTTCACGCGTTTCATCTGAGCTATTGAAGTAAAAAGTTTTATTAGTAAGGATGGCATTAAATTATTCGCTGCATCTTTTTGCTGGAGTCCATATCTATTCTGAACACCATTTTCTAAAGTCATTACTTCGCGATACACTGTATTTTACGATGGTCGCTTTTATATTTTTTGTTTTATTTTAAATCATGGAAGGGAGAATGCGGATCGCAGGACACACGCGGGCGCCGTCCAGTCGCGCCGCAAGCAACTTTCTACGCCCGCGTCTAGAACACTCTTAAACCGTAATCTGCAGATTGACGTACCTTCAAGATGGTTACGACAGGCAAATCAAATTGCACATAAGTGTTAATTACATTGCAAATATCGAAAACTTCCATCCACCCCTTTTGTTGGCCGTGAATCTCTGATTCTCTGATTATATTATAAATGTGAAAGTAACTCTTTCTGTTTGTTACCTTTTCACGCCCAAACCACTGAACGGGTTAGGCTGATAAAAAAAATTGGCATGGATAAAAGTTTTATCCCAGGGAACAGGGGACATACTACTTTTTATCCCGAGACACAGCGAGTCACCGCGGGAGCGCAGCTAGTCTCTGATATTCTATTGAGCGTTTATAGCGTTAGCTTACACCTCAAATGTCTGTTATTTGTGCTTTGCCTTACTGCTATCACTTTGCTACATGAGAAACCATTAATCATATCTTACGATCATCAGTATTACCTAAGTTTTCATAAGGATTTATTTATTTTCCCATTACATACTCTTCGTGACATTTCAGTTTTTTTGTTTTTAATCTTCAGACTACAATGGAAGATGTATAGAATAACTTATCTAGTTAAATATTTCATTCTTATGTAAACAAAATAGTAAATATTGTGAAACTTGAAATGGATGGATGCTGAAATGTCCGGTTGTGTAGCTTTTTAATTTTCACAATCTAGTGTCAATAAATAAAATGAATAATGAATACAAATGGAAAACCTTGAAGATGATAACTGGAACAATGCTGTTAGTGATTAAAAATCCTTGCCGTCATAAATACTTATTTTAATCGCTTTTGTTTCTTTGAATAATATTTTTGTACAGCTGTTCAAAATAGGTTACATACCCAATAAAAATTCATTATCATATCCAAATATTCATACATTGTTTACTTATTAAACAAATTCCTCTCTTCGAGACATGGGCATTTTGTTGAACAAATTATAATTAAAGATTTTAAAAAGATTGTAAATAACTTGTACCGAAAGAGCAATTAAGACAATGTGTAATCAAACGGTAGCCTTATTATAGCTGGGTTTATTTACGTGGTGAGCTGGTATGGTACAGTAATAATTTTATGATGTCGAGAGAAAAAATCGTGCGTCTCGAATTGGCCGACCGGGCGCCATCCTCTGGCGCCATGATCTCGCTACCGTCGTCATAGCTGTTTCACTTCCAATACATTTTAAGTGGAAACTTATTTTCCACTTAAAATGTAATATACTCTACGTGTTTTGAATTATAGCTTATCATCTACGAGTACATCTCTAAGCCAGATCTTATCTACTTCTGCAAATTATCTATACTCAGATTACGCTTCATTTGATGCCTTTTTGCCATTGCCTTGTTATGCTAATGAAATTGATTTGTCACGCATTAACTAGTGTGTAGTTAAGTTCTCTATAATGACTCACGTGTGCACACAAGCTTGTGCATGTGTCTTCGAAATTGTCTTAAATTCGTTAAATTACTTGAACTTCTTTCTGCCTGACGATATCAACGCTTGCTTGCTCGTACAGCACAGTACGCGGAAGCAAGCGGTCATAACATCGATGGCCGAGTTAGGCTTTTATCAAACTTTAAAAATGTAATAACATTTATTACATAAAAACTATGTATATTAAACTCTACAAAATTCGATGATACCGAAAATAGATTTAATACTAAAGTAGTATTCCTTAATACTATTTTAGTATTTTTTAGTATTATTTAATACTAAAGTAGTATTGTAAACATATCCTAAATCGTATTTCTTGCTTCCTTGCATTTTTAAAAGTTTCAGAAGATTGTTGCAGTTTTCAGTATTCTTAGAGGTCTTCAAGTATGTTATTTTGCTGATAAAGCTAGTGATAATATAACATGCTGGTACCTGAAGGCTAAGCGCTTCAATTTTCATTCGAAAAATTTTACTAAGGGAGCTAGATTTAACGACGTGTTCTTTTGTTTACACGTAGAACTCTGCTTGAGTCCTAGATTTCAAATGTAAACACTTGGTCAATTTTCTCACCGAATAGTAATACACACTTAAAATTTTGCACTCTTTGGTTTTATGACAGACGATTCCGTCATGATTTCTAATATTTTTGATGACTTTCATATCTTATAATATTCATAGCGTCCATTGATTATAGAGACAGTCTTGAATATTATTCGATATCTGGGGTATACAATACATTATTTATTTTTTGTATTATTATTGCTTACGCAGTACGCACATAACACTTTTCGTTGTTACGATCGATTCTAAGATAATGCATTTTATTTTCCTCATTGGACTTCCCCAAAGTTAACAGAAAGCGATTCTTCGAATTAATTCGAGAGTGTTTGGTTATCAATATCGGAGCTTGTTTGCTGCGTCACAATCGCATAATGCGCCTACACATAATCTTTCAACTTTGCACCTGATGTATTTTGCTAATATAGTGTTGTGTAATAGTTTTTTTGGTCTGTAATTTACTCGTAAGATTTTGTTACATCCTCGCGCTAAATTAAGGCGCTAATGGTCTTTGGGCACTTGTTGCTTGCTCTTTCTCTCATAATCGTGGGCTGCATGAAATTGTAATTGATGAATGCAGACCCATCATCACATAAAGGGCTCATTAGGCGTCGTATGGGTAATTAATACCTGATTTGCCCGTCGTCCCAGATACGGGTGCCGCATCGCAAACTCCGACGGCGCCGATCCTAACTGTGCAATGGCATTTGCGGTGTTACAAGTTCACTTATTATGTTAAAGCTAGTAGGTATCCAATTTAACCCTTCATTGTTTTTATCCCGCTTTTATTAGGTCGATCTTTATTTTGTTTTTTTGTATAATCGTGACAACTGATGACAATACTTTGTGTAACTGACAATGGAACTAGAAGATAGATCACAAAACTCACTAATTAATATGTTATAATCTATTATGGTCCTGATTCGATTTTAAATGTTTTACCATCAGATTGTTTTTTTTTTTTGTTTTTGAATAGAGATGGTTTCCATTTACTCAAGAGTCTTCAGTCTTTCTTTACCTTTTTGATAGTCGGAAAAAAAAAGATTTGTTTCCGGCCGATAAAGTAGAATCGTGCATGACTTGTGCGTCATAGCTGTAATTTCTTAGTATCGCAGCAAGGCTCTTTGTTAATGTCATTTTAAAATTAATAATGCATTAATGGAAAAATAATAGCAGACCAACTCAAGTTCCAGTAAAAATCACAAAATTAAAAAAAAAAACAATGCTTACGCACGAGAAGACATATTTACAAATCTTGGAGTACCTTATATCGTCAAAGTTCGTCAGTTAGTCATACCGTGTACTTTACTCAAATCTCATGAACAAGTAATATTGATGATTTGGGTCACATCATGTACGTGTTTTCTATGACTTTTAGTGCAATACCTTGTATCTTAACGACTCATACCTTATCATCACATTGTATGCTGCCGTAACATGATCACATTTATTTGTGACTTATTAATTACACGAAAACTAGTAAGTATGAAAAAATAATTATTTCTTCATTTACTGAGGTAGGTAGGTATACATATATATTTGCAGTAAATATTGACCCAGTACATACCAACTCGCTTATACAAAAGCGAGCACAAAGCATGTACTTTTGCATCGGATGAGCCTGCGGCCGAGCTGAGTGATGGACTGTCCTGCCTGACACGAATAGGGCCAGCACAAAGCCGACTAACAGTACTCGACAGGATGACCCGACATCACATAGGGTGACTTACGATTCTTCACTTACTTCGCTTACAACTCACAATCGTTCGTCTACTCGAGCTGCATCCATGAACTTTCAATCTTCATGGACTGCAGTGATAAGTTATTAATCACAAAGAATCTAAATTGTGGCTAACGACTATTAACGACGTCCGCGATCTGCGAATGGTTTACAAATTTTCTTTCGTATTGGTTACGTCACCACAACGAACCTACTTGGATTCCAGTGCTCGCATATTTTATGCAAATAATGAAGATTGCAAGACGAGAAACAATTGGCATCAGTTTCGGTCTAGCTAAAGTTACAGACATGATTTATACACTCACATGTCGGTAAAAGACTGGTGATGACGGGATAATATCGATAAATGAAGCTGTTACGGACTAAATATTTATCAATGGAAAATAAACTTAAAAATTATTGCGCCAGCTGTAACTGTTTCATTTATTATAATGATGACTTGTGATAAAATGGTAAATAGGTCATCCTTACCGTTACATAATTCGCTCGAGGAGTGCATCGGATGAGAATTGATGTATGATCGAAGGTGAGTGTGCTGGGTGGTGGCGGGGCGCGCGGGCCCGGTGGTGCGCGTGCGGCTCTCACCGTCTTATCTCTCGCGACCTCCGGCGGACGCGCACGCTCGCCCGCTCCGCACCGTTCGCGCCAATCGCGCTATGCCGCCGTCTCGACAACAAACTTATGTCCTCGCTTATATCTACTCTATTTGTTATCCAAGTGCAGGATACAACCCGGAAATGCATCAGTGAACTCTATACCCTCTTCGTGCTGTGACAGTTGTTGATTGTTTTATGTAATTTTGATATAATCAAAAACTATAAAAACTGCAAATTGATACTGACCCGACGATGGTGTCAGAAGGGGCTTTGCCCGTAGTTTGGTGTGTACGCGATAATCAATTAGTGCCTCATCAAGTGTCTGGCGTTAAATTACAAGGAGCTGTGACTGGAGCGCACATTGCCGCCGTTACAGATTTCTTGCGTATGGTAGCAGGAACTCCCATTGTATTACCGCATACAGAAATTCCCGAAGACATCGACAATGACATTAACCAAGAAAAGGAAAACTCGACAAGACAAAGGAAAATGTCAATGCAAGTCGAAGTCCCTTGTGTTTTCCTCTCTGAAAGCGCGTTACAAAAGGCGAAAAGCCGGAGCAACTCTCGTGAAGAAAGAATAACGTTGGACGACTGTGACATACCATCATCAACCAAAAGATATTTAAAAGAATTAGATTGTAAGTCATTTCTAAGTTCTACTGATATTTTAGAAATAAGGGAATCTGATAATAATGTAATTTACAAAGAAAAAGACAGCATAAAATCACCAGAAATGTATCCACAAAAAATAACTAGAATTATAGACTTAGATGACTTAAATAATACAAATAGTACAGAATCAGAAAAGGAACCCTTGCAGAGGATAACTAGGATTATAGAATTTGAAAATGATAAATCATCATCACCAGTTTCATTAGAAGCTGATGCTGAGTTTCCACAAAGAATAACAAGGATAATTGAACTAAACGAAGATAATTCAGTCTCAACCGTCATAGACAACAAAGAAATAGACAAAGAATGCCATCAAAAATTAACGCGCATAGCTGAACTGGAAAAGGATTGTACTTTTCCAAGTATGGCGAAAATAATCGAAATGGAAAACGATATCTCCAATGAACGACGAATTTCCTTGACAAACGAGCGTGAAACAGGTGGCGGTATCAACGAATGTACAAACGAAGAAGTGACAGTCAGATCCAGATTAGTAAATAGAAGTACCCCAAGATTTAGTCTTGATTCTTCATGCTCCGAAAACTCTTATGTTAATATAGACAGTATAAAGAGTTTGCAGGATGTTAGAAAAGATGATATTATCGAGGGAGCTGTGAGTCCTGAGTTGACACCAACAGGACGATCTGTCCGCTCTCGATTTCATAAAAAAAAGACATCTGTTTGTTCTATTGCCTCTTCGGATTGCGATGATGAGGTTGATGTCATATTTAAATCAAAACCCAAATCTAGTCAGTGGGTTAGTTTGGATTGGATACCGCCACCTCCCAAAGAAGAGCCAGTGATTACGCATGACTGTGATAAAAATGATTTCATATCAAAGTGGATAGCTGAACAAAATTCACAAGATATGATCATTGCTGACGAAAGGAGAAAAAGCCTACCGCCAAAATCCAATGAAGTGTATTTACAAAATATGAGGAGATTCAGTGATGGTCTTCAAATATGCAAAGAAGATGCTGCCAGTGATTCTCCCGCCACTGTGAAATGGAAATGGCATGACATTGTCAAACGGCACATACAACTTCTCAAAAACGATAAAGGTTTCAGAAGACAAAGGGGTAGTTGGATGAGGACTGCTCGAAGACTATCTGGGACAAATATTCACAACAAAAATTTTGAGTCTCTACCACTTGACACATACATGAAACTGAACACCATGTCGTAAGTAAAATTGAAGTTCACCTACTTTATTTATGAGTATACATAGGAAATGCTCGTGTCCGGTCTTTTCACTGATGGTTTGTCTTTGGTAATAACTATTTCTGGGAAAATCTCTTACGACCTACTAACGAACCGGTAAAATTGGTACAATAATCACGAAAGGTCAAATAAAATAACTTTACGTTTGCAAGTCTAGTATTTTGATACATTTAATTGTAAACATTGAGAATAATTGTACATCAGGCAAACTGTTTGCACATGTGACGACCTCTGTGGCGCAGCGGGCGAAGGTCTGCCTGCGACGCAGAAGGTTGCGGGTTCAATCCCCGCCGCGGGACAAATGTTTGTATGACCTACAGGTATTTGTATCGGGTCTGGGTGTTTCTATGTATAATATGTATGTATTTACAAACGAAAAGTATATAAGTAGTATATCAGTTATCTGGTTCCCATAGTACAAGCTTTGCTTAGTTTGGGGCTAGATGATGCTGTGTGAAAATGTCCAGCATTATTATATTATTATTATTATTATAAACATCAAGGCAAACCAACCATATTTGTAGTTTTCTTCAGATTACGATAATACCTAAATAACTCTTATTTATGGACCACTTTGTCTACCAGCCCCAGCCTGTGGCTTGTACTGTACGTCCAAATGTACCAATATAAACGAGGGAGAGACTTCAAACAATTTATATACGTCAACTTATAAAATTACTCTAATCGTCATAGGTAAGCGAACCTCGGGTATTTTTATTTGTTAAGATATTTATTTAGGGCTTTCTATGCTTTTTCGTCATGTATGATTTATCCAAAACATGTGCGTGTTTATCTATGTACATCCACATCGGTCTACTTACCAAAGCTGACCCGTTCAGCAAGTGGAACTGGTTACCAGTTTCCATCCTATCTCACGACGACCGACGGTTCGCGGCGAACCACAGCTTTGTGCTAATCATTTTCCCAATGACTTATGTTGACTTACACTTTACATGCAAACTTGCCACCTGTAACTGTTACTCACAAGCTAAAATCCCCATATTTCTTAGTACGAAGGACAACTGACGACGACGTACTTGATGATATTCGCAGTATGCGAGTTTTCTAAATATAGGTAGCGCCTTCAACGACGGTGCAACAATACGCGCGTGCGTAGAAATTATTCTGCTTAAGACTTTAAACATTTTTGGGGCATTGTTGATAAGGTGCTGTGTTACGAGAGCAGGTCCGAAGCACGCGCTTCCGCAAGGCCGTCCGATTAGAATGCAGAGAGCTCGCGTCCAAGGCTATGGTTGCGCGGTCGGTCGGTGCACCGGTCTCGATGTCTTCCTCTCCGCACTTCGGCGATGGGGACTGCCTCAGGAAGTAGCGTGAAGGTGACGCTACGACACAACAACCGATTAATCGGAAGCAACTGTGATTTGAATTTTTCGACGTACCTTTGTTCGCAAATGTATGGGCTTCCTGTGCGCTTCTGATAAATTCTTCGGCATTTGGAATAACTTATCGATCTTTGTTTCGCTTGTCTTTGTTTGCTACTAGATATTTTTTACCTACTTCGAATAATACTCCTGTGGTGTATGTTTAATTAATTATACACACTACCTACGTATGGAAGAAGTTGAATAATGCGATAATTCCACAATTTACAAGTTCCATTGACGTTTGTTGGTAAAAGCCAGGTACATTTCTGAAAACATGAATGTTATGCTCGAAATACATCAACATTACTATTGTACCGAAAGAGCACATACTTTCTTAGGAAGAAACAAACATTCTTGGCAGCGAAATATTTTATAGGTACCTACTTACTTAATTTCTCACATATTTTTACTAATTTCACTACATAATTGATTTAAATTCTAATAATTATTATCTAAACTATTAGAACAATTTACTTTTAATAGTTATTGTTGTCCTTAATTGGTAAAATTAATCGTAATATTAGATTGAATATTTGTTTTTTAAATTCTAACGTGGCATTGCTATGTGTCTCGCCCGATTACCCCCTGAAATGCTTACAACTAATGAATGAAGGCAGTACGTCGGAAAAAAGTTCAAAAATCTTGTGGCATAAAATGTATAAAAAAAAAAACAATAATTTACCGATTTGAATATAAACGAGACTATGAATTCGGTAAATGTTATAATGAATCGTGATGCCACCCTATCAGATGTTTATTTCAACCGCGAAACATGCATTCTGATTCGACCTTTGAATCTGAAAAAGGACGCATCTGGAATGAAAAGTGCAGTTTTCCTTATTATTTATTTGTCAATCAAACAATACTATCGATCGTGTTCCGTTGACTTCGTTGCATGCTAATTGTAGTCTATGTTGCAGAACACTTCAAATTCAACTGTAATTTATTCGAAATTGATTAAAATATAAGAAATTGTTTAAATAACATCAATTATTTCGTGTTCACTTTCACTGTCGAACGACTTAGGTTCCGTTTCGTGACGTCTCAGCTTCGTAGCGTTAAAAATTAGGTTCTTCGTTTTTTTCTACAACTTCACTTTCTAGCCAAATGATGTATTATGGAGCTTGTAATAAATTGCTTACAGCTGCAAGACGTATGTTTTGCAATCGATAGAGTAAGTCTGACTGCGTATTGTAATGCTCCGTTTATTGAACAATTAATTTGCAATTCAAATGTTCAGTTTTGTTCAACAAACGACACGTGTTGGAAAATCAATGAAAATTGCTCGTTTCTTATCACATCTCTTCAAATCGTCTCTTGCGAAAGAACAATACAACTGGTTTCTTGATTTTATTTTTTCTTTTTGTGCTCGCTGCGCCCGCGCCGACCTCCAACGATAATTATTGCTCTTGCGGATGTTTTTTCATACGAACCGTTTTCGAATATCTAACAACGCCAACAATTACAAGCCAGTTATTTTTAGCTCACGATCCAACCTTATTTACCCAGTAAAAATTTTATAAACAAATTTGCCGTTCATTAAAACTCAATCTCAGATTCTTATTCTACCACATTGTTAGAATGCTTCGTCAGAACTCCCTGTATGGGGAGTGGTCATCGATTGGTAGCAATTCGCAGTACTTACAACTAGTTGTTTTACGTTTTGCACGGCTCATCATAACCATAATTGTTAGACAGGAGGCCGTAATATTTAACGATTCATTGTCAACGTTGCTAATAGTTTTTTGTACGCTACGGGATTGCCAAATTATCTAACAATATTTCCTAGCAATCTCGTGAGCTAATATGAATTTAAAGGTTGAACTGATAACCGGATTGCTTTAGACATTGTTATTATTCTGTAAGAATTATTTCATACAATTTACGGAATAAGGTAAAACTTCCAACGTAACGTCAAAATGTGGTGACCAGCCTTTGTTTCATTGTCAATCATAGCAACCTTTATTTTAAATTCATTACATGTTGCGTTTTCTATGATTGTTATCTGACCGAGTTTATGAAGTAAATAACGGAAAAACCTATATTGCTTGCAAAAATACCGTTGGCAGTAACAATTATCTCAAATGCGGTTTCTAGTTCATCTAGTTTGAAATGTTTTCCTAAAATGAAAACTATAAACTTTCCCTCCTGCTGTATTTTGTCCACGAAGCCATGAAATGAGCATTGAATCGATGAATGAAACAACAGCATTAATCACCCAGGATACTCCCACGGTATTATCTCGTAGCACAATGCGAGATGAGACTGTTATTGCGGGACTAAATCCAATTTACTTGCCACTTGTCTTGTAGAACGACACGCATTGACTATTATCGAGCTACTCAGTTAAACGCCTGAGACGATCACACGTGTACGCGCACACTTTATTTTTCAACTACAAGTATATTCTTACCCTGTAATTTTCCTACAAATAGTAGATAATATTTTATAATTGAACGAATGCTACTCACAAAAGACCACTTAGGTGCATCGTTACTAAAAACAGCTATTCAATTCGATTCATGGTTAGCTTAGACATCTCGCTTGTTAAGCTTGTCGTCTTGTCTATTTCCACTCCATCTATTCAGGATGTTGAAAATAAACTCTGAGCTATAAATGATCCTATCAAAACGGTATCTATCTTCTGCGAAGAAAAACTAGTCTAGGAGTTTAAGGCAAAGCGCTTGGCAATCTCAAGAGGGAGACCCTATAATTAGATTACCCATCTTGCTAGCATCCCGAAGCCTGGCGCGACGGGCTTAGCAAAAAAATAGAGGCTACATCGGCACGCGAAGGTTGATGACCGACGCTTCAGCTTAACTCGTTATTATAAAACTCTTAGCGAAAGTCACGTAACTAATTCTCCTTTATTACGCTAACCAACAGTAACGAACGGTGTCAAAGGTTTTATAATTAGCCATTATTATAGCTAACATAACTTCTAGGTCTAATATAAAACGCTCTTGATTTATAATGTTGATTTTGGTATTATGATGCTTCGGGATGAAACCTGAGTTTTAAAGAGAGATCCTAGCGTATTGTATTCGGTAATATTTTGTAGAGGAAATGAGTACATATTTGGTATTATTAAGAGTTAAATTAATAGTATACCAATATTGCTTATTATGTAGCGTGACTCTACCCATATAAACGTTATACTAAACTAATAATTGGTTATTATGGGTACCTATCACTAACTGCTAATAGAAAAACATAGTAGTTATATGATGTAAACATATACGCATCTTGTCATGTCAGGTATTTTATTATGTAAGAAACGTATTATTAGGAATATCCGTTTCCGTTACCACGCTCATCTACATTGGTATTTCATTAATTCAAATAGCAAATTATTCATAAATCACAATTATATAACTCATATTCGTTTGAGTGGCCTTATTTTTTGCGCCGAAACGATTTTGGAAAATAGCGTCGTCATCTTCTTTTCCATTACTCCGAATCTTACACCTATCTCTAAAAATATAACACTTTTACTTATTGGCAACGTACCGGCTAGACAATAAAACTATTCGGTCTACCAATATTGTTTTTGCACTTTCAACAAATCTGTGGACATGAATCAAATAACGCGACTTTAATACATCTTGTTTTGTATCTTTATTAGGTATAATTTTTACTTGCTGGTACACACATGTAAGTTAACACAATCGTATTGATTTCACTGTCGTAATTATTAATATTGTAGGTTACCTGAACTTATATTTGAGTCACCTCTGAAATCTAAGGTCTGTATTCATTAGCCTAGTTCTATGGATGCAACATACATAAACCAGTTTTCTCTTTGTCTAATGTCAATATTAGTTTTAAAGGAAATATGATTTTCGTTTGTAGAGCTTCTAATATTTACTATGCAAATGTATCAATAACTCGGATGACGATTTCTCTCCTTCAATAGTAAGGAGGCCAAGGTCGATTATCTAGCAGACACGGATTGCCTGCTTGTTTGTAGGTTATTGGCCTATGGCTTTATTTAACGTCTGCTACTACCTTATTTGGACGAATGGACTTACATTGCGTAACTTTTAAATGATATGGAATTCACAGCTTTATTGTCTGCATATTGTTAAAACATTATTATACTAAACAGCCCAAAACTTCACTTGTGTGTGTTTAAGCGTGGCTTAGGCACTAACTACTAAATTGTTGTCATTTATGAACTAATAATAACTATCGTAAGCCATACAGTTTCCAGTAATATGAGCAACCTTGACGGTAATGGTTATGGCCGTATCGTTAAAACGGCTGAAATCAATTCCTTATGCGTTTTACACTATTAGACCTTCGTTAGGTATCCGCCAGTAACCGATTTATGACCCTTTGAGTGCCCTTTAGTGCGTGACGAGGTCTCGCTGAAGGTGCTCATAGTGACAAGTCCACGTCATGCGCCCTTTTCATGCTTCATTTTTACGACTCTTGTGACAATGTCAATTACGGATAGTTTGAATTATTTCTTATCACTTTCGGCTTCTGCGTCACGATTTTTTATAATATCTTTCTATAAAGTTAATCGTCTCTTGTTAAACTATTATTATGATGTTTTGATTCGTACAAGATTTCTTCTTTAGAGAAGAAATACCTTCTTTAAAAAGGTAAAATGAAATCATTTGAATATATCATTTATTGCACGGTTTTATGTAGGTCATCGAGAGATTTGGCCTTTTAATTGCATAATTTTGTTGTTTCTAAATCCTTTCAAAATAACGTTCATTTAACTATCGTAAGCATTCAGTAGATAGGTATATTATTTGTAGGTCACATAAAAATCTTGTTTTATATGAAACGAAGTTTAGTATTTTCTTTATCGAACTAATATAAGTTTACCGTGATTACCCAGTTAAAACGCATAATAAAAAAATCCTTAAAGACTTATTAAGTGGAAATGTAACTGTAACCTACAGCTATCTAGCCGTGTAATTCTGATATCATTCGTTCGGTCGTTTCTTTAATAATAGTCTTAGGGCCCATTCGTGCTTTTTACGTGGAATCAGCCGATGAACAATGGTAATCATTTCTCAATAATAGTTTTATCGTCACGAACACGATGAAATTGTTAGTCAATCTAAGTATCTGAGCCATGACGTTATCGAGCCTTGTGCTCTTTAGATTTCTCCTGACATCGAGGAGCTATTGAAAAACAGAAACCATGCAAGTTGAGTATATATCCAGTCGCTACCCATAGCGACTGGATATTTAACTATTTTACAATTGCAATATATGTTTAACCGATTCAGCAGTCAAGAAACTGTGTCTTTGGAAATGTAAAATTAGTCACGTTAAATCTAATAATAATAATAACATAGAAAAGTTAAAACGGAGCTTCTTTAAATTACTTAGTCCATAAAGAATAGAACATTGACTACTTAAGTACTTACCAATGTATATCAGTTAGCTCTAATAAACTCCTACATTGACACGATTAATGAATCAAAACAAGATGACCTCGCTCGTCTGTCGTTCAGGATTTTGTGCAACAAATTCTGATGTCAAAACTACAGCATTGTTTTGCAACACAGAATGTTTCTGAATCATTATATAGAGACTATAATATCTAACAGCACGCTGTTTCCAAACTTTCTATTTAACTGAAACTGTTGAGGAGACGAACACGTCTGTGAAATGATTCATAAGTTTACTCTTCACACTGTCCAAAGTACCTACTAAAACTAGTCTCCTACAGCGCCAGTAAGCGTTTGAACACGTCAAATGAATGCTGATAGGTAACTTGTCGTTGAGTCACCGACAAGACACTTTCTGTGCCCTTATGTTTGAACGAGAGTGACACCGGTCTCGTCGACATATTATTAAGCTGCCTGCATCTCTTTATTTTTTTTTTATAAACAGTCGTATCGACAAAAATGAGAAGAATAACTTTTACTGATGTTATCTCTCACGTTATTTTCAGCAACGCGCTCTAAAGTGATGAATGAAAATTAAATTAATGTCTTTCATTTGTTACAGATGGTATTTCCGCAAAATAAAACGAATCGAAGCGGAAAAGAAACTGCTCCTTCCAGAGAACGAGCATGGCGCTTTCCTTATCCGCGACTCGGAGAGCCGTCACAACGACTTCTCTTTATCAGGTAAGCATCAAATAACGGACTGTGTCAAAAACATGACTTATATACATATTCACATATACATGACAAGGGTCAGGTTTAACAGAACTGTCATGTACGTTTGCAATCCGTAGTAGAAACCTGTATACATATTCGTAAACTTTCTGTTAATATTAATGTATAAAATAACCATGCATTCAAGATGCTATTTTAAAACAATAAAATTACATAGTAGTTATCTCGTTTATTTTAAAAGTAATTTTCTTTGATCTCAAAGGTCGATTAAACCAAAATAGCTTTAATTAAAAGCCTAGTGAATCATGCACAGTCAACTGTAACCGCGCGTACAGGATAACTTAAACCTATTAGAAACGCTTACAAACATGGTTGTTCTGGCTGGAAGATTCGATCTCTTAAACCGGTCTCAGTTTTTCTAAGACCACTAAAGGTGGCTCTGGCGGCCCGTGGGAACAAAACATAGCTAACGTGGCTTAATACCTACTAATTAGTATTGTTTGTGAATTCAATTATGTCTAGCTTAAGTTATTAATAAACATCACTCAGAGTACATTGACATTCTTGGTAAGATGTACAAATGCTCGGATTAAAAACTTAGGGAGTATTCTAGATTAAATTCTTATTATTTGAAAGGTGTTGCATGAAACACTTGCTGTGACCATTAACGTCAACCGAGAGCTTACCATATCTCTGCGGTAGGATAGAGTCACATAGAGTAAAATGATATATCAATTTAGGCAGAAGTATATTTTCTATAACCGCGATAAAACTCTGAAACGACTGGCCTACACTGCGAGTCTTGTTTGAATTAAACCTACTCGTGTGTTATTATAACATAAAACTTAATGTTGGTGTTGGTTAAGCCAAGATGTTATTTTCCTAAGTTATACCACAGTAAAATAGGATAAGTGCGTCAATGTTTAATGTATTCCACCATTTAATAAATCACAATACAATGACAATCTTTATTAATTCTGTAAATGGTAGTTATTATTTTCTTGTAGAAATTCTTGGATGATTGGTGTGATAGAAATATGGAATTTTTCTGATAGGGACACGTGGTGGTGGTAGCCGAACATAAATTATAAAAACTTCCACTGTTTTTCTCTGCGTGTTATAAATTATGAATTCATTTGAACCGTTATAATTAAAAAAAAGTGTGTGGTTGTACCTATTTTTTTTATAGTTCATTATGAGGTGTTTTTTCTAAATCAAATTTATGAATTTATTTTTCATCAAATTCAATGTGTTAGTAGAATGTAAAGTCTACTCGCGATAAAGTCAAAACTGTAGTTGTCCAACGAATCCAAGTTTACAAAATAATTTACACTAAGAACATATTTCATTTGGAGGCACTTCATTCAGTGTTATAATTATATCATAATTTAATTTACAGCCTTCAAACCCTACCGCAAACAATCTTAGTCACACATATCGTCCAATTATATTATTTCATCAAAGCTTGGGCATCACCATTTTGCTTCGTAAAAGAAGTACTTATTAAATGTTATTTTGTGAAGGCTATTTTACAAAGAAAACATTAATATATTCTGCGTACAAACCATATGCTTTGTGTTTATAATGGAATCCCAAATATGTTCTCATCTTTAATCGATAGATTTATTGAAAACAATAAAAATGTCTGACGAAATAAAGGTCATGCGTTTACAATCATGTAGATGTGGGACATTCTCAAACAACATGGTAACAAATTAATCGATAAACTGTTACATTAAAATGTGTACGAAATCTGAATGTACTACAGTTAAGCAAGGCTGAACTAAAAGCTAACCTAACCTAACATCAATATTTAAAAATACATCACGTTCAGTCTGTACGATAGTTAACCACTACAGCTGATAACCTCCTGTGCAAATAGCTTTACACTTAATAAATCTTGTTAATGTGACTGACCCGTTCAATGTTTATATGAACCACACGAATGAATCACCCATACTTCATACACATTCTAATCTAAACAGTTACATAAGTTCCCGTGCAAAGGGATTTAAATAATAAGATCGATCGGTAAGCCACAGTACCTACACTATGCTTTTATAGCAGAAAACTTGACCCACACAAAAATATGCCCATAATAAAATGTCGGCTCTGTTCCATATACCTTCATCACAGCGCAATCTAAGAACTGTCAAGAGCCTGACGAAGCGGTTCTCGGAAAGGCAACATCGTTCATAACTAAGATTCGAGAAGGCAAACTTTTAAATTTGATTTCAAGTGTTGGCACTGCAAGTTGAATCTATGTCCTTGATTACTTAGCGACGGAGACATGTTGAGTGAGACCGTAGCTTCCACGAATAAAACTTTCATTCTCGGCATTTTGTTGCTGCACACCATTAAATATAATGAATTCGTGGAGCCATTCCTCCTACTTAGCAAATCTTATTGCGGAAATACTAATGCGTTCCTATTTGTCTGTCTGGGTTTCACACACATCTAGTCCGGTCTTACTTGATAAATGTAGTGCAATCAGTTTTTATTTTATTTTGATGTAAAACTAGGAATTCCAAGTTTAATTTACATCCTACTGTAATCGGTCATGGTGACCATAACTTTATCTAATGTGGATATTTATGTCGGCAGTGCGAGATGGTGACACTGTGAAGCATTACCGCATCAGACAGCTTGACGAAGGTGGATTCTTCATCGCCCGCCGCACCACCTTCCGTACACTGCAGGAGCTCGTCGAACATTACAGCAAGGATGCCGACGGCCTCTGCGTCTCCCTCAGCAAACCCTGCGTACAGGTCAGTGACCCCCAAGGCTGCCATGCCACCATTGTGCATTCCTCACACATACATGGCCATCATTCAAATACCACCGATCAAAACATTCACAAAGTGACTCATCACAACAACAATGTAAACGCATAATAGCTAAACTTGAACCCGGCCTTCCACTATCATCTATGATTGATACTAAAATTATGATTGAACGTAGCATTAACAGTTAGATGCCACAAACCAAAAATCAAAAAGCTGTTACGTCGAATCAAGGCCACGAGATCGAAAAATTATGTTATATTATTACGATGGCGCATAAATTGCAAAATTCAATATCGGGACGACGATAAAATTTATGGTTTTCGACGGTGAACCTTTGTGTGCCTTGGGAGAAATATTACGAGGCATTGAACCAGCCTGAGGATACTTTAAATTCACCGAAGGATTCCTTTTCTGGACAAAGAGCCGTATCGCTCTCACTCGAGATATTCGGCGCTATTAATATTTAAATTTACTGTATTTGTCGCATTCGAAATAAGGAAACTACTTTCAATAATCTTGTTCTTATTGATCAGTTCATTTAGAGATTGTCCTGATTACCTATGTTACCTACGAATGTAATAGAGATTTACGTCAGTAGCATAAATATATTATACGTGCAATTTCCATTGACATAAATGCATAGACGTTATCTTTATGAATTCCATTTTGATGACTTCTGTGACGTATTTGCTGTAATTGTTTATTACTTGAGTTAGTTACGTTTGGTTCATTTAATTTGTGAGACGCATGTAGCCTTCAGATAACCGTTCCAGTTTCAGATCCTTTCAAGGTAGAAGGCCTCGCTTTCGTCACGGGCCTTGCGCATCATTCTCGCGCATCGAGGTGTTTGACATGGAACCAACACCTTTGTCTTTTTTCGTATAATATCTCACCGTTTAACAAAGACGTTTTATGAATATTCAAAGTTTAAATACGCTTCTTATTATTTATATTGAGTTTTAAAAACACGATCATTGATAAACAGTCAAGTGATCTCGTCTGTAAAGACTATGGTACCTGTGAGAAGCCTATGTGAGGGATGGGGGTGCTAAACCTATCCCCTAACTTATTGTGAGAAGGTAGTGGTGGATCAGGTAGCAGTGGATGTGGCTATAACCGCCACACCTATTATATCTTGTATCTTTTGTATCATAAACTGTCTTAAGTACTTTTATTTCTTTAATAATAACAATTATATTGGATTCTTTACATGTTTCTACCTGTTGCAACAAAAAATTTTAAAATTTGCATTATCATTAGGGATGGGCCGAAGTTCGTTTCACATTCGGTTAAACCGAACTTCGGCAGCTTGAACCGAAGTTCGGCATTCGGCCGAAATTCGGTTCAAACTGCCGAAGTTCGGTACTAGAAAATATAGTAATCAAAAGCACGTGAGTGCCGTGGAACACGAAGCAAAGATACTTTTCTATACTGAAAACTTCAAATTCAAATCAAACATACTCCCGTACTAACAATGTAACAATCTATGGACTGTTCGCGGTTGCGCGCTTCGCACTGTGACGATTTCGTGACGTGGCGGTCGTGACGGTAAAATGGAACGACATTTTTCTTCCAGCTCCAGCCTGTTTTTCTTCGATACCGTCCGTAAAGGAACTTCGTTCCAATACAACAACTGCTTGACTAAAATAATAAAACTAAACCAGTGACGCTCTACCAACTGAGCAAATGTGCAATCGACGTGATGGTTGAAACTTTGTAGGAGTACATTAAGTGCATTAAGTATAAGTACTCCTACAAAGTTTCAACCATTATATAAACAGCTTTTCATTGTGTGTGACAACTCAATGATCCCTAAGTGTGTGAAAAAACAGAACACTGTAAAACTAGTGATTCTGTGAGAGCAGAAGGCCTCCCATCCAAAAAGAAAGTCCGAATTTAATTTTTATTTCAGGTGCTTGAATTTTTCAAAAGTTAAGGTAGACTTTTTTGACGTTTAAGTACGTTTTAGTTTTCTCAATAGACTACGCGCGTTCCCTTGGTCCTAATAGGTGGAATCTGGTGTCCACTGGTTCGCCTCTTGAAAGCGGAGAGGACTGTGTAGTACCCCGTTTCCCTCCCATTTCACCCCAGTCAAACATCACGATCGACAAAAGTAAATATAAATCTTACTTTACTACTTACGGAACTTATGTTCAAAGAAGGACGACAAGATCGGACCTTAAATTTTGCATAGATAAAAACATACCAATTCAGTACCTACATTTTAGGGAAGGTAAATAAATAGTCATTATTATTTTTCGGCTTGATAATAATAAATTACGAATTAAATACGGCAAGTGGCTTCGTAAGCAAGAAATCAGGCTGTAGATCAACTCTGGAATCGATAATTTTTTGAGCCAAGTCACAGTTTGTATGGAGATGACCGACGTTCTTTACATCAAAATTGGTTAAAAAATGCGACTTGAATGACAGACAAAAGATTTTTTTGGCCAATCTCGAAACTGAGACGCTTCGCTCACTCGATCAACTAAAGTCACACACACAGTTAACACTATAAAACGATAAATCGGACGGTTTTACAGTGTTAAACGTGTGTGTTATCGATTTATGCCAATTAAAATAGTGAAATGCGTCGTAGGTACGTACACGTACCTTCAGAACAGTCGTAGAATTGAATAAAAGTAGTTGTAACGACAACCCAATCATCCATATTTGTCACACAGCGAAAAGCAGTACAAGCACCACACTCTATCTACTCTAGAAAAATTCAACGATCGCGTAAACAAGATTTGACGTATTTCTTTCGAGAAAATACAATGAAACTAGGTACCTACCGAACTTCGGCCGAAGTTCGGCCGAACTTTTCATTTTAACCGAATGTTCGGCCGAAGTTCGTATTCGGTTAAAACCACATTCGGCCCATCACTAATTATCATGTTTTTATTTTATTAAGCTTTTGAAAATAATTTTATTAAGTACTCATTTCAATGATGTTACTGAATACTAATTCAAATACTTACCTAACCTACTTAAAATAGAATATTTTTAGAATTCTTTACAGTAAGAGTCGTTCTTGTTTAATTTCCTTCAATGGTCGTTTTTTATTTGATCTTGTAAATATTGCTTATTTGCATAATTTCTGATTATGTACTCTTTGGAGAAACTGGTACTTACTGAATCAAATATTATATATTAAATCTATATACAAACGTATAATTCAAAATCCATAATCAATGTTAGGTTATGTTCTAGTAATATTTTTACTCGATATCGATGTGAAATGAATTCATAAACTGACTATTGTTCGTTTGATTGTCCTTGCAATTCATTATACTCTAATGAGATAGTTGTTCAAGTCTACGTCAGACTTTGTAATCATACATTACCATAAAATGCTTTATTCATCTTTTTTTTCTCATTTATATTTCTGAGGTTTCTGACTCACTGACTGATACCAGTATTGCAAAAACATAATAACAATTTTACATAAGTATTCTTTATGCATTTCGATACTACTGTAGAGCATATTATACAATAATCCTGTTTTGGATCTATGCACTTGCAATTTATTGAATGTATCGTGGCAGGCGATATAGACACGAATTGGTGGCCTATTACGAAGTTCAAGGTTGAATCATGAACTTTAAACCTTCGCGAGAATGAAAACCAACCAGGCGCAAATAACATTCAAGTTATATTTATCATTCATTGCATTGGCATTGTTAATTAGCTAGTCTATTCATGTGTAGTTCACATGACATTTCATAAATGAGTCGTTTTTAATATACCTATTTGATTAGCAGTTTACTGTCTGCGATATTGAATTCAATAAAAAGCGAGCTAGTATTACGTGTTTTGCGTCGTCCGCAAACGTTTAACAGCAAAAAAGTTAGTTTATTTAACCTACGTCTGGGGACTGACGTAACAATTTGCAGTTTATGATTTAGCATATGACTTGCCCCTTCACTCTCCACCGCTTTATCGGAATATTGTGGGATTTCATTGTTTCTTTACGTTTATTTACACTCACTATTTCCCAACGAGAATGCGGTTACAGAGGCGGCCACGATTGCATCGCTCTGTTGGCTCATGAAACCTTTGCCATCTCTAAAACCAAAGCCGTAAGGTCTACCAAGTTTTTGAAGTTATATTGCTGGATATAAACAACGCTGACATTTACTACACGTATTACATTCGATTTCTTCTGACATTGTTTGTTGACCGTTTACTGCGTTTTAACTATCAGGAACCAAAATTATTTGCTTATCTTATAATAGTAGCAATATGCTGATTTGGCCATGACTAGTAGTTAGTCATACACAATACACAACAGGCTTGTTTATTTTGTTTTCTCCCAAGTAAGGTTATTGCAAGATCTCGAGTAGGGTCCTTCAATAAATAAGTAGGGCAGCGTAAGAAGCCTTTTCACTTCATTCAAAGTAAAGACTACCCAGACATTCAATTCAGTAGCATCGGTTGTGTAACAACTTACACTTTCCGGTAAACCTAGCCTATTACATCAATTATCTCAAACAAAACATGATGCATAATGTATAAAAATGTTCATACAATGTGTATTACATGAATAAATAAAACAAGGTATTCCAAAATTAGTTTCACCTTGGTTTACTCAACGGTCTTTATTTCAATTTGTTTTGCAAATATTTGCAGGATTGATGTTTCCGTGAAGGCATACAAGGAAATTGCATCAAAAACTTGATATTCTTTTCAACAGTTACGAGATTTTTAACTATAAAAAATTTTGGTGATAAGTAAGTTCGTATGAGTCAGTGGCCAATTCTAATAAAAAAAATTTTAGTTATCAATAAAATTCTAAAATATTATATAACATTTATTACGTCGTGTTAACATTGGTATTGACTATGGGAAACCCCTCCTGATAGTTTTAGCTTACTTCCTTATAATGTGCCACATTCCAATCTAATGTTACACACAGATTGTGATTGATTATATTTATCTAGAGTCCAGAGTTGCACACCGTGACGGGCACAACAGACGAGGCGTCGTGGTTCGTGCCCACCAATGTTAGGTTTCATGTTACACCGTGGCGTGAATAAAAATTATTATTAATGTGTGAGAGACACGGGTGAAGAATTCCGCGTCATTTTGCAAAATCGATCACAATGCAATCTGGTTTAAAAATCTGTCATTATTTTCGCATTTAAGTAATTTAGACTTTCAGGACTCTCTCGATATTTAAAAGAGTGTCTACGTAAATTAAATGAAAGTAAACATTGAAAAACAAAAGAGAAAATAAATTCCTTAATTTTTAGAGATATATTTTGTAACAGGATTTTATCGCGTATTACCTTTATTATTTCCCGACGTTTCGGCTGTATTGCAACAACCGTGGTCGCGGGCGAACTGGAGGTAGGTCAGCGGAGCCGACGAAAAGTGGCGGTAGTTATATAGAACTACCCTCCACTAATCTTCAGAAATAAGATCGGCCGCACGTCCACCACGGCACACTACACTAACAGTATCTTCACACCGAAAAGTCACATTACGACGCGCCTTGCACCTACTAATCACGGGATTCCACGCAGTAGGTTGGTTGGCACGGTTGTTGCAATACAGCCGAAACGTCGGGAAATAATAAAGGTAATACGCGATAAAATCCTGTTACAAAATATATCTCTAAAGATGAATTGTGATCGCGAAAGTTTAAGAAAGACTAAATTCCTTAATTTTTGTTATCGGACGAAGGGCACGTTTAATGGTCGCTCCTCTGATTATAAAGTCATTAAAACTATCAAGGCCTTCAGGTACTTATCCTAAAACTCATACAAACTAATTTTTATAAACTTTTGATGCTTTTCCGGTTTTTTTAGTTTTCTTAACTTAAATCGTCTTAGTTCTAGGGAACTAATTCTGGTACTAATCTGGGTAGGAATTCCTCGCCAACATATTTGTATCAATACTCTAAGGATCCCTAAATTCTAGAGATCTGATATGCTGCAAACTCGCCACATCCCTGCATGCTGTCCGTCAGCCTGCCAGAACGATCACTGTAATCCATGTAACACATACCTCTATCGTACTAACTTATTTATTACAATACATGCTATGAACATTGTAGGTATATAGAATATTGTAAAGTATCGATTACATAAGAATCGTAATTTACTAGAATGCGCCATAAATATTCTCGATATCGCCATTTATGGCTAATTTATCAAATTACAATACTCAATTATGTACCGTGTTATAATAAAATAAATAACCTCCCGTTTGAATGTTATGTCACTGTTTTATATTCTAGCGACAGTGTGCAATTGAAACTTCTTATTATATTGTATCGCAAGTTTTGCATTTCTAGTATAAATGCAGTTGAAATTTTCTATTAACATGAAGTAAGCGTAACTGTATACGTGTTAAGTAGGCCAATCTAAAAATAAATCTGTTTTCATTTACACATATTATGCGTCACATATTGCGTCGAATTGCATATTACAACCGGAAAATTGCACCGTAACCGTATTTCTTATTGCAGATTGAGAAGCCGGTGACGGAGGGCCTCTCGCACCGAACCCGTGACCAATGGGAGATCGACCGCACTTCGCTGAAGTTCGTCAGAAAGCTCGGCCACGGCCAGTTCGGGGAGGTATGGGAGGGGCTTTGGAACAACACCACGCCGGTCGCGGTGAAAACTCTCAAGTCTGGCACAATGGACCCCAAGGACTTCTTGGCAGAAGCGCAGATCATGAAGAAACTGAGGCACAGCAAACTGATTCAACTGTACGCCGTATGCACCCTGGAGGAGCCTATTTATATTATAACAGAACTGATGAAACACGGATCTTTGCTGGATTACTTACAAGGTATGTCAATTAATTATCTTGTCTTTCTTGGTCTCTTAGGTCAGTTGCCCGCAACGGGGCCGCGTGGCCATCATGTTTCAATGCAAGACGTTGTATATTTTGCATGTCACTTTGAGAATAAAGGATTTGAACGCAAGGTAACGATTTATAGTAGTCATGATCATAAAGTTGGTTATATCATTTAAACGTGCAAAATTATTTAAATCTCACACAAAACCATACAATATTATTGAGTTTTGTTTGTCCGTTAGATGAAAATATAAATACTTAAATAGCCTTTGCTTGTCGTAAGACATACAGTTTTCAATCAAACCAAATTCAATACTGTATGTACCATTGTGTAATCTAATCAAGAATCAATTAGTATTACGTTGTCGCAAACAATTTGTAGAGTTATCTAGATAAACATAAATATGTGACATAATAATAGATGTAATTGTTTATTATTATGAAATACTGTCAAGGTGACCGCGGTTGCAATCGAACATCACTGTTGTATTAATGTAGTACTGTAATCAGAAGATACTCTCAGTTCATTAAATAAGGGTCGATTCACATCTGACGGAAAATACTTTGAGCGTATTCAGCGGTCTTCGTTAATCATCATCGCATTCATCGCGCATCATCTGTTAAGTGTGAAAGTTTGATTGTTTTCTCATACAATTGTCTGTTCTGGCGTTACGCGACGCATCTTCCGTCAGATGTGAACCGACCCTTAAAAAAAGTTAGAAACGTTTTTTTAAGGGTCGGTTTATGTTCAAAAAAATTTGACTTTAAATGTTGTATGCTTATGTCCAAGTACTTAGATACAATTTGTGTATGCGATGTCATTGTCAGACAGTGTTTAGTTTTGAAGACTAATGACTAAAAACCATCATCATAAACCTTCTTAGCAAGATGTATGGACGTCTGAAAACCTCAAAAGCTGCCATCAATGTTATTTTACTGTCTGTGACATACTTTTGTGATTTTAGTTGTGGCCAACTCAAACAGGCTAACTACTTTACTCAAAAAACTTGATGTTGTTAAACTTGTTGCTATGTTATAGCTGCTGAAGACCAATAACGGGACTTCTTCTAGACACAACTAAAACAGTACATTCAGACCACTGTATTGATTTACACAGAGTCATATCCAGTTTAGAACTGTGTACTGTGTACGTCGGGTTGCGCGAAGTATAGTATTTTAATAGAACTAAATTTTTCACAATAGAAAATCGTTGAACTCAAGTAAACTTGTAGTTCATTCAGACATTGAGATTTAGAAGATCGGTTTTGAAGAAGTGCTGAATTAAGTAATCAGTATTTTATATACTTTTTACGATAGGTCAGGATCAGAGTGGTGAAGCTCCCTTATGAGTTTTTGAGAGCGTGTACTCCTACACCCTGTGTAATATGATTTTAGTTTGCTATGTCCAACTTTAAGTAGCGTATAAGTAATGAAATAAATAAACCTTACTATCTTCAACAGGCAAAGGCCGCGGGCTAAAACTGCAACAGTTGATCGACATGGCTGCTCAAATCGCCGCCGGTATGGCGTACCTCGAGTCACAGAACTACATCCATCGCGACTTGGCTGCTAGAAACGTGCTCGTCGCCGAAGCTAATATCGTGAAGATCGCCGACTTCGGCCTCGCTAGACTCATCAAGGTAAGACTAACCTTTATTAGACATCATCATCATCATCATTCCCTTGTCCTTATCCCACGCTAAATAGGATCGGCACAGCATGTATTCTTGTTAGACATTAACCAAAAAATATAAACCGTGTTTAGCGCAGCACTGACTAAAAAAATATCTCTAGAAAAACGATCTCTAAATACTCGTACATAAAACGCTTTTTTGTGGTAATAGTTTTGTTTTGACATATGTCAAAATGGTGTTCAACGGATGCTTAACTTTTTTGTAGTAAGACCGAAACTGTTTCATACTTGTATAATACCCCATGACTTTCACTGCACGGTCATGATAAAGTCTTGAAGATTACATACAGTCTTTGAAATCGGTTTAGTCCAGCGATTTGAAAAGCGAGCAGCGATTGAAGAAGGTAGAAGTTTATTTCACCTTCACTAAGTAAACTGTCAATTAGTGTGAAGTGTCATGTTTACATTTATGTAGGTGAACTAATCAGCAGACATTTGAAGTTGTTATTGTATTGTTTACGTAAAACTTAATCGGAATTAGTGTAATGAGCACTAAGAAGATCTATGTAAGAAGATGTATGTATAGAACGTATCTGGTGATACTTGTCTGTAACAATTTTTTGTAGAAATAACGTCTACATTTGAAACAATACAGTTTCAACAATACAGAAACATTTCAAAACAGTTAATGCGTTATTGCTTTTGACCTAGTGGAAAACTCTACATTTTATTATGAGAGCATTGCTATACTATCCAATACATAGCTATAGCTGTGGATCTAGTCCTGAAAATCACAGACTAGACTTACAGATGTATAAAACTAAGATGTGTTAGTCATTATGCAAATGTTGCATCTTCGAAGAACATACGAGTCTTGGCTTCTAGGAACGTGCCTGTCATCGAGGCTATTATAGTGAAAATTGCCGAATTCGGCCTCGCTAGGCTTATCAAGGTAAGAATAACATTAAAATAGGGTCGCTATGTGGGCTGACAGATCTACTAGGAGTAGAGGAGATAAATAACACATAGTCCCGGCTTCACACTAAGATTACCTATATCGTGGTAACATGGTTAACATATTTAAGGTGTTGATCATACGTTCAACGGACCTAGGCATTCGTGAAGTTAGCCGTTTGTCTGCGCAGTGGCGCTTTTTCCTACAAAATTGTGTACTGCGCATCGCGTAAGTACCGACATCATCAACGTACTGATATATTTTTACACGAGTTGGTACTCGATAATTTATAGCTGTAGCGTCTAGGATGTAAATAAATAAACAAGATGTGTCATTTTCTAAAAATAGACCACAAATAATTGAAGTAGGTTGTGGCTTTCTTTTGAGTCATCTCGCTAATCAGCCTGTTTCTAACAATGAACGTGACGAATAACTCTGTATGGTTTATTCTTGACGTAATAGTAACGTCTGAATTTTATATAATTTAATAAGCGTATCGTTATAAATAGCTTCAAATATCTATATTTTAAGGTAATAGGTAAGTAAGACAGAAAAAACAGGTCGAAAAATATAAATCCTTTTTTTCCAGATATTCGTCTGGACATGAAATTAGTCTTGACTTCGTTCGATAATAAACTAATATTCTAAGTGACTCATTCCTTGCAACATTAACTAGCAAATTTAATTTTATCTCGGTGGTTTTAAAATTATGGCATGGGTTTTCAAACGTGACTGTTGTCGTTGCTCTGAGAACCATTTGGAATTAACCGATGCACAGACACACGTGAATTATGTTAAACGATTTGCATGCCACGTGAACTCGGAACAATTATAAATTATACTTTCCCATAAATTTAATAATAAGCATGCAAATGCAATCCGACAGAGCGATTCCTTTGCAAATGAGTTTGCAAATGGTACGTTTAAATCGGTATGTAACGGGATTTTTACATTTTTGGATTATACGCTCTTGCTGTATGTTGATTGATTTGGGTCATATCTTTTGTCAATGAACCAGTAAGGCGAAAGGTATTTGGGTTTGCGACCTTTATTATTGAGCTTCTGAATTTATTTTTCTTTGTTGGAAAACCAGTGTCGCCGAACATAAATAACGGTTTGAAGCTAAAATCTTACTACCAAACTTAAAATATAATGCGTGCCTAAACTTTCGATCAAACTGTGTTTTCGATACTTATGCTTTAAAGGAAAATATAAAGGAAAACATCTTAGTTTATATTATTTTAATATGTGTAAGCTGAATGAGTTTTATTCTCCTAACAGGAAGATGAATATGAGGCTCGAGTGGGTGCGAGATTCCCTATCAAGTGGACAGCGCCCGAAGCCGCCAACTACAGCAAGTTCTCGATCAAATCCGACGTGTGGTCCTTCGGTATCCTGCTCACCGAGCTCGTCACTTATGGACGGATACCTTATCCAGGTATGAATAACCTTCGGTCCCTCGGGAATACTCAAGTTTTCCGGGATAAAAAGTAGCCGATGCGTTAATCCAGGGTTAAATTAGCTAAAGACGTAAGTAGCTCTTTAGCAAACATCCAATACCTTTCCACTATTTTAGCGTGAAAATTAAATTCAATGATAATTTTTTTGGCATATAAAAGTAAAGTAAATACTCCGATATCAGCCAAAGGTTTGTAACCGAATATTTAACGTGCTCTCTGAAGCACGGACTCATAATTGTAAATACCACTTGCCAGATTTATGTCATTATGCCATCAGTGACCTAGCCGCCATCTTAGCTAGGTTAGTCTAGAAATTTCTTTGACAGGGAAAGTAGGACATGAGATAAACAATGTCGTCCGTCCAATCGTAGAGTCAAAATTTAAGCTGAATGCGCAACAAGCAGTAAATTATTTTCAACCAGAAATCCTTATTGAATGAGGTAAAGTCAGAAATGTTAAATTACTTCTATTCCAAATATGACTAGGCATGAATATTGTACTCTGCATATGAGATTTTCTTAGGATTTTCCAACCATCGTGATGCAATTGATATTATTGGACGAATGAGCGCTCAGTATCGCTCACGCACACAGAAACAAATCTACACATACAATCAATACCAACCCGCGTTGGTATAGAACAACTATGTTCGAGTGAATCTAGTGTTATACAGGAAAAATAATATCATCAGCCTACGTGTACTAGACGCGGCAATGATAAAATTAAGCTTGATCCACCAATTCAAGCCAATTTGGTAGATTGCCTTGCCCCGCACCCACTCACAATGAGACTGAATTTCAGTAGCAACAAAAATAGGAAGGACAATGAATAGTAACGCATTTTATTGCCTACGCGGAAGTATCTGCTTTTAATTGTTTTTATTTCATATTTTATATTCTGCCGAGTGGTGGTATAGTACCTTGACTTTCAATCTGAAGGTCATGGGTTTGAACTCCGGCTGTGCATCAATGGATTTTTCATTTAGGAAAATTCATTATGAGCTCTTAACGGTGAAAGAGGTCATCGTCAGTATTTTCTTTCAACCGAAATCGAAAAATCCATTGATGCGAAGCCGGGATTCGAACCTAGAACTTTCTGATTAAAGGAAGCACAACCCGCTTGGCAACACTTGGCTTATTATAATTAGTTGCTCATTTCGGGCTAGCGTTTTAAAACAAATTGAAAAACAGACAAAACATTTACATATTTTGTAGGAAGTAGTAAAGTAATATCGTAATTTCGCCGGGACATTGCACCATGTAAAAGTACACGGTATCCTTGTTACTTTCCGGAGTTTTCATCTTTTCTAATAAATTCGAGCAACAACGCTCTTCCCACGACCTTGCGATTGTGACGTCATATAGAAACGGAGAGTACGTGTGACTGTTATCTTTCACGGTCGTCTGTTTTTTGCTTCACTTTCTATGAGAATAGTAAAAACTGTAAATCTTGTGGATTTTGTAATTCTTGAGATTTAAGATTAGCTAATGTAGCGTCAATAGCTTACCGCGTATCGGCAAGGTCGTGATTACAAAAACGGCTAAATTTTTAGGTTGCATTCTTAAAAATCTTTAAAAATACCGTGTTAGGTAGAGTAAATTCAGCCTTAAATCTATTTATTAGTTTATTTAAGAGCGTTGACGCCGCTAATAGACATACAGATAAGATACGTCAAAAACAAACAGCCTTGCATATAAACGTGTAAAGTTATTTCTGAGTATTTCTATCTATCTATCTATTCAGCCCGGTTGCACCCACTGCTGAGTTTAAGCCTCCTCTCTACAACACCACTCTTCTCGGTATTCGTTCTGAGTATTTATACCTTAAGGCCGAAAAGATACTTAAAACCCTCCTTCTATGATCATCATTTCCTTTCCCTTAGACTTATTCCACTAAAGCGGGACCAAATGTTCTCTTTCTCCACTCTCCCCTACCGCTCGTCATCTCCATCTCTTTCTACAATGTCAATATAAATTATGCAAGTTAATCCGTCTTATTACAAGAAATGAACCGAGTTTAGACTAAGACTAACTAAAACTGTCCCTAGAAAAACGATCTATAAATACTCGTACATAGAACGCTTTTTTGTGATAACAGTTTTGTTTTGACATGTGTCAATGGGGTTCAACCACGGGCTCAACTAAGGTTTAACGTTTATGTAATAAGCAGCAATGTATTTTATCTTGAACAGGAATGACGAACGCGGAGGTTTTGCATCAAGTTGAACATGGATACCGCATGCCGTGCCCACAGAACTGCCCCGCGCCGCTCTACGAGATTATGCTGGAGTGTTGGCACAAGGTAATTTTAATAAAAGAAGATTCTTATGTCTATAGAAGATATTTGGATAAAACTATTCTTAGGGAGGGGCATCTTTTAACGCAATAGAATAGAAAAACACTTTATTGTTGGTACACAAAAGAAACACAACAATGGGCGGCCTTATCGCTGATAGAAACCAATCAAACTTTTTGTCAGTGCGTTTGCCCAGGATAATCTCAGAAACGGCTGCCAATTTGGATTTGGTTTCCACTGTTGTATTGTGGTAAACCTGAATGAACATATTAAGCTGTTTAGACATCTTTCCAGCGTTCCTATTCAATAAATACTTTATGATTTTGACCGTTATTCTTTTGTTCAGGACCCGCTGAAGCGGCCGACGTTTGAGACTCTACAGTGGAAGCTAGAAGATTTCTTCACGATGGACAACTCTGAGTACAAAGAGGCGTCCGCCTACTGAGCCCGGCCCTCCCTGCCGCCCCACCGCCACGCGCACTCGCATCGCGCAGACAACTTTGTAAGCATATTATTCATTCATTCACAATAGACAACTCTAGAGTACAAGCAAGTCGGTCTTTTAGGCGGTCTAAAACTGTCACCAGAGTTGACCACTTACTCAAATACATGTTTATTCAAAACATTTGATGTACTGATAAAGGTCAACCTAACGAAAGCATATCAAAAACTCAAATGAAATCATACAAAGAGAACAATGAAAAAATTATTGGAACAGGAACTAGAATAGAAGGAAACAACTCGATTCATGCTTAAATCTCATTTCCTTTTTATTGGCAAACAGTGTGCCGCATTGTAATGCAACAATGAAATCGCTTGTTTTGTCTATACATCTGCACATTCGTGTCACACAGACAAAGGATTCAAAAGCTGCGCACACACAGTTGACAAATTTATCATATTTGAATAAGTATTGTGGAAGCACCATTAAAATAGAAATAAAGAAAAATTACAGACATTTTCTATTTGCATATTGTTTAAAGTCAAAGGAAAGCAATATTGATAAATTGTCTAATAGTTAGAATCTATGCACAAAGAGAACTACATTGCTTTTTAAAAACTTAATATTTTATGTTATGCGAAGGGATGACGAGTGATGGCCATGAATGTATATGGATGGATACACTGGTTTAGGTAGGCCAAAGAGAAGATGGATCGATTGTGTGAGTGAGATGACGACTGACAGAAGAGAAATAGAGAAGAAAACAAACATATTGTGCTGACTCCTGTGTGCTCCCTACTTAGGGATAAGGGCAAGAAGATGATGCTAAAACATGTTAAAACGAAATATTGTCCGAAGCTTGCTTCATATTATAACAACACTCCATTTGTTCACAGACACCAGGGCTATACCACATGCCGCCTGAACTGTTGATGCATAACAGCGCCTCGATGCAATACCTGCAGATGCATCCGATGTCGCACTCCACGACCATCGGCCAGATGCAGGCAGCACACCAGGCTAGCATTATTCACCAGGCCAGTATCCACCAGGCTAGTGTACACCAGGGTATTCACCAGGCTAGTGTACACCAGGGTATACACCAGGGCCACCAGAGTCTGGCAAGGCCGTGTCAGCATCACGCGCCCAGAAACTACAGAACGCCGTAAAGTCTCATGACACGCCACTTGCATATAACGCGTGGCACACGCAGGGATCTCACTTCTATGTATGAATGATGCGATGCTTGTAGAGTCTTTTTTTAACCTATTTTGTCCCACTGCTGGGCAAATTATAATGATCACATTATGTATTGAAAAAGCTGAATAGTTCCCATAAAATTACAACCATCGCGTCGACTGCCACTTGGCTTTATAACGCGTCACCACGGATCGGTGAAGGTCGCGAGTTCAAGCGCATGAGTGTAATTTTTGGATAAATCATTGTCTAGCTTTTAGAGGCTATATGTTTTGGTTAAAAACTTTAGAATATCGCTAGTTTGTCATTTGGTGTAGCTGTAGTCTAAACGGTGATAGCGTGTTCTCAAGATAGGCTCAAGGCTTTTGTCTTGGTTAGACTCTCAATAATAGTTTGTCAATATAAATGTATAATGCATCGCATATTTCATACAACCGTTTTCTAACTATGCTATGTCTGCTGCAGTTTGTATTTTTTGCAACATTACATATTTGTATCGCTGCGACAGGCATAGATCTGTCTATTGGATATTAGAACGTGTAGTGCCCAAAATGGCCCTCGCCTCATTCCTGCAAAACCCATTCTTTATCTTCATAGTAACGGCTGAAGTAGCCTAGTAATAAGTACCTTGGGTACTAAGGTTATCGTTAAGACAATTGTATCTCATGACATTGACGGATCATTTTATAACATCCCAATTTTGACGGCAATTAGGAAACCTACGTATTATGCTCCTACAAGGACAAATTATTCAAGTAATTTGCATTGCGACTCATAAATTGATGTCAAAATGTCAAGTTGCCCGGATAATAGAGCAATTATAATCGCCTGTGTAGAAACAACTGCGTTCACAATGATCGGTTTTAGTTGTCCAATTTGTTGCTAATCGAAATTATTTTTTGATTGAGTTTAAACTATCCTGTCTTACGATTAAACTTTTGATTAATTAAAATCGACTCGTGTGAACGCTGTTCCCTTTAAAGCCCCAATTGTTACATTCCCATTTAAAAAGAGTCGCACCTACAAAGGTGTTTGTAGAACTTCTGAACTCGCCATTTCACATCAGGATGTAGTTCAAGCATTTCCCATTTTTGACAGCGACATTGAAGTTACGATTCCTCTTCGATCGGTAATAAGTTTAGTTAGAATTTCTACAATTTTTCTAAATATATTTAGCGTACAATAGGTTAACTGTTACAGTTTTTCAATATTCATAAGCCCCTAAGTATGACCGTTGGTGATCGTATAGTCGAGAGAAGAGTTTGCGTGTGAGATAGCGCCTTTAGTTTATATTTGGCAGGACACATATACTAATGAATCAGCTTTTTTTGACGCCCGTCGATCGCATCCGATCGATAATTTTGCAACAAGCTTTGCTGAATCCAAATTGGTTTTACAACACATTATTATAGAGACGAGATAATTGGTTATGTTTGAGGTTGAGGCTATTTGTGATGTGTGAACCCCACGTATCGGAATGTGAGTGGCGCTATGGTGTAGTGTGTCGGCGTGTGATTGATGCAGTGCGAAGTGGACAGGAGGAAATTTAGGCTCGGCAGGGATCCAAAATATACATGCGACGAGCATGTCTTGTAAGGATTTAAGTTTAAAGAGACGCAGTAATCGATTAGGTATTTTCACCTTCGTATACAATGTTAATGTAGTTAACGATATTGGTGATAGATGCCAAATAATCCTAATAAAGAACTGAATTTATATACATTATTAATTGTTCTGAGGGTATGTAGACGTTAGAATTTATTTAATCGTCGTAGATATTCGAAAAGCGAATGGAAATGAGTCATAATTAATATCTCCTTACAATATTGGTTAGGTAACGCATAATTTGGTATTTTCTTTACTAACTTACTCTCGTGCTCAATTTAAGTACTTTCATGCAACTGAATCGCAAAACTGATATAATTTTAGTGCCAATACTTTTAGTTTTAAGTGAAAGTTTGAAGCAGAATAATTAATGAACTTGTATCTATAGACAATTGTGTATTCAACTCTTTACTGTTAAGAATATAGTTGGCCTAAGTTTCTAAGTAATATTGTGTACCCATACGTTATACATAGAATTATATTTTAAAGTTACAGTAAGAATATTCTTATCACAGGATTAATGTGCAATATCTATTAATCAAAATATATACTACAAATCAGGTGCTTCTTAAACAAATAGAAAGTTTTCCCCATCCTCAGAACATTTAAAGAAATGAGTAGTTGTTGATGTACGTTTAAATTGATGATTGATAGTAAACAATTTGTGCAGTTTGTGTGGTTTTTGTAAATGAATCCTTCCCAATTTTTTACTTGTAAATAGTACAGAATGTAGGTTGGTTACGTTGGCTCTTGAGTGATATTATACTGTTGAATATTGATGATGTTCTATCAGTATGCAGGAAGGTTCATTGACTCGATCATTCCAATTAAATCGATTACAAAACGTAGACATTTAAAATTAATGTTCAAATTCACAATAAATATACAATGTATCGCACAAAGTAAAATTAAACTTTTGAATTATTGTCTACAACGGTGCCTCGTGCATTTAGTACGTCACAACATGGTACAATCAGATAACGAGTAATTGCTGTCCGTTATTCCGGCAGGAAGGGAAGGTATGCTGCATTTATCATCAACAGATGTTTCATATATCATGCCTCGCTCCGCCCATACGCCCGAAATAAGCAAATACTCGTTATGGAACTGTACTTTCTCAATGCACTGTGGATAGAGCACTCACGTTGTATAGAAACTAAACTTAAAAAGTAATATTTTTTGTATAAAAATTACATGTTCAGACTATGGGTGTGACAAGTATTACTAAATACAAAGTTGATTGATTTCATTCTCAGTAAGATATTCCAATGCCCTTATTTACTCTCCCGTATTTTACTCTAATTTATTTTGTATGTTATTCTTATTTAAGTGGTAGCTGTATAAAACGCTTTATTATATAAAGGCTTTTTGCTTATCGTAATCGCTAAGTTTGCAGTGTTTACCCGCTAAGGAATTATTATTGTTTATTCATTAATTATTTTTATTAGATAATTTAAGGTCATTTAAGGCGCCATCACAATTATGAGAAAAGATCGATATTGATGCCTAGGGTAAGCAAGGATGTGTGTTAGGATAGATAGTATGTAAACTAGGGTTTATTTAGTAATTGTTGCTGTGTTACACTACTAAATGGTTTGCATTAATGTACAAGTATACCAAGCGAATGTGTTTGAGGTACGAAGTGAATTACTAAAATTCAAGAGCGACTGATATTAGTTGTTATGATGCTGTTTGACAAGTACTAAGGTCATAATACCTCCGAGTATATTTTTAATCTATTTTTAATTTACTCTTCGGCTGGTATTTATACTCCTGTTGACTTAGCATGGGAATTATTAACCCAATAACAGTTATCTTTATAAAAACACTGCACCAAGTGGTTATTTTCCCACGAGTTTAAAAAATCTATTTGTTCTTTTGCTTTGCTATTTCCAATGGGTTGTTAATCCCATGTTAAGTAAGATGATCATACATATTCCACTTAGACTATCGATCTCTTCTATTTTAACTTTACTTGGCTCCCATACTTTTCGGAAATGTAGTTGATAACGACAGTAGATACCAGCCTATTATGGATAGTTATTATTATCATATTTCACTTATTTGTATAGATTTTTTAACACAACAATAAATATAAATGTGAAATATATTTTGTTTTATTTCTGCACGAGTTTGTTGAAGTATTCCTATCGCGCCTAAACATAGACCTTTTTCACCAACTATAACCTAATAGGCAAGTCAGAGATACACCCTTTCTTGGCTTCCAACTGGACGAAGGGCTCACATGGGAACAACACATACACAAGCTATGCGAGCGGGTAGGTCGTGCCTGTTTCGCGTTGTGGCGCCTATCAGCAACACTGGAAACTAACATGACAAGAAGCTGCTATGTTGCTTCAGTTCACTCGCTACTCCAACACGGCGTCGAGCTCTGGGGCAGAGCCGCTGGCTGGGAGCAAGTGTTCCGAATGCAGAAAAGGGCAGTACGTGCCATAGTGAGAGTAGCTTGGGACACACCAGCGCGCCCAATTTTTCGCTCCCTGAAGATAATGACAGTCCCATCTCTCGTCATTTTCCAGGCTGCCATTTACGCGCGTAATCACATGAGTGAGTACCCGAGACTTGGTGAATGCCATAGATACCCGACACGGAACGCTCTAAAGCTGAGAGAAGTGCCGCGGCACAAACTAAAAGAACTACTGGTTCAAAAATCTTATTATAGGATTGATGAATTTTTTTGATTGACCAATTTGTAATTAATTTAAATGTTAATTTAACCGGAAGTTTTATTATTATTTTATTCTAAATATCCTATTTTATTTTATTTCTTTGTTCTAGTGGTAAGTATATACTTATACTAACCTACCTCGATTTTAAAATTAAATGAGTCTCTTAATAGGTATACTATTTCCAGATAATGACAGTCCCATCTCTCGTCATTTTCCAGGCTGCCATTTACGCGCGTAATCACATGAGTGAGTACCCGAGACTTGGTGAATGTATGTTTTGTGAATGCTCTAAAGCTGAGAGAAGTGCCGCGGCACAAACTAAAAGAACTACTGGTTCAAAAATCTTATTATAGGATTGATGAATTTTTTTGATTGACCAATTTGTAATTAATTTAAATGTTAATTTAACCGGAAGTTTTATTATTATTTTATTCTAAATATCCATTTTTATTTTATTTCTTTGTTCTAGTGGTAAGTATATACTTATACTAACCTACCTCGATTTTAAAATTAAATGAGTCTCTTAATAGGTATACTATTACCATAATTATTAAGTGCATATTTAAAGAAATGTAATAATTTATAAGAAATTTAGTAATTGGACCTGTAACTTATCTGTTATTAATAAATAAACTAAACTAAACTAGGCAAGTTCGTCAATGGAAGGGCAATGAGGATATTTTTAAGTATAGGTGCAGCAAACCTTTTTCATCATGTCTGTAGGTCAAATAGCTATAACATAGGTCAAACTGTAGTCTTGTAAAAATACACAAGAATTCATTCAATGACTTATATTTTTCAACTTTTGACAAACATTTTGAATTCTCATCACTTGTTCCGGAGTATAAAAGTTTTGACTTACAAGCAACGATACATTTTCTTCTAATTTCCTTATTATACTATCAACTTCATGAGTGTTAGGCTTTCCCTTTTTACTGCAAGGTTCTTCAATTTCGGTCAGCATTTCTGAACCGCCAGAGTCGAAATAAAAATCTTCTAGATTTGCCTCTTTCAATTCCTGAACGCTCACTACATCAACTTTGCTTTCAAAGCATCTATGCATGTACTTGCAATTACTTTTAAAATCCTTTGTATAGTTTCTTCCGTTCAAACTTTGCCAAGTCTCTTGTAAGGAGTTTTCTTTAGCAATATTGGTTATCAAAGTATCAAGATAGGTGTTTTTGAAATTTTTTAAAGTTCTGTGTAGGTTCAATCGTACGATATCATCAGGGTATTGGAGTATACTAGTGAGTGCAGTATTGAGGTGAGAATCTATAAGATTTTTATGTTCATTGACTTGACAGGTAGCTAGTTTGCAGAGTATGTTGGTTAGTATGAGTTTCATTTCTGAGTCGCCGATTCTTGTTAGACCAGATATAACATGAAGTACCTGCGGGAATAAAAAAAACCTGTGTAAGTACGATAGATCGTATGAGTTAGTAGCCAGCTTTAAAGATAAACAAACAAAAATAATAAAATCAGGAGCCGTATTCGCGTTCCTTTTTTAGTTTGTTTGATGAATATTCGGATGCTTTCCACCACTATTTCTGACTTCAAGGGCCAATTTTTCAAACGTTAAAACACGGTCCTAGCCTAGGACCAAATATTCCAAACCGAAAAATTAGCCCTTGAAGTCAGAAATCGTGGTGGGAAGCATCCGAATAATTTTTCCGAAATTTTAATCTTTATTTAAACAATGAAAATAAATTAAATAGCAACAAGTAATGACGGAAGCCCTAAAACTTTTAAACACGACATGGAATCCTATTCTGGGCTATATAGTTTGATGATTATTTTTATAAGTGAAATTATGTATTACCTTAACAAAGTTAACAGTTTTTCCCTTCAATCGACTCATCACAGAATCAGTCAGTGCTACCAACGCCTGCACATATTCGTAGAACCACACAGTATTATTGTCAAGTCCTTGTATTATGATATTTTTCTCTGGGCACACTTTTGACCAAGCCTGTTCTAGTTGATCTTCAATACCCCTGGTAGTTTTGAATGTGCAAGTCGCAGCTAGGTTTATTATACGTATCTGAAATGAATGTTTGTGTTTATTCTCGACCTCTGTGGCGCAGTGGGCGAAAGCCCGCTTGGGACGCAGAAGGGTTCGATCCCAACCGCGTGATAAATTGATAAATGTTTGTATGATCTGCAAATATTTGTCTCTGGTCTGGGTGTTTCTATGTATATTGTATAATATGTTTACAAACAAAAAGTATTTAAGTAGTTTATCAGTAATCTGGTTCCCATAGTACAAGCTTTGCTTAATTTGGCGCTAGATGATGATGTGTGATATGTCCGAGAAAAACCGGGAAAACGAATAAACGTACCCGCCCATCTGCGAAACGGCTCAACTGGTTTTGATAGGATTTTCACTGGAAGATTGAGGAGGGTGTATTGTTGGGCAACAGTCTACTTTTTTTCCCGGGATTCACGAGGGAAAAACGAGCTCACGCAAACGAAGTCGCAGCCACAGCTATGTAGTTGTTATTGTTATACAGGGTGTAAAAAGACTACCGAAGCCGAAAGGGGTAGGTGCAGCATCCCAAAACATAGCCAAATCCAAAAGGATTTTCCAAAAAAATCATTATATCCGGAGAAAACCGACCTCGCACAGCTGGTCGAGCGTATGTACTGGGCGCGTTTTTATACATAGATTGCTGGATTTTGAGTTTTAATTGTTTTTTTCTTTTATAAATGAAATGATTAGGTAGATATGGTCTTATTATGTTGTACTAGTAGCAAAAAACTAGAAAATAATATAAAATGACGTAGCTAAGTCAGTGCGTTTTTTTTTTTTTTTCGATAAATATGTTCAGAATCATGGTCTGATTGCAATCCCTCAGTTTTCGGTAGCAGTCTTTTTACACTCTGTATATAAAAACTCGTACCAATAAATCAGGCGAATCAGTTTCCACCAATTTTCCGTAAATCGTTCTAAGCTTTTCAGCTACAAAATCTTCCGCATGCGTCCGCGATTCCGTAGGCAGGTTCCGTATCCGTAACGCCGTCCACAACGTCACATTGTCTTCGTCGTGTATCCGGAACTGTTTGCAGAACTTCAACTTGTCTTCATCATCCAGCACTTTGAAGAGTCTACTCAGTGTATAACTCAAGTGTATATTTTGAGGAGTTCTATAGATGTATTTAAGGTTATCTAGTTTTTTATAGATGTTGCATAGCCAGATCAGTTGGTTGAAGAGTAGCTGTGGGCTGATGTAACTGAAATAATAATGTTTCTTGATAAAAATAGTGAATGATCATTCAACAATTATTATTGCATTAAATTGTAACCCAAATATTACACCCAAGCGGGATTTAAACCAACACCCCAGCCAATCCATGGCACAGTTTTGACCAATCATTTTTTTTTTTGACCTTTGACCCTTTAAGGATAATTATACGAATATTCACGTTTGTATAGGAGCCCCCTTAAATATTTATTTTATTCCGTTTTTTGGTATTTATTGTTATAGCGGCAACAGAAATACATCATCTGTGAAAATTTCAACTATCTAACTATCGCGGTTCATGAGGTACAGCCTGGTGACAGACGGACGGACGGACAGCGGAATCTTAGTTAGGGTTCCCGCTTTACCCCTTGGGTACGGAACCCTAAGAACGAAGCTCTAAACGGAGTACCGGAAGTACTTAGATAAAAATCGTATAGGTAACTTACTTAGCTAAAATTATCCACAATTTAGATGAAAACAATGCGCTGACACACTCAGTGCTCAGTATAGCTTCGACCATATTCTTTTCCAAAGCATTAAATTCTTCATTTGTCATTGTTAGTGCCAGCGCTGCTGTGTGAGTAACTGTATGGTCTAATTGGCTATGGTTTTCATTTATGCTTTGAAGGCAGAAGTCAGCTGAAAATAAAGAGATTATTAAAAACTACCTGTGCCCGCGACTCCGTTCGCGTGGGTTTGTTTTTGCCGCGATAAAAAGTAGCATAAAATGTTGCCCCTCTATCTTCAAGTGAAAATCAAAAGTCCCATTCAAATCGGTCTAGCCGTTCCAGAGAAGGGCGGTAGTTAGTTTTCCCGATCCCGTGGGAAATACGGGACAAGAAGAAGCACACAATGTTGCCCTTTCTGTAACCTGCTCTATCTTCCAGTGAAAGTCCCATTAAAATCGGTTCAGCCGTTCTAGTAGTGATGATGATGTGACAGTAGGATATTACTAATTACTTACAATATGGCAGAAGATTATAAATACAAGAAATTAGTTTAGTTTTCAATCCAGGTTTTCTTCCGTGTGCTGCGCATTTCATAGCTGATGTTACTATGAGCATCAGGCCAAGTACGTTTTCTTCATTTCTTATCTCTTCGCAGTTAAGTGTCAAGTTAACGAGATACTAAAATAAAGAAAGTAAAAATGAGGATCAAAATAGGGATAAAGCAATTATTAATAATAATCTCGTGTGCGGACGAAATTCATGAACATTTTGTTGCAGGTATTTAAATCTTCTGCATCTTCTATGCCCGTAGGATTATATTAAATTCTTTGCATTAGACATAGAAACAAAATATATTTTTTTCACATAGCGTGATGAAATAATGTCTTTAAATTTTCAGATTGTTCATATACTTACGTCGCTGACTGTACCTGTAGTTACTTGTTAATGAATAATGTGGTATGTTCTAGTAAGCATGAAATTCGTAGTAATATTAAAAATTACCTCAACTACATCTACATAAATAAATTCACGTGTTCCCAAAGAAAAAACTATCAATTGCTTACATTAACAAAGTCTTCGTCACACAACAGTTCTTTCATCAGGCTGTCGGAAGGCAGCACGAGATTGCTATTCATTTGGGTCGTTAGTTTACTGGCTGAGCTCTCAAGGCCATATTTACTGAAATAAACATACAATTTGCGTTAGAATAGTTTTCATAGACAATAAAAATTTTTGAAAAAAAAATTGAACCGACTTCACAGAACACAAACAGACGAACCTTCTACACACTAAAAAGAGAAAAATAAGAATATAATTTGAAGTCGGTGCCAACTATTTATTTACATCTAAGAAACTCAAAAGAACTTGGGTGCAAAATTGTATCCTGGTACGCTATCGCTCGATTTCTTTTTATTATAGGTACCTAATCGTATTCACTTGGCACCGACTTCAAATTATATTCTTATTTTTCTCTTTTTAGTGTGTAGAAGGTTCGTCTGTTTGTGTTCTGTGAAGTCGGTTCAATTTTTTTTTCAAAAATTTTTATTTTTCACTTTTTAGTGTAAGTAAATAAATACTGTGTAAATAAAAGTGTAAGTGTAAATAATATAGTAAGCTACATTAAGACTCTGCTTATCGTAGCTTAAGTAGGAAAGGATAAGAGAAGTCATGGGCAGGCCTACTAAAGGACACACCGTAGTTCAGCAAGGGGGAAAACTATCAATCCCTTAGGAAAAAACATATTTTGGACCACCTCGGGTGTAAAACTATTTAATGTTTGACTCAGATTATGGTCAGGGTGTGTTGTGTAGTGAGAATGAGGTTTTTTGAATGTTACGGGAAAACTGTCAATCCCTCAGGAAAAAAAAATATATGGCGCCACCTCGTGAGTATACCTCTTTCTAACAAAAAAATATATTTGGAAATCGGTCCACAATTTTCTTAAAGATCAGTGATTTTTTTAGTTTTACGGGAAAACTATCAATCTCTCAGGAATAAGATTTATATGGGACCACCTCGAGAGTATACCCTTTCAAACAAAAAAAAATATCGCTGTACATACATTAAAAAAAAAAAAAAAAAAAAAAAAAAAAAACATACATACAGCCGAACATAGAACCTCCTTCTTTTTTTGAAGTCGGTTAAAAAGTTAGTCACGATCATTTAAAAACATGCACAATAGAAGTATACATTAATAATGACCATGTCCAGCATTATTTATTTATTTAATAATGCTATAAGTATATGAGAGTAAAGTTCTTCAGGCTTATTAACGTAGGGTCGTAGGTCATAATGACTGGTTCATGGAGTTTCAAAATACGTAACGGGACTACCCTCTTTCAAGCATAGTGGATGTTGTGAAATGTATCAACCATGGAATAGAACAAGCATACTTACATCTTTATGTATTTAAGGAGAGCCACAATGCAGCTATAGTTCTTATTCAAGGACTGCCCGAATATGTTGCATATTTTGACCAGAATCTTTAATGTAAAACTTGCAACTTTTAGTGATCTTATAATCACTTTCTCATCTTGATTCGGCTGAAAAATAATTTTAAATTATATTAAAGTAACAGGCGGCGAAAGGCTTGCAACCTCACACGTATGGAATGCTAACTTCTGGAATGCAACATGTTGGCATGTAATATGTAATTGGACGTGTCTGACTATCCCCTTAGATATTTTAAGACTTGAATGATTTTATCTGTGAGACTAAGCTGTCTACCATATTTTGGGGATAGCTGAGATTCCGTTTCGTTTTATTTTATCTGACATTTTTCATAAAAAAATGCTATAGCTAAAAATAATACTTTTAAGTTTAATTTCACCTCAATGGCAGTTTCAATATTCTCCTTCACAAGATCACATAGAACATGTGAGCAATCTACAAAGAGGTCAGTATCTCCGATACAAGGTATGTATTTCACACATAGCGCCGTATAAGCCTTCCATTGGTCTGCCATAGTCTTAACGTCAAGCGAGTGCAATACTTTGCCGATGCTTAGGTTGATTTGAAAGGCTGTAAGGAAAAAGAAAATGTTACAACAGAACTGTAAAATATTGTAATGGATTCTACTGGCATAGGATTGGAAAGTAGCGTGAAAGATAGGGGCCAATTCAGCAGTGAATATAATTGTGGGCTTATGGTAGATAGAACTAAGCGCTTTCAAAGTTCTTTTATTATGCGCACTGCAAACATTTGGAACCAGCTTTCAGCGTTTGTATTTCCGCTGAGCTACGACCTTGTTGTTTTTAAGAAGAGTTAATATAAGCTCGCTCCATCGTAGACCTCATTTTTACCGGTGTAAGTTTCGAGGTCAAGAGCAAACCCATTCATCATAAAAAAAAAGATACCTATGTATTCGTCACATACCATTATACTAAAAAGGTAGTTGAGTAGTTGGATGTTTGTATTGAATGAATGAATGAAAAACTCTTTATTGTAACTACACAATAATTACACACAACATAAGAACTAATAAAACCTAGAGACAATGTACAATGGTCGGTCTTATCGCTTAGAAGCGATTTCTTTCTTTGTATTCTGATTTAATTTATAAAATAACATAGATATGTATTATATAACAGAAAATAAAAAATCTAAATACTTTAATATAGAGTCAAGTCCGGTATAATTAAACACACCTTCAACAAGGACAGATTTATCTTCATTCTCATCAAAATCGAATATGAAATGCTTCTCCAATATCAGCAAGTAAGTCAATTGCAACTCATGGCAAATCCGGAACAAATCTTTCAGCTGTTGCTCTACACTCGTCAAGTGAGCGCCATATATAGTTTCACTGAAAATGTACGATAGTTAGTATAATACGCACAATCGTTCTTTAGCTCACTGAAGTAGCTGCGCAGAACCCATTTTTGATGACGCCTAAAATTGTGCTATCTAGCTTACTCTACCAAACCTGCTGCAATCGTCCGTGCAAAGATCCGTTGTGCTTGGTAAGTATAATCATTTATTTATTTAATAAGTAGGTAATTTGTAAATAAAATTGTGATGAAAAAAATCCACTTGAATTCAAATAATTACGTTTTATATTAAAAAGAAAACCGACTTCAATGTTTGACTCGAAACGCGGTGTGACTCAGGGCGTCAAGCTGTCGATTCGATTTCTATTTGTGACATGGCTAGGAGGGAAGGTGTTTAGAGTTTTACGGGGAAACTATCAATCCCTCAGGAATAAAATTTATATGGGACCACCTCTGGAGTAGGTATACCCTTTCAAACATGAATAGAATTTTGCAAATCGGTCAACAAATGGCGGAACAATCGCGTAACAAGATACAAAAAAAAAAAAACATACAGACGAATTGAGAACCTCCTCCTTTTTTGAAGTCGGTTGAAAAGAAGATTGTTTCTGTTTTGAGATATTTCTGAGAGCTTTCAATGTAAGAATTATCTCAGAATTGAAATATAAGATTTTAACAATGAGTACGTACAGACTCAGGGCGTAGCAGCAACGAAAGTCGATTAACAGTTGGACTTTTTAAAACAGCTTTTGTTTTCGGAAACCAAGAAAAAATAAAATTTTCTTGGGAAATTAATAATATTAGTATGGATACCAACCTGTCTTTACAATGTTCAAATACAGATAAAATAATCAGTCCTGTTTGCTTCGGGAGAGTTTTCATTGCACTACATTTCATGGAGACAGAGTGAACCATGCTTTTGTACAACTGTGACAGCATTCCAAGTAAGAACACAGAATCTTGCAAGTAGCCGACAATTTTGTCAATTGGAACTGCTGATTCAGATAATAGCCCTTTGATTAAGTCCTCCAGGGCCTGAAATTACGAGAAATCATTAATACTCAGTTTAAGTAACTTATTTATTTATTTATCGATGATAGACGAGCAGCTGTTGCTGATATGTCTATATCTCAGTGTTGAAATTGTCCGATTGTTCATGATTGGTTAATCTTTTTGAGCACTGATTTATTAGTCTGGCGCCGGGGTTACGCTCAACACTCGCGGTCGGACAACAAAAGCATTACCTATCACTTGACCAATCTGCGTGCATTAGCTAGATAAGTATGGAATACTAAATTGGAATTACTTACACAAGTTACACAACACCAACTATCCTCAAGTACTGTAGAAAAATATGCAGGAAACGTGGTCTTCTGGATTTCATCTTTATAAGCATGAAATGATTCTTTTGTAGTAGCTAGTACAGATTCGTAGAATGTTTGTACCTTCTGATGATGAAAATGTTAAGGATATAAAGCTAAGCCTGACATTTCAAAAATAAATAATATGTTCTTAATTAATTAGAAGAATATGAGTGTAAATTTTATGTTTTAGGTTCAATGAAATAATTTTATTTTATTTTATTTTTTATTTTATTTATTAAGGATACCCAACACGGGTGTACACCTTACATAGAAGAGTTAAAACAAAATGTCTTAGGTCTAGTGTTCCCATAATTATAGGGTATCACAACATGCGTAAAAGAGGGCACAACAACTTATTTCTAGATAGGTTTACTTAAGTAGTACGAGTATAACAGAGATAAAAATATAGGTAAATAAATATACAATAATTAAAAAGTAGTCAGAGCGTCAGATAGGTGGTCGTATAATGCGAGCCAAATGTTTCTACCTATCTACTTAGGTAAGTATGGTCATACTTGTGGAGTACAGTTTATGTCAGGATCTAATTAGTACTTAACAAGTAGGTAGGTACAATTTTTTTTTTTTACAATTTTAAAAATTAATTTATACTATCCAAATCCATATATTATACTATTTAAAATGCGAAAGAATTCTGTCTGTTTGATACCTTTCCGCTGACCAGATTAGGCGGAAAGGAAAGTGCCGACCAAAAAAAAAGTGCTGTATTCTGATAGAACACTTGGCACTTTAGAATTTTTGGACCAAAAATGTTTTGAACGAGGCTGATGTCCTTGAGGGAATTGAATAATCCCGAGGGACCGCGGGTCACACCGCGTCAGGCGCGGCAGCTAGTAAAATAATAAAATTTATGGTAATATTTCCCAATGACATAAATACATTAGAAGCTTGTAAAAAGGATACATCCGGTATACTTCCAGCAGCCTGGTCATCCGCATCATTGTCAAAGATGTCCGAATTTAGTGAATTATCCATCACTCTGTCTCATCACTTCGTACAAATCAAGTATACAAGAAGTTCTAATTTTATACACTAAGTTTAATTCCGATTCCGAGCCGAGAGGCGTTCGCTCGCTTCGTTCCCGATTCCCGGTAGTTCCCGACTCCCCCCTGCGCCGCGCCGGCCGGTTCACTGTCACTGTCATTTCAATATTTTGACTTTGACATACTAAAAATTCAAGGATTTTTTTGTAATTGGCTTCGCACACTTCGTACATTCGAAGGGTTTTTTTAACGTTTTTAACCCGGCTCATAGAGCCCGGATTGCAAGCTTGTAATCTGAAAATTGGATTTTCTGGATTTTCTGAATTTTGGACATTTCATTCATAGTAGTGTTCCCAACGTTCGTAACGTTGGGAACACTACTATGAATGAAATGTCAAACAAAAGTCCCTCCCATAGTTTTTTTTCCTAATTTATATATTTATTTATTTTATTTAACAATAAACAGAAAAGGGCTTTGACGCTGAGCGACTATCTCTATGATACCGCCCAATCAGTAACATCTTAGCTTAGTCTTCTTCTCTCTCACTTCACTTCTTGGTTTCTTCTTCTTATTCTTTTTATTCCTTCTTCTTCTTTTCACTTTGGCTAAGGTAATTTATTTACAGAAACTAAGCTACTACTTTGACTTCACTTCAAACTTTCTTCAAATAATTTATTATATGTCACATCAATTTGAGTCAATCGAAAAAACATGGCGGCTTGTCCTTTCAAAACTCGAAGAAGACCTATATGATGAAGTTTAGACCTAGATGATGTTTATTACCGATTGGGCGGTATAGTCGCTCAGCGACAACCCTTTTTTTTGTGAATAAATAATAATATTAAAAAGAAGAAGAAAAAGAAGGAATAAAAAGAAGAAGAAGAAGAAACCAAAAAGTGAAGTGAAACCAGAAGAAACATAGATTTAGCATGGTACCTTTTTGGTACTCCTTTAAATATGAGAAGAAACCAAGAAGTGAAGTAAGAGAGAAGAAGAAGAAGACTAAGCTAAGATGTTATTGATTGGGCCATAGATTTAGCATGGTACCTTTGTACATCCTATATTTATGGATTGGGCGGTATCATGGCGGTATAGTCGCTCAGCGACAAAGCCCTTTTCTTTTTTTGTTTATAAAAAAAAATTAAAAAAAATCATTGGCCTCAATTCTGCTGTTAACTAACTAAAGCTAACTAGACTAACTTAAAATCTTAGCTAAGCTAGAAATACTAAAAAAGGTATTCTATTATCAATCACAGTTGATTAAATTTAGAACGCTTTAGTTCACCCATGTGCTGTCCCAACTTCATGTATTTCTTTGACCCAAAAGACCTATACTCTAAAAACTCATCTTAAACTCGGATTGAAACTTCGCCGATAAGAAACTGACTGACACTGTCAGTGTCATTCACACGTGTTTCGTGCGGAATGTTTCGTTCGTTTTGGCTGCCTGCTTGTTTGTAGAGTGCTTGCTTGCTGTGCTTGTAGGTAGTATAGTATCACACCATCCATATCACACACAAAATTGCATGCAAGGCAAGCAACAGCGTGCGGCCGGCTGCACAAATGTATCTCGATGGAAGAAAAATGCGAATGATCCAAATATGTGGTTCTGCAAAATTGTCCTTGTCGAATTTACAAGAAGCAGTTCACAGAATACGACTGGGAACGTCCACAGCTGGCCTTCAACAAACGTGCAGTGAGCTTGAGGTAGGTTTGCAAGCGAAATTGATTTTAAATTCACGTGTTTCTATCTAGAATGCTAGTAATTTGTTAATAAAAATAATATAGGATGCGCTTAATTGCTCTATCCTACCTACCTGGGTAACCTATTCTAATTTTAAGTAAAGCTACACCTAAAAAACTAATAGTATAAATAAACATTTTATGTTTTTTTTATTTATTTATTCCCTAACCCTATCATTACTCAGAAGTGGCATTCAGAGAAAAAATTATCTAGTCAGTATATACTATATACCTACATAAATAAAATTTTGTTTCAATTTGCTGGCCTTCTACGAGTATTTTTAATTTCCTTCCTTGAAAAATTGAGGTTATATTTGGAAATTGTAATAGTAATTCACAATAGGTACGTTCAACCGATCTATGCATTCATTCAATTAGCAGTTTGTTTGCGCAGTAACCACATTTTCATATTAAATTGTGTACATCGAAATGGCTAACTTTAGGAATGCCTAGATCCGTTGAATGTAAAGAAACAAATACTTAAATAAATGAATAATGGTCGACATTTCACACAGCATCATCTAGCCCTAAACTAAGCAAAGCTTGTACTATGGGAACCAAATAACTAATATACTACTTATATACTTCTTTTGTTTGTAAATACATACATAGAAATACCCTGACCCGTGGCGGGGATTGAACCCTCAACCTTCTGCATCGCAGACGGGCCCTCGCCCACTGTGCCACAGAGGTCGTCATACTTTACCTAAAGGTTACACAAATATATATTTTATGTTTTTTTAGGAATTACTTCGGTTAAATAGAATAAAAGTTAAGGATGTAGTCAAAGCATTGGCCCCTCACTTGACAAATGCTCAAAATGCAGCGATATTCAAACGATTCTTGCCTAACATCCTTCTGGCAATTGTGGCAAGTAAAATACCTCTAGAGCAAGTATTTTCACATGCAATACTTGAAGAATGCAGTGAATTGGAGAAAACAAGACATATTAGGAATTCTATTATTTTGGCTGTTCTGTGCAGTCATCCAGATATAAGACAGTAAGTAACACAGAGTTCTTAAATTTTTTCTCAAACTAAAATATAATCGGTAATGTGCAAAGAACAAATATTTCTTAATACATTACCCGGTTCTGTTAAAAGAATATTTTTTCTTGTACATCGCTGGTGATGTAACTAGGTAATGTACGAGTAACAAGCGGTAATATGCTTGTTGCTGTTATAAGATAAATTTAACTAGAATAATTCCGTTTTTATACTAAAAAGTAAACCGACTTCAATGTTTGACTCGAAACGCGGTGTGACTCAGGGCGACAAGCTGTCGATTCGATTTCTATTTGTGACATGGCTCCTAGCCATGGGAAGGTGTTTAGAGTTTTACGGGGAAACTATCAATCCCTCAGGAATAAAATTTATATGGGACCACCTCTGGAGTATACCCTTTCAAACATTAAAAGAATTTTGCAAATCGGTCAACAAATGGCGGAACAATCGCGTAACAAGATACAAAAAAAAAAAAAAAAACATACAGACGAATTGAGAACCTCCTCCTTTTTTGAAGTCGGTTGAAAAAAAAAGTTGTGTACATAATTGAGTAATTATTAAGTAAATACTAGTGAACTGAAATAATTTTCGTATATTTTCTAAAAACAATCAGTTTGGATTGTGCAAAGTATCTTCATTTAAAAATTCATCTGCCAAGAACATTATTTATTTACAAAAACATTGAGTTCTATTTAATAAATGATAATCTGGAATTGACACTGGGTTTTATTTCAATCATATATAAACTTTGTGATGTAATGCAACTCTTCATTGCCCACACTTCATTAGATAAAACATAAAATATTATTACAGATACACCCTAAATTACTTTGAAATCAACAATGTGCCACCGTTTGATGCATTTCTGTCGATAGAGCTGGCATTCAAAGTGGAAGAAAAGAGACGAAGACTCTCAGAGTCTGAGACCATTTATTCTTACTATGCAATTACTCAATGCTGCTACTATTTGCTAAGGACACTGCCAAATGAACTATCTAACAAATGGGACTGGAGCAAGTTTGTTAATGACTTTGGGATAAGTCAAGACCCTGATACACTATGGTGAGTTCAACTTAATTTAAAATAATATTGGTTAGATAGTTGTCATGGACTGAAATATAATTAAAAAAATGTTTTTTTATTTAAATTGCATTTGACCTTCTGCCGTAACGTCTAAGATGAAGCATGCTTTCCTAGAAGGAACCTATTTACTCTTGATTTTTTAATGAATAATTTAAGAATAATTTATTTCAAAACATATACACATTCTTTGCACCATTTTTACAAGTAAGGTAGGACAGTTTCTATGTAATTATAGTTATGTGCAAAACCGTACCCTCTGTGCTAGAAAAATTCTGTGTTACGGCAGGTTACAATTCGGCCTTCCCTATCATACATTTATACCTACATATCAGTACCTAGGTCCCTACATATATAGAGATAAATACGCAGGCTATACTAACTGAACGATAAATGTGTACATAAGTATACCTATTCTATAATTTTGAATATAAAAGCTACAAAATAATAAACAATCCATAAAGCAGAAGACCTTTGAAGACCCCTTTGTTGTACTTTTCGGGAAATACAGAGCCAGGCAATAGTTTATAAAAATATCTAACATACACATTATGTATATCTTAAGTTGATGCAAATTGATTTTCAGGATGGTGAAAGAAAGTATGGTCATCATAGCAAACATGACAGAAACCCAAGCTAGGGCTCTCACTTCTAACTTGAAACTGCAACCATCTGAAGCAGTGCTAGCAAAGAATAAAATATGTGAAAAAGTCGGTAATATAGCTGAAGTTGTCAAGGATAAAGATCTAAGTAGGTCTGTGGTGAACATTGATGGTATTCTACTGCCATTGTATGTTAATGGTAAAGTCCAAAAAGGGAGCTTGGTTCCAGTTAAGTCTACTGTCAATAATTTGCGGAGTTTGGCGTTGGCTGTAGCGTCAGGTGAGAATTTTGGTAATATAAATGGTATTTTAAGCTGGCGATGTACCCACCTTGCCATTGTAATTCTAGGTAGTATAATTCTTAAACTAAAGTTTTGGTGCTTTTCTAAAACAATGACACTTTATTTAAAGTTTCGATCAAATAGATCTGATCGAAGATTGGAAGCCATAGGCCATTAGATAGATTAATAGGGGCTGGGCATAAAGATGATATCTGTTACTGAATTTCAAAATGATCAGGCCTCAAACGTCCATCACATATACACACACAATACAATATAACCCATATCATCCCACTGCATAGGCTTGGCAACCTCTGCACTTAGTCTAACAAATCCACTACCTTCGATTTTGTCAAAATTGTTATCCATAATATCTGGACGTCCATTTTCATACCAGTTAATCAATTAACAATTTATTTCAGGCAAAGCTCTTTCCCTACTGGGTCCAGTAGGATCAGGCAAGACCTCGTTAGTAGAACATCTGGCTGCTATAACCGGTCGCAAAGGCACCGCCTTCAAGAAGGTCCAATTGGGAGATCAGACCGATTCCCGAATGCTACTCGGTAGCCATCAGTGTACTGATATACCGGGCGAGTTTATATGGCGGGCGGGAGTTTTGACACAGGTAAATTAGTTTACAACTAGTGTGTTTTATAGTTTTTAATGTGTATTTGTTTGTACTGTTCTCCATATTCGCTAAGTGCAAAACAACGATTAAAAAAAAATCGTGTCCGGCCGAAACAAGGTTTTCAGCCAAAATCGCATCTTTGTTTTGGCTGGTTTTTGGTTGAAATCCATACTAATATTATAAATGTGAAAGTAACTCTGTCTGTCTGTCTGTCTGTCTGTCTGTCTGTCAGTCAGTCTGTTTGTTACGCTTTCACGCCCAAACCTCTGAACAGATTAAGCTGAAATTTGGCTTAGTTAAAGGTTGTATCCCAGGGAAGGACATAGGCTACTTTTTATCCCGAAAAAATGAAAAAATCCCGAGAAACCGCGGGTCACACCGCGGGAGCGCAGCTAGTTGTAATATAATTACGTAGAAAGTCATCCACAACATACATACTTCATCTTTTTAACCAAGATAAATTTGAACACCACTTGTACAAACATCACCGACTTTATTGTTAGTCCTTAATTTATTTTTAGGTCCAAATAGTAGTGTATTTTTTTGAATTATTTTTTTTTTGATTCAAATAAAAAAATCATTTTCGGAATATTCGCCGCTTGTCTGCTTTTATTTTTAGGCATCATTTTCATTTTATGATTTACTCTACTTAATGTCTTTAAATTTTTTTTAGGCTGTACAAAACGGTCATTGGCTGCTTTTAGAAGACATAGATTGCGCCACTCTAGATGTGGCATCTACCCTGAGTTCGCTTCTAGAACGGAACACGCTATGCGTTCCTGGCTACTGCGATTCACTTCCAGTCACACCTGGATTTCAGCTCTTTGTGACGCAAAGGTTAGTATAAAACAGCCACTGAGAACTTTGCGTTCACAATGAGAATACAAAAGCCTCCATTTTCAGCGCCATTTTCGAATCAGCGTCTTTGTCTAACTTCGGCCAAATGAAAGAGATGGAACGAACAATCACCTCTTCAGCTTTTCTACTATAACTTTATGCTATATCCTTAATAAAACCTACCTGATTTATTATCAATATTTTCGTGGACTACTATTGACGGTTTTATTTCCAGAACGATCACTACAAACTATGGATTTCAAAAGAAGATGTCTAATTCTAGTACCCTTCTTCAAAAGCATCTGACGCAAATCAACGTCGAGCCATTGTCGCGATCTGAACTGTCTAAGATCATACAAAAAATGTATCCAGACTTGAGTACGATTGTTCCTAGAATCATGGAAGTGTTCATGATGTTTTCGGTGGGGAGTCACGACACTTCTTTGCAAGCTACAGAAACAGCTGTAGAGAAAGTCAATATTATGAGGGGATCAAGACTGATTTCGACAAGAGATCTGATGAAATGGTGCTCAAGATCTGTACAAGGGTTTGATGTGTCCAGTCCTGAGTCAGCTTTGAAGGTACTTCAAGATGCTTTGGATATATTCACCTGCTCTGCGTCTTCTCCTGAGGATAGACTAGAACTATCAAAGAAAGTTGGCACATGTTTGGGAATTGTTGATACTAAATCGGAATTCTACTGCAAACACTATAAACCTATCGTGTCATTGACCGCATCCTATTTGGATGTGGGAAGAGCAAGCTTACCTAGAGTGGAAAAAAGCTTAGAATCAATTGATTTTGATAACAGAGAAGTAGTGTTCTCTTTTACTCGACAGTCAGCTTGTCTGCTCGAACGTATCGCCTGTTGTGTGATGTCAAATGAGCCAGTATTATTAGTAGGTGAAACGGGTACCGGGAAAACTTCCTCCGTACAATATCTAGCGCGACAAACTGGGCATAAGCTTATAGTCATTAATATGAATCAACAGTCTGACTCGGCCGATTTGCTAGGCGGTTACAAGCCTGTCAATATGAAATACGTAATCCGACCAATCAAGGACCTGTATGAGCAACTCTTCAGAGGATTGTTCAATGTAGAGTTGAATAAAAAGTTTTTAGGACATATTGAGACATGCTATGAGACTGAAAAGTGGACGGATCTGGTCACTCTAATGAAAAAGAGTTGCAAGGCTGGTATTATGAGGCTGATGAAGGAAAATGGGGATCTAAGAGAATGGAGCGCATTGGAGCGTAAGCTAGAAAAGTTGGATAAGCAAGTGAAAGCCGCGTCACGGTTGACTTTCTCCTTTATAGAAGGGTCTCTTGTCAAAGCTATGCAGGAAGGACATTGGGTGCTGCTCGATGAGATAAACTTAGCCTCAGCTGAGATATTAGAATGCCTAGCAGGTCTATTGGAAGACAAAAATGAGAGTATTGATCTGCTCGAAAAGGGTGATAGAGTTCCTATAAAAAGACATCCAGATTTCACCCTATTCGCGTGTATGAATCCTGCTACTGACGTTGGCAAGAAGGATCTGCCAGTCGGTCTGAGGAATAGGTTCACAGAGTTCTTTATAGATGAGCTCACTGAGAGGAATGATTTGATACAGCTGATCGGTGATTATTTGTATCACATGAACTTAAATGGTGTTACTTTGGAAGCAATCTACAGTTTCTACGCGACTATAAGGAAGGAAGCAAAGTTGTCGCTGGTTGATGGATCAGGTAATCAGTACTGTACCATTTAGACCCTGTAAACTAATTCGTCACTCAAGTTTTAGCATAATTTTCGAATAATATGGTGTGCTGTGGCTTGTTCAACAAGCCCATGGTTGTACATTCTGCTCATTAAAGACTATTTTGCTAACATAAGATTTTCTGTTATTCCACATTTTCACCCTTTTATTCATAAAGGACTACGCTTTCTATAACTTGACAATACGTTACTATCTTAGATACAATCAGGTACAATCTGAATAAGGGATAAAACTTTTAACTTCCTTTTTGTATGTGTTTTCAGGCAATACCCCTCATTACTCGTTGAGAACATTATGCCGGGCTCTGACCGCGGCGGCTAAGGCGAAATGTGGGACGGTAGCGAGATCCCTTTATGAGGCATTCTGCTTGTCCTTCCTTACGCAGCTAGACAGCTCATCCCATCCCATAGTTGAGGCTATGATCGCAAAGTAAGTAATTCTTTTCTCTGTAAATATCAAATCAAAGTCAAAAATAGTGCCTCAGAGATATTAATATTGCTGATAATGTTTTAATTGTAAATTGAGTTTATCTTGTTAAACTATGTTGCTAATGCTATTAAAAACGAAAAAATCTGCTGAGTGTGAGTTCCCAAGTATGACGTCCTATTCAACTGTTCCGTTATTGTCCTAGGGCTGTCATCGGAAAGAAACACATAAAATCGGTGCTGAATCAATTGATTCCCGAGCCCCAATCTACCAATCAGAACTACCTTCTATTCGAAGGTCACTGGATCCCACAGGGACAGTTGGAAATAGACATTCCCGAAGGGTACATCCTTACACAGACCGTTAGGAAGAACTTACGGGACATATCGAGAATCATATCTCTAGGGCGCTTACCGGTTTTACTACAGGGTGATACTTCTGTAGGAAAAACTTCTCTGATCACGTACATAGCCAAAACATCAGGAAACTACTGCGTAAGAATCAACAATCATGAGCACACCGATTTGCAGGAGTACATAGGGTCTTACGCAACTGATGCTAGCGGCAGACTTGTCTTCAAAGAAGGAGTTTTAGTCGAAGCCATGAGAAAAGGATACTGGATCATCCTAGACGAACTGAACTTAGCCCCAAGTGACGTACTCGAAGCGTTGAACAGAGTTCTTGATGACAATCGCGAGTTGTTCATTCCAGAAACGCAAGAGGTCATCAGAGCGCATCCTAACTTCATGTTGTTTGCCACCCAAAACCCCCCAGGATTGTACGGGGGTAGGAAAATGTTGTCCAGAGCATTTAGAAACAGATTCGTCGAACTCCACTTCGATGAGATCCCGAAGAATGAGCTTGAAACTATCTTGCACCAAAGATGCCATGTCCCGCCCGCATATAGCAAGAAAATGATCAACGTTATGGCGGACTTGCAAATCAGAAGGCGAGGCTCCGCAGCCGTGCAAGGGAAAGACGGCTTTATTACTTTGCGAGATCTATTCAGATGGGGACAGCGTTACAAACACGCTTCTAAAGAATCCTTGACAGACGATAAATTCTACGATTGGGATCAGCATATCGCTGATGAAGGGTACTTGGTACTGGCTGGAAAAGTCAGAAAGACCGATGAAAGGAGTATCATTGAAGAAGTTATACTCAAAAATATAAAACGAACTGTCAACCCTGATAATCTCTTCAGTCTGCATCAAACTACATCTCCTGTCACGAAACACATTCTCGAAACGATCCTAAACAACCAGCTGGAAGAATTCTCCCACGTTGTATGGACTTACAATATGCGAAGACTCGCTGTTCTAATTGCCAAAGCGTTTACTTTCAAGGAACCAGTTTTGTTAGTCGGCGAGACTGGCTGTGGAAAAACGACAATATGTCAAGTCCTAGCGGCTTTGAAGAAAAGGCAGCTGATGACCGTCAACTGTCACATGCACACAGAAAGCTCCGATTTCCTAGGAGGACTAAGACCGGTCCGGCATTACAATAATGATGGGAGGTTGTTCGAATGGGTCGATGGACCTTTGATCAATGCGATGGAGACTGGAGATATGTTTTTAGCTGATGAAATCTCCCTAGCAGATGACAGTGTGTTAGAAAGATTGAATTCTTTGCTCGAGCCTGAAAGGCAGCTGGTGTTGGCAGAACGTGGTATGGAAGACAACTCAGATATAGTTGTCATAACAGCTCAAAAAGACTTCCATTTCATCGGCACTATGAACCCAGGAGGTGATTTTGGAAAGAAAGAACTTTCACCAGCATTACGTAACAGATTCACAGAGATATGGTGCGATAGCGTGACGTCTCGAGATGATCTTCTAAGGGTCCTGGAAAAGAGTGTCATTCAAGGAATTTCCTTGGGAAACCAGGAAGACGGGAGCTCTGGTATCGGTTGCTCCATCCTAGACTTTACAGATTGGTTGAAGAACTCTGAAGTTACAAATAAATTCCCGTTCAGTATTAGAGATTTGCTTTCGTGGGTGCAGTTTATAAACATCACGGTGTCTAAGCGCCTTTTAGATACCCCTGAAGCTTACGTCCACGGAGCTTGTATGACGTTCTTGGATTGTTTCGGCACAGCCCTAACTGGGCATATAGATTCCCATACACTTGTTGTACTACGCACAACTGCCATCAATTTCCTTCTCAATCAAATCAAGATGAACGGAAACGATTACAGCGATAAACTACGAGAAATGCTTAGCAACAAACAGACTGCGTTCACAGCTGAGAGTGACGAAATAAAGTTTGGAATAAAACCGTTTTATATTGAAGTTGGACAGAACAATGATATATCTAAAGAGGAGCGCTTTACGTTCACTGCGCCTACAACTGGAGCTAATACATTGAGGCTGTTGCGTGGTCTGCAGTTGAACAAACCTATACTTTTGGAGGGGAATCCAGGAGTCGGAAAGACGAGCCTAGTGACAGCACTAGCAAAATCATCAGGACACAAAGTTGTTCGAATCAATTTAAGTGACCAAACTGTAAGTACTATCTGTATTTGTGTAAGTATTTTTATTTGACACATCCCTAATGACATGGTACAGATGATAATTCCTCAGATTTTTGGCATTCTTCCTCCTCCAAATCTTTGCGTTATCTAGTAGTTCAGGGATTCAGTTTTGGCACACTTGACCATTTTGAACTGTAATCACTTGAATTTGACTTGAATATACAGATTGCAAGCACATAGTAGTAATGATACAATTTGTAAACTTACTATTCAATTGACTTTGATGTGTAACATTATTGTGTTTCAGGATATAACCGATTTGTTCGGCACAGACTTGCCCACAGAGGATGGGTCATTCGCTTTCAAACAGGGTGCTTTTCTCAACGCTCTTCAAAATGGCGACTGGATCCTACTTGACGAGTTGAACTTAGCACCGCAACCTGTTCTAGAAGGTCTCAACGCATGCTTAGATCATCGTGGCGAAGTCTTTATTCCCGAACTGGGTAGAACTTTCAAAGTGAAGGCGGAGACCAAACTGTTCGCCTGCCAAAACCCTTTGAAACAAGGGGGAGCACGCAGGGGCTTACCCCTCTCCTTCCTAAACAGATTTACCCAAGTATACATCGACACACTAACAAAAGACGACCTTATTTACATAGTAGAGTCGCAATATTCTGACATTCCCAAAGATATTCTACGAAGAATCGTGATATTCAACTGCAAAGTTGCACATGAGATTATAGAGCTACAATCTTGGGCGCACAAGGGATCCCCCTGGGAAATGAACTTGAGAGACATACAGAGATGGTGTGAAGCAATCATCCAAGACAAGAATGATGGTATCGAACTTTCACCCGGGAAATTCGTTGATATGCTGTACGTGAATCGAATGAGAACAGTCGCAGACAAGGAGCAAATGATCGAAACTTACAATAAAATATTCCTCCCCAAATATCCTAGGAGTGATAGCACTCCTCTATTCCTAATAAGTGATTCTGAGGTTACTTTTGGAGATTTGAAAATACAAAGAAATGCTGAGAAACAGTTGAAAAAGCAGCGCTCGCACCAAATTAGTTCAATGCTGCTCAGAAGTCAGATGCCTAGTTTGAAGGCGATTGCGCAATGCATTAAAATGAATTGGCTTACTATTCTCGTTGGGCCATCGGCTACAGGCAAAAGTAGCATTGTCCAAGTACTCGCAGATTTGACGGGCAATGACCTCCAAGTGGTGCCTGTAACATCGGCTATGGACGTGTCAGATTTACTCGGCGGCTTCGAGCAAGTCGATTATAACCGAACCCTAGAGAATTTGTTCGAAAAGATTCATATGCTGACTATGCAGACCGTTAGGAACGCTTGGCTAAAAACAAAACCAAAAGAGTGGAGTTCCTGTAAACTCATGACTAAATTATTTAAGTTCAAATGGCTCCAACCAGTTGGTAATGATATGAACTTATTCAACGAGAAGATAGAATTTCTTTTGAATCATTGTGAGTTGGTAGTCAGTAGCAACGAGCCAATGAGTGAAATCAGAATCAAACTAGAAGGTATTATGAAAGATCTAGAATATTTGAAGGCTAAAGCTTCTAAAGCGACATCTGTGAATGCTGGGGGAAAATTCGAGTGGATTGACTCTTTACTCGTAAAGACTTTAGTTGAAGGATCTTGGCTGCTCTTGGACAATGTTAATTTAACCTCAGCAGCGGTACTGGACAGATTGAACGCGCTTTTAGAACCGAACGGAGTTCTTAGCATCCCTGAAAGGGGGGATGTCAGTGATATAAAACCACATCCAAACTTCAGAGTGTTTTTCACTATGGATCCGAAGTACGGAGAAATTTCACGGGCTATGAGGAACAGAGGAGTTGAATTGTATCTGTTGAGAGATGATTATTCCACCTCATTGACAGAGTCAATCACGCATTATGACGTGAAAGGATTGTTGGCCTCAACCGGGCTGGTTTTCGAATACCATGATTTAGTAATCTCGTGTCATGAGTTGATGGCTAGTTGTGTTCAAGGTAATTTTACCCTCATTCATACATTTTTTTATCTTTGCGTGCGTACCGCAACTAGAATTTTCAATTTTCCATCTTATGTTTGTATATTTCTGTTCCTCCATATAAAATGTACTACGTAGACGCTTGTATTAAAACTTTTAGCGTTTTTCATGTACTTATCTCTTTATGTAGGTAACTAGCTTGTGTAAAACCATGTCATAGGCACATTGTATCTTCTAAGTTCATTATTTATTTCAGGATTAGAAAAGCCAACAGTAAGCCATCTGTTGCAAGCAGCCCATCTCTTATGGCAGCAGCTTCTTAGAGGTATTCCTAAAAACACAGCTCTGATCAACAGTTTCTCTGACGTTTACATCAAACCAAGAACCGGGGCGGACTTCGTTTCAGACGTTAATACATCCCTAGCTGAACACAAGAATAACATGCTTAAAATGCTACAAGAAAATATTGAAAAGATATTGGTTATCTTTCCTGAAATCAGAGATTCGGCCCACACTCTAGAAATCAAAGAGCTATGTATAAACTCCAGCTACGCATTAGCCAGGCAAATGGCTTTCCCTACTATACAAGGACTTAGCGCATCTCCCGGCGCGGTAGGTTTTTGGCATCTGCTTTGCAGTACGTACCTCGGTTACCAAAAATGCCCCAAGACTCTACGTAAAATTCTCTTCGCGACTTTGGATAACACCTTGGAAAAGCTAGTGGATGATCCGATAAATAAAGTTGCTTATACATTAAATAAAGGAATACATACTTATTTGACCAAAACCGATAAAAAAATGGAAAGCTACAAAAGATTTTATCCTGAGACGTACAAGCTAACTGCGGAAGAAGTCAAAGCGATAAATATCGAAGATGTATTGATGTTCTATCAATTGGGGAAAATGCTATACGATTCATTTAGTCGTGATAAACGATATTCTATTATTCAGTATTCTAGAAACGTACTTTCGGGATCCGCTGTAGACGAATATGTCGAGTATCCAATACTAAAATACTGTCATAGTTATCTGAACTTGGTTGATGCGCATATAGTGCGAACGTTATCAAACGCGACTGAATTGGATGATGCCACTGTTTGCAACATTCTACGACTCTTAAACTATCGATGTCGGATCATAAAACTAGCTTCTGAGCCAATGCTTACGTTCGACAGCACAAAGAATCGTCAGTACCTAAACGAAGATAACATCCATGAACTCCATGCCACTTGCAAAGGGCTACAAAAACATTTAATGTCCGAATTATTCAAATTGTCACCAGACAAAAAAGAAGCGGAAAGATTCTATACCCAAGCTAAGGCTATGACAAATCAGGATGATCAAAGCTCTAAGTTGATGAAACTTGGGAAGAAGTTGAAGAAATTTTATGGACAGCCGAAATTATTTGCCGATGTAGAAGAGTACAATGAAAGCGTTCGGCGATCGAATGCATACAGGAAGATTACTTTGAATATGGGACAACCGCTCTCGAAGCAGTTGGAGAAACTGTCCACCGATGCCGCTTCAGTCACCGACGTCAGCTTAGCTTTTGATATCCCCGATACAAACAAACTTATTCTCATTGAAGAAAATATACCAAAAGCTTTAGTAAATGCTCCTCAAACAGCATCAAACGCAATGCTTCTACCAATCACTTCGTATGTTATACAAAGAGTACTATCTCTGTTGCAAAAGGATCTCTATGATATCATATCGATGATAACCGAAGAGAAAGAAGTTACGGTCGATATCACAGTTCTGACGAGTTTGGTGCAGTTTTGTAGGCTCTGCAAAGGATTCCCACCAACATTCCTCAACCTGCTAGAAGCGGTATTGATGCTTGCGAAAGGCAACGATAATCTGAGGTAAATATTAAACCGTAATGGTGATGGATTGATTTAATTGATGGACTGTATTTGAATACCGGTTCTAGATTGATTTCTTAATTTGTTCCAATATATTCCCTTTCAATATGCAGTAAGCTGTCATGCACTTGGCAAATGTTTGTTCTTTGACAGCCGGTTTCTTCACGGTCTTTTCCTTGAGAAATGAAAAGTCTTATCAACATTTTCGATTCCGACAGGATGGAACTTCGGACAATGAGCATGAGCTCACTAAGTGAAACATGTAGATGGCGTTACCGGTGCTATAACCGATAAAATATGAGCTTATCAAAAATTTCGATTGTGACGACATGAATTCTGTATATTATATTCAGCCGAATGGTAAGGCGCTCCGGCTTTAGGAGGATCATCTGATCGTTGCGGGTTCGAATCCCGTCGAAATCGAAAATTTTGATAAGACTTCATTTCTCAATTTTTTTTTTTTTTTTTTTTTTATTTATCTTATAAAATCTTACATATTAAACAATTAAATTAGTTCTAAGAAACCACGGAGGTTTGTACTAAAACTAATAAGTCTACAATATGAATACCTATAGGTAATTAAGCTAAAAAATAGTCTAATTACAAAAAGAAAACAAAAGTTTCGTTGTTACATATAGTGTTCCAGATTGAGGAGAAAAAACTTTTTTAATTTGCTTTTGATATTTTTTCCCGAAATACTATCTATTAACTCTTTAGGCAAATTGTTAAAAAGGCGGGGAACCAGGTAGCTCGCTGTCCTCTCGCCGTAAACATTATTAGCGCGCGACGTCACCAACCGGTTTTGAGTAACTGCACGAGTGTGTACAGGGTGTTCAACGGCATGTTTTAAGGATTCATTAAAAAAGTTTTCTTTAAGTATCAATGAAATACCTAGTGTGGTTTAACACTATAAAAAATATAAATTATAGGTCTTTTCCTTGGCCGTTTTTGTACTGGAGCACATATATTTTTGGACTCATTGCATGACCAGATTCGACGTAGGAAGAAAAAGGTGGGGGCCGCTTACATTAGACGCTTATTAGTGCTCTAACAATTCTGCATCTTGCATGTTCTCTTGGTAGCTTTGTGATTGTGGTCAAAATTTAATAGCAGGACATTTTTAGAGTATCATCAGTCCCATCAAAGTTCTGGGACGAATACTACAAAGCGATCATAAACTCACCGGCTTCCCATCCATTGCCATTCCTGTCATTGGACAAACCTTTGGAAGAGGGTTCTATGGAGAATATACCGACAAATACCAAAAGACTGTCAAGGAATCTACCGCTGATGCCTTATTATGTACAGAAGTTAACTGTTACTGAGAACACAGGTACGTGATATTGTGGTTCAAAAGAAAAGTTTCATAATGTTATGTGCTGTTTTACAATATTTAGTCACACTTTTTGAATACTCGGTGCAATATGAGTATTGGTGTAAGTTTGTAGTGTGTATCTGTTTTTGTTTTAGGCATCGTAGTTTGCAAACTATTTATGTGATTTGGATTTAGTATTTTTGCTGGAAATATGAGTTCATAGGCAGTGGTTCAAGAAAATGTATTTTGTTGATCGTGAATGACTATAATATTGTGAAACTTTTCAGAGTCGCGTCATCTCCTGGCTTATGAAACAGTATCGTTGGAAAATAGAGCTAATTACTCAAAGCAATTGGACGCTATTTTGAATGTCATTTGGAAAAACATTGCCATCATGGACTCATCCGCTGTTCTGAAGATGTGAGTATAATTTACTCTTGAAAAATCGACCTTATGAAACTGTAATAGAGTTGAATATTGTTTAATGTAGGCTGAGTAAATTAGCAATTTCATTAAATCATTTTGAACTCTACTTCTTGGTTGTGTTTGTGCCAAATAAATGTTTATTCTATTCTACTTCCACAGGATAAATAAAAAAAAATCAATATAAGATAAGATTTGATCTAATCTTACAATAATCTTAATTGCAGTGAATTGGATGCTGATTTGGAAATCAAGAAATACGAAAGAATGATCACCTGCTTCATTTCTATCATCACTCAGAAACTAAAGACTACTTTCAACGAAAATCTACCAAAAGACCACATTGAGTTACTAAAACTCTATTTCAAAGAAGACACTGATTACGTGAAGTATTTAACTGATGCCCAAACGATCTACGTAGAGCTACAAGCTGAAATTAGTGAAATTGCAAATAAGATGAAAGTAAAAATTCTTACAGCAGCATTGTCTCTCATGAACAGCATATTGTTCGCTAAAGCTATGGCCGAAGTAAATGAAATGGATGTGATTCAACACTCCAATTTTAAGAGGCAATGCATAGTAGAAGACACTCAAACATATGAAGCTTTGCTTAACAACTATTATTTCCAAGGCCTTTTAAATGGTACTCTTACAGACCACAGGGGAATTATAATGGCGAGTTTTGTAGAAAAACATTTGTATTATAACGAGGATTTTAAAAAAGTGCATCCACATGTTTCTATACTTGTTGAGATGTTGAATCAAACGCGAGATTTAGGGGCTAAGTATACGGTTGGGAATAGTTTCAGACCGAAAGACCTGAAGTACAGAAGTTTTGTCAACGTAAGTAATCGAAATCTACTAGCTACTTTTGGCCTTGTGTGGTCAGCGACGTAAACTTAAGAACTTATATGGCTTATATTTTGTAAGGTATGCTTGAAAGTATGTTTAGTGCTACGTATTTTGTTTAAAATTTCGTTTTATGGCCCACAGTCCAGAGGCGCCCAACGGTTATAATATTAAGCATTTTTTCAGAAGAGCCAAACGTAAAGTATCTTATATTTTCAGGACTGCAAACACTTTACAAAGTCAGTTCTATCTGCAAAAACAGTCAAGGAATTATATGTGAACATAGTGAAAACAAGCTCAATGCTCTTCAATTACTTGCAAAATAAGGTCAATGACGAAACTGTCATAGCCAACGCAGTAACAGTCGTAAAAGAAACGAATTCTTGGCTATATTCTGTTGAAGCTTTTTACAAGAAAATCGAAAGCGCTTACTCCGATGCGTTCCCTGACGTAGCAAAACCAATACAGAGCTCATTATCACAGATTATATACAGCGTAACAAATGCAATTGATTTGGTGAAAGAAATGATTGTTAAAATCGATCAGGGATCGATTCGGAAGGAAGTGAAGGATCTCATTCAATATCCGATAGAGATTCCGAAGAGGAATGATAGAAAGGAGTATTTGAATCGGTTCGCGAATTCCAAGTTTATGAATTTGGTGCAGAGGAATGTGATGAAGAACAGAGGAGATGTATATTCAGCTGACGTTGAGTGTCTTGAGTGAGTATAATTTATGAAATAGGTTTAACTAGCTTCCACTGCGGTACCCTGAATGTGTAATACATTTTTCTTATCATTGATTAGCCTTCTATTGCACTAAAGCGATTTAATAATGCAAGCTAAAATTGTTCCACTTTTCAATCTGATTGAGCTGAATTTTGGCAAAATTATGACTCTTGATGAGTGCAATAATGATGGCAGCAAGCTGATCTGATGATGGATTCAGGAGTTGTTCCTCAGTAAACAGCAAAACGTTACTTAAGTTTGAATCAGCTCACGGTATTTATTGTTGTAGCTTTACGAAAAACCGATTTTTAACAAAACCTTTTCCAGAGTCCTAAAGATGAACCTAATAGAGCTCAAAATGCACTGCGTTGCGAAGGACGACATTGACAAACCGAGCGTAGACGCTATGTTAGCCACATTGAACAGCATTTACAAGACCTGGGAACAACAGCAACGAGATATACAGAAGAAGAAAGAGGATGATGAAGCGTTGTATGTGACGAAGTAAGTAGTGATTTTAAGCCATATTTTATTTGATATGTACCCATTAAAGATTGGCTTTTTTGCTTTTAAAAATATGAATGACAAAAGAACATCTTTTTACGGTTCTCCATAATTCAAAATGCTGATCGTCGAAGTGAAGCAATGTTATGTGCGGTCTAGGGGTGAACGCTGGTGGCATTTTCAACTGAGCGCTTCCCTGCTTCGGAGGGCGTTCAATTGTCGAACGCAGCTATAAAGTGTGCACGAGCCACCTTTTTGTAAGCGGGACAGCGAGTGTTATTTGTTCGGCGTGTGAGAAGTACAGAGCTATAAATACGCAACGTCAATTACAGCGCCAAAATACTTTCTACCTAATTACAAGTTAGTTAAACAACCAATCGAAAATTTAAAAAAAAACACAACTAACAGAAGTACTTGTAGGTTTCTTGAATTTACAAAAACCTACCAAAAAGTGTGCTGTTCCTGAGATAAATAGCATGCACAAAATGTGTGCAAAACATGTATTTAAAAAAAATATTTTTTTTTTGAAAATTTAACTATTGTGTTTTTCATTTTGCCAATGTAGATAGCTGTAAACTTGTAGCTTTAGCCTTATACTAATAAACGTGGTGTAAAGTTATTCCTCGGAATAAAATAGGAATAACCATACATTTTGACAGTTTACACTCAGGAATAACTTTATACCACGTTTATTAGTAAGGCCGTTAGTTTAGAAAAATCATGTGCCATTTCAGATCCAAATGCGAAGACGAGGACGAAGAAGCGATCGCATTCGAAGAAATCCAGGAAATGTTCCCGTCCTACACAGAAAACGATTTCGGCGAGTTCAAACCGCCCTCTCTAGAACAGAAACCAATCAAAAAGACGCAAAAACCAGATACTAACAAAATGAAACTACTCATTTCCAACGAAGATGTTTCTTTAGTCTACAAATGGCATTCAAACTTCGTTAGGGCAATGACCTCAGCGGAATGGTTACCCAGCAAAAAGAAGTTGGTCGGCAATGATGTGATAAGCTCGTTCTTGCAACGGTATCCGATATTTAGCCAGGTTATACAGGGTGCTTGGGAGGCGTTGGATGCGGATGTTGAGGGTACTCTAACGCCCAGTTTGATGGTGCTTATTTCACAGATCAAGACTAAAATTGATGGAAATGGTATGTATATCCTTTTATACTAGTTTTAATTATTTTATCTCACGAAAATGGGTTTGTCTTTTGTGTTTGTAAATTTGCTTCTGGTGCGTAAGCGAACGCTCATTCGTCCATGGAGCGTCCCGAGCTTACGCACACAGAAACAACGTGCATGTGCATCCACGCACTAAGTAAGACCAACCCGCCTTCGTAAAAATCACAAAGTACACGAAAGGAGCCTCTTGATTGGCCAATTGAAACGCCATTTTCTAACGGTGATTGGCTAAGCCATTTCGGTTATCTCTATGATAATAACTATAAGAATCATTTTCCTTTGTTCTTCCAGATTCGAACAGCAAGGTTGATTTCTACAGGTCGCCTTGGGTTTCGGAGACAAAACAGTGCGTACCTCTTTTGCAGGATGTGAAAGAGGCCACTAATGACTTGTTGGAGCAGTGGCCAGACTTCCCCACTTTGAAAGAGGTACAATTTTGAACAAGTTTTTTCTAATTACTTACTGCAGGATTTTTTAATGATTTTTAAACTAGGCTCATCTGCAAATCATACAAATAACTGTCTCTTCAATGGTATTGAACCCACGTCTCTTGCTAAGAGCTCAAGACAGACGAAACTACGCACAAACTTCATGCAATTTTTTGGAAAGTTACTTAGCGGCTACGGTTACTTCTTATCTTTTTAATGTTCTCACTTTTCCGGAATAAATAGAAACCTATGCGCTAGTCCAAGCTATAAGCTACACTCTAAACTTTATCCAAATTAGCAAAAGTAGAAGATAGACAATAAAAAAAGACGTGTGGCACTCGGAGACTGCCGCGGTAAAGCTATTGCATAGCATTTTTTATCAACTTGTGAGTGGGGGGTGCTAGGTTATTTTCGTTACGGAATTTCTGGATTCGGTCTCAAGGCTCGCGATAGAAGCTATGCAATAGCTTAAAAAATAAAAAAAACTTCGACAACCCAACTACACGCTATAAATAGTATGATAGATTCGATAGCTAATTTGAAAACTAATTTACTACATCTTCCAGATTATCGTAATCATCAACAGAATCCTAAGCTTCCCAGTAACAAGTCCCGTGTCTCGTTTCCTAACGGGTTTAGAATTGTTACGGGATAAGATCGAAGAGTGGAACAAAAATTCACACAAAGGAAACAATATGATCGATATGTCTTTGGCTGTAGGACAGCAAATTATAAACTGGAGGAAACTTGAAATGGCTCATTGGAAGGAGTGCCTCAATAATTTGTATCATAGGTACGTATAAAAAAAATAATAAGGAAAACAGTTAGTATTCTAATATTCGGCGATGGGCTTGCAACAGTTGCAAACTGTCATGATATTCGTTCAGATCTTTTATGTATTCCAGATTCTTGGAAGATTTCTTAGTGTCCAAAATCATTTGTTACATCATACGTGACAGATTGCAAGCCCATCGCTGCCTATTAGAATACTAGCTGTTATAACTCTTTACTTTATTTATTTATTTTTGTATATTTTCGTTACTTTTTTTAATGTCTTCAACCAACTTTGACAATCTTAAAATTTTAGAAAACAATCCGAAGCACACAAATACTGGTTCTTCATATACTCCGTGATAAACGATCATTTGCAAGCGGAGATAGGTACTGATAACACTGAAGCCGCGAAAGTCACAGAAGCATTGAAGAATTTCATGGAAACATCCAATCTGGCGGAGTATGAAGTGAGGCTAGATATTATCTATGTGTACCACTGCCATTTGGTACACCTGGAGTCAAGCCATCGACGTGGTATGTACCACGACGTAATAAGTTTCACATCGAATTAGTTATAAACTGAAATGTATACAAACTATGGGATATTGTCACTCACTTACTTCTGTGTCTCGCTCGAACAAGTGTTGTGAAAAGATTTTCAGTGCTCCCTTCTTGCACTAATCAGCACGTATCAGGTTTTGATGCAAGAAACTGATTAGTACTTTATTTGCATATAACTATCCTACCGGCTGTGCCAGTAGTGAATAACAGTTTGTTTTTTTTTACAAGAATTGGCACGCATTTTGCCGTGACACTACCGCGGCTAACTTAAAATTAGCTTTGAAACGATTTAAAACTAAATTATAGCTAATTAAATAAATAAAAATCCTACCGACTGCGCCATAAGATAGGAAGCTACGTTTAGTAAGAACTTTAACAAATTTTCAGATGAACTAATTTCAATCCTATGGAACACATACAACTTCTACGCCCAATTCAGCGCGCAAGTCGCCTCCCATATAAAAGAGAAACGCACACCTATTGAGAAGAAACTGCGAGATTTCGTCAAGATTTGTTCCTGGGACCGCGATCTTAGTTATTGGAGTGTCAAAGACACTGTGGATAAGGCGCATAAGGCGCTTCATAAGCATACCAAGGAGTTTGAGGTCAGTATTGTTATAGGGTCTTTCATTTTATACTAACTTAATTCAGGAATTGGGTTCAAAAAATAAATAAAAAAATATTTATGTAATGTTTTTTTTTGTTTTGTTATGAAAATCCCGAGAAAATCGATAAAGACTATCCTTTCAATTGATTGTCGCTTCTTGTATAACTTAGCCCATTCGTTATGTAGCTGCGCTTCGATTGGTGGAACGTCTGTTCTCCTTGAAAATCATTATGCAACAATTCTAAAAAATCAATAAATGATAAATTTTGAAGTGAAAACCTAAATGGGCTTAGAAATTAAATTGATACGGTCAATCGTCTATTTACATCCCAAAAATGAGGCCCTGTCAGTTTGTGTAGTTTAAAATGAAAGACCCTGTATATGCATTTTGTAGTGTAATTTCTTGTCTCAAGCATAACTGTAAGAATGAAACAGCAGATGTTTCTACCTCACATTTTCACTACAATAACACACGAAATGTGAATAAATTGTATTAAGAGATGTGTGGCCTAGCGGATGTACTCTGGATTTTCAACCCGAAGATTGAATCACGGCATCAACTAATTTTTCGTATCGTAAAATTTATATACGCAGTTACACAAGCTCTACGAAACTTAGAGCATAAATCATAAAGCTAGTGTTTTGCTGTCTTACGGCCTTACTAATAAACGTGGTATAAAGTTATTCCTGAGTGTAAACTGTCAAAATGTATGGTTATTCCTATTTTATTCCGAGGAATAACTTTATACCATGTTTATTAGTAAGGCCCGAAAACTTTAAGTAGCTCATTCCACCCTCAAAAATTTCTCAAGCAATACAATCCTAACCTAACGCTGTAAAAACATCTAGTAAAAAAAAAATGCTGGACTTTCCACACAGCATCATCTAGCCCCAAAGTAAGCAGAGCTCGTGTTATGGGTACTACATGACTGATATACTTTTTGTTTGTAAATACATACATATTATAGATAGAAACACCCAGACCCGAGACAAATGTCTGTAGGTCATACAAACATTTGTCCCGCCGCGGGGATCGAACCCAAAACCTTCTGCGTCGCCTAATCAACGCCTAAGTTTACACAGCAATTCTACAACATGTTATTGTTCCAGAACGTTCTAAAAGAGAGCGTAAAAAGCTGCCTAGTGGACAGCGGTTCGGAAACCACAGAGCACGTCGGTATATGGGACAGACCGAAACGTGCGACCGCAAGTGCACCCGCCGGCGGAGCCTATATGATCGATCCTACCAATCATATCGTACTCGCTAGGAATGTCAAGGTATGTTAGTCAAAGTCAAAATTCAGTGAGATAGCTATCATTTTGGGATCATGTACTACGTACGGCCAATCTATGTATCCTTTTAAACCTCTTGAAAATTAGCAGCTAGGAAATACGGGCAGATATTGCCCTATTCCACGATCCACTAATCAAATTTATTAAGGGATTAGTTTCCACCTATCATCTGTGAAAAATAATAAATAAATAAATTGCTTGTATTTAATCAATAGCTATTGCATAACTGTTTGAAGTAACATTTAACTAATTTTAAAATCTTAAAGTTCTTTAAGCGTGTGGTTTAAGCGTGTGATAACACAATAAAATAATATGGTCTTGTCATAGAATGTCTAACATATTTTACTAATAAATACTGGTCACTGTCAGTCGGAAGCGTGCCCAAAACACTGGCGGCATTACCACGCTGGATGGCAATGCTGATCCTTTGAGCCAAAAATGTGCCAGCTCTCGGATCACGCGTTTCTAACGATCCTTAGATAGCTTGACTAATCCTGTTGTATTTTGTAAATATATGTAAATATGTAGTAGCTTAGTTTCTGTAAATAAATATTTTATTATAAATACTAAATTCTATTATATTTCTTGAAACTAATTTTCTTTTTTATTTTAATCCACAGCAACTTCAGGTAGTACAATATTTTCTAACTTAACTAATGCCTGTAGAACTTGTTTTAGATTACTAATGAATTTTTCGATTTGTGTGTGTATGTGTGTGTTTCTTAATATTTTATTTTTGCACAAAAATAGCTACTTAATAGATATATTATGTAAAAAATCTGTATCGAATATGTGATGAGAATGAGTATGTCGCATGAGAATGAGTTAGTTACGGTTTTACTTTTCACTATTCGCGAATAAAAAATGAGTCCCAATTCCTATATTCGCGGCTAAAGATTTAATTATTCGCGGATATAAATGGTATATCGGTACATACATTTAATAAAAAAGTATTCGCTATCCTTACCCTCCTTTGTTAACGCGTCGGCTAATGGACTAATAAAAAAGTAAAATAGACCTTATTACAACTACCTAAAGTACGTTGTTAAAATATGATATTGTTCGAAATGTTCAATTCACAGCCCATTCAAGAAGAGGCTTCAACAAGCACTGGCAACGTGACATTTAATTTGAAAAATCTTAGTGAAATGAGCTTTATGATTTATTTATGAAAATTGATCCGTCTATGGAACAAAGTCATATTTTTTGTAAAAATTACATTAGTAGGTATATTTTGTCGCCTGGGAACGTATCACCTATAGTCCCATACAAATTCCATATTCACGATTTCTGTATTCGCGGTATATTTACGGAACCTAAACCCCGCGAAGCGAGCTTTTACTGTATTTATAAAAAATACACAATATATTTGAGTAAGCATAGTTTGATTTTAGTTCTAGTAAAAGGCGATTATTGTTTGATTATAAGTCGATTGGGTATAGTTTTTTTTTCGAAATAGATTTGCTTGTATTTTGCTTGGAAGCAATGTATTTAATTTTTGTTTTAAAAATCTATTAGATATATTAGATCTAATACGAGTTTGTAGTACAATCGCACAAAACTTTATTTGACTCGTAGTAAGCATTATAAAAATAAATTCAACAATTTGGTTCAGTAAAGTTGCAATAGATATCATTATAATAAAATTATAGCGAGTACAGCTTTTCAAACTCGTGATAGAGCTACATTATTTCATCTTAATACACAGAATACAATAGTAAATTCTATTTTATATTCCAACAGAAATATTTAGATGAAGCCGAGCAACCTTGTTCAAATATACCCGAAAGTAGCCTTATAGCCAAAGTGAGCAACTTACTAAACAAGGCTAAGATTCTTTGTAAAGACACTATCACAAACTCTGGGTACCCAGCGTTGGTTCAAGCTTTGGATGACTTCGTGACTACCGTTATTGAGACTAGCACGCATCTTGGATCTTTGGAGGTAAGTTTTATTAAGAAACAATCAAAATTATCAATTAAAATACCATTAAGTTCACCGTTCACCAGTTTTGATAAGTCAAAATCAAAAAGCATTTATTCAGTTGGTCCGCTGATCACTTAAAATAATCTTTAATTTGTGTGAGTGTCGTTATTGTCCTGTTTCTTCGCGACCTTAGCAACTAAATCACTAAGGAATGGAAAAAAATATCTCAGAACAAATCATTTAAGATCCTTTGAAGATGTCTAAGGAGGAAGTAGATGCAGACACATTCTATTACACATTTTTTATGGCACATGCCTTAAATCATTATTGAGTTTTGGCATTCCATATTTAAGTTATTAAAGCCTATATTTTCTAAAGTAATCTTTTTTTTTTAGGTGGACGCATCCCTCCCAAAAGAAAAGCAAACTTCCCAAGCAAAGAACATAGTACAACAGAAGCGGAAAGCCCTCGCCGATCTATTTAAATACCTATCTAAGATGGGTCTCAACTATCGCACGGGGCTTGTTATATTGGCGGCGACGAATGGCGAATTGCATGACTTTACTATACCACCTGTGGATTTCGATGCTGCAATGGGGTATTTGAAATCGAGGTATGATTACTCCTTGTCGCATCTTTGCTAGTTTTCGTTACTATTTAGAGTGCGTGGTTCTTCTTGTTTTAGTGTCACTAGGTTTTTCGAACCAGGAAAAATGTTTCAGTGCGTCGTCAAAGAGGCGTGTGAGTTGTGTGAGTGAACTTAACACATTTTCAAATTTTTCTTATGTTTGAGAGTATTGGCATAGTGCAAATTGACAGAAAAACGATGTTTTGAAAAGGCGTCATGATATCACAAAATGTTTCACACTATAGAATACATTATACAAAACATTTAAGCGAGCGTAGGGGTGGGCCATACCTTATACTCGTAGTAGAAATACTACACGGTAAACCTAGGCATTCGTGACATGCCAAATTTTAGTGCCCACAGAAAAATTTCAAGTTCAAGCATCATTAATATTGGGCTAAAAAGCCATTGACACGATAGAAGAAGAAGATGCATCATTATTAAAATTAACTTGTTCCAGACGATGTGATGCCTCCCTCGCGATGCTTTGGTCGGGATGTGAGAAATACTTTCAGAAGAACATAGCTAGACACCGTTTGTTATCTGCCGCGCTATTGACTCCGCACCAAGATCTCGGCATTCAGAATATCGAGCGGTGCAAGGGATTTGCTGCTCAATTACTGGTAAGGCATTTAAATCTCTTCGCTAATATTGCAGATAAATGATACGCTGTTTTCATTTAATAATTCATTATTATGTTATAAAATAATAAAACATACCTCGACGACCTCTACGACAATTGTAATGATATAAAAATATACTGTTGATATAATAATATTCATGATGCAGGTTCATACATAACATATCTACATCAAGATAGTTTTATCAAAACATACTAGTAAAGTAAACCTATCGTTTGTCTAGTAAAATGTTAGTAAAGTTTATGTTATTTTTCAGCAACTAAACAACACACAAAAGAAATCAATATCAAAGTACTCGCGGCGTCTTTGCGATCTGCGCAATCTAACAACAAATCTCATGAACGCGTTAGAAGTGAACGCAGCCGATTCAAACATATCCACAGTTCAACAGAAATACGATATCCTTACCGAGTGCTACGCAAACGCTGGGATTATCCTAGAACAGTTTAATCTTGTTCTTAAATCTTTCCCAGAAAGAACTATGTCAGATATCCAACCAGATTTTGATGCTGTAATATCAGATTCCAAAATCGTACGCTGCTGCAAAAACAGCGAAGAATGGAAGGATCTGAGTAAAGAAATAAGCACTTTGATATCTGACATCGTGAAACAAAAGAACGCTTTACAAAAAGCAGCAAACACAATGCCTCAAAAATTCGGCTTCAACAAAGATTTGCCGTTCATTTCGCAAAGCCATATAGATACTGTCGAAGATTCGAGAAGCGATCTTGAGCTTATAGACTCAGATGTAGACAGAGTCATCAACGAGTATCAAATCAGATTCAAAACGCTGATACCCGATATTGAACCTAACCACCCTCTTTTAAGGAGCATAGTCGAATTATCCGCGTACTTAAAAGACACTATAAAAGAATTTGATAAACTAAACGAAATCAATGACGTATCTATGGAATCTTCAAGCGAAGAGCTGATTGGTGAAACGGAAGATCTAATAGCAACGTTGCTATTGGTTGTACAATCTGTATACAAAAAACACTTGCCTCAAGTAAACGAGAACATGGAGGTGTTCAATGCTATCGACGACTTTATAAATAACGGAGAAAAGGCTCCCGAAGAAGCAAAAGACATTCTAGAAGACAAACATTTGAAAGAGTTGTTGCAGGATAAAATAACGAGTGATACTAGAACGCTACAACTTGATACATTGGTATCTAAAGTACGCAAGGTGCTAGTTAATTACGTGCAATATTTAGCTGTAAAAGGAAATGATATAGAGAGAGTGAGAAGTGCAGTGATGCGGTTGGTTCCGATATTGGAACAAGCAGTTTTGTTCGTTCAATACTTTGTGACGCAAAAAGTCGCAGTACATAGAGTGTCGTGTAAGATGCTTTCTGTTCTATTGAAGATATTCTCTGATCTGGCTACGAAAGGGTAAGAGTACATTACAGTACGTTCAATGAATCTAGGCATTCGTGAAGTGAGCCGTTTCGATGCGCAGTGCACAATTTTGGATGACAAAGCGCTACTGCGCAATCAGCTTTACGAATGCCGAGATCCGTAGAACTTACTGTACTTTACTATCATGTATATCTTGATTAAATTGATTAACAGAAACTATAAAATGATTGTAATAATAAAATTTACAGTAAAATAATATTTTTTCTTGTTGAAGATTTTGCAAGCCATCAGACCTGGACATGGAAGAGGGAGACGGAGAAGGTGGTCCCGGCAAGTTGTCTGGTGGAACTGGCTTAGGCGAAGGAGAAGGCCAGAAAGATGTGTCTGAGAGGATTGAGAATCAGGTAAATATTTAAAGGGTAAAGGTATTGCACATAAAACTAAATTGGATTTGGTTTTAGTAGATAATCTTAAAAAAAATATAGTCAAAGTTTCGAACAACTTAGCAAATAGGTGAATGGAATTTTCAAACTACTAAGCGAAATGCTGTACTTATAAAAATCTATTCCCAAAAAAATTCAACCATCGCGTCGACTACTTATTGGTTCAGTTGGAAGAGTATCACCACGGATCAGTGAAGGTCACGGGTTCAATATAGATAGAATTTTTTTAGTGCATTTTAAAATCTTTATTTTTTAAAACACAAGTGGTACATGAAATCATATTATAACAGGATCAACTAGACGACGCGCAACGTCCGGGTGAAGAGAAAAAGGAAGAAGAGAGAGATTGCAAAGAGGAAGAGAAAGGAGTCAATATGACGGATGACTTCGACTCACATTTACAAGACGTTGAGAAAAAAGGTACTTACTTATTTTTTAGGGTTATGTGGCTCACAAGAAAAAAAACGGGACCGGTATAAGATAACTTTGTCACACAAGGCCCTCCGGCAAGGTGGAGTGACAATCTGCGAAAGGTTGCTGGCAAAAGCTGGATGCGTCGAGCTGAGGACGGCGCAATGGTACTCATTAGGGGAGGCCTATGACCAGCGGACTGCCATAGGCTTGATGATGATTACGATGATGTCACACAAAGTCTTGACGTACGTCAAGACCCTTCATTTTTTGTAGATAAATTCACCCACAATTTGGACATCTTATTTCGCTCGTGCTAGGGACCTAAATATAGTGACTAACAATGGTGGGTTTAAAATTGTATATATGTAAAATATAATATAATATGTAATATGATGGGTAATTTACAGATGGTGAAAACTCAGACGAGGACGACAATGAAGATAATGCTGACAAACAAATGGGTGACACGGATAATGCTGCTGAGAAGTAAGTAACGTATGATAATATTAAGAATCTATAGGACGATTGAGAATAATCACTTTAAACACGATTCACGTTTGAGAGCACTATCTTTTTTGAGTTAAAATTAATAAATAACTCATGCATCTGCTTATAAACTGTTCTCAATTTTTGTTAGATAACAACTTAGCGGTAGCACGAATCTTAAGCAGAGTTTTAAGTTAAAAGACGATTTTAAGTAAGACCGTTTATGTAGCTTACTAGTTACTAAAAAGTAAAGGATAATACCCGTACCCCGTACCACGTTGCGTGACGGATATATTAACCCATTAGTATTTTTTTGTTTCTGTCTATAATTCTCTGATAAAAATAATAATTTTCTGAACCGCACTTTAAAAAAATAAATAAATATAAAAGTAGATTTTTAAAACGGAACATTAAAAGCAGCTTAACCTTAACCGTTGTAGCTACAGCTTAAACATTATTAAGAGCCCTTCCCTAACTTTTTGAAACAATTGAACTGCATTCACAGATTTTGGAAAAAAGATGCAGACAGCAAAAAAAATTTTGTGCTATAAATATTGATCTAAATAAAATGATGACACATTATTCATATTTTAGATTGGACCAACAAATCTGGGGTGATGAAGACGAAGAGCCAGAGCAAAGTGAACAGAAAGAGAAAGACGATAAGGGACCGGGCGAGAGTACGGGGGAGAAAGAGATGGCTGCTAAAGAAAAGGAACAGGGAACTGACGATGGGAGTGAAGGGAAAGACAAAAAGGAGAAGAAGGATATCAATGAAATGAACGAACCAGAGGTTGATGATGATCATGTAAGTATATTTCATGTAAATTTTGATGCATAGTATAACATTTTGTATGAAAAATCATCCAATGCGCATCGAAACGGCTAGCTTTATGAATGTCTAGATCCGAGCGTACTGATAATGAAAGAAAAGAGAGGATTAAAACACGCACGAAGACAGAAGAAATACGTGGCCCGATTTTCTCACTCATGGAGACACTAAGTCGAAGTCAAAGTCAAAGTCAAAAAGCATTTATTCAGTAGGACCGCTGGGATCACTTTGATCACTTGTCGTTCTTAATAGATCGAAGTTCCAACGTTCTTTGCACCGAGAGCATGTTAAACTGTCAGTCCTGCAGCCTTATTGTCTAACTTGAAATCTATTCCCAGCTGTCATCCACATAGAGCTCTTCTTCTTCCTTTTATTAATGGCAACTAACTTAACAGTATAATTCTGCCAATGTCAAGTTTTAAATAAGTATTCATGTCATGTCAAGTCAAGTCATGTCAAATTGGTTTTGAAAAAACATGGCGGCTTGTCACTTCAAAACTCCAACGGAAACCTTTCGTCAAATGAGAAATCTTCTTGAATACTCCCCCATTCCATTTACCATTTTTCCTGTTACGTAATCCAAGGTTTCATTAGTAAAATGCCACCGAAATTACATAATAAAACCTAGTAAAACACGAGAAAAGTAAATAAAATAGCAGAGCCACTAAAATAGCAGAGCTCCTTCAAAAATGGCGAAAGAAGTCGATAGAGCTCAACCAATCACTATACTAATTTCAAATGTCAGAATGAAGTCCATGTCCATTGCCAGTTGAATTACACAATACGGCCCCAGGTTATTAAATCACTAGGTTATGATGAAAGTTTTGGCAGCCTAAAAACTCCGTCAGTAAAATTGGATAGTTACTCATAAGAACTTTATTTCTGTACAGGTTGACCCATACCATGGCAACCAACAGCCTCTGCCAGAACCTGAAGACTTCGAGATGCCGGACAATATGGATGTCGACGGTGAAGAAGGCGATGACAAGGTAATTGTTCAATAACTATTGTCTTTGTGACTTTCCTCATGTCCATGTATTTTATCATTCCACTGATGAATAAAGGCCTCTTCTCCATAACATCACTCGTGCTTTCCGTCCGTTTTCCCATGTTATATCAATCTTTAGAATAGCCTACAGTTTTTCAAATATAGTTGAATATGACATGTGTCAAATAGACATACGTGATCACGCGCTCTGACCATTCAAAGCACGAGCCGAGAAATCTCGCTCGAGCTTTGTGATTGGTCGATTCAATTGCATTAACTTTTATTAACTGTATTTATTTTTTAGATTCTTTATTGTGTATTTTTTGATGTAAATTTTGTTCGTGAGAGAAAATAAATAAATATTTGATTTGAATTTCACGCGATCACGTGATGTCACTGTGCCGCGTATCAACCTATAATAACATTACCTCTATTTTCATAATGTTGTTCATTATACATACATACAATCACGCCTCTTTCCCGAAGGGGTAGGCAGAGACCACGGATCTCCACTTGCTACGATCCTGACACACCTTTTGCCTCATTCACTCTTATTACATTCTTCATACATGCTCGCCGTTTTAGGGTACTTTTGACCTGGCCCTTCTTCAAAATGTCGCCAATTTGATCCAAGAAGGTTCGCCTTGTTCATTATATTCATAAGTTATATACATTCTTACTTGTAGCAATGACAATTGCTTGTAATAAGGTAATTGCAACTTTCTAACAGGATGGCGAAACTGAGGCAGAGAATCCGTTTGAAATAGACGTTATGAAAGATACGATACCCGAACCAGAGGAAGAAGAGAAGAAAGCAAAAAATGAAGAGAATATCATTGACTTGTCCAGCGACGAAGAAGATGGTAACGAGGATGGTAACGAAGAGGGATCTAAAGACGAGGGTAGTAAGGAAGATGGATCTAATGAAGAAGGCGGCGAAAAGGTAAGATTGTTTAGTATTTTCGAGTTGTATTTTATAATAATTGTTATTACCTTGTTTTATATGTTATCATGATAACGCTTTACAATTATGATTATTTTAATAAAATTAATTTAAATAGAAAATGTTAGAGTTAGAAATGACTATTACTCGGTTTTATGAATGATATCTGCAGAATCTGTGGCCATCTCATTACTTTGTCATAAAAGCGACAAGGACATTGCATTACTATAGAAGCCTAACTAAAATACAGTCAAAAATGAATCATTAGGTTTCTATAACGTTTATTTTCTCAGGACAAGGAAGATGAACAACCAGAAAAAACAGATGAAGACCAAACGCCCGAAGACAACAAACTAGACACCGACGCTCAAACCGAGGAAGAAGAAACTGAAGACAAGAACGAACTACAGAAGAATAACGAAGAGATTACAGAAGAGGATAAAGTAGAAGAGAAGAGTCATGAGGCTAATCCTCAAGCGAATCCTTCAAGTGATGATCCGACGGCGGATGATAAGGCGGAAACGGCTGAGATGGATAAGGGTACCAATGATAATGTGGAAACGAATGCTGAACAAACTAAGGATGAAGATGCTGCGCCTTTTGTGAGTATCGCTTATCTAGTTATACTTTTTGAAATAAAAACATAAAGGCGCGTTAGGCAGTTTTAGATGAGTAAAGAATTTTGATTTCGCTTAGCAAGTCACGTGACCTGTTACCTGATGACACCGGCTTACTACATACAAAAGTTGCAATCAATTGTCATCCCAATAGAGCTCAACAAATCTCACAAGACGAAAATGGCTATTGAAGTCTAGTGGTAATAGGGAGCCGCACAGAAAACCCTCTCAAAACAGCAAAACGCAACGATAGCGCGATCTTATCTTCCTTAATATCTTCACACCCGTCACATCGGTTGAGTTGTTAGAGTGACCGCCTCTGATGAGACAGCCCCGAGTTCAAATCCCAGTAGGACAGTAACTTTTTGCACTTTATATTTTTTTATACAAAAAATATTAAAGTTCTACGTTACCGAAACCTCGTTCAAGTTTTCACTTCTCCGTGGTAATGCTCTTAACGGAGCTAATGGGCCTTCGACGCTATAGTTGAAATTTTGTAGGTACTTGGTAAAAGTCGTGGGTGCAATTTTTGGGATGCATTTAAATAAATCTTTAGATAATCTTAACAAGTTTTAATAGCATTTAATACAAGGCTTTCTCTGAAGAGAATCGTGAGTTGCAGGTAATATTTTATTGAGAGCACTCATCAGTAGTGGCTTCCGATCCTAAGGTGTGGACTCCGGTCGTGCAACAATGAGCTTTTCTGGCGAATAAATAATAAATATAATAAATAAAAGCTTTATTGGAAAACCTTATAGAACTAATTACAATACATTCCATGTACACACCTTAGGTGCTAAGATTATAGTAATACAAAGCAAAGGTATCCGCGAGGTAAATACCTAACCTATTTATCGGTAATCCCCGAAACTTAGCTCATACAAACATGTAAGGAAGGTAGGTAGCACCTTATGGTATTGAGCTTACAGTGTACATGATCTCAAACTCCCTACTAGGTTGCCCTGTGTTTGGGATATCAGTGATCCTCCTATACAGCGCGTGATCAATAGTTAGGTACGCAAGTGTGATTTGTTACTAGAAAAGCAAAAGGCACATCCTTATTTTCAGCTACTAGTTAGGTACATAGTAGGTAGGACTTAGTTTGAACAAAGAGAAAGCTCTTTGGAACCATAGCAAAATAAGAATAAGTTAACGTTAACCATGTCAGTACTCTATAACGTAAAGGAAAACATCGTGAGGAAATCGGCATGTCGTACAACCTGAACATTCCGGAAACATGGTTTTAAGTGCACGAAAGGAGGATAAGTAATCCTTTCACCACATTTGTTCAAGAAAACTAGTGACACGACAAGAAGAATTTAATATTTTAATGGATAACAGGTAAGCTATATCATAAGTTTCTCCTGTGTTGTGTAATAATTTCCTCCAAAATTCACCGAAATCATGTCTTTGACGATCTCTCCGACTTTTTCTCAAACCCGTTGAGATTTTTCTCCAACTTTTATTACAACAAAATACTAGCCGCATACCTTGTAACTTTTAAACCATATTGATAACTGATTCATCCATTTTTTTCCGAACGAAGGAAGTGTATAGTTGCAGCCAACCAGTTTAATTAGCCGTTCTATTAATAGTCTAGCCTCTTTATTAAACGGATTTCAAAGGTCGTTCAACTAACGTCATTTAATAAACTAGCTGGCTGATGCTTAGGCTATTCATACAAGTAGGGTGACCATTATGTGACAAAAAAGAAAATGAACTTTTAATAATTAGAAATTATTGTTTATTGAAGTCATTTAAAATTGTTTTTTGATGTATCACCATGAGATCAAATAGCGTAACTCAATAACAAAGTACACATGTAAGAAATAAATTATAATATTTTATTTGTTAACGCAAGTGAAACTTCTATGGCATTCTGATCCACAATTCACTTTGTTTTTATAACACGCACATCTATTATTGCGACACTGATTCACAGTAGGCTTACAACTACATTTTTGGACTCCCTGTCTACCGAAATTTGACTGACTTGCCCCAGCCTGACTTAAATAAATGGGACTTTCTGAAATTATGTTGTCATAGGCTGTATCTGAGTACTGAAACTCTTTTTTAATAGTAACATACTTATTCCAATTATAAACACCGTTTCTCGTATCAACACTTTCCCCTTGAATATTTGTCATGTCCAGATGTCCGCGATCCACTTGGGGTACACTTATCCAAACACTGTTATCATTGTTTAACTTAGGCATTTTGTTATCGGTAGTATCAATCATTATTTCGGCTTCACGCTTAAGTCCTATGTGTGCTTCGTCTATTTCTACTTTTATATTCTGTACAACCTGACACGTGGCGCATACAACGTTTGAACCGTAACCCTCTCCACTGACAGTTATTCCGCATTTACTTTTGTGCGCCCCAGTAGCATCTTTATGACATACTGCACAAGTAAAGTTTGACTCCAAATTTTCAATACTCGCTATTACTTTTTTAGAATTATTTTCATTGATGCCATAGTCACTGTCCGTAGCTTCAACTGGTTCTTGCTTTATAGTTTTCAATTCTTCCTCTGGTTTTATTGTTAAAAGTTTAGTCGTGGGAATATCAGATCCTTTAAAACTCGTTTTCGGTTCACGTCCAAATATAGCTTTATATGGAGATCTTCCAATTATTTGATGGAATGAAGCATTTTTACAATATTGCACGAAGAAGCAGCCCACAGACCATTTTGCTGATTTGTTTTCGTTCATCCAACCTCGCAGCATATTTTCGACTTCTTGATTGCTACTCTCGAAGCTGCCTTGAGTTTGAGGACGATGCGGATTCTCATTTACAATTTTGCACTCAGGCCACATTGCGCCTAACTCCTTTATTACATTTTCAGTGAACTCATGGCCATTGTCTGATTGTAATATGTTGGGTGCTCCAAATATTAAAAAAATCTTCATCAGCTCAGAGGCTACCTCAACAGCGCTTTTTGTTTTTAGAGGACGCAGATTTACAAATTTGGTTGCGTTGTCTTGATAGCTTAAGAGCCACTTAAATTCGCCATCGGGACAGGACTGAAAATCTATAAGGTCGACTTGTCCTCTTAAATTAAAATCATGTGAAAGGATTGGCTTCGTCACAATGCCTTTTCTTGGGGCATCTCTTTTAGTTTCACATATGGGACAGAGAGACACAAAAATTTCTACTGCTTTCTTCGGAATGTAGTATTTATTCTTTATGTAGTTCAGTATTTTATCTCGCCCACCATGGCCGCAGGAATTATGGGTATCTGATAAGACATCAAAATACTGTTCTCTAGGTAAGATGCGTATCGTGGGAGCAGTGTCTGTGAGTCTTTTAAAAATTAAACAGTCTTCGTGTCCATTTGTAATAATATCGTATTTGCTTTTCCAGTAATAATCCATGGCCGTCTTACGCTGTCCTGTAGTCATGGTCACCCGAGCTTTTTTTATGTCGTTTATAACCTCTAAGATTCTTTCCGATGTCCATGCTTTTCGATGAGATCCTAGAAAAATAAAACGAAACTCACATTAATTATAATGGCCTTATCTCAACGATCTCTGCCTTATCTGATTTATTACTAAACAATTTACAAACAAACAATAATTATGAAAAAAAACAAAACAAACCTACCTTGATGCTGTACGTCGTGTTCAACAAGTTTCCGATCGAAATTTTCTCTAAAATTGAAACTGCTCGAGTCAGTCACTGCTAAATTCACAATATTATTGTCACCACACTCTTCCATTGTACTATTACTGCATAAAAACGCAAAGAAACTATGAGAAATACAACAATATTGATGACATACGTCAGTCACAGATAATGTAAGTCACAGTATGGATTTCAGCGCCAGGTGGCAGAAAGTGGAACTAAATTTGAATGACTTGGCTAGGCTAGTAGTTAAAGCTAAGAACAGACTAGTCCCACATACATGACGAGTATTGGCATCAGACGCTGTAGTCATATCTCGCGATGCACTACCTTATTTTACAATGTTTTATGATTCTGAAGATGAATTTTAGGAAGATTTCGTTTTTCATTTTTAAATTTAAATATCCGTGCAAAAGAACATAAAATATAACTAAGCTGAGAAAATACTAATATTAATAAATATTATAAATATTATTATAAATTGCTTCATAACACCTAACCAAATCATTCATCGGCCATTTTTAAAGCGCAGTATGTACAGTCAGCGACAATAATATGTGTAATTGTGTAGGTACACAAAAAAAATTCAAAAAAGGTTTAAGGTATGTTCGCTATAATTTTTCATAAAAATTCAAACCACTAACAGTTTCCAATTCGTGTAAAAGGTTAAATACATGATCCCGTAAGCGTGGGATCCCGGACCAGTCTGTTCCTACCTTAAACGTTATTGATCCAAGTCATTGGCCTAGCTGTTTGAATGAATGGCTGAATATCATTCCGGCCGCTAGTTGAACGGCGCGGCGCAGCGCCGCGCGCCGTATAGATAATAAAGGAGGGCTATTAATTTAACGGCCAATTAAGTTAGTTGGCTGCGACATTATGCAATGACATGTTTTGTAGCTTGTGAACGGGGGAATACGAATAAGAGTTACATTTTGTAATTAAGTTCGTATGAGTTACCTATAAAATTTTGTGACGGGAGTTTTTGGGTCCCTTTATGGTCGTCATGGCTTAACGACAATTTAAAGTAAAGACCAACAATTCCACGGGTCCTCCGTAGCACGAGCGCGCTTAGTTGATAATGCCACTAGCGGTCACCCACTTACTGACCGTTCCGAACGTTGCTTAACATCGACGATCTATCAAGCACGACAAAGCAAGCTACAACACGAGCACTTGATTCTTTATCACTTATAAAACGTAGATTGTAACGAATATTTTATTTATTGATGGAAAGGACAATCTCTGTAGCGTAGGGCTAAGGCCCGCCTGCGACGCAGGTTGCGGGTTCGATCCCCACCGCGGGACAAATATTTGTATGATTTACAATTCATATTTGTCTCGGATCTGGGTGTTTTCTATGTATAATTATGTATGTATTTACAAACAAAAAGTATTATAAGTATTATATCAGTCATGTAGCACCTACTGAGAGCCGTGTTGGTCGAATGGGGTTGTGCCTCGACTTTCTATACGAAGGTCATGGGTTTGAATCCCGGCAGTGCATCTATGGATGTTTCGTAAAAAATATATGCGCTATAACACGAGCTCTTTACGGTGATGGAAAACATCGTGAGGAAACCCGCAGCTTAGTCAGCTCCACACATATTGACGTCATCTTTCCTGTGGACCAGGCTGATTAAGCTGAGAGGATGGTTTAGGTGCTGGGCAAGCCTATTCCATCTCAAACAATGTCCCAGGCACTACAGCGTCCCGTTAAGTGTAGGCATAAAGGTTGCTTCCTGACGCTGTATAAATCATCGAATATATACAGGGTGTAAAAAGACGTCTACCGAAGCCGAAAGGGGTAGGTACAGCATCCCGAAACACAACCAAATCCAAAAGGATTTTCCGAAAAAATCATTATATCCGGAGAAAACAGCGTTTGAAGATCACTGTTTGCGTATGTACTGGGCGCGTTTTTATACGTAGATTGCTGGATTTTGAGTTTTAATTGTTTTTTTCTTTTATAAATGAAATGATTAGGTAGGTATGGTCTGATTATGTTGTACTAGTAGCAAAAAACTAGAAAATAAAATAAATTGACGTAGCTAAGTCAAAAATTTTTTTGAGTTTTTTTTCGATAAATATGTTCAGAATCATGGTCTGATTGCAATCCCTCAGTTTTCGGTAGCAGTCTTTTTACACCCTGTATGTAAAGGCTTAAGTTTGTATTACCTACCCACAACACCGGCTCGCTTACTTTGGGGCTAGATGATGCTGTGTGAAAAGTCCAGCATTATTTATGACGAATGTTTTCATAGGAGCAAGCTCAAGAACAAGTGGGCGAAGACAAACAATCGACCGGCCGTTCTGAGCTCGACAAGAGTGATAAAGGACATCGCGGTGAGAAGCAAGCGGCCAGTCGCTCCGACACAACGCGACAGGAACAGAGGAAACGCGAGAACAAGCCGGGGATGACCGATCAGGAACGAACTCTGGGTATGTTATAGTAGTTTCCTACGACTTCGTCTGCATTAAATTCTGTGAAAATCTGAAAAAAAACAAACATCATCACGACTGTATCCTCAATGCGCGGTAGATATTCTCCAGAATATTTTTGCATTACAGATCCTTTATGTCTAAGGGGGGTAGTCAGAGGCAAGTCCAGATACTTTATTTGGCACAATGACCACATTTTACAGTAGCATATACACTCAGTTATCTCGTTCAACAAGTCTTCTCATGTCGTATAAAGAAGTAACAGAGACCGCATTGGTAAGAGATGAATGGATAAAAAATGAATGAATCAATGAACACTTTATTGTACACCAATTAATAACAAAACAACACATAAATAAAACAAGTTCAAAATTAGTACAATGGGCGCCTTATCGCTGAAAGCAATTTCTTCCAGGCAACCTTTGGATGGAAAACAAACAAAAAGGAAAAAGGGATAAAATTGCATTATTGCGCCGACAAAAGCTATATATAACTAATCAATCGTTTTTATTAAATTTTTGTCTATTCACAGGTGATATAAACATTCAATTTTTCTCTATTCACAGGTGATATTAATGAAAAGAAGCACAAACAGAAAACTCTGAACGTTGAACGAGAAGACGAGAACGCAGAAGACGGAGCCGGCGATGAAAACCAGGATAAGGACGCCGATGCCTTCCAACATGTGAAGCAAGCCAAAAAGGACGATGTGCAGGTTGGTTTACGATTCAATTTACAATGACAAATAACTATTTAATATCACCCAATAGTAAATAGTAGCAAGTACGACCATGTTTCTCACTTTCGAGCCAAGCTTAAATGGCTTCCTATTCGCCAGCGCCGGAACATGCATATTCTTTCTCTATTATTCTCTATACTTATTAATCCTTCCTTCTCTTCTTCTTGTATGTCTTTTACGTGTGATATGCAATAAAGAATTATCTATATCTAATAGTAATAAAGAAAGTCCTGAATATTTTATTTCGTCGTAAAGGCCGTGGGATTCGATATCTGGAGCTATCTGACAAAGGACAATGCCCATTTTTGTATGGGGAGCCGTAGCAGCTTGCGTCAAAGCCAATTAACGTTCAAAAGTCTTCATTTTGTTTATCTTTTCGTTACCAATAAAAATGTTGTTTTTGAAATAGATTTTTAGTATAAAATGTACGCGGAAAGCTTTTGACGATTTCTGACATTTCTAGTACTCAAACCATAAATGGTCTCATTGAGTCTTTTGATCCCACATTATTGTCTTTGAATCTTAGAAACTTTTTATATCCAGCGCATTGCGTTTTTTTATAGTAAAGTTTTATATTTTTTGAGAATTTCTCTATGACCTTTTATTTTACCTAAGAACCTTAGTTTTAAGGAAATTTAATTAAAATCTCTACTTTAGAAAACAGCATGTAAAATTTTATAATTCTTTAGGCGATCGATGCAGCAACTAAAGAGCAAGCGGAACAGCAGCCAACCATCCAACAAGAAGACGAGGAAGGCGAAGAGATGAAGGAAGATGAAGAAGTTGCTATGGATGTTGATGAAGATGATATACAAGTAAGTGATCATAAAATAGGTTTCTATTTATTTATTGAAGATATTTAATAGAGTTTTACACCGCACATCCAAGTTTTTCGTAAATAGAGGATATTAAAAATGCGTAAAAATTTACAGTAATCATGATGAGTTTTTTCGTCCGGAGACGAAAATCTGAAAGACATTTTTATTATTTTCATCAAAATGGAGCCCGTAACTAAAAACCGTTTTTATAACTATATCCGTTTAGATCCCTAGGGGAATCGAAAGAACACACTCTGTATATGTGTATATACAGGGTGTGTTCTTCAGGAGTCTTCTTACCTTACTTTTTCGAAACATCTTATGACAACGTCAAGAAGAAGGCTAATAATACTTATAACAATATTAAAAACTTAATTTGAAGGTGGAAAAATCAGAGGAACTGAAACCAGAGAAGATAAAACAGGGCACAGAGAACGACAAAGAGAAGTCCGGCAACAAGAAGGATGGGTCAGACGAACCCGCGGGAGATACCGGCATCGAAGTCGAAGGGGAGAGGGTTGACACTGAAACTGTGCCTAGGGGGAAAGATACTACTTATCATACTAGGTAACTTATAATATATAGTGTCTTTCATTTTAAACTACACAAATTGACAGGGCCTCATTTTTAGGTTGTAAATAGACGTTTGACTGTATCAATTTAATTCCTAAGCCGATTTAAGTTTTCACTTAAAAATTTATCATTTATTGATTTTTAGAAATGTTGCATAATTATTTTCAAGGAAAACAGACGTTCCACCAATCGCAGCGCAGCTACATCACGAATGGACTAAGTTATACAAGAAGAAACAATAAATATTAAGAATAGTCTTTATCGATTTTCTCGGGATTTTCATAACAAAACAAAAAAAATCATTACATAAATATTTTTTAATTTATTTGTTGAACCCAAATCCTGAATTAAGTTAGTTTAAAATGAAAGACCCTATAATTAATAATATAATTTAAATACTGTCACTCGATTGTACAGCAGGCACAACCAATCTTTAGCTCTCTGAAGTTAAATGCACTAAACGATTGCGCAGGTTTGGGCAAGTACATTGCGTAGTAAGCGAGATAGCACGATGCAACAAACTAAGCGAGTGATCGAGGCTATACAAAGCTGTCTTCGTCTTTTAGGCGTCATCAAAAATAGGTTCTGCGCTACTTCAGAAAGATAAAGATTCGTTGTGACTACTGTACCTACCTCTTTCTAGAAAAAAAAATGATTATTATGTAATTTTTGGTATCCGGATCATTTCAAATTGATGCACAACTCATTCGTCAAAATCATGAGTATTTTAGACTGCTAAATAATAACCTTTCCTTTTGGTCTGGCTATAGCTGAGTATTGAGTCTATACAGCTTAAATTCGTATAATATATAATATAACGCTGGATATAATATATAACGCTGGACATTTTCACACAGCATCATCTAGCCCCAAACTAAGCAAAGCTTGTACTATGGGAACCAGATAACTGATATACTTTTTGTTTGTAAATACATACATATTATACATAGAAACACCCAGACCCGAGATAATATTTGCAGATCATACAAACATTTATCCCGCAGCAGGGATCGAACCCGCAACCTTCTGCGTCCCAAGCGGGCTTTCACCCACTGCGCCACAGAGGTCGTCAATATGAAATGTTGACTTCTGAAAACATGTAGGCATGTGACTCGTGAAAGTGTGAGAATTTATCTCTAGACTAAGTACTTCCTATTATTGGAAATCGTAATTCTAAAACAACATCATAATCCTGCGTCCCAGAATCGTGTGAAAACTCTTTTTATTTAAACGAGTATCTTCGTAATAGTTTAGACGTAACCATGCGGGTTGTCTAGCTACAAACTTTTAGCTTGATTTGCAATAAAAAAATCCCTTTAATACCTAAACATTACAGGTTAGACGAAGGCCCACAATCACACACCGAAGACATGTCAGTAGAACAATACATGAGTATCCGCGAATGGTTAACAACAAGACCGCAAGGCGACGTATCAAGCGGGGTTTGGCGCTCGTTGTGGTTACAATCGAGCGGCGCGGCGCGTGCGCTGTGCGAGCGGCTGCGTCTTGTGCTAGAGCCTACACTCAGCTCACGTCGAGCCGGTATGTAGCACACGTTAAACATGAATTATTGTATGTCACCGAAGACTTATCTTCTTCCTGCCCTTATCCCACTACGTAAGGTCGGCACAAAAAGTGTGCTATAATTCAGCATAATTCCGATTAAGCTGGATTTTGGCACTGGGATAATATAAAATTCGGTTAGCAAGATTTGACCCGGACAAACACAAAAAAGGAGGTAAACATTGTAAACATATTATTGCCAAAATTCGGTCAAATTCGTCTCTCAAGATTTGACCCGGACAAAAAAATTTACGAACTTTGCAAGATAAATAAGAGGTTCAAATTAACTAGCTTCCGCCTGCAACATTTTAAATCCCTTGTAAGATATTCCAGGGGCCGCATTCGCGTTCTTATTTTTGTTCGTTTGATGAATATTCGGATGTTTCTTACTACGATTTCCGACTTCAAGGCCCAATTTTTCGGTTTGGAATATTTGGTCCTAGGTTAGGACCGTGTTATAACGTTGATCTTATCGACTGAATACATAGCTGTAGTAAGAAGCATCCGAATATTCTTCGAACTAAAGAAAGCACGAACGCGAATAACGCCCCAGACTACGATCTACATCTATTCTAAACTTTCATAACCAATCAATTTATTTACATACTTACTTATTTCCTCAGGTGATTTCCGAACTGGTCGCGCTATCAACATGCGCCGCGTAATCCCCTACATAGCGTCTCACTTCCGCAAAGACCGTATTTGGCTGCGACGCACCAAACCGGCGAAGCGCGAATACAAGATCGCGATAGCTGTGGACGATTCCAGCTCCATGGCCGACAATCGGAGTAAAGAGCTCGCTTTTGAGAGCTTAGCTCTCGTTTCTCAGGTAAGAGCACCTTAGTTATCTCTAGGGCAGCCTGCTTGACCTCTCCTTACATAATATGATAATACTAGCTACTGTGCGCGGCTTCGTCCGCGTGGTACCAACATATTTAATAGCCGATGTGCTATTCCAGGTAATTATCTACACTAATATTATAAAGAGGAAACATTTGTTTGTTTGTTTGTTTGTTTGTTTGTTTGTTTGAATTGAATAGGCTCCGAAACTACTGGACCGATTTGAAAAATTCTTTCACCATTAGAATCCTACATTATCTGTGATGAACATAGGCTATAAATTATTTTCAAAAAAATTAGAGATCCTTATGAAAATTGCAATAATGTAACCAAAGGTGTAAAAATTTTGAACATAAAATTCTTCATATCGCGTGCGCTGCGAAAACTATTGATGATAGAACAAAAAAATGTTCTACAATATTAAAGAACGTATCAATATCTACAAAAAAGTCAGCGATAGCATATGTCCAACTATTGTGGTTGTGTCAGAATAACAACATTTATAATTTAAAAAGAGAATAAAAATGCCGACCAAAAGCAGACCACGTTATTCTTATTTTGGTATTTATTCTTATCCAAATAAATACCTTCGTAGTAAAGGCTGTTTCAGTACCCGTCGATTACTTTTTGAATGATTGAAATCGGACATTTTATTCAAAAGTTATCATGAGTTTAAAAATGTAAGATACATCGCGACCACAGAATAAATATCAGTTAGTACGGTAGGACAAGTGTCTGGGATTTTTAACACAGGTAACGGGATATTAACCATGATTAATACCATAGATACTATTGATCATGGCGTATGCAACTGCGCCGAAATATCGGGAAACTCAAAAAACATTAAATAATGGTAAATATCCCGTTAACTGTGTTAAAAATGTTGAAAACCATGATAGTTTAAAAAGTGTCTGGGAACTATTGAATGAATGGAAGGGAGTGGTAATACCTATATCAATTAAATATATATGGGAGGTAGGGGAGCATTGGGCAGTAGGGAGGTTTGGACACCCCCGTGTCATGTCGGCCAGAAACCATCATGCCTATCGTCAAATCGGAATTTGATCAGTTAGAATTGACCATTTTTGGGGGTGGATTGACATGATGGTGTATGGCCGGCATAACACGGGAGTTTGCCGGTGGTGTCCAAACCTGCCTTACTGCCCAATACTCCCCTACCTACCTTAGACCTTACCTACATATTAACCTCTAAACTTTAAAGGATCATACATCCCGCTCCGGGACCGCTATGTTATTATTAAATATTTGTTAAATCCATACTTCCATACTAATATTATAAATCTGAAAGTAACTCTGTCTGTCTGTCTGTCTGTCTGTTTGTTACGCTTTCACGCCCAAACCGCTAAACAGATTAAGCTGAAATTTGGCATGGATAAAGATTATACCCCAGGGACGGACATAGGCTACTTTTTTCTTTAAATATTTATAAGGGGGCGTGAAAATAAGGGTTGCAAGTTTGTATGGGGAAAAAAGTTGAGCGACGCTGGGCGAGGTCATAAAGATGATGGGTGACCGCCACTTTTTGCTCTGTTTTTGCATTGCAGATTTTTTTGTTTTTTTTCTCATTTTGCATGATAAATGATTTTTAAATTAATTAAAAACATGTAACATGTATATTTCCACTCATCAATACATACGAAATTAAGATTTTTTTGGTATATCAAAATACTTTTTCTTAGGCTTTGGTTCGAACGCCATCTATATCACCGAGGTCAAAACTGCTTTTTACTTTTTTTCTCCTAGGTGGCGTTTCTACTATAGCGGAGGTCGAGATACGATCATTTTGAGTTTTGAAAGCTTTTGGAGATTTTTGCTTAGACTTTTCGATAATTTTTATAGGTTTTCAACTTATGTTATTTTACTGACGAAATCGCGGGTACCAGCTAGAAAATAAAATATTTTTCCTTGGCGTTGATTAGCAACGCCATCTATATTTTTCATTTTCACAACTAGGTAGCGTTGCGAGATCAAGAATACAGATCATTTAGCGTTTTGGAAATTAAAATAGGCAGTTTCATAGACGTGACTTAACCGATTGTAATGAAATTTGGAACGTAGATGCTTTAGCTTTTTTACTTGAATATATGCTTATCTAATTAAAAAAAATCAACCCATATGGATGTTTTACAGGGTGTTAAAGTTAGTATGGAAAATTTGATTCCTTTTTATTCACTTCAAACACAGTGTAAATAAACTTTAGGTAACACTCCTGCACTTGAATCCTAATAATGCGCAGACGAAGTTGCGCGGGTCAGCTAGTAAACAAATAAATAAATAATACTGGACTTTTCACACAGCATCATCTAGCCCCAAAGTAAGCAGAGCTTGTGTTACGAGTACTAGATTGACTGATAAACTACTTATTTATGTATGTATTTACAAACAAAAAGTATATAAGTAGTATATCAGTTATCTGGTTCCCATAGTACAAGCTTTGCTTAGTTTGGGGCCAGATGATGCTGTGTGAAATGTCCAGCATTATTTATTTTATTTATTTTTATTATTTATTATTAAAAGCCCTCGATGTCATAATTAACGTATGTTTTTTCTTTACAGGCTCTAAACCTTCTGGAATCAGGCGAACTAGCCGTCCTCAGTTTCGGCGAAAAACCAAACCTGCTCCATCCCTTCACAGAACAATTCTCTGAGCACTCCGGAGCGAAGATTTTAGAACAGCTGCGCTTCGACCAAACCAAGACTAAAATCGCGCAACTTCTCGACTTCTGTACTGTGATGTTTGAAGAACAAACAGTTAGGAATGATGCGCCTAATGCGAAGTTGTTGGTGATTGTTGGCGATGGGAGGAATATCTTCGCAGAGGGTGAAACTACTATGGTTCGGGCAGTCAGACGGGCTAGGCAGCAAGGGATATTCTTAGTCTATGTTATTATAGACAACCCGGAGAATAGAGTGAGTATTTTGCCAAATTTTGTATAACTAGCTTCCTTCCAGCGGCTTCTATTTGCGTGAGACCAGCATTTTATAGAGCCCTATATTCCAAGTTTCATCCAAATCTGTCCACTTTTATTGAAACAAAAACATACTAACAAACTTAATAGTACTATTACGATTGCGTAGATTATTTTATAAATGATCAAACTACCCAACAAAATATTAAAAATTACTTCAGTTTTTTTTTCTATTCTTTTAATGTAAGGATAGTAGTAATGTGAATACTTTTAAGTTAAAAGTTTACCATGCGTAATGCGTATTTCATAAATGTATTCAATAAACAAATATTTTCAGGACTCAATTATGGATATCAGGAAACCAGTAATGGACACAGTGACCGACAAATTAAGCTTCATCTCATACCTCGATGCATTCCCATTCCCCTTCTACCTTATACTAAGAGATATGTCTGCTTTGCCGAACGTGCTGGGTGACGCACTAAGACAATGGTTTGAGTTAGCAGCTAATACTAGCTAAACGTCTAAAATGTATGTAGTGTTTTTCAATTTATTCTAAGAAATCATAGTATTAATAAGAAACATTTAGAACGTTTGTAAACTGAATCAACCGAATCAGAGGATAAAATAATGTCGCGTATTAATCTCAAAAGTGCATTTTCGCGTTTCAAGCTGTCTCTTGTTGAGACACGTTCAAAATGAAAAGATTTTGAATATTATCCGAATAAATTGTAGTAGTTCTTATTTACATCGTCTAGGCCCTTGATTCATAATACAACGGAATGCATTCGGTTAAGAATCGACCGATCAGTGCAGAAATTGATCCAAATTTGACGTTTCTTGCACTGTGATTGGTTGCTGTCGGTCGATTCCGAACCGAATGCATTCCGCTGTATTATGAATCAAGGCCCTGATCGAAAGATGTTTCTTGTGCGTTATGACCGTCTCTAATCGGATTCGTAACTATTGCATAGCGCGTTTAGTCAAAGACAAGCTCAACTTTATGGTATAACTTTATTGTGTGCTTATTAAATACGTAGATTTTTTAGAGCAAAGAATGCATTTCTGTGATTTTATTTCGACTTAAAGTTATGATAAATTATAAAATATATAATCCTGTAGAAGATATTTAATCGATGTTGTACATGAAGTACCGCTATGATACTTTCCGAGTCATAATAAGTTACATTAAGTACATACGTAATCTAATCAATCGATGTAGTAGTCTGACAATAAATTGTCGATACCAGCTTGAGTTTTATTTCAAAAGTCCACTTCGGAAATTGCAAAAACATAGACCCCTTTCCATCACGAAATCAGTTTTCAGGTAACGGCTGATAAGACTTATAATTACTAATAAGATATCTTAGGCGATGATCTTTCTAAGTACCTACCTAATTTCTTCATCCATTTGAGCGCCAAAGTCACTCATGCTAGATCAGCATTTTCGGGGTTATAGAACCTATTTTTTTCCTGCGACAAGTTTAAGTTAGAAAATTATGAAGGAAGCACTTAAATAAAAGAATGAATTAAAAAATATTATTGTATATTTGTCAACTGAAATTAAACAATATCTTAACATATTCCGCTTACCGATATTTGGAGAGTTAACAAAAACAGCACTTTCGTTCACTTTAGGCCTCTCAAGATATCCCTACAACAATGTTCTATTCTGATCAAATCATCCAAATGATATCTGCCAACAAGTACTATTTATAATGTTTCTGAATGAAACAAATCCTCTAATCAATGCACCGCTTATAACTACAAAAATCTAATATACAAATAAATAGGGAACCGTTTACAAAGGTACCATTTACCATTCGGTGTGATGCTATAATACTATGAAACTGGTTTGTAAATAACTTTAAAAAAATAAGCTAGTTAAACAGAATAGCAAATAACCAACCATTGTAAACGAATCCGCATTTTAATAGCAAAAACTTTTCGCTATAAATAAACAATATGCAAATATTAAATAGGTTTTATCATAATTAAAACTAGGCTTAGAATAAACGTTAAAACATCTGTTAGAACCATGATAATGTCTTATTATCGAGTAATAAATACCGTATTAAAATAAACTAAACAAAACACCCCCTCGTTTGAGCGAGTGACCGACGAACTAAAGACCTTCGAGCACTTCGCTGTAAAGCGAAGCGAATATTCCATAACAGATACTCGAAAATATGCCGAGAAACAGCGTATAAACTGTGGTGGAGCGCCACCAATTTTAACCACATAAATGAAGTTTCGAAAAGTGATAGAAAATAGTTGAAACCTACCTTGTTCTCTCGTAAAAATGTCGAAGGCCATATCGGTGCTATTACAAAACCACACAACGCCCTACCTTTGAGCCAATAAGGGCCATCTCACCACGTATTAAATAAGCAATCAGACTTATAACAATACATTATAAAGCTAAATACAACATTTTATGTGTGTTCGTCGTCCCATTATTTTGTCTCATTATTGGGACCACGAGGGAGAACTGTTTCTCGTAGTCCCATTTTCCAAGGTTGGTGGAAAGAATGATGATATCTGGCGCATCGGCGGCCGCTGCCGCGGCACACTCGCTACGTCCGCTCGTAGTTTTTCACTGTCTTAACATAACCAACTGACTTTGATCAAGATATTATCTTCTTCCACAACCGTACAAACTAAAGGGACTACAACAAACATATCTTCCTCAATTTATGTAACATGACATACCAAAGTTTGGAATCAACCCTCACGTATCACTTTTATTTTTAATCGAATTTTGCTATGTAAATTGATAAAAATTTTAGATTTTAGCTTTTGCTTCGCTTTTAGTACAAATTTTGGACGAATAGGGGATTTTTTCAAACATTTAAAAGCTCTAGTGATTTGCAATTTACAAATTTAAAAGGTAAGTATACAGAAACTGTAGATTTGTTTCAAAATAATAGAGGTAAATGATTCGCTAGATTGCTTATCTGATACAAAGTGAAACTTACATCTAAAACAATATAATTTGGAATATGAAAGTGGACAGAGCGATCTCGGCAGGGCTTCAGTTGGAAGCGGCTTCCTTGGACGAATGGTTGTTGGTCTCTTCAGTCTTTTCGGCGTCACCGTAGAACTTTGGCTGGGGATATTAAAGCAAAATGTTACAAAAAAGTGTCATGCTATTTAGTAAACATTTTGGGGAGATCCTAGTGATTCAGACTTCAGCGGAATGCATTCGAGTCGGAATCGGTCAGCTGTTCAACTGCAGCAACCAATCACTGATATTTCTTGCACTGTGATTGGTTGCGGTCGGTTGAACAGGTGACCTAATCCGACTCGAATGCATTCCGCTGAAGTCTGAATCAAGGGCCAGAGCCTTGATTCATAATATACCGGAATGCATTCGGTTCGGAATCGACCGACAGCAACCAATCACAGTGTAAGAAACGTCAAATTCGGATAAATTCCTGCACTGTGATTGGTTGCTGTCGGTCGATTCCGAACCGAATGCATTCCGCTGAATTATGAATCAAGGGCCAGAACTCTAGTGGTATGCCTTCTTTTTAAAACAAGATAAAAAGTGTCGTAGGTATTTTTTTAAGTTCAGACATGGACGAATGAAAACCTCTACAGAAAAAATAGCTAAGTACAATGCTGATCATAATCGGTACAACTATTTCTACAGTATTCCACAATACGAATAATCTCGAGACTCAAATAGTGGATTCTAATATGCACTACTGAGTGAGATGTTTAATTTAAATCTAGATTTAAATTTAGATTCTGTTCCTGGTAGGCCCCTTTGGTTTATATATAATGGCTATTCTGAATATTCTATTCTAACTCGTAACTAGTATATCAAGAACAGACATGATGTAAAGTGTAAGTAAAAAAAACACACTAAATGGAAAAACCGATGAGTAGAAAACAACACCACAAACAAATTAGTGAAAAATCTGTGAAAATAAAACCATGTGAGTGGGTAATGATATCGAACTAAACGTATGCTGTTCACTCTGGAAAATGAACTTTATTTTGGTCCCAAAAAGGTGCAAATTGTAACTGATAAAAGTTTTAAATGTATGATAAAATATTATACAAACACAAACGAAAACAATATGCACCCATAATGATGCATCTATGTGCCAAATCAAGCATGATAATCTAGCTTCCACTCGACTTACTCATTAAAAATCACTTTGTTTCTACTACACAGTCGTGACTTTATTTCTGAATCCATTTTTCACACCATTATAACTTGTAAAACCCTAGAAATAAACAATTTTGGTCTATATTTCTCAAAAATTAAAATACTCTAGCGAAATACAGCTTAATGGTACAAAATACAAATAACTTTATCACGAGTACCAGAGTTGAGATTGAATGGTAATGATTTTCCTGCATTTTTACTAGAAGACACAAAATAAGCGCTCCCAAAATCGATACAAAAGTTATGCTCAGTAAGAAAATTATAAAAAGCTTTCGAAATGAATTATACTAGCCATCTTCAAAGCTTAGTTATCTATTTTTTTACTAAAAGCTGACAGTGTAAAAGCTCACACTCAACAAATAATTTGTGCATATCTAATCTTGAAAGCTCCGTGTAGACACCACTCCATATAATTGAGTATTCATGTAAATAAATAAATAATGCTGGACTTTTCACACAGCATTATCTAGCCCCAAAGTAAGCAGAGCTTGTGTTATGGGTACTACATGACTGATACACTACTCATATACTTTTTGTTTGTAAATACATACATATTATGCATAGAAAACACCCAGACCCGAGATAAATATTTGCAGATCATACAAACATTTATCCCGCGGCTGCGATCGAACCCGCAACCTTCTGCGTCACAAGCGGGCTATCACCCACTGCGCCACAGAGGTCGTCAGAAAAGCTCACACTCAACAAATAATTTGTGCATATCTAATCTTAAGCTTATTTTTAAAGCTCCATGTAGACACCAATAAATCAGTAATGTCATATCTATAAATATAATTATTATTAAACTCACCTCATCATGTTTCTCTTCAGCCGTCACCCTATCATCATCATCATCACTGTCCTCATCCGCTGAGGACTCACCACCCGATACCACGCCGTCTGCTTTCGCTAAAAAAGTTAGTTCATTATAGTGAAGGGCATCATGAATCGATAAACGATATCTTATCCAGATTATAATGGGGCTATTATTCTGGAAACGTTGTTGTCTGTCAAACAGTTTGGCTTTTAAATATTTGGTACAGGTTAGAATAATTAATTATGCGGGATTTAGATGTCGGCAAACCTAGGCAGATCGATCCAAACCAAACTCCTGCTAGATAGCTAGGCTTGCACATTATGGTGTGCAAGCAAAATTTTTAATCAAAAAGACAGCAGCAGCCCGGTATGCTCTGGCCCTTGATTCATAATACAGCGGAATGCATTCGGTTCGGAATCGGACCGACAGTAACCAATCACAGTGCAGGAATTGATCCGAATTTGACGTTTCTTGCACTGTGATTTTTTGCTGTCGGTCGATTTCGAACCGAATGCATTCCGCTGTATTATGAATCAAGGCCCTGATTTTGGCTTATTTTACAAGCTTATTAATTTACTGAATTAATTAGTGAGACTTTAGATGCCACAAGGTGGCTCTAGTAGAACTAACAAAACAACTTGACGCTAAGGTGTTTCGGTCTTCGGAGGAAATTATAGGTCTCGTAAAGCCATGACAAAGACCTTGATATGAGCAAATTTGACAATTTGAGCTACACTACGAACTTATTTCCAGACCAAGCAAGACAAATTCTTATCAGTTTCTCTAGTTTATAGACTCACGGATCGCAGGTGACGAAGCCTGATTGGGCGGGCGGGCGCGTTCTCGATTGAGCTCGTCGAAGCATTGCAGGCAGACACGCAGCGGCTTGTCGCTCTGACCGCGCAGCAGCCACTTCTTAGACGAGCACGGACCGCATACCACTGAGCCACATTTACGGCAGTGATGCTGGAAATTAAGTACACTATAAAATAATATTTACAGTAACACTATAAGAAAAGTAAAAAAAGTTCGTATGAGTTAGTGGCTAGCTCAGGCCGCTTTAGGCGTGTCGCTATAAGAAACGAAAGTCGCCTCTCTAAAATACTATTAGAGAGATAGCATTCAAATTTATCTTTCACAAGTTTCTGATAAATAATTGCTCTATACCCAGCAGTGGGTGCAACCAGGCTGCTCGCGCACGCACACTAGTTTGTTAGAAACTCAGAAATCTACAAGTGCCTCGAACACAGACGAAACAACCAGTTCGTCTGTGACCTCGATATACAGCAGTCATGGAAGATGTTAATCCATACTAATATTATAAATGTGAAAGTAACTCTGTCTGTCTGTCTATCTGTCTGTCTGTTTGTTACGCTTTCACGCCCAAACCGCTGAACAGATTAAGCTGAAATTGGGCAAAGTTAAAGGTTGTATCCCAGGGAAGGACATAGGCTACTTTTTATCCCGAAAAAATTAAAAAATCCCGGGGGACCGCGGGTCACACCGCGGGAGCGCAGCTAGTAACAAATAAAAAGAGGTTCAACTACCGAATGACCAAAGCACACCAAAGGAACTGAGAAGTTCAAATAATTAGGGCAACTCAATGGATAACTCCTCTCTTTCTCCCATATGATATCTGTGCTATTCATGTTTTATCAGATTAGTGTTTTCAGAAACTTTCTTACTTTATACAATACAGTTAGATCTTGATTACATACCCTCCTGTTGAGCACAGTGAATTGTGTTTTCTTACAATGCATGCATATTGATGCTTCATTGTCCGGCACCCACACAGCTGCATGCTCTGAAGGTGGCTGTTTACCACCTGCAAATTAAAAAAGTACGTGATTGTCGTGGAACACTCGGTTGGAACGAACTTTTCGGCTTCTGCACCATTTTGCGCTATTAGTGAAGTTATCAACTAAAAAATGTTGTTTGCTTCTCCTGTAAAGTTGTGTTTTTTCAGTTATCCTTTTATTCCCCGGAGATAGCGATATGTCGTGACGGTAAAATTGTTCGCTTTTTTTTGTAGCGTCCATCTTCGATACCGTCCGAAAAGGAACTTCGTTCCAAAAAGTAAATGAAGCCTTTTAACTAAGTATAATAATTGTTCTATCTCACGAAGGGTTGCTCTTAATTGTGTGTGTAGATATGCACATACACGTGGTGCCTTGCTTGGGAACGCTCCATGGAAAAATGAGCCTTATCGCTTACGCACACAGAAATAAATCTACAAATACAACTATGACCAATCCGCCTTGGTGACATACTTTAAGGCCGGCCTTACAATTGTAAGTTTTACGTACGTAACTTACGTACAGTTTGCCCAACGGATCTAGGAATTCGTGAAGTTAGTCGTTTGTCTGCGCAGTGACCGCTTTTTCATACAAAATTGTGTTCTGCGCAGACAAACGGCTAACTTCACGAATGCCTAGATCCGTTGGGCGAAGTGTAATTAATTAACTTGCGATACATTTGCAAACGTAAGCCACCTTTTCACTTGTAAGTTTTACTCACGTAAGCAACTCATGTAAGTAAAACTTACAAGTGCCATACACTTGTAAGTTTTACTTACACTTACACACACACACCGGCCTAATACAAGTTACACTTACACACACTGCGAATGTAGGGTTCAACATAGCTTGTCATAAAAGCACAAAATAAAAACTGAAATATGTAGATATACTTACTCTTTCTTAGCAGATCCTCTATGCATTTCTCTATATGCGCCATCCACTCCTCTTTCTCCGTGGCCGTGGCGGCGTACACCGCGAACGATTTAGATGCCGTGCGAATGAGCCACCCATTACGGTACTCTGAAAGACAACAATACTATAGCTACTACTATACTATGCTATACTGAGCTTATCAAGAGTTTCGAATGCGACATTACTGATTCTATGGCCGAGCGGTTCAAGGCACTCCGGCTTTAGGAGGGATCGTCTGATCGTCAAGGGTTCGAATCCCGTCGAAATCAAAAATTTTGATGACTTCATTTTCTCAATGAAATACCTAAGTGTGGTTTACACTATAAAAATTAAAAATAATATTACACTCCCCAGATTCTATGTTAAAGGCTAGAGAAAGTAGCTCACATAAATAAAATATATTGTTATATTTAATGTATTAAGTTTTTATTAATAAATTGAATTGAAATTTTTCTTGGGATACTTTTAAACTGCTGGGGGGGTAGGTAAAAGCTCATGGTCATACAACAACGCCAACAGGCAAAATATATACGGTCAGCATCACCAACTGGTAACCCTGTTCAGATCGCCTTATTACAGAGGTTACTAATTGGTGACGCTGACTGTACCTCAGAATCAGAAACGCTCAAAGTACCTATCAGACCACAAATTAGTAGCAAGGTTAATAATGTTAATGCAAACCACAAATTATCAATGTATTAAAATGTCTCTGAATCATTCACTAACAAGCTTTTCAATAATCAGTTACTCCTACTAGAAACTGATAATGCTTGATGATTCATCGGACATTCATAATAATGACTCATTCATTTTTATTTGGATATAAAGCTTCTGTAGAGAGTAATATTGGTCAAGTGAGATACAACTTTCAATCTGCATAAGGGTTTATACAGGTTACATTTGAAACATTCGCAACTTGAAGACATATTTAACCCGGCGAGGACGTGGTCCGAAAAAGATACATCAAATATAGGTCACAATAGGTCTTCATGGCCGCAGTGATATGAAAGCCACGCCATCACTAATAATACATTGAATATACATTGAATATATTTTGAACTCTCCGTATCCAGAGAGTTCAAAATAACATCCTGCGAACGATCGCCAACGCACCCTGGTACGCTAAGAACGACGAAATACACGAACACCTGAACATGCCAACCGTGGCCGCTGAAATGGAGCTGATGAAGGAGAAACACATCGAACGCTTGGCCCACCATCCAAACGAACTTGCCACTCAACTGCTGGACACTTCCCGCACAGTGCGGCGGCTGAAGAGAAGGGATATCCTATGAGAGGAGAAAGGGCACTGGCCTCTTCACTCTTAAAGCCACTGGAATCACACAAGCAATCCGCTTATGGTCAGAAGACCGATCGCAGATGAAAATGGAAAAAAAAAAAAAAAGAATATAGCGAGGGTCATGATGACCTTGTATTTAATTTAAATTTTTAAGCAGTTTATTGATAGTTTTTTGAAAGAATAATGGGACATTATCTTTGGGTGTAGTTATTATTTAAAAGTTTTTGCAATTGATTGTTTAACTTTTAGTTTTCAAGAGTTCATGCTTCGCCACTAGCCTAAAGACATTATTATAAGAAATAATCACTTTTAATTCTCATTATAAGTGAACTGTAATTTGTTCTTTATGAGAATAAACTCTTTAAGCTAATTTCATTAAAAAATACACCTTTCGTACAAATGTCTCGTTATTTAAATTTTACTAAAACTAGACTTTTCTAGTTTTAATCAACTCAAAATACATCTACCTCCTTGAGCTTGCGGCTTTTGAGCAAGTGAAAGTGCTTAGAGGACAGGGCACTTCAATAGATTGATCAATGAGATTTTATTTTATATGTATACATGTATGCCAATAGTGATATACATCAACAGGCCACAATATGCATCGGACCTAATCCAATATTCATACAAATCTGCTGAATGGATCACGGGTCCTATTGTGTAATTCAACTGGCAATGGACATGGGTTTCATTTTGACATTTGAAACCCATTCTGGACTTCAATTGTCATTTTACTATTATGTGATTGGTTGAGCTCTATTGGGATGACAACTGGGAATGGATTTCAAGTCAATAAGGCTGATGGTCATAATTGAAACATAAATGAACATCTAAACATACTCAAAATATCACCACTCTGTCACTGTCCTTGTCTAGTCCAAAATACAGTTAAAATTTAAAAACTTACGTCCTTCATCCTTCAATGATTCCAATTTGACCTCTTCGAGTGGAATGACATGTTGTTTATTGTATTTCTTCTTGTTCATTACAATGTTTCCATATACCAATGTGTCGTTGAAGAGGAAGAACTGCCGAGCCTTTGGCTTTTTACGACACATTTTAGTTAAGACTCCTTCTCCTACTAATACCCTGCCTTGTTCTGCGAGAGGCTGCAAAGTAAAATAACTAAATAAGTAAACTTTTCTAAGTTTATCATCAATACCCCAGTTTTATGTTGGGTCGAAATAGGTTTGTTTAGTTAGGCCAATAGATGTCCTAATAGTCATGAATGTAAGATTGAAATGTAAGTTTTTATGGTGTTGACTTTCAAAGGGGGAAGTAACAAATTTTGATCAAAACAAAGTATAGGACCCAATGTAAACATCACTTCATAAAACATGGGTATCAAAACTCTTTGCTGATAAAGCGATATCATTGCTCAGGCGATCGCACTCGTCGGTCAGTAGATAATATCTAAGTATCCAGTTTGTCGGTTGATATACTCATCGAAATTAACTCTACATTTTTTCTGGCAGTGATAGAATGCTCACCTGCCCGGAGCTGCCGAAGCAGTTCTCCACCATAGCAATCCGTCTCGCATTTGCCTCACTATTTACTGAAAAGGTGGAAATAATTACATAAAATTAGAGTACAAATCAAAGTTTGACGTCAAAGGAAAGTGAGCTACCAAGCAAACAATGACAGCGAACACCCACGTATTTACGGATGCCCTAGTTACTTCACACAAGTAATATTCACATCTTATTTACAAGGTAAGGTAAATTATCCTACCTAAACGGTCCACCATTCTAGAAAATAAAGTTTTCGTAAATAAGACACGAACAAGAAAAATGTGTCACTCATTCACTACAAAATGTTACCAACAAACAAGACAAGCAAGTACCACAGACATAGACGTACCCTAGTACGCAAGCACCAACAACAAAACCTACCCAAGACCTATTATTATTTTGCTTTAGTATTTATTAAGCGCTGTCATATGACGTAAGTACATAATTAGAGCAAGAACTTAATAATATTAACTGTATACTATATCGCATGTAAAGTATATTAAGTATTGTTTTATCTTACTATTTGCATTTTAACGTACTATTTACATTGCACACCTACAACCTAGAACCTACAACTTCTACCATAATAACATTTTACTTACCTCTCTATGTTACTTACAAAGCGGACTTCTTTCGCCATTTTTGAAGGAGCTAGTGGTTCTGCTATTTTATTTAGTTTTCTCGTGTTTTACTAGGTTTTATTATGTAATTTCGGTGTCATTTTACTAATGAAGCTTTGGATAGGTAATAGAATAGAATAGAATAGAATAAAGTTTTATTTTCTCCACATATACACAGTTACAAAATAGGTACTTAAATCTATACAATTTTATGTGGGTGAAAATACGGCTACCCCTCAGCATTTGCTCGAACAGCTCGAGAGTGCTGGAGCGCTGGTTTTCAGTGGCGCCTTACCCGTTGTGGCGCAGCACTTGCTGCGTCACGCGTCTTATTGCATAATTATCTTTTAGTTATAAACTATCTAATAGTTAATAAACAATTTAAAAAAGACATCAAGGAATCAGGTCACTTACAGTACTTTCAAATTATTATTAGGTACACTTTAAATAAACAATAAAATCATTACACAATTACAGGTAAGTAGGTATATACCTACCTATGCAACAACGAACGACTATTGAAGTGATTTTTGTGATTCCAACAAGTATTTCTTTAGTTTGGATTTAAATGAGAAAACTGTCGATGAATTTCTTATTGGGGGAGGGATATTGTTCCAGCATTTCGTGGCAGCATAGCAAAAGCTGCCACGAAATGCGGTCGTTCGGTGTTGCGTTCCTATTAAACGAATGGCAGAACGGCCATTACGAGCCGAAAATTTGAGTTTTTCATACAAATACGACGGAACCTGACCTCTTATAATTCCGAATAACAAAGTTGCAAAATGAAGGCTGCGACGCGACAACATGTTCAACATACCGTTACCATTGATGTATGGAGTAATGTGGGCTCGCTTGGGAACGGGAAAACAATAACGAATGCATGCATTTTGTACACGTTGTACAAGTTTCCTAGAACGAGCCAGCATACATCCTCCGAAAACAATATCCACATAATTAAGCTTGGATAAGACTAGAGAATCGCAAAGCCTAATTCTTAAGTCAGTGCTGATGTATTCCCGCATACGGTACAAAACAGATAGTCTGTAGAAACAATTACGGACAGTTTGAAGTACGTGACTCTCAAAACGCAACGAGCTGTCCATCAGCAGCCCTAAATTACGTACTTCTGTAACTCTATCTATAGGGACATCTTTGATAACTACCCTAGGATCATGGGAAATAATTTTACTGATTTGGTTTGTCGATCCAAGAACTATGAATTTGGTTTTGGTAGGGTTAAGAATCAAACAATTCGATTTACACCAATCGTCTAGCTTACGTAAATCTTGATTTAATTTTTCAACAGCTTGGCCAACTTCACTTGGTTTAAAGGAAATATACAACTGTAAGTCATCTGCATAGACGTGATAATTGCAATTTTCTATTTTAAGAATTATATCTGCACAGTACAAGGCAAATAAAATTGGCCCCAAAATTGATCCCTGTGGAACCCCTCGTGTCACTGGCAATAAAGAAGACGTGCAACACGTACCGTCTGTTTTACGAATTTGGACAAGTTGAGAGCGCCCACTGAGGTAGCTCGCAAACCATCCAACTGCGGTGCGGTCAAATCCATAGTACGAAAGCTTAGATAGCAAAAGTGAAGTATTTATAGTATCAAAAGCACGTGAGAAGTCCAATAATGTTAATATGGTTCCATCGCCTACATCTTGAGCCCTCAACACATCATCCACTACATCAAGTAAGGCCGTGGATGTACTATGTCCCTTCCTAAATCCAGACTGCTTTTTAGGTAAAATATTATTAATCTCCAAGTATTTAGTGAGCTGCAAGCACACAACTTTCTCAAGTGTTTTTGATAGAAACGGTAGGATACTTATTGGACGCAGATCTTTTAAATTTGTTGGATTAGAAATTTTAGGCAGTGGTTTGACAATGGCCGTTTTCCATAGTGAAGGAAACACTGTAGACTCAAGGGATGTATTCACTATTGCTGTTATTAAACTGAGTGTATAAGGAAGTGTCAACAAGAGCATGTCCATAGATAAGCCATCAATGCCTGTGGCATTTGTGGAGAAAGAATTTAAAATTTTTAGAACATCACACTCATTGACAGGATGTAGAGCAAAAATAGATGGACCATGCCTGTGAAATTCAAAATAAGAAAGGTAATAGGAGATTTGGCAAATGGAATGGGGGAAGATTTCTCATTTGACGAAAGATTTCCATCCATTGGAGTTTTGAAAGGACAAGCTGCCATGTTTTTTCAATTGACTCAAATTGACGTGACATTATAATAATTATTTGAAGAAAGATTTGAAGTGAAGTCAAGGTGAAGAGAAGAAGAAGCAATAAAAAGAAGAAGAAACCAAGAAGTGAAGTGAGAGAGAAGAAGAAGAAGACTACGCTAAGATGTTACTGATTGGACCATAGATTTAGCATATTGGACGGTATAGTCGCTCAGCGACAAAGCCCTTTTCTTTTTATTTTTATATAAAAATAATTAAAAAAATACTTACAAAGCGGGAAACATTATAATTACGCTCCGTTCTACGATCCCATTAGTATTTTTTTATTTGAATTACCTACTTCGCAAAAAATTAATTTATATAGTTTGTATTGATTGGAAAAAAAGTAAAAAATACCTACTTTGTTGTCGAATAACTCGTTACAAAAATATTTTGGTGTTTTTCTTTATCCAAATTAAATTAAATTAAATTTTTCTTATTTCTTATTTCTTATTTCTTATTCCAAATCGGCCATAGACAAGAGGAGATCATGTGAGTCTCCATTTTTGACACCAGCTGACAGCTAGTGGTCGATAGGATTTATTTTTGGTGTTCGTAAATTCTCACAAATAGTACAAAAATGGCCTGCAAAATCTGTGGACCAAAGCTGTCGCTATGCGGGCTTGTATTGAGTGTTTGGGGAATCATTCAATTGGTGAGTAAAATAACAGAATCCTGGTTTAGAGCGCTTTGTAGAGACGACTTGGTGCTCATGAACTTCCCAATGTTTCAGACCCTGATGGGCGTCTTCTACTATATCAAAGCTGTAGCTTTGTTGGAAGATCTCCCGCTAGAAGAAGGAGGAGCCCACAGCATTGAGAGTTTTATAAATGAAGTTGAAGTTGGTTACGGTCAGGTGAGTCATAGTTTCAAGATTCTTAGATGTGAACAAGATCAATCCTCTAGCTTGGTGAAAAAATAATTAAGGCGGAAAAATAAATTTCGGCCTTTTTTTTATGAACTTAAATAAATATGTTGGGCGAGCCAGACATTAACCATACTCTCAGAAGCGTAATCTCAACAAGGTCTTGTTAGGTGTTAGGCAGGAGTAACATAGTTTTTAGGCCTTTTCAAAGCATAATGCATGCAATACTTCTACTGATATTTCAAGGATATTTATGTTTTTTTAGAACGCAATCAATTGCTGGATCGCTGCCCTACTGTATGTCATCACACTAGTACTCTCGGCTCACCAATTCTGGATGAACAACCGTTCCTCAGTTAGCATGTAATAAATTTTACTATTGTGGGTATAAGTTGTTACTGTTAATTCCATTCCAATTTAATTTATATTGAATAGTACGAATCAGTAATTGAAAAGCATTATGGAACACCACTCAAGGTTTTCATAAATTAGCAATTTGGTTTGCGCTTATGAGTCACAAACAAACCTTAAAGTGCCCGACCCTGACAAACCTGATTGCAATTGTATTTCTTAAATTAAAACACTTTGTTTTATACTTCAAAAGTAACTAAGTATTTAATGTTATATTCCTTCTGTGAACTTGTAGGAGATATTTATGAGTATAAGTATTAATCTGTGGATGATTGCTATTAATTGTACATAAAATAATATCCTTTATGGTAGGTGCTATTGGGAAAGAACTTGTTTAGCCATTTTGAACTTTATTTCTAGTCTGGTGGTAATCAATTTCTTTCTCAAATGGAATTGTAAAATGCTTAGGTTTTCTTGAATTAAATGTAATAATGTTGTTAACTGAATTACTGTTTCATTTGTATTTTTAATCAAGTCTCATTAACAACTTCAGTTATAAGCAAAATATAATAAGTTAATAAATAAATAAATAAGAACTTTATTGAGGACACAGTGTTATGTGAAATAATTATATGCTAAGTTTCGATAGTATTGTCCTACAATCGGCGGTCTTATCGCTCAAGGCGATTTCTTCCAGACAACCTTTTAATAATATTTATATGGATTATATGGATTAGTATGAATTTGTAGGTGTGTAGGCGGCGTTTTGTAGCTGTGGCCGGTGGCCCGTCTGCGCCAAGCCTAAAACAAACATGTTTCATAAATAAACATGTTTCTCAGTGAACACGTAGAAACTAGCGCCGCTCTATCATGGTAACGCGGACTCGAATCACCAGAGGCTGACATTTTTTTCATTTTACATAGGTTATATCATAGATTTAGCATGGTACCTTTTTGGTACAGATATATATGGGTTATATTCAGACACTTTTTTTGACGAGTATTTTGACAAGCAGTCTTCAATTTGACATTCATTTTCAGTGGTTTGTTTACATCAGTTTACATTACTACTAAAACGCGATGGGTGCTTTGTACTTGTGCTCATCATGTTGCATGGTTCTGAGCATTTGGGGTGTAATTCAAATGGTAAGTACCTATACGTACTATCTATCCTAATATGGACTATGTGACTGGTCATGGTATACTAATATTGAAGTACTAGGTACCAATAGCTTGTTTTGATCTTCAGCTAATCATGGGGATAGCCTACAAGCTGGAGGCAACAGTTCTAGTCGAGGATGTTATACCACACGGTGAAAGCGAAGAAAAGGATTTAAAAACACTCATTAAAGATACCAAAGACAACTTTTTCGCGACAGGTAAGCTTAAGAATATCTTTAAGTATCATCATCATCATTATTTCAGCGACATGCCGTCCATAGGCCTGCCATCGATTTCTAGAGCGATCGATCTTGTGCGACACTGGTTTTGACTTTCGAAATTAAATGGTAAATGGTCGACCGGATAATAGGAATTCAACATACTCGTACTTAATGGGAATTCAACATAATGAGAATTCAACATAAAAGGACTTAACATAATGTGAATCCAACTTAATGGGATTCAACATAATGGGAATTCAACATAATGAGACTCAACTTAATGGGAATTCAACTTTCGGGGAATCCAACTTATAGGGAATCCAACTTAATGGTCCTGATTGTGCGACCTGTACCTACCCAATGGCTCCCAGCAATCTTTAGGTAGGTACTAGATCGTCTTTTTATCTAGTTTAGGTCTCTCGTTTTTATTCTGATACCCATGACATAGGGAATAAGTGTGGGATCAGACCTGTTACTTTTGGAACGAAGTTTCTTTTCGGACGTTATCGAGGATGGAGGCTAGAAAAAAAGCGATCGATTTTACCGTCATAACATATCGCTATCTCCGGGGAATAAAGGGATAACTGGAAAAACACAACTTTATAGAAGCAAAAAACATGTTTTCGTTGATAACTTCACAAATTGTTGCATAGTAGTGCTCAAAAAAAGATGCGCAGAGTGTGAAAAGTGGTGCACAAGGTGCGCAGAATGTCAAACATGTCAAATGTACAAACTTCGTTTCAACCGAGTGTTCCGCGACACATTAACGCCGTTAGTACACCGACGCATTCGCATGCGATTCGCATCGACAGATCGCATCCGACAAGGTCGCACCTATATCATTAGCTATGTGCGAGTGAGACGTGGGTTCGCATCGTTTCGCATTCGCATGCGAATGCGTCGGTGTACTAACCCCGTAAGTATGTATACCTACTTTAGTATTGCTTTGATTTTACTATTTATTTATCCTTCGTTTCCACAGCAATAAACTGCTGGATCGTAGGCGCTATTTACTTGGTGACACTCGCCCTATCTTGCATCGGGCTACGGCAGGCCAAAAAGAAAGAAAAGAGGGATGCCGTGAGAAGAGAAGACGACGAGTACAGCTGCCAGTCTAATGAATTAATGTGAAAGATGAGTAGGTAGTTTTATGAATAAAGAATTGTAGTAGGTACCTATTATGTTTGTATTATGTTATGTTTGAAATCATCGTGCCTACTTACCTATATAACGTATTATATTTATGTATGTTTTCCCGTCGTGAAACTACTGGCAACAGGGTGGTGTCACTGGAAATTTACTTTTTCCGGTAGCACTACCAGTAGTGTCACGGGAAAGTAAAATTTCCCTACACTCTACTAATAGAGCCAAGAGGTAGTGCCAAAGAAAAGTAGTGACTATTTTGCGTAGGTCAAGCCATCACAATAGCCAAGTAAGTATGTACCTATTTGGTCGTGCCCCTGACTATCATCTTGGACATCTTCAATAGTAACACCCTATACAGGGTGTAAAAAGACTGCTACCGAAAACTGAGGGATTGCAATCAAACCATGATTCTGAACATATTTATCGAAAAAAAAACTCAAAAAAATTTTGACTTAGCTACGTCATTTTATTTTATTTTCTAGTTTTTTGCTACTAGTACAACATAATAAGACCATACCTACCTAATCATTTCATTTATAAAAGAAAAAAATAATTAAAACTCAAAATCCAGCAATCTACGTATAAAAACGCGCCCAGTACATACGCAAACAGTGATCTTCAAACGCTGTTTTCTCCGGATATAATGGTTTTTTCGGAAAACCCTTTTGGATTTGGTTGTGTTTTGGGATGCTGTACCTACCCCTTTTGGCTTCGGTAAACGTCTTTTTACACCCTGTATATCTGAGATAATGTCTCCCGTTAGTCGTGAATATCCTGTTTGGTTTTTTAGGATAAGGGTGTACAGACACTAATGTTTTTAACTCATTTCAAATGTTACGTTACGATGTTAGTCGTAAAATAAAAAACCATCTTCAACAACGTAATTCCATTTTTATTATTACTTTGATTTTTGCTTTAGTTCCGTTAAATCTTAACTTCTTCCATCTTCCTGTCGAAGGTGACTGTGCCGATGTTGACGCTCTTTATTTCTTCTTTGCTCGCTTGCGCAGTTTCCTGGAATTAGGGGGCTATTTTAAACTAACAGGCTATAGGCACCTAAATTCAAATCCTGCTGAATTCTGAAAGATAATTTTCTTCGCTGTGTGCTTTAGTATTGGATTTTATAGATATTCAGGTCAACAGAGAGATTGTTAGTTAAAGCCAAAATTTACCCACCGTTGCATAGATTTGAAATACCATAAAAACAGGAATTGCAAAATAAGTATTACAGTGCCGCGGTGCTACGGCGTAGCCGTGCTACGCGAAAGTGTCACTACGGGCTAAGCTGCGGGTTTCTTGTTTAGAGCAGTGTCCATGACCTACATTTTCCGAAACAAAAGTCCATGGCATGACTTGCATATGAACCCAAGATCTTCACAAGTCGAAAGATAGAGAACTAATACAGGTACTTACTATGAATTACAATCAGACTCACCAAATGGAAACCCCATGCACGAGGCAAACCGCTTTTTAAAGGTGGTTGCCAATTGTTGACGCTTTCTATACGTAATGTGATAGCCTAGTTGGGTATTATACACGTTTGATAGGTACTGAAAGAAGGGCTCGTAGCACACCGTGAAGCATGAAAACTATAGCGTGTTAAAAAATGTCCAAACCTCGTCGTCCTTAGCAGGAGGTTGGTTGGGGTTGAGCCAAGGGTCGGCGAGGATCTGAGGGATCTTGACGCGGATCTTCAGCGGAGACAGCACCTTCGTGATGAGCTTGCGGCACTCGGTTGACACCTTCGGCTCTCGAGGGAAGGACACTTTGTTCTGCACTTGCTGAAGGTTAGAAAGAAAATTTTAAGCTGTTGTGATATATTGTGTGTAATCTTGATTCTGTAGTGGATGGCACAAGCTTAGGGAGGCCTATATACTAAGCAGTTGGTGATGTTAGGCTGTGGATGATGCTGTAAATATTCTGTCTTTTTCTGTTTCTTTTCTTCATCTTTCAAACTTGTGTTTACGGTTAGAAAAATGTGATGGACTTCAATTATATATATGAGTTTGACTATTGAAATTCTTGTGGTGTAAGTAGATAGTTATGTTTGAATTGATACCGCATATAGCATCATCTAACTCTGCTTATGCCAATAAACTCATACCTTCAATAGCTGCGTGTAGTTGGTATCATCAAACGGCAGGCGTCCATACACGATCGCGTACAGCACCACTCCCATGCTCCAGATGTCACTATCCTGTGGCCTGTACGGCACTCCCTTCAGTATCTCAGGAGACGCGTATGCGTAGCTTCCACAGAAAGTTTCGGAGAGGGAGAAGACTCCGTTCTTGGGCTTCATGTGACCGCGCGCGAACCCGAAGTCGGACAGTTTTATGTTGAGACCGTGGTCCATGAGCAGGTTCTCGCATTTTATGTCCCTGGAACACAACAAGATGAATTTGGTATACAGCGCGAGTCAACATAAACACACGAGTTTATAAGCAACTGAAACCATCCTTTCAGCTTAATCGACCTTATTATCCACAGGTAAAACGTCAATAGATCTACGTTTGGAACTAACGGATGAAGGTCTAGCTTACATTATACATCTCAAACAATGTTTCAGCGTTCCATTGTGTTGGAAAAGGTTGTGAAGGCATTAGGTTGGCATGAGATGGTTGTCTCCTGACGCTGTATAAATCATCAATTTCGAAGTGAAATAATTACAGATCAAATGCTTGTAAACTGACCCATACGTTAAAACCAAAATAGTTCGAAAATGAAAGGCCTTAACCTATGCACAACTCCTCGCTCGTGGCAGTAGTCCACCGCCTCAACCAGCTGTCGGAACCAGCGGCGGCCGCGGAGCTCGTCGATGTGCTGGTCTTTGCGGATGATGTCCAAGAGGCTGCCGTTTTCAGCATACTCCATCACAATGTAAACTCTGTAAGATCGAGTTTACCCGGTCATATTAGAATGTATTACAGTTGCAAGTTTTCAAGCGGCTTAATAACTTTGTCGTGTTATACAGTCATACAAACTTACTAGTTTAAATCGTATAGACTGCGATACAACTTTGCTTCTGGAAATCAGAACTTTACCTATAGGTAACCTACGTGTTGCGGTTGCTTAATTGCATGTCTCTGATTGTTTCCGATCTGAATAAAAATCAATGTACCTGTATAGTCGTAGATACCACAGAGGGCAGAATATTTTTAGTAAAATAAGTATTCGATTGAACTTCAGACACCTCTAGGTATTTGAACCAAATTACAAATTACACGCCCGAAGGTCGAGTTACCACAAATAAATACTAAAATATGTATGAGTGGGCACAAAGACCTACCTACCTGTGGGTTGTTTCAATTGCCTGTAGAAACCGTATGAGGTTTTCATGTTTCAGGCCTTTCACAACTTCAATTTCCCTTGGCAGGAACTTCTTCAGGTAATCACCAGGGGCTTGGAACTTGCTTATTATTTTTATTGCTACCTGGCAGTTGTGCCTGTCACTGGTTGCTACCTGAAATAAAATAAAATATCTATTACAGAGCGAACATTTTGTTTTACTTGGAGCCAGAGATAAAAATGTAACACTATTAAAAAGCTGCACTATTTGGCTATCAAGTGTTACAGAAATGTAGTCCAGTTTCTGTGGGATGTAGGTACCTATCTTTTGTTGATTATCCGATAGCTATAACTACTTATTCTATCATAGTAACGCAGGGACCTCGATATGTCTACCAACAATTTCATCAGGCATAGGTATGCGACTCTACCACGCGCTCTTCTTTGAGCAAGTTGATGCGAATGCGAAGTTTAGTACCTTGACAGTGGCATAGGACCCTGAGCCGATGGTTCTGCCCAGCACATAGCCGTGAGTCTCGAGTACCGTGAGCTTGCGCTCAGCCTTCGCCTCTACACCACTATGCACAGTCGCCGCTGGCTCAGTTGACATCTCGCCGAGGACATTGTCATTGGCTCTGGTATCCGGCCCCGGCATATCACAATAATTTTGAATAGATTTTAGCTTAGTAAAAGTCACATTATAAATAATTTAGCCGCATTTCTATTTTCCATGAGTTTTTGTGGGATTTTGTTCATGCTTTCATTTTGTCAAATGCGATGGTTTTTGATTGACGTGCCGATTTGAATTTTTCCGTTGTGACATTAGTGTTTTCATTTGCCAGTATCCATGTAGTTTCATTTATTATAATACCTAGCGAACGTAACTCCATGGTGATATAGGTAGTAGTAAGTACCTACCTGAAAATATCTCGCATAAGTAGGTACCTACCAACTTATTACATCATACATCATATATCCTTCATCCATGGAAATATCTTGTTAGTTATCACCATGAGCTTTTGTTAGCGTTGCCCGGTTAACATTTTTTCTGTCCAGCGATCGAATCCAGCGCTGGATTGCTATGCTACTAAAAAAATGTAACATCATCCCTCACAATCTGTCCAGCTGTGTTTACTACTTATTGTCGACCCATCCAGCTGTAAATAATCATTGCAATTTCCTCATAAGTCAAGAGCTATTATCATAAAGTAGAATAGCCTGATAATAGTGGTTGGTGAGTAGGTACAAGTGTCTCGTTATATCGGAGTGCCGTCGATGACCCATTTCCCCGACGACGCCACAGTTTTTGTTTGCATCGTATTTTTCCTCACTGCGAGGAATCTTTCTAATTGTTTATAATCCAATTGTTAGCTCGAATTGAAATTGTATTAGTTATAGAGATATTTTTTTACAATCTCACTGTTGCCTAAGTAGGTACCTATTACTACCTACACGATATTCTTAGATTGATCTAATTGGTCATGATTCTGACTTCTTAGACCTCCTCTTTTTGCCTTAGTCACTGTGGAAAGGTTCTCTGCTTCAAATAATCTGTGATTTGTTTTTATCTCAATGCGAAAGATAAACTACTTAATCTTTTTCATTTTCGTTAAATGTAGACACTCGTTCATCGTTGTAAGAACAGTATGTTCATTGAAAGGTTTAGAAAAAAGCAAAATAAATTAGTGAGAAAAAGTCAACTGCAGCTTAGTAAAGCTTGACTCATCGATCCGACAATATCGAAGAAAGTTAGCCCCGGGCTGGTTATCAATTGTATCTGCGACTTGGAAAAGTTTTTCATTCATTTATTGCACGCAGCCAGTGTTTGCGGCTTTTGATATGGCACATAGAAGAAGAAATCTTAAGCAGATTTATTTATAAGATTATGATAATGGTATGATATTGAAAAATAACCGAAGATAAAAAAAGGTGAAAAACATCAGTGCATCAAGCAGTTTAGAAAGTAAGAAGAAGAAGTAAGTAGGTAATGAAGAATCTGATTGAACAACCCTTTCAGTGCTCATGACGCACTTACCGATCATGGTGCTGCTGAGCCCGCTCCTTCGTAGAGCAGTAAGGGGCAGGCGACAAGAATGCGCCACATCGATACCCATTAACTAAACTTTCCGGTTTCTTATTCTGTGGCCAACGGAAATGCCTGATGCTTTTTCTCCTCGCGTTTGATATAAAAGTTGAACTTTATCGCCATCAAGACACTTTGTGGTTTTATTCCGAGTGCAATTTAGTTTTCAAAGTCTGGATTGTTGTAAATCGATTCATTGTAATTCAAATGGAAATTGCTCTTTTGTTTCTTATCAAAAGGTATTGAGGCTTTGATATGTTACGGCAAAGTTATTGTTACCTAAAAAGCGGTCACCTTAACATTGTGCAGTGGCGTAAAAAGCAGAGATGGGGTTTATTTGCTTTTTGGTAACTTCTATAATAATACCTACCTATAGTATAGTATTCTTATAGGTAACTTGAACTCGTACCTAGTAACCATGTACCAAAGAATTTTTATAAGTACTATGCCATTTTAATATGGTTTTTAACAGCAATTATGTGCCAAACTTGACAACTACATTACTATTATTTCAAATTCAGAATTTAAATAAAAATGGAAATTCAATTCCATTTTAGCTTCAGTAAATAAATACCTACTCGTACTCGAAGTCTTCTCTAATTTAAGTACCTATTCTGACGGCCACATTTTCATAGAAAACAAAAATATAAAAAGTATTTGATACGTACGAACTTTTTATTTTATTCCGCGCGTGACGGCTTTTTGTTCTATAATGAAATGGCTGAAGCGATCCGAATAGCATCTAGATAACGTTCTTTGAGAACGCTTGAGAGATTACTCTTGTAAAAAATGTAGTGTAATAAACTTTATCTCACGTCCTTTACACAAAGTCGTTGGGTTTTATAAATGGCTAGGGAGTGAAAGACATGACGTCATAGCAATGTCAAATCTTATCGAACCTTAAACTTGAGCTTTTCTTTATGAAAATACTTTGTTTGAACTGACTATGGGTTTGGGAATTTAGGAACTAAGGTACCTAAGTCTAAATCAGATTCAGAGAAGAAGGAGAAGAGATTTGATAACTTCACAATAGTGTCTTTGACAGTAGGTACCTACCTAAGCAAAACAACAGATAAATAAAATAAAGAAACTGCCCGATCAACCTAGAGGTGTGTACCTAAGGACAAACTTGCAATATTTTTTATTCAGGTACAAACGAAAGGCGCTAATGCAATGCAAAATGAAAATAACTTGGATTGTATTACATTCCTCTCTAAACACGGGCAGGTAAACAGACAGGGGCCGGTCCCTTTCGCTGAATTTTAATAGAAAGGTTCACACTGTGTCATCGCTAGAGTTGCAAATTGAAAACCATAAAGACCGGAGTTTTAAAACCGATACGGTCTACCACACATCGCATGTATTATAACATTGTTTTTACAGATTTTGTGTGGTAATTTAGGCACTTTTTATAAAAAATTAAGTGTGCAAGAGCGCAATTCGGAGTTGTACCTGTGACACATTCAGTAGGGTATAAATTCTGATGATACTTTCATCATTAACAATATTTTTGTTATTCAATTTCGATGCTCGGAAAATGTATTTGTATATTTCCTAAGAAAAAATCGTCGAACCAATTGATAACAGAATTTTCTCAGTATTTTCGATGTAGAGTGCTTCGCTTTCAATGTCAATGATGACCCTATAAAAGAGATCACTTGATTCCATTCCTTTGTTATATTTTATAATCACAATTTTATCCGGACAATACAAACCACAACTTCACGATACCAACAACCCATTTGTACAAAACGTGGTTTCGTTTTAATGACGGTCAGGTTCATCATCTGTTAATAATCTTGTTCGCGATTTTAGAATTGTTGTTAAATATTGAGGCAGCTAGTTTATTCTTTTGCATAAGAATTTTTCATTTAGGATCAGAAGGTTTTGGAAGCTAAATGTTCTTAAGTGCACATCGACTGTAATCCATAACGCTCTGACAGCAAAATGTCCTCAATTTAAAATGACTGCTAGTTTATATTGTTGAAAACGTTGAAAACTCATATTTAAAAGTCTATCTCTATTCGGAATCTGTATGAAATGAAAATATATTGTTTTTCGGTGCATCACTACCCCTTTAGGCTCTACTGAATTGCAACAGCTTAAACGCCTTTAGACTTCGAAAGATCTTTAATTCCCCACAAAAAATTATAATAATTTTTATTCAAAAACAACACCACATTATTTATTTAATCAATTTATTAACATTATAATAGCAAGAAATTATGGTAGAATGTTGAGCTACATTTCATTGTTGAATAATATTCAAAACTTCTGTCAAATATTTTTCACCAACTGCACTGCCAAGGGAGGCGTAGGTACCTAAGACTTCTATCAATAAAAATCTCCCTCTTATTGCGGGCTATAAAATATTATTTGAAAGGACTTTAGGGGTCAAAATGCATCGCAATGTGTAAAAGGTTTTTTAATATTTGAATATGTTGAGTACGCATAGGTTTCTTCGCGGATTTAATGCTTGCCTCCAGTACATAAGCCCAAAGTTTATTTTATTGCAACCTCTTGATCCAATGGGATCATCCATACTCCATACTAATATTATAAATCTGAAAGTAACTCTGTCTGTCTGTCTGTCTGTTTGTTACGCTTTCACGCCCAAACCGCTGAATATTTGGCATAGTTAAAGGTTGTATCCCAGGGAAAGATATAGGCTACGTTTTATCCCGAAAAAATGAAAAAAATCCGAGGGACCGCGGGTCACACCGCGGGAGCGCAGCTAGTTACTTATAATTTGAAAATGGAATGTAGCTGGTTATCAAATTTTGTTGAATTCAGTATTAAGTGGCACTATCACAAACAGGATATTTAGGCCAGGCTTTGATTAATGATCTCATCAATTATGTACGCAACATTTTGTGGGCAGTCTGCGCGGCCCACCTGTTTAGATGCCCGGTCATTTGTATTTATCAAACTATATTGAAACAAACTACACTTTGAGTTGTAAACTGTATACTTATACCTACACATACGATAAAGTTACAGTGGGAATAGAGTCTACGCGTCGAATGAAGTCCTGTGAAATTTAAGAGAACTTGTGAAAAAGCTTTTGTAAAATCTTCAGTCTTCACACAAAGATACTAGCGCCACTCCCAAAGGACTTTTTTGTGACGCAGGCTCTAAAATGGTGGCTGAGCAATTTAACTGATTCCAAAGATGGTAAGAACCCTATCATATTTTAATTCAGTTTTTTTTTGTTTAAATGTGGACTTTATCGACTATGTTCGAAGTAAGTTATAATTAAAATCCTTTTATTTCAGACAACACATGAGGAAATCTACACAAAAACACAAAACTTTAAGCAAGTTTCAATTAAAAACTACGGACTGTGGTGGGCCGGAGATGATCAGTCCTAGAAAGAGGTTTCTTCACTGATTATCACAGCACAAAACATTTCCAGAGTGAAGAGTGGGGAGAGTTATGATTCAAGGTTTTTATTTCAATTGTTTTTACTTCATTTTATTTCGATTATTAAGTTTTAAAATCATCAGCATTTTTCGCATTTTTGTACTTCAAGTTGAAGTTATTTTAAAATGATTCGTAAAATGAAAGTGTGATCAACAATATTAAACATATTAACAACCATAACAGGGCTTATTACAAGCACACCACACCTGTAAATTATCAAACACATTAGGACCATGTGCTGTGGTCGTTAGCAGCATGATATTCATATTATTTCGTGTTTTCACATACTTTTATACATATTTCTTTGAAGCGACGAGTGACCTGAGCCCTGATGCATATTCGGCTTTAAGGCATCGCCATTAATCGTGTTATCCGACTACCACCTGGATTCATTTAGCTAAATTTAAGATCGTTTTCAAAGATATTTGCATGGATTAAAATATTATAAAATCTGTTTACTTTGAAGCTTCAAAATTTTTCGATTAGATAGAAGCAAACAGATATTTCCGCAATAATATTGGTATTAAAAGTCAATAAAAATACAGTGGGTAAACAGTTTGCCCGTTTCATATTAGTAACGCAAAACAAAATTATTTGTTCCTATTTACTTAAATAAGTACATCAGTTTTCGCATAACCAAACAATATTTTTAATTTGAAATACATGCGGCAGTGAGCTCTGGGCCAAAACGAATCATAAACGAGGGCAGTTCGGAAACCCTCTGTGTTCTAAATAAAATTAGTTTATTGCTACATGCGTAAACTCATTTTATGGCGCGTGAACAATCGGATATTTTAATTGAAACACTTTTATTTGTATGTGCAAGAAGAGAAGGGATTTTTGAATATTTTAAAATCCAAAATTAGTTCGTGTAAGAATTAGTGGTCTATATTTGTGGGTTTTTGCCTGGAGGCCGTCTGTCGTCATGAATATCTTCATAGCCTCCAGCCAAGTTAATCGCCCATATCCTCAAGAAAGACATTCACTGTCCTACATACGACAAAGGTAGGTATTCCGTGATGGGTATAGGCAACATAAAGGTGGATGACTGGTCAAAGTACTTGACACATTTTTGCTTTTATTCTGTTCTAACATTCTGCGTAAAAGTCGATCCTTTCAACGACAGTTTTTTGTGTGTTCCTGTTTGTTCCAAAGACTGAAATGACAATAGTGTGTTCATTGTTTTTATCTTTGGTTTTTATTGAGACAAGACGCCTTCTTCATCTTGATGTGTTACTATTTGTTTAATCTGGTGTACGTTAAGTATTTTGCGAAGACTGGATGTTGTTGCATGCACTGCAAATTGTTTTAGGTCGCATTTATTCGTAAACTCTTCATCAACGTCATCTACAATCTGACATCATCCAACGCGCCTCTCTACCACTTTCAACATGCCACTTCTTACAGTCCCGCGCTACATTCAAACATACCAAAAAATATGTGAAACTTTGAAATAGAAACAGCTGGAATAAGGTTAACCCCAATCATATTTTCCTCTGAAAATCTGTCCGAGTTACTTTCTGCAAAGTTATGCTGTACCTAACCTATGACATTTCGCGGTTTATGTCCACGACGTTAATGTTTAAAAGTCTGTGGCCAGTTATTATGATTGTAGTGGTTTTTTACGACTGCTACTTTATTAGGGAAAGTGGGAGTGATGTCGGCTGCCATTTACTACGAATGCCCGATGTCCTGTATCTTTTATAAGTGAGGACAGGTTTATAACTCGTCCTTTGTGGGACGAGGGTTGCGTTAAACAAAAAGTTTCCACCATCGTTTTGTTACATGAACACGTTATTGCGGTTTCGGGGAACTGTTGACGATAGTTCGCAAAGAAAAATAACAAGGTTTCTGAATTGTTGTTCAGGATTAGCTGTACCTACTGTTAGCCAAAAATGGATTTTTCTTTTCGTAAAATTTATATGCGCTATAACACGAGCTTTTAACATTATAACATTCTTTTTCTCTCTACCTCTCCTCTCTATCTTAAAGAGCGTTTTGAGTACCTGCACCAGGCAAATGATCGTAATCTGCGATCCTCTGATACTCTGCAGCTGGCTACCCCTGTACATACTACCACCATGTATGGCGAGTCCTTCACGGTACAAGCTGTAGCTCTTTGGAACTCATTGCCTTCTTCTATTCGTTCATCTAAATCCATTCACATCTTTAAATCTAAAGTCTATGAACACTTTTTGTCCATGTCAGCTACAATGCTAAAATGACCATGTGCTTATTTTATGTTTATGTTGAGGTTTATTTATGTAGGTATATGTATTTAATAGTATGTGTAAGTACTATATTCTTATTATTTTATTTAACGTACTTATTGTGCACCGCCGTTTTTTCTGTGTAACTTTTCCAGTCCATCCAAAGGTTGTCTGGAAGAGATCGCTTTTAGCGATAAGGCCGCCCATTTACGTTCCATTACTTACTTATTTTCGTGTATTTCCTGTAATGTGTTTTTGTGTACAATAAAGTGTTTTTCTATTCTATTCTATTCTATTCTTTTAACGGTGAAGGAAAACATCGTGAGGAAACCCGCAGCTTAGTCGGTTCCACACGTATTGACGTTGTCTTTCCTGTGGGCCAGGCTGATTAAGCTGAGAGGATGGTTTAGGTGCTGGGCAAGCCTATTCCATCTAAAAAAAAATGGGTTTTTCGTTTTGTAAAATTTATATGCGCTATAACACGAGCTCTTAACGGTGAAGGAAGATATCGTGAGGAAACCCGCAGCTTAGTTGGCTCCACGCGTATTGACGTTGTCTTTCCTGTGGGCCAGGCTGATTAAGCTGAGAGGATCGTTTAGATGCTGGGCAAGCCTATTCCATCTCAAACAATGTCCCAGGCATTGCAGCGTCCCGTTGAGTGTAGGCGTGGATTGCCTCCTGACGCTGTATAAATCCTCTAATATAATCTACGAGTATGATCTCTAGATGTAAAGGCCTAAGTTTTGGGTTATAAAAAAAATGCTATTCTAGAATGTAAAGATTTGAAAAAAAAATTACTGATGTAAGGTATCTATTTATTTTATTGCGATTGTGAATATAACCTATTATTATTAATAGCCCGTGATGTCCCACTGCAGGGCAAAGGCCTCCCTAAGTTTCTTCCTAACTATTATAAGTAACGAAATTTTAAACGAGACTTGATGTGGTATCTGAGAGAAAGCCATCCGTTCTCCAGAGGTCGAGCTGTGTTTTGGCTCAGTCACTTAGCTAAAGCGTGAAATATCCCTATTTTAAACGACCATCGAGAAGCCATCAATATCGATATTCCATTAGTCGGCTTGTCAAACATTGATAGCAAAATCAATCTATAGATATGTAAAAGGTTGTTTGAACAGTGTAATAGGGTTCAAGGGCGGGAGTATTATTGCAGTAGCACGCTAAACGCAGGATATCATTTGCATATTTATAAGAGATCTGCCCTCGGCAAACATGGGAATTGGTTACCCGGGTTTGTTTTTGACATAATAGACCCTTTGTCGATTGAGGCTGAAGGCTCTAAACGCTGGTTTTTGGAGAATATGATTATTCGTATCGTATGTGCGTTTTTTTTAAGTTTTACAGCTAAAAGGTTAAAATTTTGGATTTGATTTAAATCTAGGAAACCCATAAAATATTTTATTTAATAATTGACGTGTTGACCTAGATGTAGGTATAACTCTATTTTCCCTAAGGTCACTTTTTTCTTAGTCGTATCAATATTGACACTTGCTTGCACTGGCCTTGCTTGGCTAATTTATTAACATTTGCTTTGACTTTTTTTAAATGTCTTTCCTGTAAATAATCTGTCCTCTTCCATTCTTCTTCACATGTCACTCCTTTCTTTGTTTCAAATCGTTATTCGGAGACCTAAAGGCTTCAAAGACCTAAAAACCTTTGCCACAAGTTGACAACTTAGGTACTCAACTCATAATATAATACTTCTCTCTAAGTCGTTTGTCATCTACCATTTTTGGCCATTCTCTACTTCTATATTTTCTTGATGCTAACAATACGTGTTTGTAGTATTAGGTTTGTGGTACCGGGTTCAGATTCGCGGGAACACGACGTAGCTCATTACTCAACGTTGTGAGTTAGCATATTGCGGCACAGAGGCGTTTCCGTATAAAGTATCCATAAATTCTAATTTACTTAAGTCAGATGAAATAAGGTTAATTTTGGCTGTAAATATCGGTTGGTTTGGGAGCTATATCATTGCTATACATAATGATATGGGACCTACGAAATGTGGGAAACATTAACTGGAATAGGTTTTTTGTTTGAAGCTATTTTAAAAAATTTTATCAATGGAAAATCTTTGGATGTATTCAGTTAAAACTAATAGGTTAATAAACGTTAAAATTTTATTTGTGTTTATAAAAGATTTATCACTTAATCATTGAAGTAGGGAAGTTTAATACAAAGGTAGGTCAAACTCGAATATCTATTTTGTCGAACTTTAGGCTTCACTAGAGTTTCGTTTTATGGCTAGTAGAAGCCTAAAGGTTTATGATCAAATGAATTCCAAATGATATGTTTAATATGGCTAAAAGAGCCTGACCTTCTGAAAATCACATTGAGTGTGTAGACAAATTCATGAAGTTCATTACTAATCCAATCCAACCCTAATAATTCAAAAGTTGTGTAAACTAGCAGCAGCTAGCTTGTGGCATCTTCTACGGCACTTTGAAATGATAAGCTAGAAGTTACTGGTAAGTTTAGTTTAATATACGATTAGTAATTTGCTCTTCATAAAAATACAAACGAAGTCAAAGCACTAAGTTCGCAAGAACTAGTGATACGATAAGAAGAAGTTTAATAATGGTTAATAATTTTTTTGTAATTATATCATAGATTGCCTCCTGACGCTGTAGGTATAAATCATGTAATACAGAATAAGTTTTTATACTCTGAATTTTAGCTCTTGCTCTATTGAGCTAGGGGAATTCTTTCAAGGAGGAAAGCTACCTTCCTGATAATCATCCTATGTTAGTAGGTAATATTTTCAGCAGCGCCATACTAACGACTGGAGCCTGTAGCATGTGATGCGATGTGTCACCAGGGTCGTTCATCTACCGTTTTATTAAATGAATTATTCAGTTCGTCGCGACACAAAGAATACTTATGTTATTGGCGACGTTTCGCGTTTTTGTGACTTGATTAAGTAGACTATTTTTTATACAATAAGATTATGCAAATTTTCGGAATTAAGTTTAAAAAAAATGATTTTATGAAGTATCCTGATGAAATTTTAATGTGTGTTTGGATCGCAGCAAGCGATTATAATGTAGCTTCTGCGTCTGCCTACCCCTATGGGAAAGCAGCATGATGTTAGAAATACGTCCGCCACGGTACCATTTGAAGGAAAGTGCAGGCAATGGTGAGTTCCCAACCAGTTACACGATTTGGTGTGACTCCACCTAATCGTGTAACACTGTAATGCAAGGCAATGATATTATGTGTGGCTCGATAGAAAAAAAATCCCTAAGAGTCACAGTGATACACGATTTGGTGTGACTGGTTGGGAACTCATTTTATTTTTCGAAGATCTTCTACGTCCACACACACAGAATACCAAAATCCACAAAAGAAAACGTTTGTCCTGTGAAGAAATCGTGAAGAAATCGAAGCCACCTAAGATGGCAGAATTAAAACTGAGTTGTAAGGTCAGTCATCAAATTAATAAAACAGTGCTTTCTAGGTTCTATTACCTAGAACTGACGTATTGGGTATACTAGAGACGCAAACATAAATGGAATTCTAGCCCATACCTAAGGGCGCAGGCAGATAGCAAATGCCTTGTCTTTACCAACCGTCCAACTAAACTGCAACATGACCAGTTTACGCTGACCCTTCACATCTTACACCAATAACTTTAATGTAGAGTAGACGACAGGTCTATTTAAACTGGTATAACAGGTGTAAATGTAGTCCTGAGTTGCACGAATAATTTGTCTCGTGACACCACTTCAATACCATTTCAGTGGATTAGGGGAATTTATTGCAATGCATAACATTATGAATTCTAGAACTTCATGCTAAATGCTTGGACGAATTTGTCCAAGGTTAAATGGGTTGAGAGAGTGTTGTCTAGGTAGAGTTTAATTAGAATTTATAGACAAATAAACTCTCCGTAGAGCCGTGTTATTCTTTGGGATATAGGTATTCTGTGGCCTTGACTTTTTCGAATCCAGTCTGGTTTTCTTCATGAAGAATGTTCATGTATGCATGCACTCATCCTAAATATGATATATCATCATTGTATGCACACATTGCATACTGACATGATTCCCCATTCATAAAATTGAGTGCAAGAGCTATATTTCAGGAGCTTATTAAGTTACTGTTAATTATTAGTATTTAGTAAGTGTAACCTATGTCAATTTTTTTAAATCAACTTATTGCCATTGCTACATAGGTATTATTTGAAAAAAATCATCAGTTTTTAATTTACTTAAGTTGTTACATTAACCCAATGCTGACAAAAAATTATTATTATCAAAATAAATTATATTAAATTAGCATAAAATCAGCCGTAATAAAAAGCAACGACTTACCGGAACAAATCACCCCTACGATTAGGGGTGTGCGTTTAACATCGTAATTTATTTTTATAGTCCCGCTGATGCAGCTCGTCTAGGGAACCGGGAAGAACGAAAAGTGCCTTTCTGTTTATCTGTGTTGGCACAGTTGCTATGAAAGTGCTTTGAGAATTAAAACGAGCGAGTTGTGACCGATAGATGGCGTTAAGTGTCACCTTTGAATTATAGAGAGCCTCAGAAGTGGGGTCTGATTAGATAAGTAGCTAGGTTTGATAGGAGGAGTAGCAATCATACTGTCTTCTCAGCTTAATCATTATAAAGTAACAGTAAATAAAGCGAACGGTACGGATTTTTCATTATTTTAAAATTTTAGCACTTTATAAAAAAAAATATGCATTTCAAATATCTTATTATACTCAGACAATATTCTGCACAAAAATCTGTAGGCACCAATGTACTACATAGCTAGGTACCTAGGACCTGCTCGTAGACTCATAGCTCGTAGGCTTCGATACTACACGCACGGCTGACAATAAAACTGGGTGATAAATAATAAATGTGAGCCGTTAACGTTTTATCGCAATAAACCCGCATTCTCTATGGATTGGTAGGAGTTTCTCTCGTACTCGAATCACTGATGAGTTTCTAAACAATAAAAATTGTGCCGTACAAACAGGGCATGGTTTACCCTAAAATTTTCCTGATTCTCTTACTCACAGACAAAATTAATTTCTAGCCATTTTAATGGGTAGGATAACTGAAAAACGCCCGTCAAAGTAAAACAGTTTTTACCGAACACTGGTTTTGATTTCAATTTTTCATTAATTACCTAAGTTTTACTATTGTTTTCACGTTCTTCTACCAAGATAAGTAAGTACCTAGACGAAACTTAACCCCCAAAATGAGTTGAAATTGTCAGTTACTGGCATTGGTTACTGCCTGGGAAAGAAATTATTAGGACCTAGGTACACTTTATGCACCAACAGCAAAAACTTATTTTGAGTTGTAATCTAAATAGCCGGATCCACACCGAACGATCCAACGCGCTCCGATCGAGCGCGGCAGGAGCATTATCTATGTATTAAGTTCTTGCCGCGCGCGATCGGAGCGCCGGCGCCGTGGATCGTCCGGTGTGGATCCGGTTAATGAGCATCCATCTTTGGCTCTATCCAGCCACACTGACAAGCGAGTCACTTTGATGTTGCACGCACGCACAATGCATAGTTAATATTTATACAGTAGGTATACTCACCATCAATTGTAAAAGTACTAAATTGATAAAATATTTATAGGTTTCTTGACGAATAGCAATTTCATCCAAACTTATCGCTCGAAGTTATAAGACTTTTTCTTGTCGTGTCACATGTTCTGCGCACCAGTGTGGTGAAAGGACTTCAAGTGCGCCTCAAACAAGCTCCTTTCGTGCATTACAATAATTCAGTAGGTACTTATAAAGTAAGGTTATGTTTATCGTAGGTGTGCAAAATTAGGCCAGCAGCATAATTTGTATGCAGATGAATAACTGCAAATCCTTACACTGTATCTCGGCTTAGTGTTCCTGTTCATTGACCTGTGGTTTCATCCTCAATGACTTTCTTGGGCCTTTGTGATCCGCACGGATTTGATTAAAGATCTCTTATCTAGAGTTTGGAGGATCTTAATATAACTTCTTGGTGTTTTGTGAAGTAATTATCTGTGACGGTTTTCTTAAATAAACTTTTAACCATTCGGATCTTGTTCGGATAGATCCGTTTAAGCAAAGCCTGATAAGAAATGTCATCAAATAATAATATTGTTAAATTCAATTAAAATTAAATGTTTTTCTTATAAATAAATAAAATAATAATAAATAATGCTGGACTTTTCACACAGCATCATCTAGCCCCAAACTAAGCAAAGCTTGTACTATGGGAACTAGATAACTGATATACTACTTATATACTTTTTGTTTGTAAATACATACATATTATACATAGAAACACCCAGACCCGAGACAAATATCTGTAGATCATACAAACATTTGTCCCGCGGCGGGGATCGAACCCGCAACCTTCTGCGTCGCAGGCGGAGCTCCGCCCACTGAGCCACAGAGGTCGTCAAATGATGTGATAAGAAATGTCATCAAATAATAATATTGTTAAATTCAATTAAAATTAAATGTTTTTCTTATCATTCCTAGTATGCTAGGTAAAAATATGTATGTCCAGTGTAAGTAATTATTTACGTGTTTATTGGTCTGAAAGTTGAACCATGAAAGCACAAGTGAAAGCTTTTATTAAAACTTAAAAACATAGTAAAACTAATGTAGTAGGTGAAGTAGACCGAATAAGCCGAATCAGCTTGAGGAAAACAGAATGTCAACTTTACAAATATATTTTTGCAAAAAGTTGCTTGACCTAGTTTTAAAGTAGGTAAGTAAAAAACAAAGCTCTCTTTCTTTTGTATGTGTGAAATACCTACCTTCAGTAAACTTACACCTGCAATAGCAATGGGTATTACCAGGTTGAAATGATGATGATTAGTCAGTGCTAAGTCTGGTTCAAAATCAATAAAAGGTGCAAAAAATAGACGTATTTAGCGTAGTTAAGGCATTTTGAGAGTGTTTGTTAGATTTTTTTCCCACAATTTTGTAGGTACCTAGGATGGATGGATAATTGATTACAGGAACACAATAGCCTATCGTGTATTACTTGTATACCTACAACATTACATGATGATTGGCTGCCTACTTCAGAGAAAGGGTACAAAAACTTACCTTCGGATAGGTAAATAACATGTGAAGTGAAGGAATTCGAATGCAGTAAACAGCAAATAATGCCAGTTGGTTTGTTGCCAAGCAATAATATTGACCCTACGTCATTGGACCTTTTAATTAAAAAAGGCGGGTGTTTATCCAAATCGACAAAAAAACCTTATTCACCCTTTGCTTAGATTTTTCCCGTTAATTAGGTTAAGTAGTTTAGTCTTTTGTTTACCACTGGGTATTAAGGCAGCTGGTTTAGTGAAAGAGGAAGCGATATTCATATTTTTTTGCAAGAGTTGTGTTGGCCTTTTCGAATGTTGAAATATTGTTGGTACCAGTTTGAAACCCTGTCGTTCATCAATGGATTTTTGTTTCGAAAAAAGTAATCTAAACGGTGACGGCAATCATCGTCAATCGGAAAGAAGTGATGGGTTGTTTTAAAATTTTACTTGGACGTTGGACGACAGAATCAAATGTCGAGGCGGGGCGCTGACGCGAATCTCGTTGAAAAAAAGTAAAAAACAAACAAAAGTCAAGAGTCGAGGCGGGGGCGCTGCGCGGGCGCCCCTTCCGTGACTCCTAATCACCTGTCTCTACTCATCTTTTGAACATACATGTTGAATGAATGAAACAAGAAATACACGCCGCCGCCTCGATAGCACACGTCAATTTCGCCCGCGCCCCGACGCCGCCCCGACTTTGCTGTTAGCGACATGCCTAATAACTCGAATCTCAGCACAATATTCGCACCTTTAGCAATCTGAAACTCGAAGCGATATCGCGAAGGTAAGGTCCTCTTAGCCAGCTGAAATTAACGGCAGCCCCTCTTATTAACCCCTTGGCAGCGAGCTCTCTATTCCGTAACTATTCTAGCAAGTTATTCAGCTTTATCTGTTCAATTATCTTGATTCTATGCTCTTTAATATGACTTATTAGCGGTTGGAAGTTTGGGTGTGCATGTGATTAGTTTGGCTCGTTTATCTATCGTAGAATATGTCTTTATATGAGTTTTACTCGACTAGGTACAGCAAGGTTAGGTATGTTTGATGAATGAGATGTCAATTAGGTAATTCGTTATGGTCCGGATGACATGCATTTTTAAGAATCATGACTTTATCCATAAAGCACGGTAGACGGTTTGTTAGACCTAGAGGCAAGATCTTTGAAGTCAGAGGCATCCAAATACATTTTGGTACAAGTTTACCTATAATTTGCAGTTTATTTTAGGTAAATATCAAGAAATAGTAATACTCATTCTAAAAGCCAATTAAAAATTCACAGAATTGATCTTATAAAAAATAAGCTAGCTCTTTTAAAACTTTGGATTTTATCCTGCAGTGTCTAGTATTTTTTAATTCTTCCGATGCAGTTCATGATATAAATTCAACTCAGGTGAGCTGGACGGATCTTGGAGAAAGCCAAGAATAATGCTTTTAACTAGAAATGTAACTCAAAAAGAAAGGTTCACTGAAATAATAAAAATGCATCCGAATTGTACCTACAAATAGCAATATCATAACAAATTTTGTAGCGACTTCTCTTATTCCTAGAGTTTTCAGATAAATTGGAACAAGTAACGTACATAAACTTAGTACCGACAGTATTTAAATCGATAAATAGGTACCTACTTTAGATGACTGATTCTGAATAAGTATTAGGAAAGTGATTGTCGCGTTAATGTTCAGTCCAAATGTTGCAGTGCCCCAGCGGGGCTCATGTTATGAAACACAATTTTATTTTAAGATCTATTTACTAACATGAAGCAATAAACAATTTGAATTTGAATTAATCTATCCGGGCAACAAATATGGTTTGTTTTGGGCCCTAGTTTTCTTATCGGTGATAAGTTTTTTTGTATTTAGTTGTATTTATTATAAATAGTCTCTTTTTGTTTTTTCATTTTATTTTTCCATTTTATTCTGGGTGTTTCTATGTATGTATTTACAAACAAAAGGTATGAGTATAAGTAGTATATCAGTTATCTGGCTTTGCTTAGTTTGGGGCTAGATGATACTGTGTGAAATGTCCAGCATTATTTATTTATTTTGAAAAATGAAAATGAAAAAATATTTATTGCAGTAAAACAAGTTACAAAAGTTGCATAAAAACAAGATTAACAAAACAAAAGGAAGAACTTATTTTACAGATACCTAGGAGTTACATTGAAAATTATCTGTCAGCTTCCTCACTAGGCGCAGCCTGTATCGAGGGAGCTTTGATACGATAGGGATAGGGGAGATTTAATGCTAGGTCACTGATAAACTAAACTTAATGAATACTAAATAAAGTAAATACAAACATTCATAAATAATACATATAATATTTAATAACAGGTAAGATTAACATGTAATGTAAGTAATAAAAATAAATAATAGTAATAACTACAAATAATAAATACTTAAATAATTTATAATAATTTATAATTTTATGTTTCAAACTGTACGATTATCTCTGATTGATCATAATTTAGTGTGATTAACCATTTCATGATTATATGTTTTGCTTCATTTTATTTATACAGTTTATGTACTTATTAAAAATTATGTTATTTTCAGTTTTGCGCTGTTTCATTTCTACATACAAATTCTATTGCATCATCCATGCAAAGGGAACGGAGGGGGCGGAAAAAATGCAAAATTTAATTAACAAAGTTATCTCTTCGCTAAAACACAAGTTTTCGAAGAAAAACGAGAGAGCTGACACGTTAATTTGATTCCGCTGAATTACAACTGGTTACGGGCGTGAAGCAACTCGTGACGCGAATATTGGCACGGCATTTCGGATTCGGCAGGATCTAAGGATAAGACTTTCATTCAAATACTAACCCTATTATTAATATCACCCGGTTATTATGAATGACAGGTAAATCATGCGATAATATAATATCCTTGAAAATTTATGGATATGTTTGTGTTTCAATCACGCTTCAACGAGTGAGCTGATATTAATAAAACTTGGAACAGAATCAGATGTAGACCATAGCCTAGAACAGCATTTAGGCTATTCAAAATATTGGTAAAACGAAAGCTGCGGGGAAAACTGTGACTGCCGTGAAGTCAATAACAGAGAAATGATAAACTATAGGTAGTCCTTTTCAGGAACGGTTCCGTGACAAGTCTCTGTTATGTTATTAAGTATCAGATATTTTTTAAATGGAAATGGACAAAATCCTTTTTTTGAAGTGAAAACTTTGCAGTTTTGAGATGAGTAAAAAACTTTATTTCGCGTCGAGAGAGTCACGTGACTGTGACGCTTATGACACCGGCTTACTATAAACATGACTTGCAATCAATTATCAACCAAGGCTCAACCAATCTCACAATACAAAAATGGGGCGCGCTAATTTTTTTTGAAGTTCTTTTAATATTATCACTTATTCATTTATTTCAAAGTTGTTGTACAGCATGAAACGTAAAAGTTCTTAAGGGATACGTTCCTACGTGAAAAATACTATAGTAGTAACACCTATTCTATTCCATTTATCTTATCTAACTATCTACATATGTACGATCCCAACATATATAAAATAATATGGTCAATAAAAGCTGCACACGGCTTTCTCAAACCGATAAAATCTGAGAAAAAAATCAATCAGCTGTCATTTGTAGAAGACGACGAAATTGCATCGGGACTGCGACCTAGGTAATAGGTTTTGCGTTGCTCGCGTACGACGCTCTTGTAAGTAGGTAGGTACTTCGTCACCAGAGTTAGCCACCAACTCATACAAACTTACTTACTGTGCGTTTTAAAAAAATAAAATAAGTTAAAAGGGCAATGCGCGTCCTCTCTTTAGGTACTTTAGGTATTTTCTGTCTGCGCCTAAATATTCACCCAGAGACCTATTTCTCTAACCTTCATCATTAAGATGACAAGTCAGTGACCTTAATTGTCTGGCCCGTAATGGCGTAATTTGATGCTCATTTATTTCGGCAAGATAAAGATTGCTGAGGGACATTTGGGCAGTAAATAAATTATCCAGCTTTACTTGGATAAAATATCAAACAAATTTTCTGTAGCAGTATGAAAAAATACTGAGCAATGATATATCTAAAAAAAATTAAAACTTTAATAAAAATTTTAAACTTATACAAGAATCTAGTACCCATAATTTATTTAAATAAAATTCATAAAATTTTAATATGTTTTTTGTTTTCAGTTTTAATCTCAAATTCATAATCCTTGTCAACTTGATTATGACCATACAAATTAAAAAGGACTAAAGTAATGAGAGTAATGAAATAGTCTTAGGTGAAAATTGTTAAATAACGCACTTGTTTGAATTTACTCTGTTTTGCCGTAGAGATATGTCATGATAAACAGGCTGATATCATCATCTTGCTAATCTTCGTGTAGAAGAGAAGTGCCTAAAATTTAGTCACTATTCGTCCATAGCTACAATACTTTTTACTTTCTCAATAGACACTTGTGACCTGAAAAAATGTTTATTTCTTTGAACTAGGCCGATCGATATCTTAGTCGGTAAGGCACTTAATCCCTGTTGCACTTCTCAGATAATTTTCACTCGCCCCGGTATGCAGTCGACTGGCGTCAATTCAATTTTAAACCTATAAATTTGAGAGGGAACTATCTGGTATCGACTCGAGCTTCTGAGTCTATTTATTTTTTACTTACTCCTAGTTGTTGCCCGTGATTTTATGTAGTAATTTTAATGTGCATGTGTGAAAACTGACGGAAAGTCAAGTGCGTTTTCCTAAAAAGTAGCCAAAAATCGTTCTCTAATTCCTAAACTACCACTATATACTAATGCAAAAACCATGTCGATCTCATGCTATATAGGATTTTTTTTTCGAAATATCTCGGTGTAAAATTTCACCTAGATTAGTACCTACAGTAATAAGATGATTGGGTTCAGAACTTACTTTTTATATTACATTCGTATTATATATGAGTATTAGATTTTCGTCGAAAGATCTATTCAAATTTACCCTCTGCATATATCAAATGAAGCCTTTTCTAAACTTTCGTTAGCAGCGAGTCGATTGACGAACTTTGTACAGCAAATGAACGGTCATGATAATAATGTTATTCGATTTATTCTGAAAAGTTAGTCAGTTCAAGAAGACTAAAGAAATTGAATAAACTATTTCAACTATTAAATTACATGTTCAGCAAAACTTTGATAATTGGTTGTCAATAAAATTTTATTTTCTTAAACTTTGTTCTATCCACTTACAAAACGTTTGCTAGCTCTTTTAATTCTGTTAAAGCATGCAATATACAATGCCTGTATTTTCGATAAATATTTAATCTTTATAAAATAGTATTTGTGATACTATTTTTCAGGTCGATAGTGGAGGCACACATTCACTCCGTCAACACGGTTCTTGTTTTGATTGTAGATTATCAAAGACTTTATCATAATCTGATGCATTTCCGCCCAAGGACCAAGATTCCCGGTCGCACACTAGTCCATATATGATTGTAAATGTAGATTGATTGGCTGCATCCATCGTTTCTTTTTCACGCCGGGTCGCCGTCTCCATTACGACACTATACCAGTCGATTCAGACTGCAGTCATGGATGGGATCATAGTGGTGATTCGATGTGTCACTATGAACTTTACGTGTCTCTCATGTTTGTTTTTGCATTGGTTAAAGAATTTTAGTTCATCAGACTGACTACTTTGAGACTTTTCATAGTGCTATTTGGTTCAGTAGCGTTCGAATTGCTAGTTTCTGTTGTCTTTGCCAAATGGGCGCATACACTGTTATGGACCGATGAAAATGCGCCTCACAGCAAAATAACCATTTAGTAAATGAAAACAAACTAATGTTTACGAGTAAAAGCAATTTGGAGTGGCACAGGCTAATATTAGTCAGTGCAGCCTGCAGCTATTAGAATAGGCGTTGGGAACAGACCGTTTTGATAGAGATGAATGGAATATTGATATTTTGAACGTGAATCTGAAATGGCTGTGAGCTGTAGCAAATTTTGCAATAAGTACGTAAAAAAATCAAATATGTGTTTGGACATGCTTCTGACTACCCCCCTTAGACATCTTCAAAGGATCTGGAATAAGTAAGATCTGAGAGAATGTCTACAGCACGTTGGGGATACAGTCGTGAACCTGTTTTTTTTACGTAAAAAAAATTAATGCTAAATGACACGAAGGAAAAGAAAATATTGTTTTTAGATACTTTCAAATCAAGATTTGATATAAATATAAGATATTAAGTATGTTTTCAAATAACTTTCTTTTTATTTATGTGGGTTGAATTCTATAAGTTGACTCAAAGCGCGACGACAAAGTTACAAAGTAATAAAAAACTTTTCCCGGACTTTTTTCTATAATAAATAACTAAACTATAGCAATAGAGTTACCAAATAATATAGATATATGAGCTTGGCAACAGAGCTTTTTATTTTTTATGGGCATTCGACGCAATTTTTGTTTCTATTAGTTAATTACAAGAAATGTAGCAAAACATTTCAAACTGACATCACTGAGCACAGAGACGAGTAGGATGTTTGCTTCGCCACAAATCAAGAAGGACATAATGCTAGGTTACGGCCCGCTTTGTCCTGTCGCACTAACTCTTTGTATTATTCTTGTTGAATGGGATTTTTATGTCACCACATCAAGATTTATTCGGATATGTGTCTTGTGTTGTTGATTTTAATTAATGTGATATGGTTTTCTATCCGTGTGTGGCATCGTAAGCTATACGTATTTCTCATATCCTATAATGCTTATTAATAAATGATAATGCTAATTAACAACCTGTTATGATACTCGTAGTTTAGATGCTGAGCAAGCCAACTCCAACGCAACAATGTCTCAGCCACTACAGTAGTTTCATCTAGTAGAGTAGAGAAGAGCAGGATGGTGGTGGATGGCACAAGCTTAGGGAGGCCTATACCCAGCAGTGGGTGAAGTCAGGCTATGGATGATGATGATGATGATGAGTAGAGAAGGTCCAAGGTTTCGTCTTCATACCTACTGAACAGTGAACAAGCTTGCACATTGTGTCACCTACTTGAATGTTCACTTATATTGGATATTTAACTTCCTAAGCATAATAAGACCAGATAATTTTGCTAAATTATACAAATGATCACGGTGATTATGAATTTCATAGTAATAAAAAAAAACAAGTGAAATTTTCAAAAAAGTTTCGCGTGAAAGAAAACGTTTTATTTATTCAATGTAAACTCTTTCAAAGCAGTTCAAACGAATCCATTCAGTAATTTCTATAAAAGAGCAAGCACAAAGTGGGGGATCAAAATTAAAATTTGTACGTATTCAACATAATTTGAAAAGTTGATTCAAAAAAGTCATAAGTTAATTGCTGGGCATCAATAAAACGAATGAATTATGTGCATGGAGGTATAATTCTGCATTTACAATGAAAACCGGTTTTACAGCAATGCCTGCCGCTGCCTCCTATAACTTAGTCATAATGTGTTATTTATTTATTGACTAGCTGGTATCCGCGACTTCGTCAGCGAAATAACATACTTGAAAACATCTAAAAAATGCAATAATAGCGCCATCTAGTTGCCTTTAACTGGAACTTCCAACTCCCCGTACAAACTTTCAATCCTTATTTCACGCCCTCCATGATTAATATAGAGATTTTTTTCTGTCATAAGAACATTCTCCTTACAATAACAAACACAGCAACAAAAAAATTGTGAAATCGGTCCAGCCGTTCACGCGTTATGGCGTGACCAAGGGATATAGGGATTCATTTTTATATATAGAGATATTGCGTACTTATTACCTCTTAGTAGAAAGAAGGCCTATTTGTATGAAGTTCAACACCTCTACAGTAATGTTCTAAACGTTTCGGTAAGAATACTTGCGTTCTCTATTTTGACGATGGACTTAGAAGCTCGAATGGAATGGTAACTTCTGCAAATTGGGCATTTCTGAATAAAATATTTGGACGTGCCCTTGATCGCCCTCTTAAACATCTTGAAAAGCTCTGAAATACCTTATTCTTCTTATCGTGTCACTAGCTCTTTTCGAAACAGTGATGTGAACGGATTTTAAGTGCGCCTCAAAGAGGCTCCTTTCGTGCACTTGACACATGGTTTTCAAACTTATTAGGTTCTACGACATGCAGGTTTCCTCACGATGTTTTTCTTCACCGTTTGAGAGTACTGGTACTACCGAAATACCTTATGATCTAGTAGAACGTCTGCACCTATTGGACACAGTCGTGATCTTGTTACCGGTAAACAGTCAGATCCCATTTTCTACTTGAGTGAATTATGGTGCAAGGAGGTAATAAGTTTCGGATCTTCTATTTTGGGGAGCCCTTGGGTTCCGTATTTGGTCCAGCGTATTGCGGGGTCCAGGACAAATGACAGCATTTTGTACGCACTGGTGTTTTTGTCGCTGCGTTTATTGAAAACATTGAAAAGGAATCAATTCAAAAACGAAATTACAAAAATATATTGAAATTCAAAAATACTCTACTACGGCTAGAAAAAGTAAATGGATCTTTTATGGGGATTACAGCACGTTTCTATAATAAACTCCCAGAAAATGCCATGCAACTTCCTATTATAAAATTCAAAACATATATTTAAAACAATCTTGTTAAGAAGGCTTATTATTCTGTAAATGATTATATTAATGATAAATTTGCATGACCTGATGTAGCTCTGCCCCTCGACAGCTGATATAGGCCAATGATAAGTATTTCTGCCTTCTGTCTTGCTTAGTTTATTAAGGAGGCAGGTAATTTTGTTTGACTGGCTCCCCACTGGAGCTTGATTAGTTAGTTTTAAGATTGATCACCTAAAAAAATGCTAGGCCCCAAACCGTGCTTGTTGCCCTGATTCTTCACGGTATTGGTCGCGAACGAACAGGAGTCAAATATTTTTAAGAATTCTAAGTGATCACAGCAGTCCTACTGAATAAATGCTTTTTGACTTTGACTTTGATTTTGGTCTTTTAAATATGTATATTATTGCACCTGTATAGTTTGAGCGGAAATTTTAAGTTTTTGATTTCTCCGCTCGAGCTTTCTGATTGGTCAATTCAATTGTGTTGTCACGACAAACTATATCAACGACAACTCTTCTCTCTAGGCGTCTTGGCACCTTCAGTGCCCGCCAGTAAGACTAAAACGGCCTCATAGGCCATTAGTATTAGGCACCCCGAAAAGGCAAGTTGTCTATTGTCGCCTGTAAGAATACATCTGGATTCCTCACACTGTTTTAGTCACCGCTGTCATGAAATGGGCAATTCATTGATACCAAAATATCGACAACTAGCTGCGCTCCCGCGGTGTGACCCGCGGTCCGTCGGGATTTTTTAATTTTTTCGGGATAAAAAGTAGCCTATGTCCTTCCCTGGGATACAACCTTTAACTATGCCAAATTTCAGCTTAATCTGTCCAGCGGTTTGGGCGTGAAAGCGTAACAAACAGACAGACAGACAGACAGACAGATAGACAGACAGACAGACAGAGTTACTTTCACATTTATAATATTAGTATGGATAAGTTCAAACCGCGTTTGCGAATTCCAGTGCGTCTCGAAAACTTGTAAGGCTGCGAACTCAATAGGGGGCAGCCGAGCTCGTTATTTATAATTTATTCCCTTAATTAATACATCTTGAAGGCGTTCTGTCCTTGTCCTTAAAGTACCTCCAAGTTTTAGACGTTCATTCAAAGAATTTGAAAGAGATCCTCTATTATGAAGTAGAACATGGACGTTTCCTTCCTAGTTGAAATAAAGGCCTAAATAAGTTTATGAGGTTGTACGTTTGCTCGAGATGAGATGTAGAATGTAGGTATATTTTCTGCGGACCAAGTGAGCAAAACTATAAATCAGTAAGTCACTAGCAAATATTTAAAAGCCTAAATTTTACCATTCACTCACTAAAGTGAAAGAATATCTAGATGGAAAAACGATTTGATGAAGGTTGCTGGGAGCCGTTGGGTGCAGGCTGCACAAGATCGATCGCTGTGGAAATCGATGGGGGAGACCTATGTTCAGCAGTGGACGTCCCAAGCTGAAATGATGATGATGACTCAAATAAGTTCAAATCATGTTATCTTTGTAGAATTAGCGGAATTTTCCGAAGCAACCTTTATTATATTATCTCGTTCCCATTGCAGTGTCTTCGAGCACGCCTTAAATTTCCGTCTAATTGGATTATTATACGGGAAGGCCGAACGTGTGTCTATCCCACGCTCTGTATCGACTTTAGCCGCCCTGAAAGCTTAGAATGAATTTGTCAGACAGGACATTATTTAAATCCTTATTTACAAACTTGAAACAATAAATATGAATACGGTCTATTATTATTATTATCATCTCATAAAAAGTTAAAAATGATGATCATAACATTTAGACGACCTCTGTGGCGCAGTGGGCGAAGGTCCGCCTGCGACGCGGGACAAATGTTTGTATGACCTACAGATATTTGTCTCGGGTCTGGGTGTTTCTAAGTATAATATGTATGTATTTACAAACAAAAAGTATATAAGTAGTATATCAGTTATCTGGTTCCCATAGTACAAGCTTTGCTTAGTTTGGGGCTGTGTGAAAATGTCCAGCATTATAAAAAAAAAAAGTTATGATTTTACGAGTTGTTTAAATATTACTGGTATATAAGTTTTACTTTTGAATAGTACCTACCTATTTTATGTCATATTTAAAGTACGTCTACGCCTTATTAACTAACTGACAGTAAGCTAAAGGGGAATGCCCATAAATGTATAATGCTTGGTCCAAATGCCTAGTAATCAGACCTTCATAATGTAATGTGTGTGTGGCTGTAGCATAGGATTAACTACATAAATGATAAAAACTAGCAGCCAAAATTTAAGCTTCGAAGCTTAATTAAATAAACAACTTTAAAGACGTCCACTCTACGTTGTATTTGGTCTAGGCAAACGGTAGGTAAGTTTCGTATAACTAACTTTATCTACCCATTTCAAAAGTCCTGCCTTTAGAGTAGTTTCGAATTCAAACTCAGCATTCTTAATTTGGTCGAGTCTCTGGGTATGAGAAATTATTCATTCAGAAAAGCTTATTAGCAAATCTCCTTGGTATTACCTACTTTAATCTTATAAAAAAGAACCAAAAAAGAACAGTTTTATTAGAATGTCAATGTTTGAAATGATGCAGAATATTGCAATGTTTATTCTATTCATTTTCACACGGGACTGCGCACAATGCATTTAGCCGGTATGAATGAATCCCGAATAACTTTGACAAAGACCCAACTGTTCCAATAAAAATACTAGGGAGCAACTTTTACCAATTAATAATAATGAATAGGTACGCTTTCAAAGCACCCCAATGTTGTAAGTACAAAACTTTTAATTTCGATAGAGTTCCATTTGAATACTGTGGAAAGGGACTAAGAACTTTGCCAAAGTTAATTTAAAAAAGTTTTGTTTTCTATGCTTTCTGGTGCGATTGCGTTTGGTTAAGTAACAAGCGATTAATTTTACGGCGTGTGTATTGTGTGTAATTAGAATATACGATCGTTCAACATCAGTTTTATTACTTTGTTACTAGCTTTTCCAATTTTCTTAATAGAGTCGTAATAGCGGGGCGCTGAATAAGGCCTTTCAGGTTAATTAATTAAACAATGCTTCAGCGTATTTGTGCCGTAACTGCTACTTTAAACAAAGCAAATAATGAGTTTAACTACAGCCCAGCCGGTCATTAGGTGTACCTGCGTACCTCAATTAGTCCGAAAAGTACGATCGGATTTTTTCCAAAGGGGACGTAATGAGACGCGACGCATTTCTCCCAAATCCCCGTTGTTAACCATCAAAGTTGTAATTGCGATCTTACGATTCGCTGAACTGTCACGCCCTCGTGTTCCAAACGAATTTTTAATATACCTAAATGCTGATAAACAAAAGCATAGCCTCCGGCTCCCTGTCGGGTTTAATTGCAGGTTTAGTGTCGGCGTTCATTAGGATATGCAGGCGTTTTTTTGTAACGCGATTATGAGGTTGCAGGGTATGGAAGCGGGTGGACTCGTGTGTTGTCGGCGAGGGTGCGCTGGGGCGAGGAGGGCTGCGTCACGTGCGACGTCCGCACTCCGCAGCCCCACGCATGCGAGACCGCGGGGCGCCGGCGGCGCAGGCGCGGCGGGACCCCGGCGCCCGCCGCGCCAGTCCGCCGCCGGCCGCCGCGCGCCCCGCCCGCTCCGACCCTCGCGCTGTAGTGTACCGAGTGATGTCGACCAGTGTACCCTGACTAGTGCCATGATCGTGCTCCGCTGTGCCCTCCTCGCGGCACTCCTCGCCGTGGCCGCCGCCGCCTGGCAGGAGAACGTCAGGCCCAAGGTCTTCGCGCAACTAGGTGAGTCGGATGCCATGGAAACGTGACCGTGTTAGTGAACCCGATGCAACAATACACTTAATAGCCCTCGGAGTGGATCATGTGGGTCCCCACAAAGCTCGCCGTGCCGCGACGACGCCCCGAATGCCCAATGTTTATGTTGTTTTGTTTGACGACAACGCGCGAACAAACACTCCATTCAAAAGTTCTCGTGTTTATGTCGCGGATGCCTTCAAACAGATGTTGAATAACGTTTTGATGAGGATCATTAGGGAAGTTGTCTTTTGTGAAGTTTAATCTCCTAAGGGATCCGAAGTTGCCGGAGAGTGTGCAAAAACATGTTGTGTGTATCGTTAATGTTAGGATAACCTAACTTTGCGTCCCATGTTCGTCTTGCAAAATGCGGGAGAAGTTCTGTGAGTGAGATCAAAAACTGTGAAAATTATTGGAAACCAAGTGAAAACCCTTAGTTTGTGTCGGAGTTGTTATGCAAGTGTTATAAATTCAGTGATTTTAGTGTTAAACCTTCATTGACTTCAACAACTTGAGAAACATCACACCAAGTTGTTTCGTGATTTGATGCAAAAGCTCGAATAAGGAAAGCTCGCAGAACTAAAGTCCCGCTTATTGCGTTTGAGCTCACAGTAAAACGAATATAATAAGACAAACTCAGTTCCAACAGACAAAGTTGCTTATTTCGGTAACATCCACCGCCATTCACTAGTAAATAGAATAAAGCAGCAGGGCTAGAAGCGCGCCTTGCGGTACGCCCGAACCCGCAACTATTTGGAGTCACGCGACAGTTAGTCCTGCTGAAATAAAGCTGAGTACACAACTGCTCCGTTGTTTTATTGTGCAGTCTGCATTGCAGGGGACAGCCACGTGGCTCTCATTAGAGTAACACAAAGAGTAGCAGTTTGCCCGACGTTTTGCAATGTTCCGCTTGGATTAGCGATCCATGCGATGTTTAACGTAGCGGACGGGACTTTGTCTGTGGAAAAGTTTTGTAGCATTTCCTGTTATCGTGGTTTTGATGCACTGATATTTAAGCCCAGAATGGCTATACCATGTCAGTTATGTGATATGATATTAAGAATAGGGGATATTCTGATAAGAATCTTATTATTGTGATTATTGAAATCGTAAATGTTTTAAGTAGTGGGACATATCTCTCACTTTGTGCTATGATATGTAAATGGATCTATAAATAGCCACTTAAGTCACAAAATTAATATGGTAACTAGCATTGCTACAGCGTTCCCATGTGTAATCGATAGGCTGGCAGTTTAGATGACATTAATGTTATTTGTATCAAGTACAATAACTATAAGAATTTATCTTCTTTTCGATGAGCTCATTACTTTTAAAGAACGATAGATAGTATAGATAGTATTCTTAGATTCAGTTTGTTTTATGTGTAAGCTTTAATGTGCGTTTTACGAAACATCATTACAATATTGTATTCTCAAAACGAGGTAGACTCTCTCTGTGATCTTTAGGCCAGGTCACAGACACATCCTTATACAATTTTGTCTCACATTTTGCTAAAGTGACTAGTTGCAAGTTTATCGCCACCCATTAGAGTACTGTTTGTGAAACATATTTTTCCTAAATCTATTAGGGCCCACGACTATAGTTTTAGAAGTCGAGGCACTGTCTCATTTGGCTAACATGGCTCAGTTTATAGCTGAAAGCAAAAAGCTATAGAAACGATCGATATGAGCTTTCTGAAGCTGAACACAATAAATAAACAATTTGCAAACCAGCCAATTATTGGACTTGAAATTCCTAAATTGGAATCGCTGACGTCACTGAGAGATGCGAATGTGTCGAGCACATATCCTGGCGTACATCCGGCCATTGTTTTAGCCTTTTAGTTAACTCTGATGCTAATAGCTTTGGGTTAGGGGAACGGGAGACGCTTTGTCAATATCTTATTACGTCCAAACCTTCGTATATAACTACTGCGAACTTGAACAAACTCTATTATCTAAATTTTTTTTGTTTTCTATATTTTGTGTAATATTATATAGATGTTGCGACTTTTATATGTTATTTTGTAGAGAGTAGTCTCCGAAATAGCTGCACGTTTTACTACATGATGTAGGTATTATTCCAGTTAGATAGGCAATCATATCAAGGGTGAAGTCAAGCTGGCGGTTATATCATACATTTGTGACCTACATTTAGAAACCCTACATGTATAATATTGAATAAAAAGAAAAACATATTCTTTATTGAGATCCAAAGGTCGTCACGTCTACCTGAAGATTATCAGCTCCATAATCGAATATAAAGTACCAATAAACGACCGTAAAATTGATATAAAAGTCAAAACAATATTGAAAGAACACACGATATGAACATAAAGGTTTCGAACGGGACGTGATCCCCTGCAATTAGAAGTCAATAGCTCGTACAGTAAACAAATCATCGACGGTTGACAACCAAAGTTAATTAGAATATGATGTTTGATGTGAGATCGCTTAAAAAGTTGAGGTGATTTTTTTTCTAAGATGTATGTTATGTACCCATTACCTAAATACCTATAATATAATAATAAAATTAGGTGCATTTTTCACGCAACATATTTCAGTAAGTTGTAGATAATGATAATCTGATTCCCAAAGCACAAAGCGCAGTAGAAATTCTATCATTTTGAGTATCTGGATTTGAACTCACGACTTTTGGATCGAAAATTAAGACACTAACTCATTCCAACATGGCTCTTAATCAGAATGATGAATATAATATTCTTTTCATAAAACGTGAATGACAAACAAATATATCACATATAAAAAGTATAATCTTTTTGATATGTGATAGAATTTAAGATATGGGTTATGTTACTGCTGTTGCAATCTGTACGCAGCGGGAGAGTCAACACCTCCAGTAATACGATCTAGCAATCGAAATTGGAGGGGTCAAGCTGACCGCAGTTTGTGGTTTAGTACCAGTATTTCCAGTGTCTGATAATACATTTTCAGCTTTATTACATTCAATTTTGTAGTGTTGCTATGTTCTTAATAGCTTTACTTTAGCTTTCTTCTCAGACTCAATAGTTATTTGATACAAAGTTTACATATTTCTGTCCGTCAAATGATGCTCTCACCAAACAACACAATTTCTTATTAGCTTCATTTTGTTTATTATAAACATAGATATTGATATCTCATTATTTTACTGTAGGTAATTTTTCTGAATGGTAAACAAAGTATTATCTATCTGTCCTACTATTTTGATAAATACTCCGATTTTTGGAGTTGTCTCATTATGTCTGTCTTTTATTTTTTTATTATTTTTTTTGCGATTCATTTGCTCTTAAACTTATTGCTGAATAGATAAGCAGGTGTCACTTTATTGAGATTGTGAAAAACATTTTCTCATTGCATTGTGTTATATCATTTGTTTCACGTTATAAGTCCATGCTATCTTCATATTAATGAGACAACTTTATTGGTTTCCATATGAATTATATATCATCAATCAGTTTATATGTCTTATTGATCTATTAACAGTAAATTTGTTGCCCTATATCAAAACTATTAACTTTCTTATCATTAACGACTTCGTGTACTAAATGTCACCTTAATATCTTTGGTTTCTATTTATTATGCTTTACATAGTAAACTGGTGTTTTTTTTAGTATTTCTTTTGTGACTTCTACCATTTTGCAGTACCTTCACACCTTCAGTTCAGCGTCAGTCGTTCAGCAATATGTTCCCGAGGGACAACCTCACTTGTCAAAATTAATATTAGCGCGAGAAAACGAAAGCTACAACAATATTGCTGTAGTGATAGTTCTACGTGATTTCGTAAGTTGATTATAGTAAGCAGACATACAATGCTCACTCTTAATCTCTCCTTCTCTTTCATTTGCTTTGACTTTTATGAGACGAAAGATATCCCTACAGTGGTCTCTTTTCATTTTTCTGTTTTATATTTTGTCAGTTTTAGATCATAGAATTACTTGTCTTTATAAGAGGAAACTGGTTTTCTACGTAAAAGCATCCAAGATAAGTGTTTGCAATCTAACCTAATTTGTGGGTAATGTTACTGCTTCCGCCACCGATAGCACTATACACTAACTGTATCAACGTACTATCTCTATATGTGATATAGACAAATTATCATTTCACTGAGTGCACTATTGCAAATGATATGCCGTTTGAGCTATACGAGAAGTGGGTGGATTAAGTTGATGATACTAGAAGTGGGTTCAAATTCGGACACCAATGATTTCTCTGTTCAAAAATGTATGTGCACTATGCTACTCTGAGATAATAAAGAAAAAAATCATCGTGAGAAAACCGGAATGACTTAAATGATGCTCTTTGAGGCGCACTTAAGTAAGACCCTTTCACCACACTTTGAACTGGTGTCACAAGAAGAAGATACCGAGTAAAGTATAAATTGGCTAACATTACTTCATAAATACAGTGTACATTTTAGTTTTATTACTTCCTAAGATGTGGTATCATCTATTGGTATGCCGCATTGTGCTGTCGTATGTAAAAGCAGCCGCGGGTGGTCTTCAGCTCACAATACCACAATATCTTCATCTACGAACGCTTTTAGAAATATGTACTTTTACAGTGGTAGATATCGATTTACAGAATCAAAGTTATTTGTTTTGTTATAAAAAAAATGTTAAGACTATCTTTATGACTTACTTTTGTGTTATGAAGAATGTTTTTTAAAACTAAGTTGTTATAGAAAACATTATTGACATTTGGAATTTACTTTAAACTGCTCTATAATTCTGTTAACGTAAGGTAGAGGACCTAGCATAGAGGACTAAGGAAAATCTAGTCCTGTTGAGTTAAACCATCTTCTCAGCTTGATACGCCTAATCCACAGGAAATACGTGTGTAGCTCATTAAGATGCGGGTTGCATTGATGCGTGTTTTGATTCACCGTGTTAAGCTCGTGGCGCATATTTTACAAAACAAAAAATTCATTGCACGAATGTCGTAGTTACAGACTGTGGTACAGACACTCATGACCGACATTAAAAAGCTACGGTTTTTGCTTTAAAAGTCGCATAAGAAGCCCAAAGAAGATCAAATCAAGAAACAAGAACTGCATCTATAAAAAGCCAGTCGCAAACCCCTCTCAAATGCCAGTTCATCCATAATTATTCAGTTTTAAGGATATAGATAGAAAATACAGATCTAGAGTACCTAGACCGGTCGTGTGGGATGTTAAAAACACGCTTTGCTCTATCGTTGCCCTCGGTGAATGCACCCTTAGCACTCGTTGGAAATTAAAAAATAAATGATGAAACTGTGGTTTTTATATAGCCAAAAACATAAATTATTCTAACAAGAACATTCTAGGTCGGCTTTAAATATTTGTCAATAAATTAATAGGCAAAAACAATCAATGGGCATAAGATATACGTAGTTTAACTAAATAGTTAGCTGAAGTTGTATATGACTGGCACAGAGAACTTTAATTTATTGCAAACAAAGCAGCCGATTTATTTAGTATACATTACATTATCTTTTACCGACTGTATATCCCTTCGATATCTTAAAAAACTGCTGCTCACAACCTGAATAGGATGAAGTTTCTCTGAGTCAGGGGCCGATGACTCACCAGCTATAGCTTGGAATTAGGAATGGGTAATATTTTAAGCTCACAAACTTAAGCTGATCTAATTGTGAGTGAAATTTCCTTTGTTGCTGCGAGCTTTCGGAAATAGTAAAAGTTGATAATAAGTTTAATGCGTTAGTTGGTAGAAGTGGAGAGCTATAGAATATTAAAACTGAAGTTGAAACGGATGTGATTAATTTGATGAACGGAGATTATAATACCATACGACGAAGAAAAGTAAATAATAAAAGTTTGTTGTCAAATGTGAGATGAGAGATCGATTCCATTTCCACTGTATAGAAAGAAAATATGTTATTCAGTCGGCAAAACAAGACTTGTTCAGGTAGATAAATACTTTGTTTTGTGAATAATAATAATAATGCTGGACATTATTTCACACAGCATCATCTAGCCCCAAACTAAGCAAAGCTTATACTATGGGAACCAGATTCTATGTTGACACGAACGACCCGAAACACGATGCAGTTCAGAGTACCAAATGGCCAAAATTCGGCCGATAATGTCAAATTTGTACGATCGTGGTAGCAGCCCAGATAACTGATATACTACGTATATACTTTTTGTTTGTAAATTCATACATGTACGTTTAGTAGGTACAGTGGTGTAAATTAAAGCCCAATTACATAAAAAATGAGTTTTTAATTATAAAGGTAATGTGAAAAACTGCAAATTGTACAAAGAGTGAGTGATTTGATTGATCAAACAAGAAATGACAGGAATGACGGCTCATGTCAAAATATGAGTGTGACATAAGTAAAACTGACGTAACTCTACTAATTTCAAACAGACAATAAAAGGCTTTATGAGCCGGAACAATACATTATTATACATAGAAACACCCAGACCTGAGACAAATATTTGTAGGCCATACAAACATTTGTCCCCGTATGTCAACTGATATTTAATACCTTGTTAATAATGTTTTGATTTGCAAAACTTTCTGTAGTTATACTCGTAAGAGATGTCTGTGATTTGTCTCAGAATCATAATAAATATTGTTCTGAAAACAACATGAGAAACTGAGAAACTACCTACACGGGAAGACAGAAAAACAAACTTGATATCTCTTGATATTGTAATATTTGTCAACTTTGAATCACTTCATCGTAAGTACCCTTGAACCCAGAAAAGGGGACTCACCTACTATCCTTAAAAAAATAAGATTTATGAGCTCAAATTTGAAACAGGTGACTTGAGGTTCTCTATCCACGTTTTATGGTGCATTATAGTCCCGACACCCTCTTTTGTACCACAACCGGTAGGATTATAGACTGTTTAAGTGGCCCCATAAAATAACTGTTCAGTAACCTGAAGAAGAAATAAATTACTTAACAGGATAATGCTTTTATGCCCGGAGAATGTTTTGTACGTGTCACGTTATACCTTATGGGTATTTATTGGGTCATTCATCAGGAACCAATACCACCCAATTCTTTGGGGAACGGTTATTGTAGGGGTGCATAATGCTAGCTCTATGATTTCAAGCCTGCCTTCAATTTATTAGCCAGCTGTGGTTTTGAGCAGCCATCAATATTTTTGTTTTGCTTACTCAGGTTTCCTCAAGCTGTTGTTTCTGTGGGCCGTTTTACCTAACGAAATTCAGTTTCTCACCGCATTGTGACATCTTATTTTCATTGTGAAAATGGTCTTCCTATAGTTCAAATGGTAGCTTTTGTTAATATCACTTTTATTTTATACGAGTATGAGTGTCGAAAAATAAAATATTACAATGACTCTATGATGAACTCTATGAACAATCTAATAATGCTTGAAATTTCAAGTGATGAAATAAGTTCATTATTTAGCGCAAGTCACAAACGAAAGCCCAAAAGTTCAAACACCGACAACAAAACATTATTAGAAGGAATGCGGCTGGCGGAGCGAATCAAAATGTGTTTAATGGTAATGCGATATGGTGACTAATAGTTTGTGTTGCATCTCATGCTTTCTTTTCAAATCTGAGTCTTATCACCAGCTGATAACGCACAATATCTTTTGATGACTCATGTTGCATCTGATGAGTAGAACTCCAATCTGAATCTTGTTATCAGTATGATAGGTTATAAAATTGAGTGTAGGGTGTTGGCACGTGGGTGAGGGTGAAGCGACAGTGGCGCCGGCGGACAACTTCGTGACACGATGTATTGTCTTCGCTGTGTGGGATTTACCGTTTCTTTTATTTTATTTTTCGTACACGCCGATTAATTTCTTTTAGTGCTGGTAGCTCTCAAATTTTTTTTTATAGCTTGAGTGGTTATGACAGGAGCCAATATTGTATTGTCTTGAAATTGAGCAACCGTGTCGTTGTAAGCTAATACACATCCTTTTCTTCCCAGCAGCGTGACACAAATGCCTTGATTGTTTTGAATTGATTTACAATATGAACTTCATTTGCATTTGGCAGCACAAAAGTGAAGAAAGAATATTATTGTCTTTAAATAGTTTTTACTAAGTGTTTCATTCATAGAGAAGAGCTATAAACACAGGGGTATTGGCCTGGATTGCAATTCCAGCTATAAATAAGACAGCAGCATGTGCATAACATTTGTTTCATTATGCGTTTCCTTTGCGGGAGTTTGCAGTAACATTTCTAACTTGGGATGTTTGATAAGTTTAACCATTATTTTGTTTTAGCATTCATTTGATTTAAATACTTATGTTGCTATCTACATTTTGTATTTTGGCCAATGTGGCTCCCTCACTTTATGTATTAACTTAAGTACTACAGCCATCGGACGAAGGCATTTGTGAAGTTGCCGTTTCGACGTGTTTAGAGAATTTAGTATGAAAAAGTGTCTACTGCGCATTTAAACGGCTATCTTCACGAATGCCTAGATCTGTTGAGCGTATTGTATATACAGAACACTTCTGTCGCTCATTAAAGAGTTTTATTGTCTTGCCATAAAGTGCTTTATTGACTGAAATAAAAATAAAACTTAGTTAAAGCGCCATTGGAGCTTAATCCTGTTCTCATAAATAAAATGAAAACAGGTTAAATAGAACAATCAAGGAAAAGTCCAAATCATCATTATGATTATTAAATAATCAATGCCAAAAATAATGAAATAAAAAAATTATAAATCAATTAACCAGATTTATATGATTCAAATTAAAAAGGTGCACGAAACCCGATCACACATCATCATCATCATCATCATCATCACATCGTTTTGGAGTTTTGATACAACATTTTGATAAGAATTTATTACTTAAAATTGTATTTATAACCCGGTAGGTAAAACATTCTTTAAGCTTTGCATAAAATAATAATACCAGAGTAACAACAACGGAGAAAGTAGCAGCTTTCAATTCAGCAGTTCTATTCATATCCCATGAAAAATGGTTTAGATCGGAATGAAAAGAAGATCTACTGAATGGCTGCAGACTCAGAGTTACATAAACTACTATGTGCTGTATGTATGAACAATAAGCAGTCAACCACTGATGAACATTTTGGAGGAAACAATTGGTAATTTCACAAAGCTGTTTGTGTCCTTTTGTGTACTTAATATTAAAAAGGTGAATGTGAGTTTGTTTGTTATGTTTTAACGCATAACCTACCTACTCATCCTAAAATATCATCAATTTTGTTGTTAAATCTTCAAAGAGAAATCACTTAGGTAGCTAGTAATTCGTATTGGAATAAAATGCCTATCGGCTTCGAAGGCATTTTACTCCAGGTTAATAGTGCTTTTACTATAGCGTGCTTATATTTACTACTCTCTGCTAGCAACCCTTGCTGACGAAGGCAAAACAAACATTTGTTTAGTAATAAAAATATTTGTAGAAATCGACGGGTCTATGGTTTTTGCAGACTATTGTCGACATTTTTAAAGCGCGGATTAAAGCTAATCACTGAAGGGTGGATTTTATCGGCTACATTCTGTATACTCGTATTTTTTGTGGGAATTATAAACATGATTAAAAAATAATTGGGTTGAGTCAATGTAAAGCATGTTTGTATGGGTCCATACGTCTAATGACGTTATCTGAGTTCTTTACTGACGCATACACGGGTTCAATACCAAAATGTATTCACATTCAGAAAACTCATTCACATTTTACAAATATAGAATAATACAAGGCGCAAAACAACCTAATGCCCTCCGAAGCAACTTTTAGTTACTAATACAACTAAGCGGTCATTCACCTTTACGGTGACCACCACGTTACTTCGTTTCAGACTAACTGCTTGCAGACTACAAAATTGACAAGCCTTGGTAATAAATTTATTTGCACACGACTTTTACTTACATTGTCTGGCTTTACTACATTTTTGGAACTGCACAATGACTGAGTCATCTACCAAGAAGTTCTTTCCGGTAAATCTCTGAACCGGATAACGTATGGGTAAAACACGTCATTGAGTCATCCCGAACCGGATTGGATAAAAAAAAAATGTTTTTTTCGTAGAAATATATTAGCAGCACTATGTATAAGTACAGAAGAAGATAAACTTTCCGATACAAAGTGTATGTTTTACCATCTATAAATATATCTACATACAAAATAGTTTACCTAAGTGATTTTTGATTCTAGCTACAAATAAAAAAAAAACAATTTGTAACAAAACAAGCTTCTCTTCAATATCATTTCAAAGCAAAAGTCATCTAATTTATTACCGACTTAACATTCCATTTTAATTATAACCTTGTAATGGCACAATGTGTCGGTAACACAATAGCTTAGTCCTATAAATCTTCATATAGGTAGGAATTTATACTCATTTGCACTCCGAAGCATTTAAACCCCCTTCTCTTTGAAAGGCGCCGTTGAATGGCGAGGAGTCAATGGGACGTAAGAAATGGGATGTGAGCTACTGCCACACGAGCCACACGTCAAAGCAAACAGCTGGTGAACTGTCAGAGCCTGTGGTCCAGACAGGACTGGATTGGCTGATCCATATCCATACTCCATACTTGCTTACTTATACTTATACTTACTAATATTATAAATGTGAAAGTAACTCTGTCTGTCTGTCTGTCTGTTTGTTACGCTTTCACGCCCAAACCGAACAGATTAAGCTGAAATTTTGCATAGTTAAAGGTTGTATCCCAGGGAAGGACATAGGCTACCTTTTATCCCGAAAAAATGAAAAAATCCGGGACCGCCGGTCACACCGCGGGAGCGCAGCTAGTATCTTTATAGTTCGCAAATGATTTGACCATGTATTTTTCTCACATTTCTAAAAAATGTATCTCCTCTCAAACGTGTGCAATTCATGATAAAACATGGCTATTAGCAACATGTTTTCGATGTCTCAAACCTGGTTTAAACTAGGTAATCTGTGTTCGTTGGCCCATTTCTGCATAAAGATATCTAGATGTTCTTTCGTAAGCTATGTCACGGGCAAGTGAAATGCTCCATCACCAATGTAAGGTGAGCCCTGAGGGATTACTTTGAAGCTCAGGTGCAGCGCGTGCTGTATAATATAAGTTGAAACTGTGAAATATGCTTCAAGCTTATGCTGTGATGCTGTTTTAAGCTGTGGAGTCAATCCACCTTTTTGCTGAATAAGTAGTTGAACTTTAGTTTCAAATAGTTTCTTAAAGTTTTCACTACTTTCTGTACACAATGAAAAACAAAAAAGAATTAGGTTACCGTTTCTCCAATTCCCGATTCATATTCTCAGATCTTTGTGCATTCAAGATAGAGTGGTCATGGCAGTGTCAGGTGCAATTTATTTCACTAATTTCTTCTTGATGCCCGGTGGCACAGAATACACAATAGTCATTATCAGCCCAGGTGACATAGAATAGCTAGCAGTTACTAGGGGGTCTGCTAATGAGCCAGGTGGCTTCACAATGCGAACTCAACAATAGAGGGGTGAGTGTAAGGCAGATATGTGGAATTTATTTATTTAAAATGGAGAAAGTCACGTACGGGTAGTTTATCGATTGTAGAAATTAAAGAGTTAGTAGAAGTACTTACGAGTATTTGGATTTATATTTTCTTGTATGTAGAAAGATATAATAAAAAACACTATATCATTTTTTAAATAAAGTTTTTATATAAAATTCGGCCAGTTTTAAAGAAGCATAAGGTATCAAAAATATAAAAAAAAAAGTCTAAAGCCTTATTCCATATTCCAATAAGTTCTCTACCTAATGAGGATTTATTATTGTGGCCACATAAATCACCAAGGAGTTTTATACACACTCAAAAAAGTCCTGACTCCCGCAGACTGCAAAACATTGTTTACATTTCCATTCTAAATTTAAAATCTATTGCTATTTCCTTCTACCATCCATTTTATAAACAGCCAGTCCTAATGCAAGTTTACGATCGGATTAGACGACATCCTCGGAATCCCATTGATCTAAACAACCAATCTGGAGATGTTATTGCTTCCTTGTACAATTTTGCGAGATCTTTCAATAAAACTCTCCACTTGTATAATTTTGTAGTGTGCTGCCAACTCTCATCAGGATTTTATGGCTAGTTTCTTTACACTTTCTTTCTCTAGTCTATTGGTTAAATAAACAAACATTGTTAACATTCTTATTCAATTCTGCGCTTAGGTTAGCTAAGCTTTTGTTAAAATACGTTTTTAAATACGAGAATCAAACGACCTACAACTTATAAATTATAATAAAAGGATAAATGGTTTATGAAATAGTTAACTACGTTTAAACTGCCTTGGAAAATATACTTTGAATTCATGTTTTGTGGCTGGATCTAGCCTATGTGGTAATGTTGGCAACAATCTTATTCAGTCGTCTAAAAATAAATCATTATGGCCCTTTCCTTACCACTTGAACTTGACTTGAAAGTTCATTGACTGCATGGTGTGATAGTGTACAACGGATTTAAATCATAGTTACGCTTTAAATTAGTTATAGTCGTTTGAGTTTTAAGCACACAAATACCCGAGACTTAATTATTAAAATGCCTGAATTTGGTGAACAGAGTTTGTTGCATTCATGGAAGATATTTTGGGTTGAAAAGAGTCTGTGTCGTTCCAGGAATCTTCTAAAAGTAGAGCAAAGCGTGTGGGTGCATGTATGCTTAACCTTTTGATGCTTTTCGAGTTTTAAGTAAGAATTTAGTTCAAGTAACAGTGATTCGTAAATCCTTGAAATATGGTTGAAAGTTCCAGTTTAGTATCATAGCGCCTGTTATGTCCCAGTTTAAGGCTTTTTCGTTCTGATTTTTGGAGTGTTTTGACCCAATTCAGTCGAGTTCCTATTTATTTTATTTTGTTTGCTTACGTTTACCTACGGAGAGAATTTCGGGTGATTACCAACTAAAATACTTCATTCAATTACTTGCCTATGCAAGTTTGAGGCCAGAATACAATAACTAACAACCCCTCTTATCAGCTGCAAAGCCGCGGGCAAAAGCTCGTTGTAATTATTCATCAACTTATCTGCACCGGTAAGTGTAGAGTAAAATAATTGCTGTAAAGTTGCGCAATAAAGTTTATAAGCTTTCTACGCTCCTTTGTTCAGTTGCATGATATTGTTATAAAGTTGTACATAATGTACTTAGAGGCCATTTTATTGGATTTACAGACGACAACAGGGATTATGTAAATGCAACACAAGCGTGCTGTGCCGAAGCATGCAGTTGTAGTGTGGAGAAGGATTCGGTTTTCGGCTACATTTTTTTCGGTTAAGTAGTTTTTTTTCAGAGGTGTAACTTGAAAAATCTTATGGGTGCATTTTAATTTTTTTAAACCTAGTTCGAAAAAAATAGTTACACGACACTCGAGATAAATATTAACGATGTAAAAATTTAAGTAAGTGGGTAAATTATAAGTAATTCATAAAAAATTATAACTGTTATTTTATTACTGTAAAAGTAATGTAGGTATTGAACATGTATCTGACTACATTTAAATAAATCAACAATAGAAAGTAAAATTAAATGATGGGCACATGCATTTATCCTGATGTTGAAGTAAATTTTCGGCTTCGTGGAATTTAAGCTAAAAATTCACAGCACTGATGCAGTAACTACTGTGTCCCGATATCGATTACTCTATATCGGGCTGTCTGCGTTGTCTCGGTTAAAACGATGTCTTCCTGTCCGATCGGTTAGCTCAATTATGCATTTATAAGCTTGCTACTGCTATAACACTTTTTTATAGCTTTCGCATCTGATGCAGGTACTTCTTTCGTCCAGAGAAACCTGACCTTTGCAGTTTTTTTGTGTAGTGACTCAAAAGTCAGTCTTAAATAAAAATCGAATTTTGTATTAGAATATCTAGTTTTATAACTACAACTCGGATTAAAAAACTTAGGCCTTTACATCTATATTAGATGATTTATACAGCGTCAGGAGGCAACCTATGCCTACACTTAACGGGACGCTGTAATGCCTGGGACATTGTTTGAGATGGAATAGGATTGCCCAGCACCTAAACCATCCTCTTAGCTTAATCACCCTGTTCCACAGGAAAGACGACGTCAATACGTGTGGAGCTGACTAAGCTGCGGGTTTCCTCACGATGTTTTCCTTCACCGTTAAGAGCTCGTGTTATAGCGCATATAAATTTTACGAAACGAAAAATCCATTGATGCACGGCCGGGATTTGAACCCACGTTCAGACGAACACCTTCAAAATGAAAGTCAAGGCACAACCCCATTCAACCAACACGGCTCTCTATACAACTCGGATTATTTATATCACCTTACAAAATAAGCCTACTAAAATCAGCTAAGTTGATTGTTGGAAACTATAATTGTTTTTGGACTTGCTTGTTGCTCATCTTTGACCTGACCACCTATTTCCTACCTAATTTGTTGCATCTATTCAATAAATCTGAATCTCCTATTAATTGAGCACCTAATTATTTTGATACAAGACTACACATAAGAACTTAAGCATATTAAGCTAGGGCCCAAACCGTGTTTGTTGCCCTGGTTCTTCACGGTATTGGTCGCGAAGGAACAGGAGTAGAATCACCTAGTTTTAAGACGTTTCAAAGTGATCCCAGCGGTCCTACTGAATCCTACTTTTTGACTTTGACTTTGAATATAATGTATTACCGACCTATACTTTTGCCTTAAGGTGCATTTAGACGATACGGTATGTCGCACGTTATTCCTTTATTCTTAAACTTTTGTCCCTCATACCCTTTCAAAAGTCCGACAATTGATACATTTATCCGTAACAAGCGATCCGTCAATAATTTATTTCACCTACAAAGGTGAGTATTCCCGTTTCTTTTACAAATGTGCTGATAAAACATTCAATGCAGTTGCCACTGGCGCGATCAATAGCAGCCGAATAATTTAGATGCCGTCTGTTTGGAAATAGATTCATGTTTTAAGAAGGAACTGGGGTTAAGTTATCTTTCGTTTGCTTAACTCTGTCCTGTGTCAGAAAGATACAAATAAAATGAGGAAGAATTTCTTCAAGGGCTTAAGACGCGTATATTTTTTCGAACAATCCATTTATCTTCTTTTGCTACCTCTCCTCACATTGCTCTTTTACTTATAAAGACACGCCCTTCTTTGTTCCGTATCACCACTAGTCTAAACAAACCATTTTCAAAATGTAATATGAAATAGCATTGCAATCAGAATCAGCTATCAGTTGTAGAATACTATATCTTCAAAGCTCCGGGAATACAGTTGTATCACGTACAGAACTATTCAAACTGGTTTGTATCTTCAAGAACTTCGTAGGCATTGGAGACAAAGAACTGTTTAGCACTGCTTTCGATATTTCTATTCATAAAATAAAATGCTTCAAGGAAATTATATCAGAATATTTTATTGCATACTGTTGTACTTACAATAAAGGTCTTATTTTAAGTGGTACATGTTTTCATAGTTATCCATTTCGGATATGCAAGTGGGTTAATAATATATAAAATCAAGTAGGCCAGGTAGGTTTTATCTACCTTTTGAACCTTAAATTAAAAAGAAAAAAAAGTAAGAATACCTAATTACAATTAATAATTATTCAAGGTTTTACCTATGATAGTACTCATCCAGACTGTAAAATACACTAGAAATTAACCAATTTCTAAGTTGATTTTTAAATTTATTTCCTTCTAGAATTTTTTAAATAATATTATGAAACAAAGATATTGGCAAATATTCAAGTCGTGTCGAGTTCTGACTAATTTTTTGTAAAAATTCTGTTAAATGTACATAAAAATTATGAAATAATATATATTTTTTTATCTTTGGAAAGTGTTTTTTCTAGCTTACTTTTTAAGGTCGTCAACCCGACTGGGGTGAATGTTCTTATTTTGGTATTTTATTGAACGTAACACTCAAATCTATCGATTAGCTTTGCTTCTCAATAACAACCGAAAACAAAGTGAATTATACAAAATTTTATGGCTAATAAATTTTCGTCGCCCGCGGTGCTACACCATATAAATGTTTCTAATAATTAATGGAGTTACTTCCAAAGTTGTGGAACTTAGTTTAACATACTGTGACATAGAATGTGATTTTTGGTTTGGAAGTAACCATAATCGAATAAACACACAAATCGATAAATTGTTATATCCTGTGACAATTTGTAGTAGTATTTTTTTTAGTTAAATAGTCACTTACTAAATACCTATTAAGTATAATAAGATGACAAACATCTTTCTACGCCGAGCTATCGAATAACATATCAAGTAAGTCATAATTGAAGTTGCTAAAAATCGATTTTTTTTAAACGCCATATTTTTTAGATTATTAAAGTTATTGTATATTCTATGGTATCGATGTAGTTTTTTTACGACACATGTCAACGTAATTGCTAAGGAGCGGTGCGTCTCCCCGGGGCTGCTTGGAGGCAGAGAGCTGGTGGCTATTTTCTTACGTCATCCAATAATACCTAGAAATGAGCCAGTTGTAATAATGCTACCTAGAAATTATTGTATTCAATAACAAATTGCTTTTGTTTTCTTGTTTGGCTTATTTTTTGGCGACGACCTCTGTGGCGCAGTGGGCGAAGGTCCGCCTGCGATGCAAAAGGTTGCGGGTTCGATCCCCGCCGCGGGACAAATGTTTGTATGACCTACAGATATTTGTCTCGGGTCTGGGTGTTTCTATGTATAATATGTATGTATTTACAAACAAAAAGTATATAAGTAGTATATCAGTTATCTGGTTCCCATAGTACAAGCTTTGCTTAGTTTGGGGCTAGATGATGCTGTGTGAAAATGTCCAGCATTATTTATTTATTTATTATTATTAAACTGAAAGCATTTAACTGAATCTCGCATGTGTTAAAGATCAAAATTGATCAAATGTTGTGTAAGAAACGGATACATTTGAAAGCTAACCCGTATTGATCATCTTTTAACTTGTCATCGTTTTGGCTTTTGGGAGAGGTAAGGAATACCTGTACCTTATTACTTTTGTGTCAGTTGTCAAGTCAACATTAGAAACTGATGTGAAAGAGCTACCTCTAGCTCTTTATCGATAAGAAAGACTCCTGCTGTGCGATTATGACACTTATTATTATAGGGGAAGAGTTGCATACTGTTTTATTGTGGCAAGAAGTGGCGTGGAAAAAGTAAAAGGTCTTGTTAATTTTGTTTATTACTTACATTACTCTAATAACAGCCCCTACTTATTTTTATTTTTGGGCCACTCTTCAAAGCCGATAAGGGTTTCTACTGGAACATTAATATTTTTTAAGCTTCCATATGAACATTTTCACTGCTACTACTACTTATAATATTATAGGTATTTTATTCTAGTCCATCACCACATTTATTCTAAGTTTCATCTAAATCTGTCCAGTTGGTTAAAAATATTGAAACACAAACTTAATCCCATAATATCAGGCGCGGATCCAACGTTGTGGGCACGGTGGGCATGCCCACAAACTTGCCTCGCATGCCCAAAACTCAGGATCGGTCCGAGACTATAGTGAGAGAGACTATTACAGAGAGAGTTCATCCTCCGACTCGCATCCTTAGCCATTTTTTGGGTGGCTGTGCCCACAACCTTTTTTGAGGGCTGGATCCGCGCCTGCATAATATAATATACTAGAAGGATCATATTTAGATACAGTTTGTTGATTTTGAAAACACTTGACTGTCAAAAGCTCAAGTGTTATTTGTCAACTATGAAAGATCAAAGTAGTTTTTAATATCATAAGTAATATCGCACAAAATATCAAAGCACGAACAACGCTTCTAGAATATAAAGTAGTACGCGATCCCGCCATGTGCCAAACAGCTGCGCAACCATTTTTTACCACTAACTTTTGACCCCACTCTCATATGGGAATGGAGCTTTACGAAAAACTCATCACAATTTTAAACTCAATCAACAGGAAATAAAGTTGAAATTTCCTCGGGGAATAGGAAACTAATTTAAGCGGGTGCTATTATTATTGCATTGAATTAATTACTGTGACATTTTAAGGTGTACAAGCATAAAGTTGTTTTCGTTGTGTTTTTTTTACAATGTTTAATCATAAGACCTCTAACTAAACAGTGAAAAAAAAAAACACACCGTGAGGTAAACAAATGGTAGATATTTTAACAGCCGGCTCTAAGCTGTAAGGATTTTCAATCTGATATTCTTAAAACAATTTTAGAGTGAAATAAATACTTACATGCAATATGGTGATGAATAAAGTTTATTTTATAAAAGACAGTGGCTCTGTTTACACAGTTCCCAAAAGTTGCGTGTTTTCGAAACACTCCACCGCTAAAACCGTCCACTTGATAAATCGCAAGCCGGAAGGAGGCGATGAAAAACTTTGTAAATTGTTTTAAAACACTCCCCAAATTTTGGTATCGTGTTTCCTTTTAACGGGTCCCTTAAATATGGGCTAGTGGATCCCACAGTTCACCGCGATCTTATTTATTTAGAATAAGTGTGTGTAAGTATAACACATTAATGTGTGAATAAGTATATGCCTTCGGAGCTCAGTATCGACTACACCGGACACTCGACAAAACTTCATACAAACGCCGCGGTATAATTTTACCATTTGTATAACTTTACGAAGTACACTCAGGATCAGTTAAGACATGTTAGGTTGCGAACGATTGGGATTCAAACGTAAACAGGTTAGTTAAGCCAATTTTTTATCGAAGTCATAAGCACGCAATCGGCAAATCGAGATGCAATGAGTCTCTATTGGTGCGGGCCGAGAAATACATTCAATCGATTCAAATCCTTTTAAATACTACAGTATTATCAGATAAGTAATAGCTAAGTATAACTAAGCTACGTCATTAACGCTTGGTTGTTCGGGTACCTATCGGGTATCTTAAGTTGTTCGGGTACCTAATACTCGTAGACTGGGATTGATTGATGGACTAGTGTAATTAATCAAAGTACGCAAACGCAATCAATCGAAAAAGCGAATAAAAAGTTGTCTGTAGGGACCTAGAAATCTAGAACTTGCTGATTGGGCTATTTGTTGATTGACAGAATATACGTAAAAATCTATTGTGCAAATACTCTTAAATGCAAGATGGCCAAAAGCTTGCCGAAAGAAATAAGTAATAAGGTAGGTCCACAAGCTCAATTTAAAATACATGTGTTGAACTTTAAGGTACACAAGTGGAACGTTTAGGTACACAGGTAAAACTTTGCGTTGAGGAACTTTCATTATTGAAGTAGGTCGACAAAGTACGAAAGGACATAAAATCACTGTTGCCATTTCTCGCTATTGCATGCAAAAGTACTAATAAAATTACGATTAAAAACGTTTGAAGTCTATTGCACTTTGAAACACGGATAAAGGTGGTCGCAGACTTATCCGCGCCGAACTGTCAATTCAATAGAAGAAATGCTGAGACGTCAGATGCCAGCCGCATTTTCTGACGTCATCAGTATTTTTTGTATAGAAAAATGACTGCGGCGCGTACAGCAGATGATACTTATGCTTTTATTTTTGCTTTGCATTTATTTTTACTGATGATTTATTGTAGCGATCAAGACGTAACGTTTACATATTGAAGGTATACGAATTCTTTGAAACGATTATACCACAACTAGAGCACAACTAAGCTTTTGGTATCATCACAACCTGTATGATTGCATCGTCAAGTCTCAGTGAGTCAACATCCTAAATCAAGACCAAGACTAGCTTACCAAGACTACCTAAAGTCCATCAAAATATAGAACCCGTTGCAACTTCGATATCGTGTCGTACTAAAGTTTCTTTGCTACCGACAAGCGACGCTATGTTTTGCAATAACTTTCAAACGGAAAGTTTATTTTCTTTTGCATTGGTTACTCGAGTCATTTAACTATTTATTTGAACAACTAAAATCGATTGGAAAGCAATCAGCATTAAATAATAATTTGTGTTTAAGAACAGCTGTGTTCTTTGTTGGCTTATGTGTGCACACGCTTATATTATTAAATTTATTATAGTCATAGTAAGCATTGTTTATTCACAAATTTAAGAGGTTGAAAAATTTGGAGATTTGTCAATTTTATCATTTAAAAACCGAGGCTACCCTTTTTTTACAAAATGATTTTAGGATGATAAAAATGCCTTTCATCATTGTGTCTTTTTTTTATTAAATACGTAAAATTGTTGATAAAATGAACACCAGTATTATAGCTAAATCGGCATGCGAAATTGGCAGTCGCCGCAGACCTATTTAATTCGATTCAAGTCCACGTCCATTCCGCATGCAGACATTGGTCACAGCTATTTGTCTCACAGTAATTACTTGAGAGGTCTTAATTACGACCATCCGGGGTTTGATTGGCCCAGCATTGTTTGTATTCGGGACGATTGCAACTGCAGTTAATAACACCCTGTTTACTTTGCACTCGGCTAACGGCTTCTGTGTGTTTTTTGCCCAACCGACGGCAGCTAGGATGGGTTATGAAGACTAGTGGAGGGTAGTTCTATATAACTACCGCCACTTTTCGTCGGCTCCGCTGACCTACCTCCAGTTCGCCCGCGACCACGGTTGTTGCAATACAGCCGAAACGTCGGGAAATAATAAAGGTAATACGCGATAAAATCCTGTTACAAAAATATATCTCTAATTATGAATAGGAGTATTTGTTTTTTTGTATTTACGCTTTTCTCTTGTTACTAGTAATGTCTGTAATTATAGTGTAAAAATTAATAAAGTAAAATATTGATAAGTAATTGAGATCGTAATCTTTATCGTCATAATTTTTTTCACAGAAAGCTGTGAGTAAGCTTGAAATGGCTATATTAGATACTCGTAGCACCTGAAACATCCTCGCATAATCGGCAATATTATCCGCAGGAAATACAAAGTCAAAACGTGTCTCTTCGTTTGTTTCCTTCGCCGTAAAGCAAGTCGTATGATTAGGCATAGGTTGGTATTGTTTCAAAACAAAATTAATATTAATGCAAAACCTTCAGACTGAAAGTCCTGAACGACCCGGTCAGCACGGCTCTTGAAAAAGAAACGTAATGAAAACGATCAAAATATTTCACGCAGCTTTTCCCCCTTTTCCATACTGTTGAAATTACTATGCAAGCTATAAATTGAGTGAAAGTCCTATTACACGCAATAGAGTATACAATTCGATGCATTGAACCGGCAGTTGAGTGTAATAGGCATCGATTACAGCCCCATTATCCCGTCTCTATCATTCAGCGATTGTATGGAAAGTTTCAACGGAGTTTCCTATAAGGATAGGTATGCTTCACTAAGCATAATTCTTAAAAGGATCTGCATCTATAGTCGCTTGTGATTGGATACATACATACAGCGAAGTATGATGATTCTCCGCTCACCTTAGTAAAACAAAAATCAAACCATTCTATCTCGTTTCTTTACTAGTCGTTATTAGTCTATGGACAAATGTCTGAAATAAAGTTTTTTTTTAATTATTATTATTTATTTACAGTATGTGTAAGTACATAAGTTGTTTTCTTTCTTGTATGAATGCGACGGATGCTATCTAGTTGTCTATTGGTGTCTCTCTCTAGTCTACGTGTTAGGCCAATGTTTTCATTCCAGTTCAAACACCTACTTATTCTGTTTGTATGAGCTAGTTGCCAACTCTCGTGAATTTTTAGGCTACCTGAAGTCTTTATCAAGGTCAAAGTCATAGTGGTCCAAATATATGTGCATATTAACTACCCACATTTTGCGAAAGTTAACATTACTTATACGTGACAGGTTGCAAGCCCATCCGCGCCATTAGTTCAAACTGTAAAAAAATCTCAAAAATATAAAGTAACAAAGCTAGCTGGGATTGTCTGAGTTTTTTGGCCAATAATATTTTCATAGTTTGCATACCGAGTTAAAAGACCAATATTCTAGAAGCTGCACACCTATACAAACATTACAAAGCGTCTGTTTGCACGGAGTGTTCATTTCATACTGTTCAATAAACCCTGAGGGTATCGTACAAAAGATACATTTTCGTGAAAACTCAGTGACGTCAGCTTAAAAAAACACAATGGCCCCTGGCAGACAATACATCCCTAGTCGGGATCTGATAACTCTACCTTTTAATAAAAACGGACAAGGGTGAGTTGGAGATTTCGGAGGATTCCGTATATTTTTTTCTTTCAATTACTTTTCAAGAGATAAAATTGTAGCCATTCATAAAGTTCGTTTTCTTAGCATCACCACATGACGTCTTATAAAAAACTCGTAAGGTAAATAACTTTCTTATAGATTTCGATTGCATGTTTTTATTCTGGAATTATTATCGTCTGCCCCCGCCAACTGCCCCCACGCTGTGGCAGACGGTAACACTTATGGCTATCCACACCCATGTTTGAAAAATCTGTACAATTAGTTAGGTAAATATCAATTGCGACCAAAAAGAACAGTAGTCTCTGATTTAGTTTGAGTTTTTGATAACACATATACCGTATTGTTCTGCGACTTTAATTAAACAAATCTTGAACGAATCTGTTTAAAAGTGCAAACTAAAGTATTTTTAAGATATTCTGTCGATTTTATGTACTTTTTATTCAATCGCGGATCCCTAAAAATAAAGAAATTGAGGAAATACTCGGTGACCAGCCAGCGTATCCTGACCCCAACTCTAATGATATATCGTTTCCAGAAAGCTTTCTTCAATCGATTGGTCAACGCTTCACGGTTCGCACCCTCAAAAAAATTGATGACGCGATCAAAGAGGAGACAGATCCGGACAAAAACAACCCCATTTTTGAGTTCAATCTTCGGTTTTTTCTTGATATCTGTGGGTTAAAGTGGTCGCAAATAAATAACACCCAACAGTCACAAACAGTGACATAAATTGGACTCTATGTATGGTGTGGTTCGAAATTACGTACCATACTCAGACCTGTAACAAAATATTTGCAGATCATGCAAAAACAAGGCATACGGTTGCCTAAAACCACGAATTGGTTATGCCACTAATAAAAAACCAAAACAAGTGAAATCAAGAGAGATAGAGAAAATTAACTTTACTTTTACAATATTAATCTGTCATCTCCAAGAATCCTAAAACTTTGACTCTGACAAACTTATTCAACGAATTAAACTATTGAAAGTCTTGGCCTGTCGGAATTACGTCCATTGAGTCAAATTGAATCCCAATAATAAGGATCTAATAATCCTTTCAAAGTTTTCATGGAACTACGGGTATGAATGAAGTTACTTTACGAAGACGTTCCATGGAGTCGAAATGAACGTCACAGTAACAATGTATGCAGTAAAATCACTCAAAATAATACAATTGCTTATCTCCGATATTTGCTTTGAAAAAAGGAATACATAGCGTCATCTATCCTGAAGCTAAGCAAAGCTTATAGGACTGATAGAAACGTTTTTGTAAATACCTATTTGTCAATTTTTTTAAGTAACTTACATCATTACATGTAAGTATCATCATTTGATTTTATTTACACAATTTCATAAACGCGAGTCTTCCTTTGTGAAATGATTCAAGCTTGTTTTCTGCTTAATTTGCATTGTGGGAACACTTTCGCCATCAACTCACGATGTTATTCAGAAAATTTAATTTCCGCAGCAGATCGTCGATTTCTCGCAAATACGGTGTTAGTAGCCAATCGGGTCACAGACTATCGACTGGCAATATTATCATTAGGATACTATCATCTCTCTAGGTACATAAACTTACTGATCTGAATTCGTAATATATGTTTTTTGTTTTTAGTACTTACTTATAGCTTGTTTTCTGAATCCGATGTCGAGACTTTACTCATTATAATATTTTTATAGCTTAGGATTTTTTCATTCTCTTTATAACAATAAAATTATTGTCTGCATGTCGGACAATTTGTGGGCAAAACGAGCTACACAAAGGACCCCAAAAAGTATGAGGCAAAGATGGTGAAAATCCAGGATGAGATGGCGGGACAAGCTGGGCTCTCTCTAGAGAATCTGGTCTGTTATAGCAATTAATCACAAACAGTGGAAAAAAGAAAGAGAATATTCATCTTCTACCACTTCGTATAGATTTATTTGCAATGTATTGGCATGTATGTATGCAAGGCGGTTTGTATTTTATTTCAGCGACTAGCTCACAATCTCACACTCATATTGTTTTATCGGAGTTTTCTACAGAAAGCAATTTTCAGTTTTGTGTTTTCACTGGGCTTTGCTTGACAGCTCTTTGTCGTGTGAAAAGTCTCAAATTTTACAAACGAATGAATATTTCAAGAATAACTGTGATGTTATTTGAAAGAACAACGACCTGCTTAAAAAGTAGGTATAGAAATGTAGTTAGTAGGTATCGCAAGATAACTGAAGAAATTATTCATATGAACGTAAACATAAACGTAAACAGGTTCACGACTGTATCCCCAAGGTGCGGTAGACATTCTCTCAGATCTTTTTTTATGTTACTTATTCCAGAGCCTTTGAAGATGTCTAAGGGGGGTAGTCAGAGGCATGTCCAAACACATATTTGATACATGCCCACATCTTGCAGAGTTAGTATTCCATACGTGACAGGTTGCAAGCCCATCGCCGCTTATAAGAACACTAACTGGTTTCCTCACGATGTTTTCCTTCACCGTTTAGAGCACGAGTTAAAGCACATATAAATTTTACGAAACGCAAAATCCATTGATGCACGGCCGAGATTCGAACCCACAACCTTCGGATTGAAAGTCGAGGTACAACCCCATTCGACCAACACGGCTCATATGAACGTTACTTACACAAAATAAAAAATAAAATTTCTTGTAACCTAAACACAGTAACATCAATTCAGTTAAGCTTATTTTCTAAAACTCGATTGAATTCCACAAATCGTTTAACAGCCATTCAGAAATAAATTCGTTAATCGCAAACAGAGAAAACAAGACAATTTATCACTTAGTACGTCTCAGTTTTAGCGAGTAATGAATCGAAAAGATTAAGACGCTGAGCTTCGGGGCTCGGATCACTCGGAATCGGATCTAATGTAAAATGAGCCTTATTGCACTGACTTAAGACTCAACTACTGATTTATAATTAAGTAGAGTTTTTGTACTAAACTGAAAAGTGATAGTGAAGAAAATAACTGATTATAACACCCGTGTTTTTTTTAATTAAACCTAATCAAACTATAGATTATATAGATTACTTACGAGTATTTTTTAACTTTTCTGCGTTATTGTGCACGAATGTAATAATTAAGATTAAATATTATTTTGTATAATAAAATAATAATATAATAATATATAATGCTGGACATTTCACACAGCATCATCTAGCCCCAAACTAAGCAAAGCTTGCGTAGGTACTAAAAGCACTGTATGAGATTTCTTCTACTAAGCTTTCGTCAGAGTGAAATCTCAATATGTGAGTCTTATTTCTTCTGCCCTTCGGGGAGCGAATCTAATCAACGCTCCAATTTACACAAATCGTTTCGACCACTCAAACGTGTGGAGTAAGAATGTCTACGTTAATCTATCCAATAGATTATTCCGACGGGTTAATAAAGACTGACGAAGGACCTCGAAACCTAACTAGCCAAAGGCAAAATGAACTTTAATTTCTGTACATCTGAGGTCAAATTCCTATGTCAATCACAATTAGATGTCACAAAATCCTGTCACAACAGGACCCTTAGCACGAACTTCTAAACTTTATGCACTAAAGGTATTTTGGGGTTCAAGAAGTACATGCTCGGCCGAGCTAAGACTGCGCAGTTTCATACGCGTAGGTACAAAACGTTTACAGCTCGGATAGTTTTTTTTTATAACAATTACATTGCCTTAATAGTAAGGACACCAAAGCGACAATGGAATTACAAACAACATAGATTACAAACAACACAAATACTTAGTAGCAGCGACTGTGAATTTCGCCAATGTAGTGTTAAAAACATCCATATCATCCGAAGTACATAAGCTAATTAAACGCAAAGGTCAGGTTAATCAGACCTAATGCTTACTTTTGAACCTTTACTTTTGACAAACAGATAAATAAATACTTAAGTACATATAAAACAGATTCGGGTACCATTGCGCATAATATCTTTGCAGACACAATAGTAGGTATTTGAATTTAATTTTATTACAGTAGGTAGAGAACTCAAAATATTAATATATTTAGTATTATACCTTACGTGATATGTATGTAATATATAATAATATATACATATATATAATATGATACATGACTCGGTTGTACATGATAGTGCTGGTCGTGACGTGGCTCCTCTGGCTACCAACTGAAAATCAGCGCTGGGTAGGCGCACCAGTGTGTACCTATCCAGCACAATGCTGAGTTGGGGCCTGTTTGCTTTGACTCTGCTGCGCACAACTTTAATTTTAATCGTAATTTTAGGCATATCTTTAAGCTTAGTGTGTTTGTGTTAGTAGTGTCTAAGCAAATAAAAATATTTTCTTTCTTTCTTTCTTTCTAACCTGGATTTCATTGGACGGATGTAACAAAATTTCTGAATACTTACAAATTTTGTTACTTCTATGCACGCTAGAGTTTTATTGAAGTACAATTAGTAGGATTTGGTATATGTTCGTATTTTAGAGTTTAACACACTCCTGGACAATACGTTTCAGCTCGGATTCCAATAGGTACTTATTCAGAAAAAAATAACGTGGCCTTAACGTTATTTTTTAAGGTTATAATAGCTTATAATATATTATATAAGTTACTAGCTGACCCACACGTGACTTCGTCTGCGTCTTATTAGAAATAAAGTAAAGGAGCTTTGAGTGAATCGAAAAATTATACAAACTATTAAACTCCCTCGTAAGTTATATAGCTTAAAGTTATTTCATTACATTAACTTTTGAACTAGAGTTCAGTATATAGAGACTTCATTGGACGGTTGAAACAACATTTCTGACTACAATTGAATAAATAAATAAATAAATAAATAAATAAATAATGCTGGACATTTTCACACGGCATCATCTAGCCCCAAACTAAACAAAGCTTGTACTATGGGAACAATATAACTAATATACTTAGTACTTTTTGTTTCTAAATACATACATATTATACATAGAAACACCCAGACCCGAGATAAATATTTTTTTTTATTTATTATTATTATTTTTTTATCCCGCGGCGGGGATCGAACCCGCAACCTTCTGTGCGGGCTTTCACCCACTGCGCCACAGAGGTTGTCAATACTAATGAACTATGCATACTAGAGCTTTATTGGAGTACAATTAGTAGGATTCATATAAAGTTTTTTGGAAACGTGTGCTAGCATTACAGATTTTAGAGGTGAAATGACTGGATTGAACGCTGGTTAACCACAAGACAGGTTGACGCTGATCCTTTGACTTTCAATCGACTCGAGTTGACCTTAATCTTATTTATATTTAGTTTCATTACTTGGTGTTCTGTTAAATTAGATGTTGGTGTAATCAATTCAAACGTCTTTGTTTCTCTATGTAGATCAAAACAGTTGTCATTTTTGTCAGTATAAAAAGATATTGATCCAAGATGAAAAGTAAATATTTCATTTTTACTAGAGCTTGTTACTGACGCAAAAATATTTGTATGGATGCATGGTAGCCATTTTTATGCAATTTTACAACATATCTAAGCTAAATAAGCTATTTAAAGTGTCTATCCTCATAGAGAGAAGACCTCACTTATTTTCAAAAGCAACCATTTTTAGGATTGGAATCTATAACTTTGAAACATTACTCGTAATATGATTATTGTCTAAATTAACATGTTTTTCGTTTTAAAAAACATTTTATTTTTTTAGGAATTGTTTTCCTTTTAATTGTTAACTTGGATCACAATTTTCATCTAAACTAACACAGTTACTTTGAAATAAGTAGGTATTACCAAGCATTTTAAAATAATACCTCGTTGGTCGAGATTGTATCTCCGGGTCACTGACCGATTGTAAGACAAACGCAGACAAACTTGGTTTTACAGAAAGTAGTGGCCGTCTCATAACAAATTGTACTTATTTAAATTCTACCCAATTCTACAAAAGGTGAGGAATTTTTAAATAAACGCTTCGGCTTGCTTCTGACTAACCTTTTTTTTTAGCTTTTGACATCTCAAAATACTATACTAAAAGATCTGTGACAAATACGGGGCCATTTTCGTTTTTTTTCGTTTTAATACAGGATAACCATAATTCTTCCTTATGTTGCTTTCCTGACGTCTTGACGGTCAATAGTTGCACGTATCAAAACATAAGGTGTACACTATAATTTCATTACGGTTGCTTGTGGTACCATTGTTCCATAAAAGGAACGTGGTTCTTGCCCTTGATATTCAAAATAGGAGAAATCGAGTATGATTCATTGTAGATACGTGAGCATGTTTAATTTAGCTTGGCCATGACAAAGGACTTATAACAGGTTAGCTGGTAGGCTATATTGACCTTCTTTTATATACTCGTACATTGCATGCGTATAAAATACTAATTTTATAGTCGTTAATTACTTCGGCAGAGATTTTTAAAGAATACTTTTATGCTAAATAATCTAAGTACCTAATTCACGCAGAAAAAAAACATTGATTAAAAGTGAAGTTCTGAGAAAATAATCAATATATTCGTATCAAGAAGTGCGTTATATATAAATATGCAATTTATGCTGTTCTTAATTCCTTTGCAAAAATTAGGCAATTCAATGTCTGAATTTCCAGAAATTCTTGAATAAAAACTATCTTATGGTACAAAATACAGTTCATAAGGATACAGTTATGAGCATAACGTTGAAACAAAGCAATAGAAACTGTTTCTCGAGTCCTTGCAAAGCATACCGCGGAACAGTCACGGCTAAGAGTTTCTCAGTTTCGCAGGAATAACCCTTACAATGTGAAAAGTTAGTCATACAATGGAGTTATTGTGGATCTGGTAAACAGAGGGACGGCAGACGGGGCCGGCTACGCTTCGATGGATTCCCCCTTGGCGATATACGGTACCTTATTTTTTGCGCCTTTTTGGTACTTAGATAAATTGTAACTTCCATATTTTTCTGTCATTATGGGGTCGCTAATTATCAAAAAACTACAGGATCTTGGATTTGGGACGTACATGACAAAAAAGTTTGGTAAGACAAGAAAGATCTTCTAGCTGGTAGGTACCTATTACTTTTTGGTATAAGCTTCCAAACAATACCTACGAAGATAAATTATTGGTAAACTGTGATGGTAGGTAAATGATCAATCAGCAAAACTTTTGCTATGACTTTATCGCGTCAATTTTCACAATTTAGATCCGTGTGTTCCATTTGTTTGGCATAAACGCCGCTTTGCGAATACCCTCCACAGTCTGGCGGTTTTGCTCTTAAAAATCGCTCTATTCTTGCAAATACATAATCCGATCATGGGATTGTATGGAAATGAAATTGATCTGAGCTTGAAACTAATCTTTACTTCCGTTATAGTAGAGTTTGTTTTGGTATAAAACCTCACAGTTTAGTAGGTACTAGGTAGCTCTACCATCCGCGTTAATCTTTGGTTCGATTCCCAATACACATATTCAGACAAATATTTTGTCTGATGAAATTGTATGTTTTTCTGTATGGGTATAAGTAGGTACTAAAAATATAGATACTTAATTTATTAGTTGTTTGCTATATAGAGGAGATAGATATGTAGAGCACCAATATTTTTATTTTATAGAAGTTTAAAGAACGCACCTAGAAACAGTACGAAAAAGTTGAGAAGAAAAGTGCAAAAGTTTTAGCGGATTCTCTATCGTTCACGTTCGTGTAACAAACGTTCCCGATAGATACAGTCGGGAAAAGAAATAAAAGAGTTTAGGCAAAGTTCAATTTCCGCTGCGAAGGCGATATTTGGGGAAATTATATTTTCCGAACGGAACTTTTTAATTGAGTCAAGAAATGAAGACTTATCGGATCATTGGAATATTTTCTGCGGCATCTTGGACTTGTTTTATAAAGGTGTTATTGTTGCCTCGTGGAATAAAACGCCATTAACTCGATAGACGATACATTACGTTCTTGCCACAGAATATTAGCTCTTGCGTTGCGTTGAGGTTAAGAAAGCAAGAGGCAAGAATGGTATGCCAGCTTAAGTAAATGGTGATTTTGTCTGAACTATTCTCCCCAAGGTCAACGTGAAGAATTAGGGCAACAAACACGGTTTAGTGCTAGCTTTCTTCCTTATTCAATCTTCTTACAATACGTAACTAGATCTAAATAGCCAAACTTTAGTGGGGTGGATATTGCAGTAAGCAACATCACATAGGTTAGAAATTACAGATACCTAAAAATCGCTTTTTCAGATTTCAGAAAAAAATTATCTCCATCGACGCAATTTCCCAACACTATTGATAACTATTAATAAAAAGATGTTGCTCTGCATAGTATAGAAACTAGCCGTTAAACATCAGTAGAGACCCCTCGAAAATCAAAGTAAAGTGGCGGGCTATGCATAGTGAAGTAATTCAGACAAAGAAGTGTCAATACGGGGGGAAGTCGGGTCACGTCGCCGGACTGCCTTCACGCCTCGATGCGTCCGACGCCGACGCTGACGTTGGCACTTCCCCTTCAAGAATATTCAAATTTTAATCCTGTTTATATTACCAAATAGTTTCTTTTTAATGTATTTTAGGGTTTACCAAATAGTTATATTAGAGAGTTATAGCGATCCCGACTTTTTTTTTTGCACGGGTGCAAATAATGTGACTTTTTTTCTGTATAAACGTAATTTTTCGATGAATTTCATCGAATCGATGCATCCGAATGAAGTGTGAAATGCCATGCAGAAATACCTACGTAATATTTGCTTGTCCATCTAGTTCGTTAAATTATTTTTTTAATAAAAAACAATTATACCTGAATTAATGCAATAAGGATCTTTAAACACCACAATTCTTACTCTTTTATTTTCTCGACATTAAAACAATAAACCTTTAGCAAGTCTCCTATTTGTAATATTTGAGTAAGATAATAATGATAGAAACAGGAAATCGTCACTGTGGGTCCGGAAACTCTGCTTTACGGTTTGAATACTGATTATGAGATTACCTACTTGAGATAAGATTTGTAAAGCTTTAAAATACTGCTACTGCCATATAAGAGTCATGACGTACAGAAAGAATAAGAGCTAGGTAAAATACACTAAGACCATAGACATAATACTAAATTATGTAGAAATAAATATGCCTGCATTTTTTTGGATGTTTTTTTTTTAACATCTCGAACTATTTTAGAATACCACTTAGTTTTAGTTTTAAGCAACCACTCCTTAATGCATTTAATGAATGCAATTTGTTGAGCCCATATTAAGACAAAACTAAAAAAGTATATAAAGCTTGATTGCCTGAAATTGCGCATTGCGGACATACGGACAGACATGCAACAGCATCTTACTGCAGCATGTTTCATTTTAAAAAACAAAAAGTAGCGCTTTTAAAAATGGTACTAAAACTATGGCGGCCGCGTCCGTTACAATTGTGGCGAGCACTCTTTATGATTATAATGTGTTGTTGCCTTTTTATGTTCGCCTGGTACTTTTAGATTTGAATCTTTGTGTTTTTATTGCTGTGCAGCTTGCAGTAGCTTTTTAGTAAAAGATAAAGCTTTAGTAGCATTTTGCAGTCTCGGCAAACAATGTATTAGTTAGCAAATCTTATAGAATCGCTTTTATTGATTTTAATCTTGTAAATTCAACAACGAATAATATATTTTTATGACAGCGAATCTCAATCTGCAGGCATTTTTCAAAGACTCTTTGTAATATCTCTGCGACAAATTGAAAAGCTGCAATCTGAGTCCTCTATAGAAAAAAAATCCGATTGTTCGATTCTATGAGTTGTCGTCAACATCGTTTTTTTTTTGAAATGTCCAAGTTCTCTCGATCATGGGTCACAGGCTACAGAGATGAGTATTACGTGACTCTTTGTAAGGGCATGCCTTATAAATCCCGCTTGATAGAATTTGGAGCGATTGAAAAAGTCCGTGATAAATCCTTTTTCAACGCATCACCAACAGTTCAATTGAGTGTTCGCTGGCAATGACGTCACGATCTTCAATGAAATTGCTGAAGCTGCAATGTTTCCTGTGTTGCTTCGAATTTTTTGTGCAGAATTCAGTCTTACGTATAGTTCCATGCGAATTTTTTTCCTGCTCCTCGAGAGATTCTATTAAGTTTATCTAACTTATTTTTTACACATAAAAGCCTGGCAATGGCGCAAGGAAAAACTCACTCTAAATAATCAGCTTCGTTTATCAGAAAATTCTTGTTAGTCCGTCAATTTTCCCGTCTGCAAGCCTATAAAAGGAGAAGTTTCGATTAAAAATACGAATTGATATCGTTATCGATAAAATTCTGCTCGATGCTGAGACGTCGTGCGCTATCGGCAACGTGACAGTGACTGATCGCTGGCTGCCCTAGATCCCCCCTTCCCTTCCCACCAACCTCTCCACCTCCTTACAATTCACTTTGTTAAAAGAGCATGAATTCGAAGAAATATTTGGTATTCTAGATTATCATGACATGCCAAAATGGGATTTTTTGATAGAAAAAACCGAAAGCCAATTTGACTGTTAGTTCTTTGATCTTTCTATCAATTTTGGCGCCAGATTTCGATTTACCTACGGGAATGTTATTTTACGGTTAAACGAGAAGATTTTTGCGAACATTTTTCAAGCGGATAACGGGACTTTTTAACAGATAACTGAAATATTTTTTGCTATTTTAGCCAACAGTATTTGAAAAACCTGCAAATAGTTGAAGAAAATTTGAAACAATTACTTACGAGTGTACCTTGACTTTGGTAAGTCTAAGTCAAAAAGCATTTATTCAGTAGGATAGCTGGGATCACTTTGAAACGACTTAAAACTAGGTGATTCTACTCATGTTCCTTCGCGACCTTCAAAAGCAAGATATGTTTCGTAAGTTCTTGAATGGGCTCATCATTGTTTAGTTTAGCTAGGTTTATCCTTTTTAGGTTTCAATAATTTGTTACTAATCATAAAACTCTCTATAGCATCGGAAAATGCTCTTAAGTTGCAGAATAACTTTTACCCATCTTGTTTTTCTTCTCAATGGAACTTTCACTAGGTATGTTAGATAACTAACATAAGGTTATGCGACAACAAATATGATTACAAAGGAATAAGATAGCTTTAGCATTGTCTCTAGCTACAGTTAAGAGATTCTGTGAAACGTGCACAAGGTATGTGCACGTTTCACAGAATCTCTTCCTTATAAATAACCAGAGAAATTAAGAATACTCGAAGTCAGGCGCCGCGGGCACGACGCGACGATGCGGCGCCAATCCCATTGTCCATTAAAGTTTGTGGCAGACTCGTTAGTAGCTCGATCATTTTAAATACTGGTGCTGAAGTAAGTGAGGAAATTTAAATGTACTATCATAACCTTCATTAATCCTAGCTCTAAATTCTACCATTCTAAAGATCGGAAATTGAAATAGCCAACACAAAAGCGATGTTTTTCTGCGGCAACATTTATCGAATTCGCTAAAGGTCCAAATTGTGCGTCCCTGTCTATCTTACGTCGAATCATATAGCTGCACTTGTCAAACTTGATATTTTGACGTCGATAATTTGAGCGCAGATCAATGCGAATAAGGCTTCGACCAAACCTGCGCGACCACAGCGACTGCGAAGCGGGAGCGTCTGCCTGTGGTCTGTCTGTGGCGCGGAGCGGGCGCAGTGCGGGCGAGGCGCGCGCCCCTTCCGTGACTCCTAATCACCTGTCTCTACTCATCTTTTGAAGATGACATGCTGAATGAATAAAACAAGACATACACGCCGCCGCCTCGACGTCAATTTCGACCGTGCCCCGTCGCGTCGCGTCAGAAAGATATCTCCAATCATGGATTTAGCATGGTACCTTTTCTGATATATGTCGCCAATACCTAGTCATATAATATAATTGCTTACCTTACAAATTGTTTCCCATACTTTGGGTATCAGAAGCTTCAAGTATCTTTGAATATTTCACCCATTTGTTTTGTTGCGGGAATCAAACACGTGTACTATAATCTTCGTCGACCCGACAACACCAAACGTCGTACATTGTAGTAGTAATTCTATGTCACTAGGTTTATATGTAATGTATGTAAGTACTTCTAACAATGGAATCCTACCACACGCGATAGGATTCCGGTCCTTCGGTCCGCTTACTTGATTGTTTGCGAGTGTACTTACGACTGTTTGGGTACAGCTAAGTACAGTCACAAAGTTAGTTTACGGGAATAGACATCCTTGATAATATTGTTGTGTAAGTAGGTAAACACTATTTAGTTCGAAGTCAAACAAAGTTTTAAGGGCACAGAGATTTTTTCTTATTAAAATTGTATGACTGGACAAATAACGACCTACTACTTACCTACCTTGAAACAGTAAACTAAGTAAATTATTTCTCTTAATAATAAAGTTTTTTTCTTGTTTCAGGTAAGCAACATGGCTGGCGTAGCACAAAAAGAAATGAAATGGATATACCTACCATACTAGATGGCAAAACACGTCAAATTGATCGCACCATTGTTGCATTTTGCGATGTTTTGAATCATCTTAAATTTTCTGATTTATAAATTAATAGGATAGGATAGGATATGAAGTAAAGGCCCTACAATGGCTGACGTCTTCATCTTATCCTATCATCTACCGTCCTATCCTGATTGGATAGGATAACATCAGCGCGTTGATTGGCTGATATTGGTAACGTAGTCGGACGCCAAAATGGTATAAGTAAGTTATAACAAGAGACTGGAAAAGTGACATAGGCGTTCTTCTTATCGTGTGACCAGTTCTTTCGAACCAGTGTGGTGAAAGGATTTTAAGCGCGCCTCAAAGAAGCTCCTTTCGTGCACTTGACACATATTTTCAAACTTTTTAGGTTCTACGACATGCCGGTTTCCTCAAGAAAAGAGTATTATGAGTATGATCATGAAAACAATTTGTGAACAAAACAACCGTATGTTATCTAACATAAGGTTGTTATTGAATACCTATTATCTCAAAAAAAAGGTTTTTAAGTTGCTAGGTCGTTTGACGCAAATGAATAATTATTATGTATATTAGTAGGACTTAATGTAGGTAAACGAATTTATTAGGCGCATCCTTGAAGTACGTAGCTTTGAAGAAATCCTTGAGACTATTTCGGAGCCTACTTGTATTTACAAATGGGTCGTCAATATTCATGCTGTGTTCTGTGTATTAAATAATGATCGAAACATTATACTGAGGAGCTGACATGGCACTGAAGTAATGATTGAAAGTAAATGAGTTCGTTTGAGCTCGTTCTTATAAATAGAATTGCCGCGACTTTAGTTTTATCTCGTCGTTTAAACCTATCACAAAGAAAATAATGCTAACTCTCGCATATGGGCTTTTGTATCTTTTTTGGGAAGGAAAGACCTGGATGAGAACAGCACAAGGCTTGGAGTGGCGTTTGAGGTAGGAGACTGAGGTCTCCTAGGCGATAGCCTAGGAGACATCATTCTCGATAGAGAATGATGATAATGATCCATTTTTGACCGTTGTCCACATTTTATATTTCATTTGGCATTATAACCTACCAATTACCATTGTTTTTAACCATATAAGTAGCTTTCTGTAATTACTATATGTGTTTCTCTTTAAGTGGTTTATTAGACCGCAAAGTATCTGCTTAATATTTTACCAAAAATTATGTCTGTTATAGGTATCTATCTATCAGTAGGCTATTTATCGTGGCTTCATCTACTTAGTTATTGATTCGTAAATGCTCTATTATCAGTATAGTAGGACATAATGAATAAATGTGACGACATGTCTCAAAGCAATTGACTATAATGGTAATGATCTCAATGCAGGATAATAAATAACAAGGAATGCATTTTCATTGTCGCTTTTTAGTTTTACATGGGGTTCAATAAGTCTGATAGTTTGTGAACGTTTGTGTCAAAATCAAAGTTACGTTGTGTAGATTCCAGGCTTTCCAGACAACATTCGATTAAGTTTTCTTACTATCGAAATAGACATATTGAACTACAGGACAATAAAGGATCGTTTCAAATAGGAGCAATTCTCCTGTAGTTTACAACCTCCTTAAATGTAGATTCAAGATTGACCATCTTAAATCACAAATAAGGGGAGCCTACATTTTAAGGAGTCGAAATTATAGGGAGAAATGTTTGTCTTTCAAAGCTTACCTATTCTAAATTTTTTAGTAAAGCCCAGCTTACAAGAACAATACGAAGAATCCTCTAAACAGGGTCTAGCTGTCAGTCGTAGACGACCCTTGTGGGCTTACCTACAGTCCAAGGCTTACAGACTTCTTGCATAATGTCAATAGTCTAGTAGGGATGCTTCGTATTGGTTTCACAGTAGTTCTACTTATCTCACGAAGGCGGGTTGTTCTTCATTGTGTGTATTAGAGGCACATTGCACATACACGCTGTTTTTGTGTGCGTAAGCGTCGGAACGTTCCATGGACCAATGAGCGCTCAGTATCGCTTCTTCTTATCGTGTCACCAAATCTTTCGACCAGTGTGGTGAAAGGACTATAAGTGCGTCTCAACGAGGCTCTTTTCGTGCACTTGACACATGTTTTAGAACTTTTTAGGTTCCTTCACACAGAAATAATAAATTTTAATAATGTTCTGGATATTTTGTCATTTTAATTTTATTCAATAAAAATATTGGAATAAAAAAATGGCAGCTATCATCACTAGCCGCCATTTTTGTACAATTGTGATGCAAGCAGTTCAAAATTATATATTGGACAACCCTAAACTTGAGTCCTCCTGGGGCTCGAGTAGATGTCTAGCTACGTCTTTCACTCTGGTACCATTTAATTTGACGTCTAATGTAGACTATCAACTATTTACACCTGTGAGCCAGTGCTTATAGACTTGAACTGTTTGTTTGTGAAAGTCATTTGCCAAGTTGAAACGCTGAATTAACTCAATTGGTCTTGTTGTCCAATTGAGTAAATTATCGATGAAATTTTATTTCTCCACAATACACGAGTTTTACAATTATGTAAGGCATTTTTTATTTGATTTATAAATATTTACACGAAATAATGATCATAAAAATACATAAGTAGGTAAATAATTTAACTAAAGATTTAAAAGTGTTCAAATCACCGACCGCAGGTAATGTGCCCAAAATTAATCGATGATATTTATGTTTTATTTAGAGTTATCTTCCGCCCGCGGCTTCACTCGCACGTGAACTTTTAAATAACCTATTGGCGCTATGAGACCACAACCACCTCTTCTATGTTTAATCTAAAATGTAGATTCTAAATCAATCTACTGGATAAACACTTATGTAATCAGACATAAATTTCAGATTAAAAATGTTATAGGAATACGATGTAATGAAAAAAAGAGTAGGAAAAAAATACTTTTCTTATACATTTAAAAGGCTAGCGCAAATAGGTTAGTACTTGTTTCTTAATACCTAGATCTCTATCTATATCCTAGAACGGTTCTAACCTAAAGCTAATTAATATTATTACGGTACTAAAACTTTAGTTTTATCGCAGTCACGAAGGTAAAGCGTGCTAAAGTTCGTGCGAAGTTCGTGCTATTTTCAGAAACAAAATAATGGAGAGCACGAAGGAAGAAAGTTTTTATCTACGTTAAAGTTTTATTTTTCTACGGTATGGTATTTTTACTAAAAAACAATACTGCTATTAAATTACTCACTGGACTTATTAAAAAAAAAAAAAAAACGATTAAAATACTTTTCAAATATATTAAATAAATACCTCTAGTATAGGCAAACTCAAAAACACTTTTCTTCTTTCGAAAACAGTTTATTCATTTGTAAATATTTATTTATATAAACTAAACCTCTACATAAATAATACTTTTACATAATAATACCTTTACAAAGTACACTAGAATAAATTAAGCCATTTATTTAAGGATCCTTGAAAAAAAATACTTTCAACTTTTATGAGTATTACCGTGCGATTGCCAATTACGTGGAACATCAGTTACTTGATATCGTTACACACGATAGAAATACATGCTTACAGTCATGTGTGCACAAAGCAACAATGTGCCCGCGAAATGAACACCAAGGCGCGCCATATTGACAGACGTGAGTGACTCAAACAGTTCGGATGGGGGCAAGGACCTCTTGAATGTAAGAACTAAAGTTTATTTTCCTTTTTTTACATCATAAAATCTGAAGCGTTTTCATTTTCCTACGTTCTTCTAGAAACTTTCGTTCAATAGAACTTAGGGGTCTAATAGACAGGTCGTTGTTGTTAGCGACCTGTCTATTAGACCCCTAAGTCAGGGCGGCGTCGAGGCGGCGTCGGGGCGCGGTCGATATTGATGTGTGCTAAGCGTCGAAGCGGCGGCGTGTATGTCTTGTTTCATTCATTCAACATGTCATCTTCAAAAGATGCGTAGAGACCGGTGATTAGGAGTCACGGAGGGGGCGCGCGCCTCGCCCGCGTCGCGCCCCCGCCTCGGCTTTCGTTTCTGTTAGCGACCTGTTTTCTCTTGACGGTCCTCGCATTTCTAACTACAACGAGTACCGTGATACCTCAATAAATCCCAGAACAACTGCAGATCACGCAGAACCGAACTTGCACCACTTGAGTTTCAGCTGAGCAATCATTTGCTACGCTACCGAGGTCATCCTTTGAAAGGTTTCTATTCCTATTCTATATCAACAAAGGCTATTAGAATTCGAGTCAGGTCAATAGTTCATTATAAAAACTCTACACAAAAATTATCGTTTTATCATTAACGCGGCCAAAATAACCTGAATTTTAGTAGAAATAATTTGAAGTCTAGACGTTTGTGTATAATTAGTGAGCGAGTTTTAGAATCCAAAAGCTGATTGATCATTAATAATTTAGGATATTAATAGTGCTTAAACCACGTCTGGCGTAGTTGAATGATGAACTGAGTTTAGCCACAGACTGCGGAGAACAGATCTATCAAGACACATGCATAAGAGGTTTTGAAAGTCAAGGTTCTGAGAATAACGGAATCAGCATTCATGTTCACGTTTAATAGTGCACGATTACTACGAATATATAATGATATCTAAGATAGTTGACGACTTTTGTGGCGCAGTGGGCGAAAGCCCGCCTGCGACGTAAAAGGTTACGGGTTCGATCCCCGCCGCGGGACAAATGTTTGTACAATCTTGAGATATTTGTCTCGGGTCCGGGTATTTCTATGTATAATTATGTAAGTATTTACAAACAAAAGGTATATAAGTATGTATATCAGTCATGCAGTACCCATAACATGTCATGTAGTATTTATATTTGTATTTTTTTGTGATAGAGAAATAAAAAATATTGGATTTGATTAAACAAGCTCTGCTTACTTCGGGGCTAGATGATGCTGTGTGAAATGTCCAGCATTATTTATTTATTTATTTTAAATGTCTACTTACGGTTGAAAATATATCAGTAACATACTGACCGCCAAGGCTTACCGAAACTATAAAACGATCGATTTATATTCCAAGATTCATCAAGTCGGTCCACAGACAGATCTATAATATCAATAAAATAGTTTTTTTTCAAAAGAAAATGAAGAAGAAAAACATGTGCTGATTCCACTTAGATATTTGGACACAAAAAAGAAGAAGAAAGGTTCTGTTAAAAAGATTAATCAAGGTTATTCTAGTCGGTAAGTAGGATTGATCAAGCGGCTATCAACTTAGCTATAGAAGGTACCAGACGGGAACTCACCTGCCATAATCAACTTAATTAACGCGATGTATCGCCAGAATACTGGCAGGTGAAGCTTATGCAATATTCGGTTATCTAATAAACGAAATGTCTATTAAAGGTAGTGTTTATTAGATAGCTGTAGCCCGTGGTGTTATCTGTGGTCATCGAGAGAGGAAATGTCATTTATTTTGTTTGACAAAAATTCCGCCATATTACTTCAGCGACACTGCCCTACGATTTGCCGACTCAATGTGCTCTCTCGCTCACTCTCAAATATTCGAACGAGCGAGACTTAGTATTTATTAGTGACAAATCACTGATGTGTTTCGGAATTTAATGGACCACATTGCCACTCTATAGGGTATGTGCTCGATGTCTGTAAAGTAAAATAAAAAAATGTAAAGTATCATATTTTTCATACGCACTGCCAAATTGTGGAACTCATTGCCGGGCTCTGTATTTCCCGAAAAATACAATATAGGGGTCTTCAAATCAAGAGTAAATAGGTTCCTTCTAGGAAAGCATGCTCCATCTTAGACCTCACTATTGCTTTGAGTTGCGTGGTGTTATCAGGTGGAGTGAGGTCAAATGCTTAATTAATTATATGAATTATATAATTAAATAAATTATTTAATTAAATATTTAATAATAAAAAATAATATTTAATAATATAAGTATTTGTAGGGACTACTTCACTTCCTCGTGATAAAGCTTCTATAAGTTACCAATTTCTATACTTACTTACCAAATTATACAAATTAGTAAGTAGATTTGTATTAAGAGATGTGAGATTTTATGAATGAATTCAAGTTTATCTCGGGAACAGTATTTAATTAAAGGTGTCTTTTTCAGTATTCTTGATTTGGACGTCGAGAAGTGGTTACTAAAAGTAAACTTCTTTGTAAAGGATTTCCAAGTCTTGCCATGAAATCCACGGTAAATTATTTGAAAAGAAATATCGCGTGCAATTTTGTCAGCGTAATAACTCTTGCGAAGCGCTATCGCCACTAGATGGCAGTTAAATAAGCCAAATTGGCGCGTCCTTTCGACAAAGCCAGCTTTTATGGCTCCTTATATCTTCGTGGTTTAATGTTCTTGTTCTTGGTAGTATCGATAGATTAACTATTTCATAGACTTGCTTTTCCGACTGAACAGTGAACAGCGAGTGTTGAATTGCGTAGCGCTTCTACGCCGTAGCAATTTTTGGCATTTCTGTAGCTTACGCGCTACGGCTAAGTTTGGAGAATTTGATTTCAAAAATACTTAAATAACTTACATTTTTGCACAGTATCATGTTAATTGTGCAACCAAATAGAGGCTTTTGCTCAGCATTAAGCTAAATCTGAATTCGAATGTTTGTATTATTATCATCTCATTTCAATCGAGAATATTAACTGTGGTTAAATGTATAAAACACTAGTTTATTCGGGCAATGAAAAATCTTGAAGCCTAATTAAATACAAAAGAAAATCATAAAAGATAAAAACAAAAGGAAATAATAATATATCCTTGTTCCCAAAGTTTTCAGTACTTTATAATCACGTTAGCGTATAAGATGTGTCTCAATGACTAGTAAATGATATTTATACCAATAAAAGCAGCCTTGCGGTCGGTGGTGAGCGTTCACCACTTAATACATAGGTTGTGGTGGGGTAATGGCATCGTGGTTAACTGTACGCGTTATTGGCTGGAGATTAGATCAAACCAAATTGTGTAGAGTTGCGTATTGTAATGGGACTGAGAATTAGTAATTTTAATTATAATTTTAGAGACACAAAGACACGACACGACAAACAGAAAAATTGTTGATTTTTATTATTAGACAAACAAGTCTTCGTATAATCTTCTCAAAGAATAAGAAAAATAAGTAATGTTTATTATGTATTTCGGTTCCGTTTTTCATTTTATTCTGTACCATGGTTTTCATTTTATATTTAGTTTTATTAAGATTTTTATTTCAAGTCTTCATCAACCCATTGGCGTATTTAAGAGTCAAAAAGTATCGCCATGTTGATTTCCGCCTTTAAAGCTGACATATGTTTAAAGTAATATTTTCAAATAAACAAACCGACTGAGCCGCATATTACATACCAAGACCGTCTGCAAACTTGGCAAAGTCGCCCCAATCAGCCCGCGGCGAAAACCAAGAATAAAGATATTGTGTTTTCGTCACTCAATCCCCCCCTCCCCCACACCCCCCTCGTTTGTTCGCAATGACGTAATCTTTAAAGACGATAACTAATCTTCTTAATTGATCTTTTCCTTGATGAGTTAAACAAATGGGAAGTAGGTCGACTAAGCGATAATAGGAATAAACCTCGTCTCACCTCACATCCGGGATGATTTAGCGCCGTGATTTAACAAAGAATATTTGCAACGTTGTCCGGAACTTTTCAAAGTAAATGAATTTTGAGTTCCGGTGGATATTAAGGATATTTTATAGATTTTCCTCGCAATTTTTAAACATTAAGACGTACTCGTATTTGCACAGTCTTAAAACAAGGAACACTGTTCAGATATTTAGATAAGAGAAAATGTTGAGATGACGTTTGGTAGAGCAGATTAGAAGAAACTTTTTGTGCTGGCCACACCGTCCGTGATACGGGAAAATAATGATGATGAAATTCTGTAGAAATGTAAAGTAAACCAACATTGGACTATCCACGAAGACGGCAAACACAGACCTTCAACTGCCCAGTGAAGCCTTCCGAAGCTATGTAACTTCAAAGTTCGGAACTTCGACAATCAGCCACTAGTTAGTATGAAGTCAGTAGGTTCGTAAATTTCATGAAACTCGCTTCTGAATAGATTCATTTTAGATTTTATAAGCGTCGCCAGAGAAACCTATGCATGAAATAAGCATATCTTTGATCAAATGTAGTACTCAGCCCGCGATATAATGTTAGGGGAATAGGGCCATATTTATTTTTGTTACGGTTGTGAGGTTATGAAATTTTATTTTATGCTGTACTTCCTAAAGAAAGTAGATATCATAGCCATCTTGGCCTTTTGTTATAAGCATAAGCAGTTTTCAGTAAGGTGTAGAATGTTCAAAGTTTTTATCGTGTAATTTTATCCTAGTTTCCTGAAGTTCTTTTGAAAACTATTGGACAGACTATTCGTTAGGATTTTCTAGACTAAATATTGATTTTCATCCTATAAATGCATTAATCTTTTATAAAAGTGCAAAGTAAGTAGAGATCATTACAATGGTTACCAAAAATAAAAAGATTAATTTTAAAGTATGAATTGGATAAAGAAAACCCGGGTTAATTGCGCACGTATGAGTTTTTCAATTTTCCGTTCTGTAGAGAAATAAGTGACCCGAGTAATTGGTTATCGTGTTGGATAATTTAAAAACTCATTCTCTTACCTACCGTAATTCAGTGAATATCACAATATACTAGTGGTGTACCAAATTTGAATGAGCTGGAAGCGATACGGAATTTTGAATCGTTTAGCCAAATGCATACTTTGTTTATTTACGGACGTACTTATATCAAATCAACCAATAGTATCACTTCATTATCCTAGCCTCTCTCAGCGCAACTTCACTATTGGTTGATTTATGACTAGTTTTTCGCTCAGCCTAACACTAGTGGATATACAGCCTAAAAGCTGTACATCTAACTATAATTAGTGAGTGAATAAACAGAAGATAATTCTATAGTTTCTCAAAAGTTACCTTGTTTTTCCTATGTAGCTATAGTTACGGCACATTACATCGCTTCAATTTCAGCTTCAATAGAGCTTCATTACGTATGATCCAAAAAATCAGACCGTTGATACCCACCTGGGTCTTCTTTAAATACTTAATCGTATATTTTATTTTGTTTCCAAATACGGAAACATTCCTAGTAATCACGGATCGCATGATGCCAGTTCATTTATAATGAAAGTTTTCGCTTTTTGTTCAGCGCTGCGTCGACCGCCTCCATTAATAAATCTGGTTGTGCTAATAATGAATGATCTGAATTAGAATCGCATGGATCGTGATGGGATTTGTTTGAAATTACCCTGAAGATTCATTATGCAATATTTGTTTTGTTGCGTGTATGAAATTGATGTAGGTAAAGGAAACAGACGGTTGCATTTAACTGAAGCTTAGTAGTGCTGTGGTAGTGCGAAGAATTTTTTTTTTACGTGAAAAAATCTATCAAATTTTAAGAATACTTACACTTAGCAAGATTTGGTAATGGTAGGTGGAGTAAGGTCTTGTCGGAATGGTGGCCTGTAGGACACACAAGAAGTTTAGGCAGACCAGCAGCCAGGTGGATGGAAGATATTGTGATGATACAGGGGAAAAACTGGATTCAAAAGGCACAGGATCGTGTATAATGGCGTTTGAGCGTGGAGGCTTATGCCCAACAGTGGCTTATGGACAAGCTGTGAATGATGATGATGATGAATAAGTAGTTCATAATCTTATAATGTGGTCATTTGAGATGTCGTCATCGTCATCCTCATCTCCCTGTCATTATCCTACTTCTATGTGGGGTCGGCTTGAGTCTGTAATAACACATTTTTCTCACATAAAATTGTTATACATATAATAATAGCAACATCAAATTCAATAAATCTTAAAATCAGAAATGAAACCTCTCCAAAACGGCTACATTTCAGCTTCATCAATTTAATTAAAGTCTTTTTCAAAGGCAGGATTTGGATGGAAATAGGAATTCTTAGAAGGTTATGGGTGAATTGGATTTCTTGTACTTTAAGTAATTATTTTTGGTGGACACGAACCCTTAAAATCTAGGCTCTTCGAACCGATATTTTGGAAGGAGTTCTTTCTTTTTACTTTAACCAAGGTAGTGTGTTAACACGTTCGTTAAGCCTTATAAGCCTTCTTCATCGCAACATGACCTGAACATAGACAACCTGAAATACAGTTTTTTAACTAGCCTATGGATTCAAAGTTTTTTGTACATTCCTATTGGCGATGATTCTGTTGTTCACAGACTAAACTTATTTAAACTAAAACTTGAACGTTCTTATTTTGTTCTGAATAGAGACGAAAACGGCATGTCACCACTAGTGACATTACTAAAATTATAAGCAAAATGGAGTCTCTGAGCTTCTGTAGCAGCTGATAGACACAGCAAGCAAAATGGTGTTGACTAATTTTACCCACAAATACTTGATTTTGACTAAAAATATGTCAATAAACGAAATTTTTACTTAAAAAAAAACATCATAGTTTGCATGACATGAAAAATTAGAATCGAATATTATAATAATTGATAGTTTACAAACACTGATTTGTTCATTTTGTTAACCAAATAGCAACAAAGTTGCCCACCAATGCTGTGTAGTTTTGGAGCCACATAATTTATAAATCATAATGAAGTGATTAAATAATTATTCAAAGCAAATGTTCGCATGCGTCCATTAAGTATCCGTGACCACAATCCGTTGAATTATGATAGTGGCATTATTTTGTATTACTTGTTTGATGTGTGAATGCTCTACTTCGGCCGTTGTAACCGAAATCATAGTAGAAAAGATAAAAACGTAAGGAGTTTTCACTCAAAGAAAAGGGGTATTTAGCTGGTAGGTAGGTAGTTTTTTTTTTCCTAGACTACGAGTATTTTAAACTGTCCAGGTTACATACACGTTGCAGGTCATAGCGATAAGGCGCTGATACTTCAGCCCATATATTAATTAAATTAAATTATAGGAATGATTTAAATTAAATGGCCAAACAAAACGAGGTAAGTTGGGCATCACAATGGGCCGACATGCCGATTGTGGCGGGAACGATAACGGGAACAATAGAGCTCCAGTTTTCAAAACTTATCGAATAAAGGCTTTAGCAGTCATTGGAATCATCTTTTTGGCATAAAAATAGCAGCATTTTTTGTACAGATTAACTTAGTTTATAACTACGTATTATTGTCCGCTAATCAGAATCGGTCCTAACGGAAGATCAGCGCGGTTTGTTCTGTTTGTCAACTCAACAATCCGCTTATTGCTGAGTTAGGCTCCATTTTGCAGCAACCTAGAATTTATGTTATTCTCGTGTCTGTCGTGTTATGTACCTACTTATCGTTGCAAATAAAGCATTTTCTATTCTATTCTATTCTATTCTAAACGGGATTTATCGCGTACCTTATTTAATTTTATTTATAACAACAATCTTGTAAATTTAACTTCTTGGAAATAATTGTTTCACTGTTACAATACGCGAAATTTTATTGTAATTTTTTCTTAGTAATTTTTTTTATTGTGTAAGATATTAATTCTATCGATAGTTTGTTGGGATCTAAACCTGATCGCACATTTGGCCGCGCCGTATGCGCCGCAGTCATTTTTCTATACAAAAAATGCTGATGATTTCAGAAAATGCGGCTGGCTTCTGACGTCTTAGCATTTCTTCTATTGAATTGAAAGTTCGGCGCGGATAGGTCTGCGACCACCCTTAGGCTAACATGAGTATGTTAATAACATTATAAGGTTTATAAGGTAGGTACCTACATACCTACCCATCAAAGATTTGTCATTGAGCACTTTTTTAAATTACTCGAAATCGACCGATAGGACAATATTTTGTTAAAGTTGTTAATTTTAAGACAAATATTTTTATGTTAACATTCTTGTTTGGTATTTCAGCAATATTTCATTTAGATTGTATAAAAACATCGTTCTCGAGTCACGTAACAAATATTTCACACCAAATATATGAAATTACACGAATGAAATCTTGAAGCTTGTTTTTAAGATGAAATATGCAAAGCTAGACAAGTATTTAAAGCTGAAATAAGTACTTTAGGAATTACATCTACAGAAAGAACTGGCAAAAAATAAAAATCTTTACTCATACAAAATGTTTATTACACATATTTTAAAACATACCTAAACTAAGGTTAATGTATAAAAATAAATCATCTCGTTTAAAAACATAAAGTCGGCTTAACACTGATGATACCTTAATTCAGATTTGATGTCGACCTCATTTTCGTTAAAGCTCTCTACTGTAAAAAAACTTATGACTAGAATGCTTTATACAGTATCAATGATTGTTTTATCAGCATCGGCTTATATGTTTTTAATTCGAAACAGTGACACGCCTTTATTTACTCTAACATTTTTGACCATCGAAAAAAGTAAACCACATTTTTTTATATCTTTTTTATATCCCTAAACTATTCCAATGGATTGAAACAAGATCACGATTGAGTAGTCAAAGAGCGGTAGACATTATTAAGGCCTTTTTTATTCAAAATGTATAAAGGGGTTATCAAAGGCATAGATAGATAGTACATATTTGGCTACCGCTTTTTTACATTACTATTTTGTTCTTTTTATTAATCAGGTAGCACTGGTATTTTTTTTTAAATGAAGATATGAAATACTGAAGGTACCTTAATGAGCGCATTGACTTGAATCGTATCGTCAATTTTGATCTGCATACGTAGATGACAATAGCAATAAATTTTTATTGCAGCGTTCGTGTCTTTGGATAAAAAAATTGCATACGAGATTTTAATTTGCGCTCTTTTTAATTAAAGCTTTATTTGACTAAATATCTCATTTATTAATGCCACGATGAGAAAGATACATGATCGTGTACGAAGACTGGCTTTTCAATTATAGAGTGTTTCACAATTGGAACATGAACCGTTTGAAGAACGGGTAGATGTTTGATGATTGGGACTTCCTTTATGATCGGCACCTCTTTAATGACCGGGATCTCTTTGTAGATCGGAATCTTCTCAACGTGATGGTGGTGGATGGTGTGGACGTCATGAGGAATGTGGACACGTATGCTGCAAACAATGTTACAGATTTTGTATAACACAGCCTGAAAAATATGGCGATTACATCTTAAGGCGCAAGAAATGGGACAAGTTGGCTAACCCAACAGTACGTGGTGATGATGATGACACTTTACCTCCTCAATGGGTCCGTGAAGAATCAGGACAATGACGATTTGCCCAATATTATTTTTAAAGTCATTTCAAGAATTCTTTCAATGAAGACTATTGAGCGATTGTTTATTGAATAATGCTTCAATATTACATTATTGCATTTGTGATTTTACGAAGTTTTATACATCGAAAATCCAACAGTTTCAGCGAAAGTCAAATTTCAATAACGTGCTAAAAAATATTTTTTTAATTCCTTGGCCATAAATGACACACTAACTAATCAGGTCACACGTTTTATTTATAAACAAATCATCACTTAAAACCACGTTGAATAAATGATTCACGCAGATGTTTAAAAATTCCGATCACTTACTGGAATAGGCATGCAAGAAAATACTTAGTGGTCAGTGATCGATTTATTTTGCAACTCTTGTTTGCGATATAGGCTTTAAACATTCATTGCTACACGGTGAAAACTAATAATTAGAACTGATTGACGCGGTGGAGCAAGAACTATTTGTTAGTAAGTACTGGTATAATACTCGTATATTATTATATAAAACAATAATATTATGTTTTCCATTAGTTAGATAATCGGTAAACAAGTTAAGTGTAATATAAAACAAGCAATAATCTTGAGGAATGTCTTTTTTTTTGTGGCGCATTTGTCCGTGAAATTCTAACTACCATTACTATCAAATAAATAAAAGACATGTTTAGTTTTTCATGAGAATTAGTGAAAGAACCTTAGTATACATAACTATAATATAATCACGTCAAGTTGCATGTGTATTAAAATGTCTACTATAACTTTTTATATAATAGACCAAAATTTACATCACAAATCACACACATCTTAAACCTGAAAATTCAACTTGTTTACGTTTTATATTAAATTGGAAAAGATGATAATAAAATCAACATAAATCTGGAAGATGTGTATGCGCAATGTGAAATTCTGGAATAAATTTAAAAAATATATGATCAGAACCCCAAGACTCGGTAGACATTCTCTCAGATCTTTTTTGTGTGAGTATTCCAGATCCTTTCAAGATCTCTAAGGGGGTAGTCAGAGGCACGCCCGCATTAAAAAAAAAAAACCAAATCAAGATTAATGAGAAACCTGTACTTACTGCGTTTTGTGATGGTAGCCGGGATCTGGGTCTGGCACGGGCGAAGCCAGGCTGCAAACCACGACCACGACGACGAAGATCAACTGAAAAGAAAAAACTCTTTTATCATCTTTTGTCCCTTTCCCACATTATGTGGGGTCGGTACATGTAGGTATTCTTCTTCCATTTTCCTCTATCAGCCGTCATCTCAGCATTCACTTCTTTCTTACTCATATCTTTCACACAATCCAAAATTCACTCTTAACATTCAATATCTAATATTCGAGGAATCTGGAAGTGGTTAATCATGTGGTCAAATTTCAACCCTTACCACATCATTGGTACAGGGGTTGATCCAATTAATAGGAAGTCAAATTGAACAGTAATATTCCTTCTGTTTACATGGTTATAACTAGACTAGAATAAATAACAGTATAAAAATATACCTCTTAATAATCTTCAGGTGCAAGGTTCTAATTATAACTATGGAAACTTAATGTGCTTGTTTGGTTTTGAACAGTTTTTGGTAAGAGTCGGATGTCAACACACAATATATATTTTATATATGTTTGTTTAAGGAAGAAATTTTCCGGAATCACTATCTGAAAACTTCTTTTACATTTTAAAAGGTATCCAATTCCAGATTGGATATGCCATAGGACTAAAAAGACTTTCGAAGGTTCTTGTGAACGGGCAATGTCGGGACAAGACTTATGCTTATAAAACTAGAATCCAGATTCATATAGTTATCACTGGTGGACTTAGGGACTTGTAAATAAAAATATTATTTCTAAGTAAGTTCGTATGAGTTAGTGGCCAACACTGGTGACGAAGTTTTTAGTTTCTCCTTCGACTTGATAGCTGGGACCGACAGTTGAGCGTGCCCTTCGAAGCAAGGAAGCGATCAGTTGATAATCACTAGCGGTCACCCAATTTGTCCGCACAGATCGTTAACTTTGACGATCTTTGAAGACAGTTTGCCCCTTTAGCTCTTCAACCATCTCTTCTTCGAGGAGCCCAGCGGTAAAATAAAGAAGTTGGGTCCCAGACTATCTATATATAAACAAAATAGAGACAAGCACACTAGGAGAGTTTCAATTTATTTCTAAGGATATAAAAAAAGGTTTTACTCACAGCAATGTTTCTGAGCATGTTGAGTTCTGGCGTGTCACTGTGCAGTGCGCATGCGCACGCCGCGTTAATATGCAGGATGGTTGTGCAAGCTCCTCCACTACGCCGGTACTAGTGTCTTGTGCCGCACTAATACGTAATTGCACGTGTTTTGGGCTTACGTGAGGAAAATCGAGGATTTTTTTCCATGAAATGCAGAGAAATGAGGAGACATTGTGACATTTTGGCATTGAAGTAAAACTGGCTCACGGCATACATGATCTATTGAATTTATTTAAAAGTCAGAATCAAGTAAAGTTCGACAGTCGAACTAATCAATTCACCTACTGGGAACAAATCGGAAATAGAATTATGCAGTGGATAAAAAATTAGATCCGAACCAGTTACACTTACTGGTTGGGATTTTTTTTCAGGTTCATTCCTAACGAGTCACACTGACACACTGCGTGTGACTCGATAGGAAAAAAATCCTAACGAGTAGCAGTGCAGTGCAACACGTTTAGTGTGACTGGTTGGGAACCCACCAGTCTAATAAGTGTCTAATAAGTGTCTAATAAGTCTGAAGAACAGAACCCGTTTATCATTTATGATTTCAGATATCAAAACATTCAACAGACACCGACACAAATGAATGGCCAGCAATACACAGACCTCATGCAAATAGAGACACAATTTAAGTTAGCATTCCACACATTGATAAGTTTCAGAATAAGAGATAGAAGTACTAAAATGGTTAAGGAAGCTACGGTCATTCCTAAGAAGCAGACGTAGCCTGAATAAATAAGATGCTGCGGTTGCACTTAAATTGTTTGAACAAATCATTTTATATACAAGTTACACACTCTTAATACGGTGATCTGTCGGATGAAGCCAAGTGAATCAATTAATGAATAAGTAAATCTTGGCTTTGAGTTCAAATGCACCGCACATTATCATGCATAGATTGAGTCATGATCATTGCATCTAATCATTGAAACAGAACCTCATCTATCGTTGTAGATACCGATAATGTTATGTAGGGGAAGAAAAAGAGAGAGTTGTAACTACAAAGAAACGGAGGATTACATACTTGATATTATGAGGAGTGTTTCGAAGGGGAGCCTTCACCTAAAGCTTTATTTACTTCAAAGATTTCATGGCATCCGTCATGGTTTTACGTTTTCAGCCAGGATCGACAATTTAACAGGCGCTCTGAAGCACAAAATATTTAGACGTGGCCTGGTGTTTTTTATCGTTCGATTAGAATAAGCAAGACGTTAGTACATAAACAATTGTGTTATTACAAAAGTCCCTGGTGGCAATAACCCACTAGTTTACGCTCGAGCGGTGATTCCGTTACATTCTACTCATTATTGATGAGTTTCACTCGCAGCTAATTGAGCGGTCAGGATGTCAAGGACTATATACCACTATACGAAACAATACATCACGAATATATTCCCTAACAACACACTCTCGATCATATTAAGTAGGTATTGAAGATTTTTTTACCTAATGAGGCTAAGGGTTGCCTCTGATGACTGAGTCCTAAGCATAAAACTAAGTATCTTAAAAAAACATGACCATGTAATTCCCGGGCACACACTATATCATTTTAGGTAAGTATTGAATTTTTTTTTAATGATGCGGACTAAACTCGAAGCCTAAAGCTCAATGCACATTGAATTGGCAGCGAGGCGACGATCAGTTTTAATAACAAGACATTATAAACCTTAAGCATAAGATATAATCTCGAGCATCCTCGCGCGGTCGCGAGCGTTTCTATATCTTATAGCATTGTTCGAGTGACCCTTAAACTATCAAAAAATCTTGAATGGATCTGGGAATGTCATAGGACCTGCGGAATAAATTAGTGAATAATTAATGGATTTGGAAGGATATGAATGAAGGTAGCTCATACTGCATCATTTATATGTGTTGGAAAAAGATCTATAAAAATGAAGTACACATACATTATTTTGAACATTTTATCAACAACCCAATGATGCACTCTATTTACAATTCAATAAAGTACAAATCTGAACAAAACCTAGAGGCCACCCGAAAGCAAATAAAAGCATCATTTATCACATTGTTCGAAGAAATTGAATCAATTTTGAAAACAAAACATCAGCGTCCATATTGGAGTAGACCCGTCGGTGCCCAGGGAAATCCACCTGATTGCACTTTACCTATTCTATTTCCCATTCTGGCTAGTGCATCCTGATTTTTCTTTCTGGCTGTACTTGACGGACGAATAATTTATATAGGTGATAGTGTACGTGGTTATTTCGCCAACCCTGGCTTTTTATTATGATCAATAGTTTAAGTACCGCCTACGTGTAAACCTGTCGAAAAGTGATTCTAAATCTAAAATTCTATCATCAATTCTATAGTCTGATTTTAAAATTGACGTACTTTGTTCAAAGTTCCGTTCTAATTACAGTATAGAGGGTATAAAATCCCCCACAAGAAGTCCATAAGTCCTCCCGTTTTGAAGCTATCCTGAAGCGGATTACAGCCATAATCCGGATCGGGTCAGTAACGTGACGTCACCTGTGCCCCGGATTTGTTTTTGTCGTATGTTTTTTGTTTTGTGACAAGTAGGGTACAGGTGAGTTGTATGTTCCTTTACGCGTGGCTTTTAAAGTTTTGATGAACATTGTTTTTTTTTTTTGTATCTCTTTTTGTAAGTTTTGGATTTGATTGATGCTGTTTTTGTGTATTTCGTAACATCCATACCTACTAATGTTATAAATGTAAAAGTAACTCGTCTGTTACCTTTTCACGCCTGCCACCACTTTCAAACCGCTGAACAGATTAGGCTGAATTGTATCCCACCGGGGAACGTTAGGCTACTTTCTATCCCGGAAAAATGAAAAAATCCCTAGGGATCGCGGGTCACACCACGGGAGCGCAGCTAGTAGATACTAAAGTGGAATAGTTTGAACAAAATAAATAGTTTAAGCCGGACGATGAATGCAAACTAAGTGATTATAAAAAAACACTCACATAAACAAAGCCCTTGTACACTTTTATGCTCAGCTATAAATTGTAGATTATTCTATTTTTAGCGCTGCATGGCTTTCGAGTGCTGCCACAAATCATTTCGATCACGCTCGTATCGCCGGACATTCATCTCGCGCGCTTTTTGACAGTTCGCTGCAGCCGCCATATTGTTGTGACAAGCTTCGAATTTTAAATTGTGCCAGAATTTCAAATCAAGCGCTTTGATTGGTTGAACATGCTGGAATAGAAACTATTACTTATTATAAGTTTAGGATTTTGTTTATTGTATTAGCTCAGCCTGGTTCACAGTTTTGTGTCTTCTAAATGGTTTATGTGATTGTTATAAATAAAATGCCGTTTGACTTTGTACTCCCGTTAATTTATTGTGTTCGACTAGACGTCGCAACTCAATTTCGCAGTAGCAATTTTCATAAGCCCTGTGGCAACCGCCTGATTGCAAACAATTTTCTCATTATTTATGTAAACGATTACCATGTGACGTATTCCCATAACTTCTGGCTTGGCGGGGAAATTAACTAGGCTGGTAATTATCCTATAAATAGCGTGACATTTTTGTCGTCAAGTTTGTACAGTGCCTTTGTTCGGGGCGTGAGTCTGACCTTCATGTTCAAAATAGCTACTAAAGGCCATTTGCACAAAAGATGAGAAAAGTAGAGATGACTTAAGAAACACAAAGAAATTGATATTGTGTGAAGAGTGTCACGTAACTGGGTATAAAGTTTTTTTATAGAAAATATCAGAGTTACGGTAACTCTAATAATTTCTAGTGTTAGCGACGCGAAGGTAGGCTGCCAGTAACTATCATTTTGAAAAATTTGGCAGCTCACTGTCTGACGACCTCTATGGTGCAGTGGGCGAAGGTCTGCCTGTGACGCAGAAGGTTGCGGGATCGATCCCCGCCGTGGGAGAAATGTTTGTATGACCTACAGATAATTGTCTCGGGTCTGGGTGTTTCTATGTATATTCAGTATGTATTTCCAAAAAAAGTATATAAGTAGTATATCAGTTATCTGGTTCCCATAGCTTTGCTTAGTTTGGGGCTAGATGATGCTATGTGAAAAATGTCCAGCATTTTTTTTAATTATTATTATTATTCTATAATGATTGAAAAATAAGTGACTTTTTTACAAAAAATATATTTCGTTTTCGAGTTTATAACTTTATACTAACCTAGGTATACTCTTTATTTTCCTAAATTTATAGAGAATGTGAGATTGATGCTGTATTTCAACAAAATAAGGAATAAAATAAACAGTTAATTCGAAATTGGTTTATTTGGTGATTTTTAGTTCTTGTAGACTCTAGGTGTTGGTTCTGGTCTACATAGGTAATTAATGTATAAATTACTCTCTAATTAATACAATTACAGAACCACCTGGAGTGTAACATCTGACGTAGCCAACAATTCAATAAATTATAATTAACGTCAACAGGTTTGTATCATATTACTCAGTAAAACAAGTTTTTAATAGATACATGAAACTATAAAAAATAGTTAAAAACCATAAACAGTTTTTGTAGTAGTATTTGCAATGCAACTTAAAATATTTAAAGTTAGTTGATTAATATGGCTGTTTTATTAAATTTAATTAAAAGTCAAACACTTAAAAAAAAATGAGAACGTCAATAAACAAAAAAGCACTTAGGAACTTAACAAAAATATACGCATACCGACAAACGCATTGAAATTATAATTCATAACGCTGAAAAACTTGAATGGATTTGGAAACGATGGACAACTTGAACTCGTGTTCACGTAGATGTAACACGCTAGCCATCTTTTCAAAACCTACAAAAGGCTGCTACAAATTGAATTCACTGACAAAATCACAAAGAAACTAGTGTTCCACACCCGTTTCGTTCAGCGGCATTGAGAACACACATAACCATGTTACGAGTACCGCACTACTCCACAACCCTTAGCACTAGTTTTTCAATTATTTTCAACTACAGTGAGAACTGAAAATGGGTCTGAAACATGCTGAGGCATAATGCGAGCATTATGAATTTTAGTGCAAGATATGCTGCAGTTTTGAAATGACACAAACTAGTGCTAGCCAGTTCTCCCGCTACCTATTCTTATACGATAGGGTTACCACTACACTCAATGGCTCTTAAAGTATCGAGTATCGGTCAGTAAATGGAATATTCTCGATCGAACCAGAGTGTTGGTATTCGATTACTTTCATCACCATGTTTGAGGTGAGACACTGTGTCCCTATTTGGTTATTCATGTTACGTTTCACGTCAAACTCGTCCTTGCTGCTTTAATTATTTCATACTGGTTTAAAGGCTTGGAATCTATTTGTTGGTAACAGGAGTGTGTCAAATTAAAAAGTAATTAGAGTGTATTTGTGCTTTGCCTTTGTGACTGTTCGCCAAGAATTCTCATAGTGGTGTGAGAAACGTTTGGTCTCGTTATTTTTTTCTTTTTTACTGTGGCACAATTAGCGTAGTTGATTATCTGAACGGTAAAAGAGGTTTAGAGTTTTAGGTCATAATTATTTACTGTTGCGAAAACATATTTTATAATATTATACTGCGGCGCTCTCTAACGCGTAAACGTGAACGAAAAACGAGTTTAAGAGTGAAATAGGGAGAGCCTAGAATGGCATATTAAGTACTTTTATTTAAGCTATCTAAGGATCGTTAGAAACGATCTATAGATAGCTCAACTGATCCAGGTCACTGTCAGTCGGAAGCGTGCCCAAAACACTGGCGGCATTACCACGCTGGATGGCAATGCTGATCCTTTGAGCCAAAAATGTGCCAGCCCTCGGATCACGCGTCGCTTCGACCAGACGCCCTGAAAGAATTTTGAAAACCCGAAGGGCTCCAGAACCCCACGGACCTAGGGTCTCAACCCCAAATGGTTCAAATATATAAACCCTATCAAGATTTATATATTTGCGCCTCTTGACTAATCCTGTTGTATTTTGTAAATATATGTAAATATGTAGTAGCTTAGTTTCTGTAAATAAATGTTTCTTTTATTTAGTACGACGCGAGAGATTACGCTTACTAGAAAGCTCTAGTTATATATATTATACTATACAAGCGTATAGTATAATACCAAATAATGTGAGTATCCTTGCGTTGTAAGATAATGAATTGCCTACATCACAAAGCTCCGCGAATCCATAAATAGCACAGATAAATTCTTTAGACAGGACGATACCAGACTATCCAACTCGTTTCTTTCTACAAGAACTGTCTGACAGCCTGTCTGACAGACAGATGCAAACTCAAACCTATTGTAACTGTTGTATATGATGTGGAGAAAACAAAGCATTGTTCTATTCTATTCTATTCTAAACTAACTGTCGGACAGGCTTGTAGGCTTGCAGGGGAAACACGGCCTTATGATAGAAAAGTCTGGAAATTGAGGACAACCATGCAGCACTATAAGCTAAAATTAATAAATTATCTTCTTTTAAAGAGTCAAGTTACAACTATTTGTCACTGTCAAAACTGCATCCAAAAAGGCCGTTTTAGCCTGAATTCAGCAGCGGGTTAGGCATTATCATATTATAATTTGGCTGGAGCGCTACGGCACGTAATTTGATATTAAACACGCTCCTGACAGGTGACGTGCTGCATTGCGTTCATTACTGGTATTAAAGCTGAACAACTTGGTTGTCACTGGCTCTTAATAAATCACACTGCAGGAGAGCAGATGCAGTAAAGTCTATTTTGATAGTTTTAAGTTCGAAGCTTGATAAAATAAGTTCTTATTGACAGTTTCTGTGCAGATTTTTTCTTTAAATTCAATTAAAGATTAAATAAGAATAATTTATAATAATATTAGAATAAAACTATTTTATAGGGGTTAGGTATGATAAGTCAGAATTATTCTAGAACCAGTTAAGCTATCATAGCACCATTGGAACCAGTATTTAGAAAACTATCAAAATAATGAAGATTTGAGTATGTTTTATGAATATTCATCATTCATTCATTCATATATTCATTCAAAATAAAAGAATAAATATGATAATTTTAATAAAATTTTCATTCATAAAAATAACTAAGTAAAAAATAATGAAAATTTTGATTCAAAATAGATAAGTAATAGTACTGTACACTTTACATTTTCGTAAACCACTACCCATACTAATAGAATTCCAATTCATGTCTTCACTAATATTGCTTCAACTTTTATCCAGAATTCAAATGTTACTTCGTCGTAACATGCATATAAATAGTTTGGCAGGTAAATTGCGTGACTTAGATGTGTGTGAGTGGGTGTGGTTGTAAAGCAGGGTTCCCATTGTACTACTGTTCAACACAATTATCTTAATGATTGTGAGTAATACAAATATCCTAATATTCACAATCATTCAATTATGAGTAAAGTGAGTGAGTGACGATGACGGCTGATAGAGAGAAATCGAAGAGAATATACATCTTGTGCCGACCCCACATAAAGTGGGACAAATGCAGGAGAAGATGATGATGACTAAAAATTATAAATCGGAATTATTGTGAGAAATTATAGTCATATTTATATTAAAGAAATATATGACTTTGTTTCTATAGTTCCCGAAGTTTTTAGTATGCATGTTACTAACCTAATATAACCCAGCTTTATAATCGTAACAATTGTAACAATGAACTGTTACGTCATAAATCGAGACGAGCCGGTCAGACCACGTGCTTTAAATGGTAAAGTAGTATTCATGAATGAGTAGAATTAAACTTGATTGAACCGGTTTCTTTATGGCCTGCATTCAATGCTATTGTTTATTATGTTGATTGTACTAGATGTTTCGCGATGCAATTTTCATGAGATGTGTAGTTGTTTCCGAGTTTTTTGACCCGCCTGAGAAAGAGTTGCTGGTTCGATTTCCGCTTCAGCCTCGCCCCCCCATGTTTCAAATCGAAATAGAATAGAAATCGACAGATAACGCTAACACTCCACTTGCGCCTTTTTCCATTGTAGTCACATTAATGCCATTAGACGCATTGATCAGAAAAGATCGCGCCATCATTGCGTTTTACACAACACAAAAAATTCACAAGTTTTTTTTACAGATAAAATATATAAGTAGATTGAAACTAAGTATCATGTAATTAACTGAATAATGCTACTTTCTTACTTTTATTACGGCTTATGTACTAGACTCAGCGGCGTCAGGTAATTCGATGTTAACGCGTGGTTGACACTTGACGGGAATGCAGCGAGATACGTAAGACGAATAGTGCATAATACAGTGAATTTAAGCGAACTTATTGAGTTCATTTTACAAATTACTCAAGCACTAATCTTAATATTTTGTTTTAAAAATCATTTGGTTTATTGTAAAAAAAACGCATGTACCTAACTTTATCTGAGAGAATGTGTTTGATACATTCGTGATGCCTGTTGTATGCCTACCTGTTTTTAATCATTTGCAAAGAACAAAACTTAAAAATAAATTCCACTATCAATGAATGAAACATTTGTCGGTATAGAATCATCTACCTATATAGGATCTTTTGTTTTTGGATGTAGGTATACGGATTTTCGGACGGTCTCGGATGGGGAATTAGAATTAGACGAAAAAAGTGTTCGATTTTTGCGTCACGACACATGTATATGACAAAACGTCACAGTTCGAAGTGCGCAGTCGCGCACCAGTTCATATATTGTTACATTGTTCGTACGGAAGAGCGTGTCTAGGATGTTAATAAATAATTTATTTGACAAATGCCTAATGTCTAAGTTGAAACTTCGTTTCAACCGAGTGTTCCACGACACTCACGTACTTTTTTTTCTAATCAATCACACTGAAGGAAAACTAATCATTAAAAAGCTTTATTTACCGACTAGTGTTTTATAACAAAACTAACAAAAGTAGCGCACGTAGTCCTTTTGGGAAGGCATTAAATAATTTCAGAGCTAATTAAATTTCCGACAATGGCTGCCTGAATAGAAAACGATCAAGAAATAGACCGCTGTACTTTTACTAACGTAAAACGTAAACTTTTACTTACGTAAAAGTCTCCACATAAGTGCAATATTTTATTGGTAACTTTTTATAGACATTCTCAGGCATATGAACTAGGGCTTACCTATTATTGTCATAATCAACCTGTGAGTGGCAAAATGCTGTAAATAGTTTGCTCATTGATCTTTTCATGACAAAACCTCTACTTCTTAACCAATTCTCAATTCTCCCTTGATAGTTTCAGCATTTTTAACATTGACAGTCTCTGAGTGCTATAATTAGGTACCTGCCTACTGTGTTCATAATTGTCTTGATTCATTTATAAGGCCCACGAAGTAAGATTGTCAGTAGTTGCTATCACGTCAGTAATAAAACGGTCACTATTATTATAGAGACGGTGGTTTTAGTGTGAACAAAAAATCCCTGAAGTCGTAATTGCACCAATTAACTCCGAGACTCACGTACAAATTAAGATGGCGAAGAAAAATTCAAGTGGACGACCAAACGTTAATTAAAGCAGTAATACAAGATGCAAAACGATCACGGAGATTTTCATTCCTTATTTTTATGACGCTCTATGTATTTCATAAACTTTTCCGAACTTTTTTCCTTATTTTTAATATTAGCTGCGTTTTTTTTTGGGATACAAAATAGCCTGTGTTGCTTCAAGAATCACGGAAGAACAAAAATTAACATATTATTATATAACAATAATTGAGTTTGTTACATGCACAGGCTACATGTTTATGTCGGTACATAAAGGTTTTGTCGGTACTAACGCATTTATATTTATTCAATGTGATTGTTTTTGAGTTGAGTTGTTTGTCTGTTGTAATTAGCCTAGGTAGGTCACATTTTAAGAACCTTGTTTGTTAAATAGATTTTGCCATAAACTCTTCGAACATACAAAAGGCAATAAAAAGTGGAAGGCATAAAACTAACAGTAAACCATAAAACCCCACATAACCTCATTAGATAAACAAAAACAATATTCGTATCCATAAGGAAAGAATTTTTATTATTCTCCATCTATATTCTCGGTCACATGCGGCTTCCCTTCAAGGAGAAAACAATTTCATACCGTAAATTTCACTTTAAACTATGTTTAAAACTTCTAATATCGAAATGCACTTTATCTATGAGAGCTTTTCATGCCTGAGGCGAGAGGGCGCACATCAAAGATGTCTTCGCGTTTATGCTCTGAACTCTTCAAAGCTGTGTCATCACAAGGCGCTAAAGACCAGGAACAGCCGCGCAAATTGCGCCTATAAAGCGATATGTGGACGATACACTTTCGCGTGACAGATGAAGTGCTTCAGGTCTGGTATACGTAAGTTGCGTGAAGGAAGCTACCGAAGGGGTAAGCGGAGGTTTTTGCCGCGCCCGTAAGCGTAATAAAGCCAATAAACTTCATAACCTTTATCTTAAGCAGCGATAGCGTACTCGGTGTTCGGCTCTCGGTTTACGAGTTGAATTTAAAGCAATTTGCTTCGAATTTGCGCACGTCTCAGTTAATTGCGACTAAGACAATGAATACGATCATTAGCGTGTGTTTTCGAGGTGCTTAAGAAATGAAAGCTGGAGTACTTTCTCATTTCGAGACTCTCGTGTTAATATTTATAAGACGACTAAGTGCGTCTCATTATTTTTGTCGTAAAATGTAATTTTACGACGTCATCAAAATCTGTCGCAACGTGGTGAAGTATAAATGATGTTCAGTGATAAATGGTGTGGTTTCGATACAGTCAGATTCAAAAGTAGTTTAGGAGAGTGCGGCTTAATTATTTTTCAACTATTCTTCATACATAAAAGTAGTTATTTTACGACTTTAGAATAAAATAGAGTGTTATTGCTAGAATATTCTGTAAATATGCCAATTATATGAAATATTCTAAACGCATACAGATCCAAATAACAACTACCACCATGGGGATACTGTTTGATTCTGTTTCGTTTTGTTTTGGAAATACAAAATTACTTTTGTTTTTCATTCAACGTGACGGAACTTTTAATCAATAGCTGTACAATTTTGTATTAATATTATTTTGATACAGTTCTTGTACTTACCTAAATATTCACAGTCTGATGAATCAATGTACATTCAGCGTCACTATCTGGTAAAAGGGGTTACGTTATCGAAAGGAATATTCAAAGAAACAGCCTGACAATGGTGACAATCTTAGAGTATATATAATGTTCAGTATCACACGTAAAAAAGCACGGTCAAATGCATGGCTCTATTAAAGTATAGTGTGAGGAAATTCAATAAAAGCGTGCTAGGCTTCAATAACGGGATCGCGTCAGTCTTCAAAAGGCAGAAAATTAACCTAAATAACTAGAAGTGGGTTCATGATATGCACTTGTTCAAGAATGCTGATAAATTGCATGCACGGAAAGGCTTTGTATGCAAATTGCGAGAAAAAGAACGTTTACATGTATAATATTTGTAGTTATATTTTTTTTATTCATTGTGGTGGTGGTAAGAAAGAAGATTCAGCTGGCATAAGGGCGAGTTCAAATAAGCCGTTAGGTGTCGCGCGGTGGCAGCGTGGCTACAACGCTGCAGCCGCGCTGCATTTTTAAAGCATGATTGTAATATTTTTTTGTAGATCTAGATTCTAGATCTACAAAAAAAAATTACAATCATTGATCGACTAGTGACGTTTTCTTAGGCTTCTTAGTTTGTTTTATGTCTAAAATCCTTTTTCCTCATCAAAATCCATCGTGAAACTAAATGTACAACATTTAGTTACCATTTTCAAAACGCGCGACGGCAGCGCGGCTGCAGCGCTCCAGACGTGCTGCTACGGCGCGGCACTTTGCGGCTAATTTGAAGGCGCCCTATGACCGCCAGGTTTGGCGTGATATTAGAGTAGAGGCCTTTACTCAAAAGTGGGTATTACCGACTGAATAATATTTGTCTATAAATATAAGTCAATCTACTGTGTTGTAGTTGTAGGTACTACAAGTTGGTACTAAAATTGTAGAAGCTGCTTTCTACAGCGGTTACTATCAGATTGTAACCCTCAATACAATAGGAATGTTTTAACAAGAAAATTGACCTGTAAACTATGTAGGCCAGCAAGGGTCTAACTCGAACTAGTTTACCATACTATGATTACCCCTGGGGTATGAAGTTTGTTTTACGCAACTGCGGTGTGCTATTGATTTTACTGTTTGTTTGTTATCCTTGTTTGATTCATGATTCATTTAACTATTGTTACAATTTCGAAACAATACCTATTCAATGATCATGTAGGGTGCGGCTAGATGAGGGTTTTTTGAGGTGTGAGAATTTACGCTGCATTCGGTTTTCTGCATTTCGGTTTCCATCACATGGAAAAATGAGTTTTCTGTACATAAATTATATGACAAATTTTATGAGACTCACAACTCAAAATTACCATTCATTTGGCCTATACTTTTCAATGAAAAAAAAAGCCGGGGTATTAGAAATAATTGCGTTGTTAGGAGTCTGCAAGGTTATCAACGTAGCATTTTGTCAGATTTCGGAATGCATTTAAAAAAACTCTCTCTCTTATAAGATTTTTCTAAAAGTCGAAAAGATTAAAAAAGCCGTATATTTTCATCTCTATTAACAAAAGGTATGGTATTGGATACGCGATATAGTCTCGAAATAAGATTATCCGATTATTTGTAAAGTCGGATTGGGAATGAACGTACCTGTTACAGTCGTTGTTGAGCATTCACAAGCATTCAAAAGCCTTGGATTAATCATGTAGACATTTTGTTTGGAATGGGTTTGTTGGTTAATAATATTGTATTTGATGTCGTCGCTGTTTTCATATCAGTAGGTACTTTATGATGATTAAAAATATGTAGTAGAATGACTGTTCTAGACATTCAAAATTAAATATAAATAAATAAATAAAGCTGGACTTTCCACACAGCATCATCTAGCCCCAAAGTAAGCAGTGCTTGTGTTATACATGACTGATATACTACTTAGATAATTTTTGTTTGTAAATACATACATATTATACATAGAAACACCCAGACCCGAGACAAATATTTGTATATCATACAAACATTGGACCCGCCGCGGGGATTGAACCCGCAACCTTTTGCGTCGCAGGCGGGCCTTCGCCCACTGCGCTACAGAGGTCGAATATACTCTACTAGAAGGGCAAGGTAACAATACCTTGCCCTAGAGTATATTTACTTATGAAAAACTTGTGCTGACTTCATAAAATAGTAGGATTATGGCAGGGAGTCCTGCGGGTAACACCGCGACGGAGAGCTAGTAAACTATATTTTTTGTAATGGCGAACAAATTTTATAAAAAGTATTACATATCAATTTTATAATAGAAATGCTAGGGGATACAATGAAATCGTGACCCTGTTTTTCATTTTCCGTTATATACAGGAAATAAGCCTCTTTTCTACTTCAATGATTATTTAAATGTATTCCAATATTGATAAACACGTAACTCACTTATAACAGAGAGTTGTAACGAGTTTTTACGGATTTACCTACAAGGGTCGGGAATTTCGAATTCTATATAAATCCAATTTTCTGTTTAATAAATGTATAAACATATTGTTTTTTTATATTATTTTTGTTTGATTTGTAACGATTCCCGTTCTTAATATAAGTATGTACCTTCAAATATTTCATAATTTAAATCCTATTTTCGAACTAACTCATACAATTAAACTTGTTTATTAACCGGAAAAGATTAAAGGATTTCAAGATACAAGATAAACTATAGATAGAAACGATCTATAGATAGCTCAACTGATGCAGGTCACTGTCAGTCGGAAGCGTGCCCAAAACACTGGTGGCATTACCACGCTGGATGGCAATGCTGATCCTTTGAGCTTATTTTAGATAGATAGAATGCAACTTTATTGCACACCATCAAAATAACATGGATTAAAAACAAATATGCAAAATGTAATACAAATAGCGACCTTATCGCTAAAACCGATATCTTCCAGGTAACCTTTGGATGGACGGGATGGATGATCTTTTAATTACTTACTTACTAGATATTTTTTTAACCTATCGTGTCCCACTGCTGGGCAAAGGTCTCCCCCTTTAGCTTCCACTACTTAAAAAAAACTAGAAATAGAGAAACTTTTTATTTCAATATAATAATATATATATATATATATAGACACTCAGGCTCAATCATGGGACAACTTTACGATTATTTTAATCTTTTTTTTTGCCATCTTAAATATCATAATTATAAGTCGCCACAAATCATACACACGAGTATTTTATGCAAACGGATAAACAGATTACGACTTAAGTTCGTTTGATGGGTTTACTTTAATGGATTTCCCTGTTTGCCGGGGAACTTTCTGGAATCACTTAATCTGCCACTTTTCGGATAATATTTTTGTATGATTTATGGTTGTGTGACGCCAGGGAGACTAGACGCATATTCTCGTATTTTTTGGATTCTGAGTTTATACGGGTTAGTGAAATGATACTACGTATGTCTATTATGCTTGATAAATATGCTGAGTCGTGTCTTAAGGTTTTTGTTATCATGTCAAGTGATTTTAGTTATCTTGTTTGCTTCGTTTTTTTTTAATGATGGATGGGTCGGCTCTTGACGTCGAAACTTACACAGGCAAGAGTGAGGTCTACGATGGAGCGAACTTACCCAGAAGGTGCCTATTAACTCATCATTTTCATGCCCTTAACTCTCTTATTAACTCTCTTCCTAAAAATAACAGGGTCGTAGCTCAGCGGAAATACAAACGCTGGAAGCTGATTCCAAATTTTTGCAGTGCGCATAATAAAAGAACTTTCGAAGCGCTTAGTTCTAATAAGTTGTACTTCAGAGTATTACTTGGTAAAAAAAATTATTAGACTACTAATAAAGTTTTCGTGGTGTAAATACTAAAACAAAAAAAAGCTTTTATTTTTAGCATCTATCTTAAAGAATGAGACAGAGACACTCATTGCTTAGACTCTAGTGAAATTCGTGCGTTCTGACTTGAGACAATGTGTGTAGGTTTCGTCTTATTTCAAACCTGTTTTTTTTTCTTTTTTAACTCTGCATTATTCATAATATCTAAGAGTCCAATAAACAGTGTAGTTATATTTTTGGACAATTTGAAATTAGAATTTCTCGAAATGATGCAACCCTAATATTATACAATCTTGTAATAGAATTTCCAGATGTTCTGACAAATCCTATAATGCAGTGTCCATCCAAACGTGGCTTAGCATGTCAGATTGAGCAGACTAGAAATTAGGCGAAATTGTTATTGTAGCTTGTGATATTAGATATGCAGCTTGGATATTAACACTATTAATATATTCACCTGTCACGAGTCTTTAGTAAATTGCAGCTGATTTATTATTACGTGTCAGGTTGCTAGCCCATCGCCGCCTATAAATACCGTTATAAACGTCAATCAATTCCAGTTTAGGCAATACCTAATCCCAAGTTAATCCAACAATTATTTGTGATACTTCTAAGTTGCCCTGTCTTGGTCAGAACCGACATGGCTAATTTGCTCTAATGCTCCGTTACCCTTGTCTACATTAGCCATTAACTTGTGACATGCTTAATTCGCTAAGTGCTGTGGTCAGTCCAAGACTGTCAGAGTTTAAGCGGGTTGAGCAATGAAACGCTACGCACTTTTTTCTACAAACATCGGTTGTTCAAGCGGTTTCATCTGAATTTTAAGCCGATTGCACTCCTGAGTACCTACAGACTTCCTTTTTAGGCTTTTCTTTTTTCGGTCTCTTGCGCTTTTCATCGAGTAGTTTTCGACTAAGTATTACTACTACGGCTATAACCCATATAGAGCGAGCTTACCCAGAAGGGTAAGCTCGCTCTATCGTAGACCTCATTCATGCTTGTGTAAGTTTCGAGGTCAAGAGCGTACCCATTCATCCAAAAAAAAATCTCTTGTGTGCCTTGTGTCAAAAAATGTTTTTGTTTTAAATCTTCATTACCTAAGTGGGGCGGCACTTTATGCTTTTCCACTCTCCTATTAACACTCGTCAACAGTCTCATAATAAACTTTCAAGTTCATCAGTTCAAGCCATTGTATCCCATTTTCTAGTGTATTAGCAGCTTTACCTTGCTATGTCCTGTTGTCAGGTAAAGTGTTTGTAGAACAGTTTAATCCCCGCTTACTTACTGACCACAACCAACGGATGGTAGAAATGACCAAAATGTATTACCCTATTAAGTAAACCACCTTTGTTTTAAGTAAATCTGGGGCTCGAGTCGAGTTTAAATTATTTATTCGGCCGTAAAGGACACTTACAAATATCTTTGGAAATCTGGACAAGGACATCGTGGGTGGTCAGCCAGAATGATTATCGTAATTACTCTGGAGGCTGGTTGTATAATTTTTCCAACCAAATAGTTTATATAATTTATTAATCAGTTGTTTTACTGAATTTGTTATACTCGTATTTGACGTCACTTTATACTAATGGCTCATTTTATCCACTATCTCTAATAGTAGAAGCGCTCGTAGTCGTGCTTGCTAGTCGTTCTTGATACTTGATAGATCGTCGAAGTTAAGCAACGTTCTAAGCGGTCAGTAAGTGGATGGGTGACCGCCAGTAGCATTTACATCTGAGCGCTTCCGTGATTCGGAGGGCACGTTAAATTGTTGGTCCCGGCTATTAAGTGGTTAAGCCATAACGGAGGCCTTAAGGCGGACTGAATACTCCGTCACCAGAGTTGGCCACTGACTCATACGAACTTACTTACTTTTAATAGTTGATTAATAATAACTTAAATTTACTTGGCAAGTAAAAGTTACTATTAAATCTTACTTACCAGGTACATTTTCAAGGATTTTATTTTATTTTAAAGAAATTCATGACTAAGTATTTTCCTAGTATTCTATTGAATGTTGTAGGTAGATTTCTCTGTCATTTAATAATACACAGACTTTTTTATTTATATCCTGAACAATCATTGTTAGTAGAGGCATATCCTTTTCTTTTAAACCGTTTTCAAGGTGGAAATGGGCCACATGTCCTACTAAACTTGAACAAGACATTCTAATATAAGTTTCTACAAAAATGAGAGCGAAACAGAGTGGCTCGTCTATTATTCACCTCAGCCAAGAAAGTAGCGGGAACTAGCAAACTAGATAAGTTTTATAAGGACCAAGTTAGATGAATCTTGACTGCATAATGACATAGATTAAAAGTTGTTGATTGTAAGACCCCGTTTACACGATACCATTCTTGCCTCTTGACATATTAGCTCTTGCTCCGTTAAGTTTGAGAAAGCAAGAGGCAAGATTGGTATGCCAGAATGGCATCGTGTAAACAGTTTCTTTTTATAAATGAATTTTATCATTATAGTCTTATTTTTAAAACGAAATAGGAAAATAGCTTATGCTCTTTCTTAGAATAAGGAGTAAGCTATTAGTAATACAAAATAAATTATTTTAAGAACATTATAAAATAATAAACCTTAAATAATAGAAGTTAGTTAGTTAGAACGAGGAACTCAATGCAGAAACTAATTTAGGTCAGTAACTTTTTACATGAGTAATGTGTATCAACTTTCAAGTTCTAGGTCCGTAACAAGATTGCGGTAGGTTTGAGTCTACTTTTAGTACCTATATCTTGTCCTACAACTTAAGAACCTACATAGGCAGCTAAAAACATTGTTACTATTTAAGACCTTTTTTGAATAAATATTTTCATTTTCATTTTCAATAACGGTACAGTCAAAAATCGAGACTTTATAAGTATCGAAAAAACATTTTCCTGGAAAGCGTGAGCCATGGTCAGGCAATAATATAATTATGTACGAAAGGCACCAAAAGATATGTATTGAGATTATGTTTGTAAGAGAAGGATTGATTGTACGAATATAACGTAAAATATGTTTTGATTTCTTGTAAAACTAAATAATATTTTAATAAGTTTTTCGGTTTATGCAGACTCTAATTAGATAACAGAAGTGGCTTTTCGCAACAAAATAAAAGTATCTTAATCAGAGTGCTGCTCTTGAGCTAAACCGTGAGTCTATTAATAAATAATCCTCTCGAACAAACCGAGGTTACGTTCATAAATAGGGATTATGTCAATATAAGTCGTTGAGAGTGTTTTATATTGTGCTCAAGTCGTAATACGGTATTATGGCGTTTGCCAATCGTTTGTTTTGTTGGCGGACCTTGAGTTTTGTGGTTTGACTTGGACAGTTTGTTGAAAAATGTACTATGCCAGTACCTACTCACAAAAGATGTAGGAAAACGTAGAACGAACCTAGAAAACATAAGAAGCTCGAAAAACGTGTCAAATGAAAGAAGCCTGAAACCACATCTTGTTCAAAATTAAATTAAATTCAAAACGTTTATTGCTTCGTGTTAGTTACAAGAAAAAAAACTAGTGACACAGCAAGGCATATTTTTATAAGAATGAAAGCTGATATAGAAGCACCCATCTCAGCCAGCACACAATCTACTACGGGTCGTTATTAACACAAGCTGCCCTCTATCAATAACAGATTAGCATGTAAAAGCTAATAGCCTAATGGGTTATATGAGCCGTAATTGGACTATAAATTGTATACAGGCTGTGGGTATCATTTTAACATGCGCAAACTACATTTTAACATGTTATGTTTTTTGGAAACGAAATCGCAAAACTACATATGAAAATACAGTTACAAGTTGATTCTATGGAATCATATAAATACATTGAATACTTTTGCCTCACTTTCTAACAAGATCTTTTTCATTTGTTTCAGGTAAGAAACCAAAAGCAGAACATCCCTCGTAACTACATTTCGTTTCATGATGAATTTTTCTTCACTAAACTTGTAACTGGTTACGTATTTGCGGTTTCATACGCGGCCGAAAGGATACGAGTATCAAGTATATCGTACACGGATATACGTAGGTAAAAAAAGTAAGTAAGTTTATTACAGAATTTTATAAAATTAAAATGTTTAATCTAATGACAGTACCTACATACAAACAAGATCTAGTGAAGATTGGTCAGGTATCGAGTTTGCAAGTTCTTTAATGGGAACTGCAGTCAGCAGTCCCTCCACGTCTTACACTCTAATTCAATGAAAGCATCTTAGAATGTTCGGCGCCATCTTGTTTGAAATGAAAAGGACAGATTCGGCGTGGTTTGGAATTTGAATCCAATTCCCGGACTTACTTAGTTCGGTAGAGCTAGAATGACCACTGCAATTCTTATTGACACAGTAAAATAGCAGCATACTGTATAATATAGACTAGATATAATATAACAAAAGTTTTAGACTGAGAAGAAAATCGCAGCAATGGGATCAAACAAACTATTCAGATTTGATATAATTGTAATAATATTATAAAAAAGCATCAGTTATGATATCTGACAACGATTTTTAAGTTTAAAAAACGAAATGTGCCTATTATATTTAGGCCTCCTCACCTCACCTCAGACATCACAAAATCTTGAAGATGATCTCAGGTAACTTACCTCACCTTGAATTTCATTGTATTTATTCGCCATTTTATGATAGCAACTCCTATAAGTAAGTAAGTATTGAAACAGAGCAGCACTATCTTTTACCTAACTTGAGAGTAATTAACTTATTCCGTTATGAATTACCGCCAGCACGTCAGCTTTGTAATTAAGTAACAAGTTCAAAGCATAATTTGGTACCTACTTTGAAGGAAAGTTCATGTTGAAACTAGCAAATTATGTCAATCCTAAATTAACTTGATGTAGGAGATTTTGAAAGCGTTGCTCATTATTTAATGTTTTGTTGGTTTTTGATAAAAATATGACCTAGCTAAGAAGACATAATACTAACATCTTTGCAACACAATTTAAACAATATTTTTTTGTAAGCAACAGGTGTGGGTTGTGGGCAGGGGTCGTCACACAATGGGTTCCTGCAGATGGGCGTCGCAGCCAGGGCGGGCGGAAGAAACGTTGGCGTGACGATCTCGATGCCTTTGAGAAAGGCTGGTGGAAAATGGGCCGAGACAGAGACAATTGGAAAGATATGGGGGAGACCTTTGCCCAGCAGTGGGATAATGTAGGTTAAAAAAAAACTTTTTTCTTACTTTGAAAGTTTTTACAAAGGGAAATAAACGTTCTTTTAATATATTTCAAGGAGTAATAAAAGGATCACAACAACACAACAAATCTGTAGGCATCCAAGATCCTTAGATGTGTGTGGGTAGTCAGAGGTATGGTTAAATTTGACGACCTCTGTGGCGCAGTGGGCGAAGGTCCGCCTGCGACGCAGAAGGTTGCGGCTTCGAATCCCGCCGCGGGACAAATATTTGTATGAATTACAGATATCTCGGGTCTGGATGTTTCTATGTATAATATGTATGTATTTACAAACAAAAAGTATATAAGTAGTTTATCAGTCATCTAGTACCGATAACACAAGCTCTGCTCACTTTGGGGCTAGATGATGCCGTGTGAAAAGTCCAGCATCATTTATTTATTTAAATTAAATACTTATTTTTGTCCTCAATAAAAAGTTTGTTTTTTATACATGACAGTTTGCAAGCCCATTGCCACTACAAAACCTGAAAATCCCAAAACGTGAATCCCAGTGTGGACGACGATGAAGTGAACTTTGAACAAAATATAATCATCAGCTAAGCCACTTTCAAAAGTTAATTATTATTTTATCTAGTCAGCAAAATGTGAACAGAAGCCGACTGTATCCTCGATTACCTACCGCAGCTCGGCCTTGGAGAAACTTATTCTAATTATCTTAACGAGTCATGCAAAACGATGATTTGGGTACATAAAGTTGGCTAACAGACGGCAATTTTCCAAGGCTTTCCAACTTTTCCTCCCAACTTACCTTCTACAATTGTCATTCAAGTTTATATTTACATTTCCATCTTTTCTTATTTAGTTACCAGTTGCGCCCTGCGGTTATACTGCACTTTTGTCATACTTTAGTTATTCGGAAGTTAAGCCATGATGGGACAGGCGGCCTAAAAACTCCGTCATTGGCCACAACTTACATAAAATTATTATTAAGTATTATTCTTTTTTTTATGAATTAGATACTTAAATGTACTATTTGGCTTAAGCTTAAATTGGAAAACACACTTTTCGCTTTGAACCTAGTAAATTGTTTGTGAGACTACATAAAGGGTCCTCTCAATTTATACTAAATGTATGCACATATGATCGAGGATAATACGCCCATAGAAATGCATCTGGCTTGGTTACATCAAAGCGATTGAAATAGGTACCTTATCAATACAGAGAACAAGCCATTAACGAACAATGTACGAGGTATTTCGGCCAACTATGCGTTTCTGTTTATGCTTGGAATGAGTAGATAGCATTATTGACAAAAAGGAACAAACTCTCGTGGTACAAAGTAGCATAAAAGTTTCATCCCGAGCATAGCTGACTAAAGACATCCAAATATTATCAGCAGTTTTTTCGTTTACAAACAAAGAAGTAGTAAAATATATTTTTTATTAAAATTTAATTTATTGTTAATTAAATTTAATCCATCATTCATTATCATCATCATCATGTCAGCCATCTAGTGTCCACTGCTGAACATAGGCCTCCCCCATCGATTTCCACAGCGATCGATCTTGTGCAGCCTGCAACGGCTCCCAGCAGCGTTTACCAGATCGTCTTTCCATCTAGTGGGGGGCCGTCCTCTACTGCGGTTTTCGGTGCGTGGCCTCCACTCCATCATTACAAAATTATTATTCAGACTCTTATTAGGTTATGCTTCCACTAAGTTTCAAATTATTTTGTTCTCTTCACAGAAATAAACTAGCGCTTCATCCCATTTTAATGAAAATGCAACGAAAATTTTGCATAAACTTCTACCAATTAGGCAGTAAATAGTTTCTTAAGTTACAAAGTTGTGGATTCCACGAAAGATATTTGCTTTTGCTTCTTGGAAATATGATAAGACAAGCTTACATTCCTACAACCGGAAAGATAATTCAATCAAATTAATTGACTAGACATACTGTATGTTTTATTCTATAGAAAAAAGGAAGTTTAGGTTTTCGTGGTATCACCTATTATTGTAACGAAGTTTCTTTTCCGACGGTATCGAAGTAAAAAAAGACTGAGGCTGGAAAAAAAAATGTCTCATTTTACCGTCACGACACATGTTATATGTCAAATCGTCACAGTGCGAAATGCGCAGCCGCGACACAGTCCATAGATTGTAACATTGTTAGTACGGAAGAGCGTTTGTAGGATACCTTATTGACAATTAATTTATTATATTCCTAGTATAGAAAAGTACTATTTGCTTCGTTCCAACCGAGTGTTCCACGACACTCACGTACTTTTTTTTTAATCCAATAAAGATCCTTTCAAAGAATTGATACAAAACAAACTAAGGTTCACATCAAAGGTATTTGAATTATCTTTGGCTAAAAAAAATGATTCAAAAATCTGTTTACTCGACGCCTAAGTAAACAAACTTCAATAATGCGTAACTCTAGTTGTTTATTCGCTAAGTTATATGAAAACCCTTCAAAAACATAGCCAAGTTCCTTAGCCGGCCATTTAATCCCAAAGCAGACGCGTATTCTAATAAGCTGGCAACATTACTCGGTTTTATTGCACGTTTTCACTTAACTCCCAGTCGGTATTTCTCTTTGAGAGTCATTTGACTGCAGGCCTGTACCACTTTTAGGTGTTTCGTTGCAAAATAAGCTTTATTCACTTGAGTTTTGATTCATTATCAAAGTTTTTAAATGTGGCCTCATCGTGTAAGTAAATAAACTGGAAGATTCTTATTTTCACCTGACTAGGGAAAGCCAAAGGAAATCGTATTGAAAAGCACAAAAGAAAGCAGTGGGCAAGATTTTGTTGTAGGATGTTGATTGTTTAGTTGTATAAATCAGTAGCTCATATTTCAAAGACTTTTAGGTCGTGTTTTGCATACCTGGGTAATCCCACCTCCATACACTGCACATTTCCGACGTCATAGTTAATGTACGATGCAGTGGTACTGTAATTTATTCTCTACTACCATCGTCTGGCGTTGAATTATTTAGAATACGGATTGGAAGATGGACATTAAACATTCAAGCTCGACCTATGGCTTTTGACTACAGCGAGATGTCCTAAACTAATGTTATACAGAGAGGAGAGCACTGATATCAACTGATTCGAAGCATTAGCGATTCCTCCACATTAGGCATGATGACAAATAATCAAGAATCGCCAAAATATTTAACTGATCTAATAAAATAGGATTCAAGGATTGAGAAAAATGGATATAGTGTCCTAATAAGAGATTATTAAATTATTTAATAAAATAAATCAATCCGCCGTGATAGCTGTACACCAATCAGAGCGCGTGATAGATTATCCACCGCCTTGCTGTACAGACCAAAACTGTGCCTTTTGTTTCCTTTGAGCTTACACGTAGTATTTACTATTGACGTGTGAGCTGTGAGGTTATAACAGCCGCTATGACAACGAGCGTTTTGTCGGGAATTTCAAATTTTAATTTTCAATTTGATTATGTTTGAAAACCTTTATTTTCTACTGAAATATGTTTTTTTTTCACATAACAATAACTCAGTCTGAACAAAATAGAACAGGTATTGAAAAATTGTCATCATGCCTATTGTTTTTTGCATATTTTTTAAATCATCATTAATGATCTCACGATCATCAATGACGATTTTCAACCTTATCGTAACCCTAAAGAACGGCACAGCTTTAAGTTTTTAATCACATGACTGATAAACTTATTAATAACTTTTACACCTACTTATTTTAAATATATTGGAATGTATCTGAGGTTTTTTAATTCAAATTTTACACTGTTTATAGTCCTGAGCCTATAGACAATGTAACAATCGATTGTCGAAAACGAAGGTAGACAAGTACAAAAATGTATGGGGTTTACTTGTGCCTTAAATATGTCACGTGATCTGTGGTCAACGAATAGATTAATAGTTTCCATCAACATATCGACAACATTGAATGATTACTTCCATACAATTGGACTTTTCTACCTTCGCTTTCGACAATCAATTGTTACATTGTCTATAGGCTCAGATATCTCTGTTTCAAAGATCGTATGTACGTTATTACTTCAATTTTAGCCTACCACTATAAATTGGTTCCTCTCAGTCAGATGTTTACCTTTTGGCGCAGGTCTACTACACTGGTCCTCAAATTGGATTTCCATTCAGGGAACGAAACTACGAACTCTAGACCAGTTATTATGTTAAAAACTCACAGTGATCAGTTTAGTTTAGAATTGGTCTCAATTGAATGAAATCATTGTGAGTAGCCATTTTGATTTTGTTTCGATGTACTCATAGAATTATAAAGTGCTGGATGCTTAAAAGCTGGCCTTGGGCGATAAAAAGGGTAGCTAATGTAAGGGATTCACAGACTACTGCTCAGCTGTCAACAATGAATCTATTTGTCATGTTACTCACAATCCCACTATGACTCCTTCGTGATAATATATTTCACATTTACTAGCTCTGTGACTTTTGTGACTATGTTTTTTTATGACTCAACTGATACTTCTATTTTGTAAAGTTTTGTAAATATGAAGTATTTAGTTTCTGTAAAGAATGTTCAATAACTTTTCTCCACGCTAAGCTTGGAGCACTCAGTTATTAATGCTACCTAATGCACCACTCATCAGTACAGTGACACACTAAGCTTGGAAATAGACACAGACATTTATATAGTACACAGTATAAAGTAGCTATCAAAATTGTTGAAATCTTCGGTATATCTACACTCTGAAACCTAATGGAAATTTCCTTTAGACGGGGTGCTCACAACATGTTTTCGTCTTCCATGTCGCTCTTTCAGTTTTTACGCTTTTCTTTAGTCATAATTATCATTATTTCAGAAAAATCCAACTATTTATTTGAATCTATCTAAATTCACATATCATCTCTCTGGCGAAGGCCAGAAAGCTTATTATATTATATTTTTAACCGACTTCAAAAAAAGGAGGAGGTTATATATATTATATAAGGCAGAAGCTTATTTACAAATTCTGATACAGCTAGAACAAATATAAAAGCGGATAACTACAAATAATACAAAAAATTGTATAGAAAAACTCATCAAAATCTGACCTACTTTGATCCTAAGGTTGATTTCCTTTCGATATAGCATAGTTCATCCGCTGTTTACCGGGGTTTGAGCTCCCGTTTCCAATACTTTTAATTTGCAATAAACAGCGATAAAAACAAGAAACCTTTTACTGTACCGTACAAAAGCCAAATAAACGGTATTTTAGGCATCTTTATTTAGGAGATTAGCTGGGAACTCATTACACAGATAATTTTAAGTCGGGAGTCTATAAGCGGGGCCCTTTTGTAATGAATTTAATTTTATTATTGTACCCGCTGTATGTAAGTGAATTATAGGTAAGCCTAGGGATTTTTCTTTGAAAATTTATTATTACTAAGAGCCTTAATATACAGTGGTTTTTTTTTCATAATGTTACAATCAACATAATGGACCAGATTTTTTCGATTTGTATGACAGTGATAAAAACATTACAGATTCAGTATTTCTTTACCCCCGAAGTTAGCGTAATTGAACTCGATTATACATCTAAAGGTCAGCTCACACTGAGATTCAATGCGACGCATGTTTTAAATGACACAAATACTATGAATTGTGTCGTGTGACCTCAAGTTAAAATCAATATTAATATATCAAAATAGAAAAACACGATGTAACAGGTAAGTATCAATATCCACTAAAACATTAAATTCTCTTACAATTTTACTTTTGGATACGAAAAACGTCAATGTTCAACCTTTGTCACGTATCAGTGACAGTCGGATGGACATCGATACATTTAGCGCTATTGAAAATAAAAAATGTCGGTTTTACCATTTTTGGGTGACCTTTTCTGGACAATCGATTGTAAGGTAATTACATACCAATATCTTTATGTTTAAACTTTTTAAACTCTGCTAAGCGACTCACGAAAAAAACTGGTAACCTATTCCAGTTCACTACACAAGATTCATCAGTAATGTGCCAAACTACCTACTACAGAGTAACGTATAATATAATCTATTCAAGATTTCAGCGAAAAAGCCGCTCAGTGTAGGTAGGTACTCATTTGAATTTTATATTTACCCGACTGCCAAAGGACGTGTTTTTTGTTCTATAAAATGTGTTCATTCATTCATTCAAGATCAAAGCTGGGGGACGTTTAATTTTAATCTTGTAGAGGAAAAGTTCTCACTTATCGAGAGGAAATGGATAATCTGGTGCGCGTCCGGACAACGCGACGCCAGCTTTCGAACTTGATGAGTCACAGTGACAGAATTTCTATTAGAGACTGGCTTCCGCGTACGGCTACACTTGAAGCTAAAAGCCTATACATATTTTTCTACTAGGTGGCCTACTCTTAAAAAACTTAGGCCTTTACATCTAATCTATACTAGATGATTTATTAGGTTGTTTCAGTATTTATACAAAGTCAGGACGAGGCAACCTATACCAATGGGACGTTAAAAACGTTGCCAAAGTGACAACGTCGAGTCGTAGTGCCTGAGGTATTGTTTGAGATGGAATTGTCTTGTCCTGTTTGCATTGACGTTGTCTGTGGTCTTCTCTAGTGATAAATATTTCTCCTGACTCTTGAAGCGTACGCATACTACGGGTAATTTGTGTAACGTCGATAAGATCTACCTGTGGTCGTTCGATCCTAAGACCAAGTATTCCAAACCGAAAATTGTGAGAATTGGTCCCTGATTTCCGTCCAAGTTGGTTCACTACTTGGGGCCTGAAATACTAACTAAAGTACAAACTGATTTATATTATTAGAATTGGTGTTACTGAACAGGTTTTTCTGCATCATAAATTTTTTCTCATGTCTACCCCCTGCAACTGAACTATTTACTATTCTGTGTTTGCCCTACGGCGTATGCGTAATGTACTCTTTAATGCACAAAAAACGTAATAGCTCTGTTTTAGAGTGCTTTGCACGATGTTCCGTACTTTTTCACATGCAGGAAACCCCCATAAGCATAAGTACAGTTTAATCAAGAAGAATTTTTGCGTATATTATGCTATGAATACACTTTCAGTCACAATTGGAGTTTTTTTCCCGTCATTTCAGATTTCCCCAATTTTGCACTAAATTTAGGCGTGCAAGCCAGACTATGATAAAAAATATATCAACAAATAGAGCGAAGGAATACTTCAAAGGAAAATAATAAAATGTAGTTTATTTAAAAATTATATTTACAAATACGGTAGTGTGGAGAATTTTAATCTTGTGTATGGTTGGGTTGAATATTGCGTGCCAACTAGTATTTGACAATAAATTTGCGATTTTCAAAATGATATCCAGGCAAATCTACTCTCTATGAACCACAGAATCCCCAAAAATCGACATGAGTTTCGCGTGACAATATAACAGTCAAATATTCCACGATCGAATTGCATATGTAAAGATGTTGGTAGTATATCAATGGGCCCCACACTGAGATAAGGGGGTTAGCACGAGTTTTTATTTTTACAAGTATGTTAAAGAAGGCTTGATCTTTCCGCTATTTTCTGTCTAATTACAATACCTACATTCCATTGGTTGCTGAATGTAAAGCTCGTGTGAGGTATACCGTGATGTTTAATAGTACCTTTATCATAGGTTTTTTTAAACTTTCGCAATCACAACTCATATGAAATACGTTGACACAAGTTATTTTTTAGGTTACCTATAACGGAGACTAAAAAGCGGCTTATAAACTCCGTCACAGGAGTTGGCCACAAATTTTTACGAACAAATTGCACAGCGCGTTTTACGCGATAAAATCTAATTTATATGAACTCTTCGAACAGCGCGTAAATTAATGCGATAAAATGAATTTGCTATATCACTTGCATAGACTAAAATGTTTTAAAACGTGTACAATAGAGTTTTAATTCATTGAACCAGTGCTAGCTTCCTGACTTCTCCACAGGAGCCCTTTCCGAATAACTCCGGCGGATTACGTTCCACATGGCGATATCCCGCCGATTTAGCGCGAATATTCAATTATTTTTGTGTGTTTCAATCGAAAACGTATTAGTACTCTAGATCTATACTAATATTTATAAGATTTTTGGGAGTTAGAAGAGGGATCTCTGGAACCACTGCACATATTTAACAATTTTTTTTTTAATTATATGGCTCTTGCCAATAAACATGATATAATGTTATTCCTGAGTGTAAACTGTCAAAATTGTATGGTTATTCCTATTTTATTCCGAGGAATAACTTTAAACCACGTTTATTAGTGGGGCGTAAGTATTTTGTTTGGCCTTCTCTGTCTCATAAGAAGTTAAAGTTTTGATTTTGTACTGTAATAAAGTCAATAATATAAAATATGTCTTTTCTAACTTTTAAAATTTAAGACGAGATAAAGGTAGGTACGTACTTGTTAATATGACATATTAGTTTAAATTCTATCAAGTATATTATATATAATAAATTCTATTTATTATTATTATTATTATTTATTATTTATATAAAGTGATCTTTTCCAAAATGGCAGAATATAATTGAAATATGTAGCTTGTGTCCTCGACATGCTATTCATATAGTAACACGTACTTTTAAACGATGTCCAAGAATGTTTTATGTATCTGTTGTACACCATAAATAACGTGCTTCAAACCACTGCAGAAGCCACGTTTGACCAATAAACAATATCTCTACCATCAGCGATTTATAACAAAATGTTGGCTATAACATATGTTGTTACATAGCTTATATGGAATGCTTGGACTTCCATTGGCACTATGCCATGAGAGTGTTACGCCATGCCTTCAGGATTAAGAAAGATTAAGTAGTTGCTAGTTTTCATATTGCAGTTGCGAAGCCAAATGGCTCAAAGAATCTGGAAAAGTCATAATTACTTAGGCCTTTATAATCTTTATTGGATGGTTTATACAGTGCAGGAAGGGAACCTATGCCTGCACTATATGGGACGTCGTAGTGCCTGGGACATTCCTTGACATGGAATAGGCTTGCCCAGCACCTATTCCATCTTCTCAGCTTAATCAGCCTGGCTCAGAGAAAAGACAACGTCAATACGCGTGGAATTGTCTAAGCTGTGGGTCATTCAAATCATTTAGGAATGTTTTTTTTTTCATTAAGTATTATCTGTGTTCTTAGCGTATTATTAAATTGAATATTAAAATTTAAAGCCTTGTACTGTTGAGCCAAGTAACAAAACAATAAATTGAAACATTCTTAAGTTTCGGATTTTCAACCCTGCATTGAGTTACGATACGGCACGCAATAAATTCATTCAGCAGCACTGCATAGTTTAGAGAAATTAAGCGAGTGCAATAAAGATTTGCTCGTAAAACTATTCGGGCGCATCCAACAATTCGGATTAAAGCCAGCCTAGGTTGAGCCAGAAAACTTACGCGGAGTAATGGGTACGGATTTTATTGAGTATTTTAGAATTGTGTCTCCGATACTGCAAGATAGCCAACGTCAGTATGGAAGTTTGGGTGTTGCCTATAGTAAAATGTTGGTACCTACGCGAGCGAAGCTTAGGGTGGAAATTATCCTATTAAAGGTTCCTTTTCCCAAAAGTTTTGAGTTGGACGAATAGCTCTACTATAGAAAACAATTTATAAGTGTTCATTAGTACCTACTAATGAACCTTCCTAGGTACTCACAGAATCAAAATGAGAAATGTACCTAATAATCTAAAATTAAGTTGATGTTATTGTACTTCCTTTGACACAAAATTTTGTTCCAAATAAAGTTTGAATACAATTTCAGAATACAAAGCTTTACCGTACGGACAATCCTTAAATATTTCACCTTCGAGCCATTATCTTGGCCCCTGTTCATGTTATATTTAGAAAATTAAATGTAAAAGTCTAAATAAATCTTTTTTTTTTTAATATTGATTTACTTTTTAACAGAAACTTACAACATTTTTGCAATATACATTTGATCCAGCTGATAGGCTCAGGAACGTGGAAAACGATATCTATAGATAGATCTAAATCACTCACGGTGCTAAATTTCAATGCTGATCATTCTAGACTTGAGACAAATACCCCAGTTCATGGATGACTCGAACTTCGATCAGACGCCCTGAAAGAATCTAGAAAATTCTATGAATGAGCGCTCGTCGTCGTGCTTGCTTAGTCGTTCTTGATAGATCGTCGAAGTTAAGCAACGTTTGAAACGGTTTGTAAGTGGATGGGTGACCGCCAGTGGCATTTTCATCTGATCGCTTCCGTGCTTCGGAGGGCACGTTAAATTGTCGGTCCCGGCTATTTAAGTCGTTAAGCCATGACGGAGGCCTTAAGGCGGCCTAAAAACTCCGTCACCAGAGTTGGCCACTGACTCATACGAACTTACTTACTTTATGAATTTATTCAAACTCAACAAAAAACGGCACTGAATAAGATCGAATAATAAATCAACGTTTTAAGCTATAAAACATCAAACGCATTCGTACTCCATTACCTATTCAATAGCATAAGTTATATAGCAAATAAATATGTTAGCATACACATAACTCAACGGTAGAATACGCAAATACGGCCAACGTAGGCACATGGATAATACATACATACTCTATTCGATATTTATGGACATTAGACGTGTACGAATTGAATATTTCATAGGCGCCTTGAAACCTGCTGATACACGCTATGTATTAACTCTATAAAAACTCATACATATAACGTTTTAAGAGTATTCTGCTTATTTTATTGCGACAATAAAAACACAATTCAGTAAAATTATTTCATTTGTTTTACATTTGCTCGTATTTCAGTTTGGTTAAAAACTGTATTTTTACTGCAATAACAAAATAAGCATAAACTTCATTGTTTTACAATAACTATTGAGATTTTGTTTGATGAATAGGTATAATTGTTGATTTTAAAATTAATAAAGGGCCGAGATCTATTGATTTTTGGATGATTAAGCAGTAACATAATATTACAATAGATCTTTTTAAATAGTCAAAAAAAAAACAGTCGGCTAAGTTCACATTTTCACGTCGTCGTCAGCCATGACGGAAGCTTTTAGGCGGCCTAAAAATTCTGTCAAGAGGACGTTGGACACTCATACGTGTTCACGTTACTTTGTTTATGATTTCGTGTATCAATATTGACGTCCTATCAATACATTTCACTATTCACAACATATCATCCCGTCAAGCTTGACGTCTACAATAGCGTTGGATGCTAAACCCATGAAGATCTGGCACACATCTGCCATCGCATGTTATGCACTGACTGGTATTCATCGATGCACTGCAACAATACCTAGGTTTATCCTCTGAAGATAAGCTTCAATGGATGTAATCCAGCGATAGACCCGTAACAGATGAACTAGAAACTAAAGAGAATGTCTGAAAAATATCAGGGCACACGTGAGATAAGAAATAAAGTGAATGGATTGAATCGATTCAAAGATATTTAGGTCATAGTCATAATAAAACAAACATACGGGAAGCAGTACTTCAGTTTTGGTTTGGATTTGATTTTCAAATTTGTAGATATATTTTATTCAAATCGTGGACAGATGTCCCAAAATACCTGAGACTTGGCGACTATTTAAATTGTTGCTCAATCATGATGTGCATCATTTAACATTTCAGTTACAATGATGATGATAATAATGCCTATTTCGTTTACAATACAATATGTGCCAACAATGTTTATCTTCCTATATTTCGTTGGCTTTTTTGTTCCTTAGAATAAGTAATAGCTTAATATACTCACATATTACAACCACTATAATAATTAGCTGGATTATACAAAGAGTTAGTTGGCACTTCATGTGGCCATATGCCAGAAGTCGTTCCTTAAGCTTATCCGAGCTCAAATGCACTACTTTACGGCTGTATGTAAGTATTTTCTTTTAAACGTTGCGGTATTTTTAGGCTTTTTCAAAAATTTTGTTGTTCATACGAAAGTATGGAATATTTTATTGGTTGATGTTTAGTTATTTAAAAGTAGGTACAAATTCAATGTTGAAGTAAAATAGCATTGGAAATAAATTATTTAAGAAAAATTGCAATTATAAATCATTGTCATCATCATCATCATCAGCCTATGGTAGTCCACTGCTGGACATAGGCCTCCCCAAATGCGCGCCATTGCACCCTGTCCTCAGCTAGACGCATTTAGCTTCTGCCGGCAGCCTTTCGCAGATCGTCACTCCACCTGGCTGGGGGGCGGCCAACACTACCTTTGCCGAGTCGCGGTCTCCACTCAAGAACTCGTTTACCCCAACGGTTATCGGTTCTTCGGCAAATATGGCCAGCCCACTGCCACTTCAGCTTGCTGATTCTCTGAGCTATGCCGACAACTTTGGTTCTATGTCGGATAGTCTCGTTGCGGATTCTATCCTTCAGAGAAACTCCGAGCATAGCTCGCTGAGCGACTTTAAACTGGTGGACTAGCCGTACTGTGAGTGTCCACGTTAAATCATTGTATTTATAAAAAAAGGTTTAGTATAAAAAATGATAAATATATAACATACAGGAAAACTAAATAGAAAAAAGCTAAAATAGAAACTGTCGTTCGTTAGACTATTTGTATTCAGGAAGTATAAAATTATGATACAACTGTAAATATTCAATATCCTAAAGCAATGCAAATAAACAAGTTGGTGTAGATATGACTCGTGATATTTTAATCGGAAATTAAGTTGCTCGTATTGAACGGAAATTAAATGTTGCAGATCTAAACGAGAAACCTAAATACAAGGTGTGATATGATTACTTCAATAAATTAAAATGAGGTCTTGTAACTTATATAAAATTAATTAAATATTGCTATTACACCGCTATTTTGTGACTATCAAAAAAAATTAAGGACTGTTGCAACAGATGCAGATAATGATAATGGCACGGTCAGTTTTTTTTTTATATTGAACTATCACAAAGTTATCGAGGATTGAAGTCAACCAAAACCGAACAAAATTTTATGAAAACTGTACAAATAAGTACTACAGATTACAATCGCGTACAGACTCTCATTCAAACTATGCTGTCGCATCATCCCCAGTCAATAAAACCGCAGTAGCTATCATAAATCCATGTCTGACTCGTTTCTCTTTTTTTGAGTTTTAACTACAAAAATGTGATCAGTAACAGACACCGAGACGATGTTTAAAATTGTTGTATATTTAGGATGCTGTATGGCACCTTTGCTACCTCATATCTCACACAGTAACACGACCCAAACAAAATATTCGAGCATCTATAGTGAGGCTAAACAAACAACTCTCAGTTTTTATATAACGACGAAGGTCTGCCATTGGCCAATTTGCCAATCGGCTATCAATAAAATATTTGTCGTATGCAAAATTAATTTGCAAGTCTTAAGATATTAGGTACGATATTTTATATCACTTTAACGGAAGCAAATATTTTGCTGCATAAAATTACGAATTTATGGTCTGAATGAAATGAGCAGTTTTAAAAAGGCTTTTTGGCACCCTGTATGTGTAGGTAGATATAAAAGTACTAATAAGTATGATTAAAGAGAAATTGTGTAATGCAATTTAGACTTTATTGCAGGCTACTAAGGATGTAAACAGGGGTTTAATGTGTAATGTAATACTGTGCATAGCTATTTGTAGATTAATGTGGTAGATAACATGAATAATGGTACAATTTAACGCTTGAAGGCAATTTACGAGGATGTTGCAAACAAGGAATGGATTAAGGAAACAAAATATAAGTCAGAATCGATAATTAACCCTAGAAAGATAAACTATGTCGATTTGACGCAATCGATTTTGAAAAATCAATTTAACTTTTTTCTTTTTTGCGCTACGGCAAAGGCCGTTTTGGCCAACTCAGTGGACAAACTGCTAGAGTAGCACTAGCAGTAAGCATATATCACGGCTGTGTCTTCAAAGAGCGGTAGACATTCAAAGTAAGACACTCATGATCCTGTTCAAAAAGTCTAGGGGGTAGTCATAAAAAATTATGCTCGTAAACGCATATTCAATGAAAGATTATGCAAATATTGGAATACTCCGTGAACTAATTTAAATAAAACATCACAGCAAGTTTTGTTACTTTTTCCATCAAATCAATAAGAAAACTGAGACTACACTTACATTTAATATTTACGCAAGAGTACCGACTAAAGTAGGTCACATTAGTTTTGATCTGGGTCATACTGTTTCCAAAGCACAGGTAAATGTATAAATATAAAAACTGCTAGGGATCCCTTACTAAATTATTCAGCTAAAATATACTCCCATGCATAATAATATTTTCAGGAAAAATTCAAATGATGGTGTGTCATTTTTGACGGCCCTTTGGAGAATCCATTCGGTGCGAAGTTTGTGTCAGTTGACTTCAATATATAATATTATTTATTTATATTTAATTTGTATACATTATTAAAAAAATACGGAATTCTAACACAATATCTATAGGCATTCCCTTAGATTTTTAGGCCTTCAAGACGTAGGAGCGAAGCAAAAAATAAATAATGACTATATTCAATAAATTTTGAGATTAACGGAGGTCAGAGGCACTTACACATTTTACACATTTTGCAGGAAGTATTCCATACGTATTCTAGAAGGAAGCAAAGGCAAGCAATGAGAAACTGATCTACTCACAATGTTTTTTTAGGCATGGTTTATGCGCAAATATAAATTATCCGAAACGAAAAATCCGCGCATAGCGGGGACTCTAACCCACGACCTTAGGAAAAGAAGTCGATGTATTTCGGTAAACACGGTTTTATTTGACTACATTTTCTAAAATGTTATAGTTATTTTATCTAAAATGCAATTCTAAGGGAAATTCCGAAACTGTGCTATATTTTCATTTTCCAGCGATATCTCCGACCTTCACCGAAGATAAAACAAAAACGTCGGTGTGCGCAAACTGTAAGCCAACACCGGTGGCGTCAGCAAAAAAAAAGTTGTGATGGACGGATCCATCCATATCCTTATTTTGCAGGAACTATCGATCAGGTCGGACGGCGTCACTTACCTCTGCTTGCATTTACACACACAATTTCCTTTGTTTACTCTTATATTTAGTCTAAAACTAGTAGCATAACATTGCCCTCTCCCATATATTGTCTGTGTCGTGGATGGACTCAGCATACATATTCGGTCTCCCCGTCACCTATTTCCATATCCTTCAGATATATCATAGTGTTCCGAATATTTTATGCTGTCGGTATCTAACAGGCGTTTTGTGGTAATGTCCCCGTTTGATGTATAGCAGTCAAGACCACTCGCGTTCTAAATATCTTGCCATTATGTATATTGTGGCTACATTAAGATGTAACGTCGCAGAAGGGAGCCTCTTAGCGTTTTTTCGTTGCGTAATCACGACCCAGATTGCTCTGTCGCGAAACATAATGCGGAATAGGGCAGAAATTTGTAAAAGTTATAGGCGAACATTTATTTTTTCAAGTCGAAATATCGAAACGGGTACCAGTCGCTTTTACCGAAAGTCCGGTGAAATTACACGGCAAATGGCGCCTCGTTTGCGTTTAATTTGTACATTTGTTTATGCAATCTTTTTTCGTCGAGATACGCGAGCGTAAAAATAATTGAAAGAGCTATTTTGTTCGGTAAGGGAAATTAGCGCCGAGATTGTTCTTTGTTTGTTATATTTAATTGGATCAGATTACGGACGCCGTACAGACACGAAATGTGCGCTCGTAACAACTGAATGATAAGCGTTCGCGAGAGTAAATATTCCGAGAGAAGGAGCTATCTCCGAAAGGGATTTTGTGTGAATCACAAATGAATTTTCCGGAGCAGGAAAAACTCACGTCATGAAATCTCCTACTGTGGCTACTTCGTTAAATAATGTAAGAAAGTGTGGAGGTGCGCGAATTGCGAGCCGACTGGAACAAAACGCGGCGGAGCCACCTGAATTTGCAATTTGAAGGCGTTTCGTTCTCACAATTTGCTTATACCGAGCCCCGCGTTGGGCGCCATTTCGTGTAATTCGGTCCGCGGCCGCACTAAAGTTAAGTAATCGCACACCGTCGCTGCCGCCTGCGAGGAACTTCTTATTTTTTGGCATCGTTTCAAATTAAAACGATAAGAGTGAGTATGCCTTACTGTACTCGTATGTTGAAACAAAGCTGTCTTATTTACCGCGTGGAATATAATTTATCATCCTTTGTTGGAACAATGTCAGAACTGTCAGCGGTAACCATAGAATTTACTATTATAAAACGAACGATACCACGATCGATTTTGTTGTGTAATTTGAATTAGACTCTCAGTGAAATTTGTTAGCGTAATAGGATACGAGAGTGGAAACTAAAATAAATGTATAAAACTTTGTGTAAAATAATGCGAGCTAACTGGGAATCTCGATGGACATCGACCCGCTTGCCTTTCATTTTCTCTTCAATAATGAACGGACGCCTATATACCTGCCTTCGAAGCTGCACAAAATTTAATTTTAATATGTGACTGGCCACTATCTGAGCGACGTCGCCTAACAAAACACGGCGGCTGGCTGCCGGCACACTGATTAGAACTCGCTTACACCATGTTTGTTCACGGTTAACGTTTCTGATGTCCCAAGGAATTTATACAATGTTATGAACGATTTTGCTATCGCCCTAATTGAATACGTGATTCCAATATACAAACGATCTTCGATTCGAATACGGACCAACCTTAATAAGAAACCAAATCATAATGTCCCAAATAAGGGTCTTCAATTGAGTAAAATACGCTGCAATTTTGTGAATTGTCGTCGGCAGTTATTATTCGGCGTGTAAGCGGGAATTTGTCTCTCTAGGACATAGCTGGTTTTGTCCTGAGTTTCCCGTAAATTCGCATGGTTCGCTGGTTCCTTTCAGAAGTCGCGGTTGGTTTTACGCTTTTGGCGGTATTGTTCGTGGCGTTTTGACTTTGAATTTTAACCATTCTTGTTCAGAAATAGCGCCAGGATGAATAATGTTTTGCGTTGCAGTTTGTTTCCCTGAAATTGCGCACTTTGGGTTGAGTTATTTACGTTGCGTGAGGGAAATTTATAAACGGAAAATTAAGTGCAACTTTTTTATGAAAAAGACTTGATGGACCCATTGTGAGTCTTGTTTGAGTATCTGCTTATATCGAGTTGGGAGAGCAAGAACAAGGTGGTTTGGATCCGCCTCACAAATCCGCTTTTTGCCTTGAGCAAACCTTCGAAGTGGATGGAGCGCAGTAAGTCGGGCGCAGAAGCATTCAGTGTGCCTAATCTCTCAAATCCTTTGAGATCCTTTGGTCTATAACCTCTTACTGTCGATGTGAGTGACTCTTCAGTAAAGGAATGCTAAGTAGAAATTTGAATTGAAATGTAAAAAGTGTCTCGAATATTTAATTATTACCAGGCCTTTACATCTATATTAGATGATTTATATAACGTCAGGAGGCAATCCATTGCCCGGGATATTGTATTGAGATGGAATAGGCTTGCCCAGCACCCCCTCTCAGCCTGGCCCACAGGAAAGACGACGTCAATACGAGTGGTGCTGACTAAGTTTTCCTTCTTTAGAATATTTTATAGTCATTTTTTAATAGTTTTTATAAATTAATTAAAAACAATCTTCATTATACGCTTTTAAAGTAAGTAATGGTTTTACATACAAAAAAAGGCGGTCCCATCAAAACCAAAATGATTATAGGTTCATTGTTATAAAATGGAAAATTTGGAAAACTAATAATAGTTACAATAGATTTTCTACTTAGTTGAATTGAAGAGTCTACAAAGTATTCATCGTATCTTGTCTGAATCTTTTTATTCAGTTGTCAGTTACTGTCTGGAAACTTTATCAGTTATCTTATAAGTACATTATTCTTCAAATGCTTTGTAATTGTGGTTGTGGTTATTTATTATTTGTAATGAAAAGTCTCAAAGTGTTTATTCATGAGAGTAAAGCCTTGAAACAAAATTTACAGTAAAAGCTAGTTCAGAAATTCCCTAAGTGAACCCTTAAGGCCGTAATAATGTCTAAACACACTATGCCGAAGCTACGCGGCCGAAATTCGGCAGCTGAAAAAATTTATGAAATAATTTCGGTATAATTCAAATAGCATTGCAGGTGTAATCATGCCGAACTTCGGTCGTGTAACATCGGCATAGTGTGTTTAGACACTTATTTTCTGAGGCTTTCGTTCTTTCTCTCTTTATACTTTATCTGTGGAAGAGAAGAGTCTACACGTTACAGAACAAATTAGTTTTTTTTAGGTTTAAGTTCAAAGTAGAGTAGAGGACGGCCCCCCACTAGATGGAAAGACGATCTGGTAAGGGTTGCTGGGAGCCGTTGGGTGTAGGCTGCGCAAGATGGCCTATGTTCAGCAGTGGACACTAGATGGCTGACATGATGATAATGATGATGATGATGATGAAGTATTCAAAAGATAGGGTTCATTCAACAAAATCATAAGGTTTATAATGTTAGTTGAATAAATAAACACAATAACAGATATAGACATTTTTTTATTCAAATAAATCAAAAGAGATAAACAGGATGTTTTCCATCACTAGCACTCGATAAGTAAAATGTATGAATCGCACGAGTAACTATGTAGGTTTGTCATCAATCTTGGGTAAAACTATTACTTACAAAACGCACAGTACAACAATCAAGGATATTCAACAGTATTTTGGATATTGAGCATAAGTAATTTCGTATGAGTCAGTGGCCAACTCTGGTGACGGAGTTTTTAGGCCGCCTTAAGGCCTCCGTCATGGCTTAACGACTAAATAGCCGGGACCGACAATTTAACGAGCTCTCCGAAGCACGGAAGCGCTCAGATGAAAACTGGTGGTCACCCATCTACTTACAGAGAGACGTTTCGAACGGAACAACTAAGTAAGCACGACCACAAGCGCTTTGAGCAAGATTGAGCATGAGAATGCTAGTTACATTTAATTCTCAATAACATAAGCATCTGACAACATTGTACACACTATTCATTTTATAGTTGGCCTCAAATAAATAATTCATAATAAATAAATAAATAATGATGGACTTTTTCACACAGCATCATCTAGCCCCAAAGTAAGCAGAGCTTGTGTTGTGGGTACTAGATGACTGATATACTATACTTATTACTTGTTTGTAAATACATACATATTATACATAGAAACAACCAGACCCGAGACAAATATTAGATCATACAATCCCCGCAATAAGGCGTTCTATTATTCTAAGTTCGAATTAACCTTCATCATGAAGTTCCACCGTCCAAATACATAATTCAAAAATCTATTTTTCCTGAACTTCATAAAAAAGCAAAGAAGCATTAAACGCCACTCATCTAAAAATCCTTAATTCAGCTTCCTTGACGCAATTAATTTAGTATTACGTCGGAAAACATCTGCCGTCCCTACCTTGTGAAAATTTTAAAACGAAAATAATTCGGATAATTGATGGTTCGTTACTTTCTCGTTTCGAGTAGGTACCTACTGTTTCAATTGTGATTATCGTTCCGAGAACTTGAAGGTTTTCCATCTTAATCCTTACTTTGTTAATAGGTACCAAAGTTTGTTTTATTGGCATCTAATACAGTTTATAAAAATTAGGTATGTAATTTAGTACCTTAATTTTTGCTAAATCATTAATTTGGTATACATTTACATCAATTTACAAGAATAGATACTAGAATCAGTTGAGACATCTAAGGATCGTCAAAAACAATCTTTAGACAGATCAACTAATCCAGGTACTGCCACTAGAAAGCGTGCCTGTGTGATCAAAGGTATTCTATCATAGTTACATTTTCATAATATTTTCTTCCATTATGTATGTGCCTTAGTAGATATTTAATTATTTTGTATTACCTTTGTAATTGGTAAAGGTTTTTTACGGAATATGTTTTATTGTTTCAGGTTCGTATCTTTTGCCCAGTTGTCCCTCACTGCCCAGTCGTGCGTTCTTATGTAAGTATCAATGAATAGGGGCTATATTTCAATAGCTGTCATACCTATAAAGGTAGTACAAATTGAATAGGGTTATGATCATTCAATTTTACAACTTTACGATCGGGATGACCGATCTTTCATTTCCGTTTCTGTATAATTCGATTTCATTTCTGAAAAGGGCATCTATACTTGTTTAGACATATACAGGGTCAATATAGCAAAAATACTAAGTGAAGCCCTCTTGGGTATAAGAATAAAAGGACCCTTGCCTTGTACAAATGGTACTGGTAAAGCAACAGCTTGTCCTGACTTTACTTGAGCTAATATAATGCTTCTAGGTAAAGCTTGAATCGTTATTATAGTTCCTACCAAATGGAGTTTTTTTTTACAGAACTCGCCTCATCTTTGTAAGAACTTGTAATCCTAAAATTATATGAATGCGAGTTTGTTTGTCACTCTTTCAGGTCTTTATTTTCTAACTAACTAGGGAAACTTTCATCCAGAAAAATAAAAGATAATATCGCTCTCTAAGTCGAGTTCGCTAAATTCAACGCCAACTGGGTCTCAATAGCACAGGGAAGAGGTGCCCAGCAGTGGGACAATGAGGGCTCCTAATAATAATAATAACATACAAAAAAATATTTCAGAAAAAATAAGTAAATATACACAGCTTAAAGACGAAATAACTAAGTAGAGCATAGAAAATGAAAAAAGTAAGTGTATATCGTACCAATTGTGCTCTCCAGCAGAGGGGTCATCACGAAACATCTGATAAATGCCCTCAAAACAATTGATCTGCCTGAAAATACTTATATTACCATGCAGAAGGCTGCTAGTCGAACTGATCGAAAGTTTTAAGCAGCAAGAAGACACAAACTCCCCAAATTACACTCACTTGGTTTAGGCCCGTGAGATTAATTAGCACCGAAATTTTCGATTTCGAGAAAAAAATCTCAAAAAAAAAATATCACTAGTAAAAACGCGGATAAAAGCTAAGTCTATAGCTGATTTATGGGTCAATACATTTTTATCGAAGATAGTCGAAAAGAAATTCATAGTCTCAAATACCGTCTGTAATGTAATGTATATTGATACGTGTGAGTTGGGTTGTCAGGTGAGAGCTTCAGAAACGTCGGTATTGCTTAGCTCTCTAGCAAACCAGTGACCAAAATGGAATGGCTATATTACAAGTCATACTTATTTTTTGCACGGAAATAGATGGCGACATAATTATGTAGATCAAATTAGATAGTGTTGTCGTTATGTTTGGCACTATAAATAAATAAATAAATAATGCTGGACTTTTCACACAGCATCATCTAGCCCCAAAGTAAGCAGAGCTTGTGTTATGGGTACTAGATGACTGATAAACTACTTATATACTTTTTGTTTGTCAATACATACATATTATAAATAGAAACACCCAGACCCGAAACAAATATCTGTAGGTCATACAAACATTTGTCCCGCGGCGGGGATCGAACCCGCAACCTTCTGCATCGCAGGCGGACCTTCGCCCACTGCGCCACAGAGGTCGTCATTTCATTTCAGTCAGATTATGAATTAACACAGTGAAATCTGCAGCTTTTACAACAGAATTTGAACGAATATGATTTTGAAAGTTCATAAGAAGCCCTATGTAAACACCGCACAGTCAACTAAATTTAAACAGGCCTCTAAATTAACATTTATGTCTATCCCGTATCAAAGTAATCGAGCATGGAAACCTATGCGGATGGCAAGTGAAGTAATTAATTACCATCGCTTCGGCGAGCTGTCATTGACGGAGCCAGCGATTATTGTTGCCCCACTAATCTGTTTGCAAACAGATTTTGTAATGGAAATCAAGGATTTATTCATTATTTATTTAACTTCATTTTATTTCCGCGAGCTAAGTCTGCGTTCCGCAGAAACAGTAATTGCTTTGAACTTTATTCAGAAATTGTTATCGTATTTTTTATTTACTTAATATTTTACTTGTGGCTAATTTAGTACTAGTATTGTTTATTTCCCACGCATTTACGTTGTTGTGTTCTCTTTGTGTAAGTATATTCAACTCATAGTTCAACGTTTTTGCGAATAGCATTTATTTTATGATTTCCGTGATACACTTCAGAACCCATCGTCACACATAGGTTCTTCTTTCGTTTTAGGGAGGTTTTGAAATCGAATCAATCAATTGATGGTTTAACCTGTGTAATCATCGAACAGAGTAGAGACATTTGAGAATTTCTACGTGCTAGGAAACCACAGTAGCTGTTTCCTTAGGCAGTATTGTATTCGTCATGCTAAATCCCCACACCGAACGCACCCGTTGTGCCCAATCACAATTGTTTGTCAATGCCGGTGGTCGTTTGTACCAGAGTTCAATGAACTGGTAAAATTGGTAGCAATATGTTTGGATTATTCTGAGATGATTGATGAATGGACCACAGCGGAAGAAACCTTGGAAATGTACTTACCTATATATATTTGTTGTCCAACAAATATATTGGTTGGAAAAGGACATCCAGCACACCTTACATTTAAAGACAAAGCAAATAGGTTTCAATAAATAAGTCTCTATGTCAAAAATGCTATTTATTACCACAACTGGGATTATTTAGGATACACCATTCTCTTAGATAGTTAGCTCTTGTGAAGACCCAGTCTTATAAGTGAGTGTATCTTTATAAAAATAATCACAATATCAAACATGATAATCTTACTAATATTGTGTCATACGTTCATCCTAACACACCGAGTCTCGCTACGAAGTTTCTAGAAAAGCAAAACAAAAATAATCACAATATCAAACATGATAATCTAACTAATATTGTGTGGTGTCATACGTTCATCCTAACACACCGGGTCTCGCTATGAAGTTTCTAGAAAAGCAAAACAAACATAAACAACAGCGTGTAACAAAATATCACGAAAACTTCCATACCACATGCTAACGACCATGCGACGGTTACATTTGGCTTACCAAATTTCAACACGAAATAATCTGGGCCCCCTATATATCACAAGTTGTGACACATCGACCTACTATTACAGCGATGTTAGGAACTAGAGACGGGCGAAGTTGGATTTGCAACGCGATAGGCAGGAAAAGCTTTTCCACACGAATATCATAGTTTGAAAAGTAAAATAGGTGAAAGCAATCGCCGTAGTTGCATAGTGGTAAGCAACGTTGATCACAGGCGAATGTTTAATAAATAATTATAATCTTTTGTCCTGTGATATCGCTATCACAGGACAAACACACATTGACAATGTCAATGTTTCATTCAGGGGCTAATGAATTCTGATATTATGATCACTACACTGGATGGATGACCGTTAGTGGCTGAACGTTTTTTGCTTCGCACTGGGGCGGGTTTCAAATCTACAACCTTCAATTATAGTAAATCCTATTTTAAAACACAAATTGCATTGGAATGGATTTGAAGTTGAGATCTAAATTGGGCGATATTGTCTCCTCTCTACAACCACATAGCGAAATAGTGTAATTAGCTACCCTTGGATTTAAAGATCATTTTACCACGACAGTACCTACATTTCAGTTAGATAATCTGTGGAGTTACCATGGGTCAAGTAATTATGGCTTTAATTACTGGAATAAGAATAATTTACTGCTCTTGTTTCATTGACTAAGTTCGGTGCTTATACATATATTATGTTTATATTCCAACTAGTTAAAGCTTCTAGATTTACTGGCAGTAAAATGTTTTGAATTTATTATTTATTTATTATTATTAGAAACTTAATTATGACATTACAGACATTCCAGACCATCACAGTTAGAAAATACATGTACACATAATAAAAACATCCGAAAATCACACAGAAAAATATAAAACATAAAAAGTATAAAAATTAGACAAAAAAATGGATTTAAGAATTGTATGTCAATATGTTACGGCAATTCGGAATAAATATATTTGAAATACAGTACATCTAAGTATAATGTAAATAAAAGTAACATAAATACTGTACCTTCTATACTAATAGTTACATACAATTTTAGTTTTTATAGTGTAAAACCACACTTAGGTATTTCATTGCGAAAATGATATCGGTAGCTTAAAACCGAATATGAGCTTATCAAAAATGTCGAATGCGACGTTAGTGGTTCTGTAGCCAAGCGGTTCAAGGCACTCTGGCATGAGGAGGTTTCGTCTGATCGTCGCGGGTTCGAATCCCGTTGGAGTCAAAAATTTTGATAAGACTTTTCATTTTCGCAGTTACATACAAACTTACTGATCCTATACTAGGATACCTGATAATGGGTTTATCAAAGTCAAAGTCAAAGTCAAAAAGCATTTATTCAGTAGGACCGCTGGGATCACTTTGAAACGTCTTAAAACTAGGTGATTCTACTCAGTGATTGGTTCTCATAGCTTCATAAGTAGAAGACTTATGAAGCTATGAGAACCAATCACAGTTGGAAATGAGATTCTTTCTTGTAACCTATGTCATTATTTTAAAACCTAAGAACTCAGTATGTAGCAGATGGAACGAGAGACAAAATAACGAACAATTAAATAACTTTGTTTTAAAACAATAAACTCTACAAATTATGTTAAAAAATTAAACAAGGCAAGAAAAACTAGAGATTAGTTATTTTCTTTTCCTTGATTTTCCTACAGTTCACTGACAGTCGAGTGGCATAATCTATTTAACTTTGCGGAAACAGATAATCATATCATCACATTTCTTGTGCAGAGTACGCATATTTCCAGTTTTGTATTTTGTACAAGCTTCGCTTTACTTACAGTTTACGGCGTTTACGCTTACACTTTCTTATCACTTATTATATATTAAAAAAGTTGTATCTACTAAAAATATTTTTTGTTAGGCATTCAATCCTGTCATTGAAAGTTAAGGTGTCAGGTTAGGTTGGTAAATATATCCAAAAAAAATCACTTACTTACGAATAAGTCACCTGGACCCTTATTAGCCAATAATGAATGTTGATTATGTACCCCGCCAAAAGAATATCCAATCTTTTGGAGAAGAGCGCTGACTCCGCTACTCAGTTTTTTTTTTAACTTTTGCGGCAGTCAAAAAATAAAGCATTATATATATGGACCGGGTAGGTGACGCTGCACTTTACATAATAAGTAGGTACAGTAATTTTTAATTTCAGTTATACAAAAAAAGTAAAGTTTCGCAACCAAAAAATATGAAAATAAATTGTTTTGGAAGCCTAAATTTATTAGAAAAATTCATATTCATAGTAAGATTCAACCTTCGGACATCAAAGGGCTATGTTCAAGAGCAAAGGTTGCGAACTGTAGAAGACTTTACTTATACTTAGTCGCTCCGTTGAATCCGCGTGGAGGTGAAATTCCGCATAAACGTAAGCTTGCACATAAATATAAAGTACTGAGTTTAATTTAATAGTTGGGTACACTTTATTTTGAAGTAAGTTGTAACTTTAAACTGTAGCTGTATTTTAGCTTGGAGATGATGACGTATAGTCAGTACTACGCTGTTGGGTGTAAAGTAAAGTAAAAAAGCCTTTATTCGCTGACCATCTTACAGAATTTAACTTAATCTAATTTTAATCTAGTTTACAAAATAAATAGAATAATCACAAAATCTTCAGCAACCGGTTTGTTGGTCAGGTTGTCTTTAGACATAGGCCTCCCCTAATGTTTTCCACTCCTCTCTGTTTCGAGCTGATCTTCTCCACCCTTTTGGTAGATCATCTTCCCATCTCTTGATTTGTCTTCCTTTTTGTCTTTTTCCGTTTCTAGGGTACCATTCCATTACTTCTTTTGTCCATTTTTTCTTATCTGTTCTCATAATGTGACCTGCCCAATTCCATTTGAGTTTTTTTATTTTCCTGTTGGGTGTACTGCTATGTAAAGTAGGCAAAACCGTAGGTACATTTTAACTCATACAAAACGCCAACAAATAAACTAGGTTATTACACTCAAATATTCCAAGCTGTTTTCAAACACAGTTCCAAATATTAAAGCAACGTCCAAGTCGAAGCCGAAGGAAATTCGGATACTATACAACGTTATAGTGCATTACTCGCTGCAATAGCTGAATAATTTAGTCGCTACTGTACAGCCAGCAAACAGAATCAAAAATTAAATTTCATCGTCTTTGAAGCTCGTTAGCCATGCAGCCCTCCTTCCGCCCTAAAGGTAAAAGATTAATGGCAGTATTGTATAATCAAAATGATTTTACTCCCTTAATAAAGCCCTTAAAACTTGGCGTATCCGTTGGAATGCGAAAGGACTTCGTTTGTGAAGTTGAAGGATATTATCGTTATTATGCGGTTGGAATAAAAAACTGAAACTTGCGAGCTTCGTATGTTCAAGTTACCGAAGTCGGTAAACACAAAAAAACATCAAAAGGAGCCTATTGGACATCTTCGAAGGATCTTAAGTAACTAGATCTGAGAGATGTGTTTTTTTACCTCCAATTCAGTCAAGCTGTGGTTGACACCACGGTGTCGTCTTAGGTCTTAGGTCACGTGACAGCGTCTTAGGTCACGTGACTTTCCCAGTCGAATCCAAAGTTTTTTACTCATTTCAAAACTATTTCCTCTATGTCGCTAACGCGCTTAAAGAAGTTTTCACTTCAAAAAATCATCAATACATCGCAAATGAAAACCGTTTCAACCCTCGGCAGCTATAAACATTATCAGTTGGTTTGTTCAGTTATTCGTTTCGCTCAATTGCCCCAATCAAGAAGGTGGATTTTCATTAAATCGCGATGCACCTCAGTCACGGAAGGCTATTCTTGGAACTAGAACAGTGCCGTTTTATTCACAATGTTTTTCATAGAACCCTGTTTTATGGCACTCTGTATCTTGTTAGTGGCCGTTTATGTTTGTTATGTCCTACTGGTTCTACTCTAGTTTATGCTCACACCGATAAAAGGTGTTGAAACAAGAATGGACTATAATGTTGATTGGCTATTGTGTTTGTTTCATAGTAAATGGGTATTCTTTAGATTTTTATCTAGTTTCTTGAAATTGTTTTCAAGAATGATAGTTCTATTCTATTCTATTCTATATAGTTTATTAATAAAATACCTGTAAAGATGTTTAATAATGATTTGCTATTTTGATCGCTTTTGTCCAGTCTTTTCGAAGGGTTCTATCTTCTATCTATTGTCGTTCTTGATAGATCATCGTAGTGCGATGTTTTGAGGTCACAAAATAGATGGGACCACAGCCTAATGATTCAGACAGCTCTTCAGCAATATAAAAAAGTACGTGAATATCGTAGAATACTCGGTTGGAAGTTTCAACTTTGACATTTGGCATTTGTCAAATAAAATCCTAGAAACGCTCTTCCGTACGAACAATGTAACAATCTATGAACTGTTTTGACGACTGCGCTCTTCGTAGGTACTGTGACGTTTTGACCTATGTATGTGTCGTGATACAAAAATCGAACACTTTTTTTCGTCTAGCCCCCATCCGATACCGTCCGAAAAGGAACTTCGTTTCAAAAAAAGGTCTGAGAGAATGTCTACCGCGCCTTGGGGATACAGTCGTCATCCTTTGTTTAAGTTTTCTTGAGCCAATAAATCCTTCTTTATAAAAATTATAATTTCTAGCCTGCTTATATTTACCTTGTAACTTCAAACTGCAAGCTGCTAGTCACAACAAAGCCTTTCAATATTGGCACATTAAATTTTCACATTTTCCTTAAATTATGTTTGTAGTATACCACCCGTCACTGCCTTTCTTTGCTGAACTGTTTTCATTACGCCAGCACGCGATAGTGTGTAGGTATTCAGCAAATTGAGGGTATCTATAAATTTTCGAATGTAACGATACGATTATCGCACTGACTTTGTCAAATAACAATAAAATAATTGATTATTATTTTAGGTATACCTAAAAAGTGTGTTTTCGATTTATGATTCAAAGATTGGTAGGCCAATCATCAGTGGACTTATTACCTAATTGATTAGCATAACATTCTGTAGAGATGTGATCAATTTACATCAGAAGAACATAATCTTGATCAAAAAAATAAATAATATAATTTGATACCTACAGTAAAATATATGTCAGTCAGTGTTTATCGTATCTGTTTGTAAAAAAAAATAAAGTAAAAAACTAAACATTTTGCAATCACCGACGCCATTGATTTGAATGTCGTGTCGATTGAGATAAACACGTTTCTACCTGTACCTGATCAGTAGACATAGTTCATTTAATTCGCCTTGTTCATCATTGATTCATGTCTACAATTTGACTGGAGGGAAATTACGGTACCGTTGAAAATTAATGAAGGTTTTGTGAATTTTCAATTCCTGATAGTTCGGTTCTAGTTGGAAATTCAGATGTTTTCCCCTTTGATCTCAGTTGAACTGATTTGTTTGTTTACATAGAGAGGCTAGCCAAAATTAAATAGTTATTTTGTACTGTTTAATTTTGTTAAACACGTCGTATTATTTTAGTTGAGAAAAAGATTAGAGTACAGATAAAATAGAAACACACAGGTACAGTCAGCAACGAAAGTCGATTAACTGTTGGACTTTTTAAAATGGCTTCAAGAAAAAATAAACTTTTCTTGGGAAATGATTATGAACAAAGACTTTATCTTGGTTCATGTTCATGTTGGTCATGATGTTACGGATTTCGGAAATATTTAGATTTCTGAAACTTAAAATGTTAATCGACTTTCGTTGCTGACTGTACCTCTACTTTCATGACAAAAAATTCGCAATATAGACGTTAGTCAATTAATGGGGATTTTTTGATTTTAAGTAGTAGCTTAGTTTCTGTAAATAATAATAGCTAAAGAACTATTAAAACAATGAAAACCCCATTTACAAAATATTTACTCGGGTCTAATTCTTAAGGCTATAATTACATTTTTGAAAACTATAAAAAGAAAACTGACTTCAATGTTTGACTAAGGTATAGGGCGCATCGTTTCTGAGGAAGAAGTTTTTTTAATTTTACGGGAAAACTATCGATCTCTCAGGAATAAAGTATATATGAGACCACATCGGACCCTACAATAAAAAAAAATAAAAAAATAATAATAAGTAAATCGGTCCAGACGAAGATATCGGTGAACATACATAAAAAAACATACATACAGCCGAAGATAGAATCTTTTGAAGTCGGTTAAAAATAGAGTAAATATTTGTTAAAATCCTAATCATAAAGTCAAAATTCCATTTCACTTTTACAATACCCATTGTTATCAGTAACCGCATATATTCTGGCATTACGACCTCAATAGTTATACGTGATATACCGTGGGGTGGTCTTTGTTATAACAGTGTAAAGCTAAGACTTGCCTGAAACGGCCACCGACATTTTACGGATGTTAGATTAAACTTAGCATAAAAATAAAATAGACTATTTTGAATGTAGAGGTGTCGTTACATTATTTTGTGGCATGAGCTTTCCATGGGGCAGGTTTCAAGTCCATCGTACTTTATTAGAATAATTTCGTTGACGAACTGATCTACTTTTAACTGTTCTCTCTATATTGAAAATATCCGTGTTTAGAGCTTTTTTGGGACAGCTTGCCTACGAAAAATTAACATACATAGTAAACAAAGCCATGTATGTATACATATAAAGCCACGCATGAGCAGGCTAATGAGTAGTCAGCGATCAAAATGAAATTTTCGGTTTCTTAATCCTCACACATGAAAACTTGTTTTTTTTTTTACTGCAGGTGATATTGACGATAACAAGGGTGATAGATGTGCTGATTTTGTCTATGGCAACAGTTTTTGGTTTTAAACAGAACTGTTTCGTTTGTTTGCTTGTGACTTGGATATCCTTTACAATAAACTGGTGATATTACGGTACATAAATAAATAACGCTGGACTTTTTCACACAGCATCATCTAGCCCCAAAGTAAGCAGAGCTTGGTTTATGGGTACTAGAATGACTGATAAACTACTTATATACTTTTTGTTTGTTATAACGGTAATAGTTTTTAAGGAAATGCTTTATTCATCCAGCCCGTATTCCTTGGGCATTAATCGCGTAGAACGTCGGATGTGCGGAAAATTATAACGTTTACCTTCCGGAGACGACGACCTCGATCGTCCTTCGTGCATCGGAATTCATTGGGAAAGTTTATAAAATGTTTCGGATCCTTTGTAACCATTTAATAGGAAACTAGCGTCAACTAACAGCTACTCTTGTGGTAACAACATAAGCCTATAGGTATGCTATTCTAGGCTATGATCTACTTTTATTTCAAGTTCCCATCTATTTAGTTGTGATTCATTTGCAGTTGATTCTGATGATATTAACAGAAAAACCAGGCATTCCCACACATGTATTTTGAAAAGGTAAGTATATAATAAATATGATTAAAACTATTTTGTGCTACAAGAAACTGCATTAATAAAACACCGTAAAATACATAGATGTTCAAAACCTGATACGAGTTTTCAAATACGAATAAAAAGCTTCATTCGTATCGACTATCATTCCGAGCAAAATGTGCAATCTACTATCAAAAACCAATATATTCCAATATTTGAAGCTAGCCGATATACGAGCCTAGGCCTAGGAATTGCAATTAGGCCTCAAATTACGCATAGTTCCCTCTGGAATTTCATTCCAAGCCATATCTTCGAGTTGGAACGGAAATTCCTGTACCTTTGCCGCACCAAAACTGCGGCGAAACGTTGGGTCAATGTGTTATCGAGAAGAGAATGGAAGGGGTTAGCTGTAAGGAGGTTGCTAGATGAAACACGATCGGATTCGGTCGAGTATCGACTCTAAGCCGAAATTCATTTTCAGGGCTATAACGCCTATTATTCGGAATTTGGAGGGCTAAATAACATGACGAATAATACCCAAATTAAATGAGATGAAGGCGGATAGAGGTAAACAGATGAAGAATAATGTTGTGCCGATCAAAAATTATGTGGGACAGGAAAAAGATGATGATGAATTTTCAAATAAAATTCTAATCAAATCAAAAAGTCTTATTTAATATGCAAAAGAAAATCTAAAACAAAACGAATACCTATTCCATACTTTATTATACATTCATGCGGTTATTTAAAGACGGTACAGGATACTGAGGCTGTTCCAGATGACGCTATCACTCTCGCCAATGGCGAAGTGATACCGTCATCTAGTCATGATAGATAGGTAGGTAAATTCACTCCGGCAACAGCTCAAGCCGAGGTCCGTACCTATTACAGGTGCCCTTGCGCGTGTTGTCGTATCCTTTTTTCTCTCTAGGCGTCTCGGCACCTTCAGTGCCCGCCATAGTCCAATAACATTAAAACAGCCAACTAATACTAATGGCCTATGAAGGCCATTAGTATTAGGCCCTCCGAAAGAAAAATTAAAAAAAGTGACGCTGTTTAACGGACTTTGTCTTTGTCTATTATTTGAGATTAAACAAGGAGAGAGCTATTTTACGCTGACGCCGTTTTGGCCGCTACGTCATAGCCTGATAAAACTTCTGTGGATAGAACTCATAAATTTTAATAAAGAAGTTGATATCTTGTTTGTGTCATGTTCTACGCTGTTTATGTAAAAGTTGTAGCAATACTGAACGTACATTTTTTATACCAAGTTTCGAAAACATCATAATTTCTATGTACTCGAGAAGTAAAGTATTTTATGGTCGGGAAGGGCGGGGTCGGTTTATTTATATCATGAGTGAAGGTCAAAACTTCAGGGTAACTTTTAAGAATGTGCCTTGAGATAGCTTACATAGTAGGTATCTACCTACAACTGTAAACATTCATCATCTATTTGCAGAAACATTATTTTCAAAGCAAAGAAAATTCTATGGTCGTCAAAAGATATGAAGTTCAAACTTGTAATAGAAAAACGAAATCCACAAATAGGATGAATAGAATACTTCAAGACCATGACACAACACAATCACATTAATTTATATTGAAAAATATTATTTAATTGTAAAAGAAAACAAGCTTCGAGGTCAAGAGACTTTTCCCTTGAATAGCGACAATCAGGGCGACCACTGATCATATTTCAACGGTCGCGATAACCCACAAAAGAATGGAATCCAACCCAATTGTGTAATGGGCTAGCTCAGCTGTTATCTCTGCCCATTATTTCTGTTTGAAGGAGGCGTTCTTAATACTGAGGGTGGAATCTTTACAAAGATCTTTGATAAAGTTCCCGGTACTTGATCTGGTTGGATTTCGCGGTCGCTTGATCGGTTTTGTTACATACTTGTGAAGTGTTGGAGTGAAGAAAATGTTTGACAGCCTAGCATTATCTATTTATACCCAAGGGCCGTTTTATTTAGAAGGGTACCTATATCTATATTTAAATAAAACAGAGAATGTGAGTTCATGAGGTCTTCACTACTATTTGAAAAAGGTAGGTATATTTTTTCGTAATTAAAACTACCTATCTTAGTAAAAGTATACTTACTCAAAGTGTAAGCTTCAGGCGTACTACAAATATCCTCGCTTACTTTCGCATTTAAACAGTTCATCCATCTATGAAATAAAAGGAATAAAAAGAGGAACTATTAAAACCAAAATTGCATTCAAAGTTCAGTTTTTTAAGCAATAGATTTTTTTTCACATAAAAGAAAAGTTAAGACATGAAAGTTCGTAAATTTGACAAATTGATCGTGATACGTTCTTAAGTTTACGAAGATAAAAAATATAGGTTACCCTTATAAATCTGAAGACGAAGTGATGTAACCCAATATTGATCTCAGTGACACAGTTTGTGACAAAACTGCTAGTTCACTATCACGAAAAAATCCGGTTTCACAACATGTTTTCTGTAACAAACTAAAACTTTTAAACTTTTAAAAGCTGCGGATTGTATAAAAAATATGCTTATGTAAATATAATTCAAAAGCCAATGACCAAAAAATAAGTGCTTACTTTGAACAGAAAGTAATAGTAGTATAGCAATTCAACAAGGAATGCCGCCAGCCTTTTAGGCACTATATAGTCGGTGATTTGAGATCTGGCCTCTTTAATTTAATTCAAATAGACCAGGTTTTAGAGATTTTTATAATAATATCTAGTACACGAAAGTAGTAGTATCTAGTAGCCTCTTTGAGGCGCATTTCACCACACTGGTGCGAAAAATTTGGTGACACGATAAGAAGAAGAATATACAGAAACTATTTGCAGAAAACGAACTGGCTATCTTTTCACTGTGTCGGCTGAAATATGGTTCGGATTACCTCTCTGCCGGTTGTTCAACGCGCAAATCCTCTGTCAAAGGAAGGAAACTTGCTAAACAAGTTGAGCCCGATAACTGTTTGGCCCTTGGCTTGCTGCGGCACAGGATAATTATTTTCGGGTTAGGAGGTTGTAAAAATAGGGCGGTTTGAAGATTTGATTAGGTCAAGATTAAGCATGATAAATTAGCCTTTTTTCAGCCTTTTTTTCATTTTTAGTCATCTACGTCAATATTAATGACTGACCAAATATTAATGAAGTTTCATCAAGAATCATTATCAATACCTAAGACCTAGGTAAATTAAGACAAATACGTATACTCAGGCGCGGATCCACTAATAGTGAGCACTATGGGCATGACCACAACCCTAATTGACCGAGCGAGTGAACGAAGCGTCTCAGTTTCGAGATTGGCTAAAAATGATTTTGTCCGTATGTCTGTTCTCGCCTACATGTCGCATTTTTATACCGATTTTACCAAAATTGACACACGAATTCCTCAAAAAAAAAGCAAGGTACATATTATAGATCATGAGCGAGTTCATGTTCCGACTCGCACTAAGCCGATTTTCGGGTGTGCCCACAACTTTTTTTAAGTGCTGGATCCGCGCCTGGATGACAGACTAAGGAGGTCTCTCGCATGAAAGCCGGTCACATACAAGCTCTATAGGTTGTCACGCATCTATTTTGGGACGATGTAGATCGTCGCCGAAGACGAATTTATCCTTGATCGTCGCTTAACTTCGACAATCTATCAAAATTGACTAAATAAACTACTCCACGAGCGCTTCACTTTTTCAATGGAAGCTGTATACACCACGTGACACTACTTATATTTACATATTTATATCTGTGAAAAAAATTATTTTCCATGAAAACATTTTTTTAAATATATATAGGTAGTTTATTTACAATAACTAAGCTACTACATATTTACATATATTTACAAAATACAACAGGATTAGTCGAGCTATCTAAGGATCGTTAGAAACGATCTATAGATTGCTCAACTGATCCAGGTCAGTCGGAAGCGTGTAATTTTTGGGTCTCAAAGCAAAAGTTTAAGCTTACATACAATATGGTCTCTACTTAGCAGAAATTGGGGAGGCCTACACCGCTGAGGCGACTTCATATTAGAATAGTTAAATAACAGTATAAATAAAATTAGTATTAGTTTAAGTTTGAGTAAATTACTCAGGTTAAAAATTAAGTGTCAAAAATATGGTATGTACGAGTAGCATAAATGCTCTTTTATTTTATTTTTATACAATAAATATGGTCTACTAAAGGGAACTGCATATTGTTTGTTTGCCTCGAACACTTAAAGCTGAAGATTCTTGAAACTTTTTCAGTTCCATATTTTCTTGCTTTTAAATGTCCGGCAACAAACTTTGCTCTTATTTGTTTTCTCTCGCACTCTGTGCTCATAACTCACCGCCGTTTGTCGAGATGAGGGCGAGCTGAATACGGTTTGATTTATCTTCTTTGGTAGAATATTCTGTTAATAAAATGTACTAGAAATCTATTATTCTACTTAAAAATACCTAATACTAAAAGAACACTCAATGTATAGTAGATTTCAGTTGCGACCGGCAAGTATTGTGGGATAAAAAACACAATAATCACAATGGAAAATTGCATTTTCTTATTTTAGATCTATAATTTTCATCTGTCGCAATTTATTTTTACATATTTTTTTATATTATAATATATTAAGTATATTATAGTATATTTACAGAAACTAAGCTACTACATATTTACATATATTTACAAAATACAACAGGATTAGTCAAGCTATCTAAGGATCGTTAGAGACAATTTATTATTTTTTATAGTTTTGTCAGCATTTTGTATATCAAGGAAACCAAAGCTCTTATTTAAATAATTACCTACAAAAAGCATGTTTTCCTTAATAAAATAAATCATAGAATTCTCGTTTTGCCATTCTTACTTGTTAGTATACACCGAGCTTCGAGTCTAAAGAGGCTTAATTCTAAACGTACAAATTCCCCTGTAAAAGTACGTAATGTATGCCATAATCAGACTAAGCCGTTCGCGAAACGGCCTCTTACAATTGAAGCCACATTACTTTTTAATTTGAAACGAGCCAGTGCAATAGAGACTTTATTACACTCAGTGGCACAGAATAAGTAGATGTTGTTTTCACAGAAGATTCACTTATAGTCGGAAAGAGCTAAAATCAATACATGTTAAAATGCTTCTATAATCTGTACATGCGTTATTATAAACGACAGTCATGTTCATCTATTAATCGAATAAAATCATTTTGTTTTTTTAGTAAGTCTTGCTTGACTAGAATATATTTTACAACTATTAAATAACTCATAAAAACAGCTGAGAAAGTCTTTTAATTTTTTTTTTAATTTAAGTACAGAAGACGATAAGAAATATAACAACCAGGATCCTACCATCCTACCATCATTCGGCTGCTCATTTTGGTCATGATGATAATAATTATATTCACCGGCTTGATTTGCAGATATACAAAAACATTTATAAAGAAATCTAGCCTAAAACTCTCTGGGTGCTTAGTATGACTTTTATTCACCATTCGGTATCGACGCCGTAAACGTGGATTTGTACTGATTTTCATTAGTTATGAGCGAGCACCAAAACATGGCGCCTGTTATTGTCCCATACCTCCCATACTGCGTTTACGGCGTCAATACCGAAGGCGTAGAAAACTATTTTTTTATTTTTATTTTATTTTATTTTATTTGGAACAATAAACAGCTACATTATATAATATAATAGTAAACATTTTACAGGTAGAATTGGTAATAAATAATGCAGCCCACAACATTGTTCACAGATTAATATAGAAAAGGTTGTCAAACTTTACCGCTAAAGGTTACAGACATGCAAAACGATTTGAAAAGTTAAGAAAAAATAAAGAAATAAAACTTAAAATTAAAATTAACAATCTTTACCTACTGCTAAGGGTTATAAACATGCAAAATAGCTTGAAAGTAAGTGTAAAATCGGGAAGAAATATTCGGGGTTTTTAAATATGTATAAAAGGACTGGAAGGAAAGGATCAGAGTAATGTATTGTTTACTGCAATTTTGAACTGATACAAACTACTGCTAAATATGTCAACATCAATAAATGCATCATTGTATGACTCTACCATGCGACGAGTGGGTGATCGGAGACCCATGTTCGTACGGCACGTGCTCAAAGCTAATCAAAACTAATAATAGGCAACCTGATTTTTATTTGTTACTAGCTGGTACCCGCGACTTCGTCAGCGAAATAACATACTTATTAGCAAGGCCATCTATTGCCTTTAACTGGAACTACCAACTCCCCATACAAACTTTCAACCCTTATTTCACGCCCTCCATGATTAATATATAGATTTTTCTGTCATAAGAACCTTCTCCTGACAATAACAAACACAACAAATTTTTTTTATGAAATCGGTCCAGCCGTTCACGCGTGATGCCGTGACCATTTAAAAAAGGTATACGTGAAATAGGGATACATTTTTATATATAGAGAATTGTACATTTTAGATTTGCTTTTGACAACCTTCTCAGACGTTCCAATGGCCAGAGTATTTAGACAATTCTAGAGATGTAGTGCTCCAGAGTATCTTTGAATTTAATTTAAGATGTCTTCCGCTTATGAGGTGACTGCCGTGATCTGTCTACCATTACGCATTGATGTTGTCTTGATCTATTTTTTTTCTATTTACAGTGAAATAGGTCCGTCAGAGGTATATTTTCTAGCTTTTGACCCGCGCGCCCTTTGTGGAGTCTATTTTTTATTCATTTGTAAGGCTCTGCACGCCCCTCAGCTTCCCTTTCAATGTTATTTGCGTTTTAGGCTAGAATAGTTGAGATTTTGTTCGCTGTCTTATACGATTTTGCGGTTGAGAGGGAAGAAAAAATACTTAACTATTCTGGATTTACTCTCGAAAACACATTTCTAGCTAAGTCTGAATCATGTAGCAACGTTGTTCTTTATATTTTTGTTTCGTAAACATGCTAGAGTTCATACCACTATACTTATGACCTTTGTGATTGATAACATATATTTTATATATAATTTGTTCTTATTTCAGGTATGTTCCAACTTTCAAACGTCAAAAAAACCTCAGTAAGTTACAAACCATAAATTGGTGATTAAATCTCGAAACTAGAAGAGCTAGAAATAAATGGGTTTTTGATTATTGTAGAGCGCTTCCAGGCGAGTGTGCTGGTCCATATACGCATACATAAACATAGACATAAACGCAGTTAGGTAGTGACTTTTTGTAGTAACTGCTTCGATCAGAGATATGATCGAAGAGTAACCGTCATCTAACAATAAACCGAAGACAATCACAAATATGAACTTTTAAATCAATTTCCGACCTACTTGTATTCCAAAGCTTCGAGTAGGAATCATAAATTCAATTACAATTCAAGGAATCTTCAAGATGGACATAGCTTTAATTTTCCACCACACTGAACACGCAAACAAGCCGCGAGTCAGTCAACATCCGTTTGTGCTATCTAGTAGATAAGCGAAAAGTATTGTTGTTTCCTGCCCTGCACTTTTAAATTTATAGTTTTCATGTAACTTAGCTTAAAAAGTAAGTAAGTTCGTGTGAGTAAGTGGCTCTGGTAGCCACATCAGACATCCGTCATAGCTTAACGACTGAATAGATAAGTACGACAATTCAACGTACCCTCTGAAGCACGGAAACGTTCCGCATAAAATGCCTCTAGTGGTCACCCATCTAATTACTGACCGCTCGGTGCTGAACTTTGATGATGTAAGAACGACTGCAAGCTATATTACGAGCGCTTCACTTTGCTATATTATAAAAAACTACGTAGCTGCGCCTCGCGGTGTTACTCGGGGTCCCTCGGGAATTCTTTACTTTTCCGGGATCAGTTGCCCTTCGCGTTTTTGGTATCTCCCAATATCTCCTACAACAAACATTCCCTTTTGACACTAACATATGTATTTACAATCGATGTTCTTGGAGTTTCTTGATTTCGGCGCAGATGCAAACAATCATCATAGTCTAGTGCTAGCCCAGTTTTTGGCTAACATTTGAATGTTATGTACGAAAATAGGTTTAGCTCCAACTTAATAATGGATGATCCTGACCCACTCTTCCACCTTAATAATGTTGATGACTTCGATCAAGGTTTTATACTCGTAATGTTAGTATCGTTAATATATATACATAGATATCGTGTGCCAACACTTGTGATCTGAACGATAAATCGTTAAACTCATAAATGCTATATCGAAACATTAACCGGTGTCCATAACCATAAATTGGAGCGTAAAGTTGTACATTAAATTAGCTATCTAGAGAGCAAGCGGGCATAGAGAGCAAAAGCTTTGGATGTCGATAACATTGTAAATAAATAAATGGTGTTTGTTCTTAAAAACGGATTTAGAGCTGATGTTTTACAGCTATGCTCCCGTGGTACCAATAATCAATGTTTACTATAGACCAAAGGTGCATTTACACGATGCAATTTTTCGTACGATTTGCTAAGCCCCGCCCATTGATCGTGCCGACGAGCGTCGCGCTGTCTATGACAAATCGCATACGATGAGCGTTTACACGTGGAAAATTGCCGTGCGATACGATATCGTATGGGTTGAAATCGCATCGTGTAAATGCACCTTAAATGTTATTCCAGGCTACGACCTACATTCTATTTTAAGTTCCACCCAAATCGGTCAGCTGGTTTGATCATCATCAATGGCATCCTACATCTACAAGAGATGATTTAAACTGCGTTCGTTTGGTAGATCCGGCTGGTAAAGCCGAGTTACAGCTACGACCGCAAAGTTGCTGGTTTAAGTAAAAATACAAACTTTTAGATTTACGAGAGATAATTTGTAAGGAAATGGGATAAAAGCCATCAATCTGCCAACCATCCACATCATGTGGATGGTTGGCAGTCCACAACTGTGCGGTTTTCACGCCAATTCCTGCCTCGCACAACAGACTTATGGAATCAGCTGTCGCCAGCGGTATTTCCAGACCGATACGACTTAGGCACCTTCAAGAAAAGAGCCTATTCCTACCTCAAAGGCCGGCAACGCATCTGCAGTGCTTCTTGATGCTGCAGTTGTCTGTGGGCGGTGGTAATCACTTACCATCAGGTGTGCCACATGCTCGTTTGCCCCCTCTTCCATAAAAAAAAAAAAAAAAAAGTTTACTTATGTTTTCTAAATCTAAACCAGAAAAAAATATCGACTGAGATGGTTTTGAGTAAGCATGAACAGTGTTCCAAAAAGAGATGAGTTCCTTATTATATCTCTCGATAAATAAAATAAAAATATATAAATAATTAAAAAAGTACGTGAGTATCCTGGAACACTCGGTTGAAACGAAGCAAAGAGTACTTTTCTATACTGGGAATATAGGAACAACATTTTATTCCAGCCTCAGTCTTTTTTTCTTCGATACCGTCCGGAAAAGGAACTTCGTTCCAATAATGCTGGACTTTTAACACAGCATCATCTAAGTACTCGTATAGCCCCAAAGTGAGATATAACTATAATATAACAATTTATTTACCTTTATGAGATTACGTAGATAAAGCTTTGTCTAGAAGTTACGATAACCTAGATTACGACCTCAGTCTTGAAATTTACTGTTATGAGGCTGTAATTGAAAGTATAGACAGTATAGCTGGATTACTTGAATTTATAGAAGCCGTGACATTGTTATTTAGATATTTACGAGTATTAGTTGACTACTATGTCTAAAACATGAAGAAGGACTCGTGTTGAAGCTTGCTTAGTCGTTCTTGATAGAACGTCGTAGTTATGCGACCTTTTGCGCGGTTACAAAATTAGATGGGTGACCGCCGAATATTCGAAAATTAGGTACCACTTCAAGCATTTGAAAAACCTAGCATAGTTTTATTAGATCGTCTATAGGCACTATTGGTTAAGTTTTTTGTAACTATGTGCTTACAGCCATGAAATATCAACACAATTGAAATTTCACAAAAATAAAGCACGTGCTACTAATAGGTACTGCTCCCATTTTCTGCTCCATGTCAAACACTTACAATTATTTGCCGAACAAAGTAATATCACATTGCACTTACGAGAAAACGTATGAATTTCGGCATTATTTATTTAGTGTTTGAGCGAGACAGATTATACAGCCACTACGCGAAAAAAAGGGATGGGCATACAAATTTCTAATGAACGTAACATGAGCGTGAGGGTCATTGACCTCTGCTTTAGGGTGGATCCCCTTCGGACATGGTTCGGAAAGGCGGTTTATTTTGATGCATTTTCTAATTGAATCGTTCTATTCACTATAAGCACAAGTTTTATACAACCCCATCTTAGGTAATAACTGCAAACATTTCACGTCGGATCATTGATGTCTTTGAGCTACTGCGTAATAGATGCAAATATTTGGAGCCAAATATGCATAGCGAATTGAAAATTATTCAGCTCTTTGATCTACCCAACGTCTATATGATAGACGGGCCTTTAGGGTTGTCCCTAATACCTGAGAAGGCTGTGATATCTACACAAAAAAAAAATTCAAAACAGGAGTAAATTCATTTTTTTATATAGTGGACCGTGATATCATCCTCATAGTCTTCCTCTTTTCAGCTTAAAATCAACAAAAAAGAAATTAAAAGACAAAAGCACAAATTAGCAGCATTGGTATTGCACAATATAAAAAAAAAAATCACTTACAATATACATCAAATCCATGCAGATTTCTTCCAGGCATTACATTTTTACGCGTTCATGCTTCATAGACTCCCCTACACCTTTTACGGGCTGCAAATTTTTACAATACACGGACAAATAGTAGTAAATCGTAGAGTTTCACTGCAATGTTTGTTTTCTATTCTATTTTCATAGTTAAATAATGCTTAGGTATATTAATAACAAATTAAGATTATTTTGAGCACCAAAACTCTTGTTTCACGTGTAAAAAATAGACCTTTACATCTTTATACTGAATGAATACACCAAAAAAACACATTCAAACACCATCAGAAATAAGCTATGGCTCCCTATTTTTGCAAAAAAGGTTTATAGTTATTTTTACCTTAAACCAAAGGCATTAAGATTCAATTTACATCAGCCTCGGCCAACAGTGTTTCAAGCTAGTGCCAACTGCTTGTTTATCCAATTGGTTCAGTTCGAACTGGTTTAAAAACAGTCTCATTGGTGCGTGAAAAACGTGTGCAATCGGTCTGAATGCGGGCTGTAGTGGGCACGAATAAACCAGAATAGGGACACTCATTTTAGAAATTCTGAGAGCTTTATATGACAATGCAATAAAAGAAACAGAAAGAAAATAAATAAACGAATAAGTTATCTAAAGATCGGGTAATCAATATATTATAAACAGTGGTTTTCACTGGGTTGTAAGGTTCTAGAATAAAAAAGAAACCTTTCGTTTCATGTAGGTTAAGCTCAGAGACGCCAAACCATAAATCTGTAGTTTGTCACTTCATTCACACCAAGACAGTGGTAGCATAACGTTCTTGTCTTACATTTTTAAAGACATGCTTATAATTCTTTATTGAGACTCCACAAGACGGCTTAATAATGACTAGACTGAAGCAAAAACGCCAACAAAGAAAGGACTTACAGAGTAGATGATGTATATTTTAAACTGCGTTAATTCCTTTGTCTGTCCCGCCATCCCATCGGTCTGTTTAACTTGGGACTAACTAGACGTTCAATGACACGTTTTTATAGTTCGAATTATTATTACAGTCTGATGAACTTGACATTATGATAATTTATGGTAGAAATATTCAAAAAAAGATTTGTAAAGGTAAAAATGCGATAAAATCCTGGACTAAAATCTATTTCTAAATATGAATTGTGATCGCGAAATTTTAAGAAAGACTATAGAAAGATTCTGTTAATAAAAATTTGAAAACAGGCTTTTACTAGGTAACCGTGAGGTCATTCAATAGAGCTTAGCATGAGTTATTTTATTTTACCGGAAGTCTTGTTGAATAGGTCTTGACTTCATCATAAGATCAGTTGGTGTAACATGATTACACTGTCACAGAGAGCTAAGGTGTGCTAACAGATAAATAGTTAAAAAAGCTATCTCAAAATTAAAAAAAATAAATGCTAAGCGGCCTACTAATAAACATGGTGTGAAGTTATTCCTGAATGTAAACTGTCAAAATGTATGGTTATTCCTACTTTATTCCGAGGAATAGCTTTACACCACGTTTATTAGTAAGGCGCTAAGGCTTTATGCTTGTTGACAACTATTAAAATTTACTAAAACTATGTGTTCAGCGGCACTCCCGGCTGAAAAACTCCCAATCCTAAAATTGTGTGAAGCCTAAAATACCTGCACCTAATCTAAATAATCTGATCTTTAAGTTAGTTTTTTATTGATGACCTTGCTCATGGTTTTGTAATCAAAGCTGAGCTGATGTGTAGTCTACATTAAACGGCGCCCACTAAAAGCGGAGTCATGTTCGCTAAATTGAATCAATTTGCAAATAATCCGTCGATATTGTTCGCGCCTATTTGCGCTCCGGACTGACACTGTAGTAATTGTAGCTTTTGCAGGGTAATTATAGCAACATTATTTGTTGACAATTCTTGCAACATTAAAATTAGCTTTGTGTTATTTTTAATGTAATTGTGGCGGACTTGCAACTTGTGTGTGGAACACTTACTTGCAAAATGTATCTCTAACTGCCTCCTTAGGTACCAATCTTATCATAATGTGATTTGATCTTAGAGAAAGTGTCTACTGTGCTTTAGGGATACAGTTGTAACCTTAAACACCTGATTTATAAAAAGCGATTTTCATATCAGTTGATTGATCTTCATTCCGTCATGAATTGAATACTGAGGCATATGCTGAGTGTTAACTTGACTACCCAGATATGGTTTGGCCACGTTTTCAGGATATAGGTATCCTGAAAACGTTAGAAACTGAAAACGTTAGTTCTAAAAAGTTCAGAAAAGAAGATGCGCTTCACCACTCTTGAGTTAGGACTCAAGAGTGGTGAAGCGCATCTTCTTTTCTGAACTCCAAATTTCTCAGATTCAAGGATTTTCAGAAAAGACATATGAAGGGAGCCGTCAAGTTGGGAAACCCTAGCAGAAAATCGCCCGGAATGGCAAAAAACTGTACAGAATAATGTATGGACTTTTGAGGAACAAAGAAGGCGCGATCTGGATGAAAAGCGTGATAACCTAAAAAGCAAACCTTCAATTATAACTTAAGTATACTTAATTATTAAGATAATATCCTAACATGCAACCTCTCCAAACGCACTTTTAGATCTAAAATAGGATATGCAAGTCATATGAGAGCAGACCAATGAAGCTCGCTAATAACTACGATCAGTCGCCATATTCGAAATCGGCTGGAAGACATCATCATCACCCAGATATCTTCAAAGGATATCAAAAGCTTGAAGACCTGAACCAACGATACGATGGGGATAAAATGATTCTGTTTTATTTTGTATCACTATTACAAAGCTATGCTGTGATAAAAAGCATACATTATTCTAGATCACTAAAAACTCCTTAGTAGTCAAGCGATTAGTGCACAGCAGAAAGGCAACAAAACTGTACATTATAACATAAAGATTGGCACATGTAATATTGGTATGGTACGGTCAGCAAAGAAAGTGGTCTACCCTCTACACACAACAGTTTCTGTGAAATCTATCGCTAAGGTTTACTTTTCTAACTGTTATAATAGTAAAATAAACCTTATTGTTTCGTGACGTTCAAATGAACCTCAACCGTAGGGTGATAGACCACATTTTTTACTGAGTGTTCATAGGATTATAATTAGCTTTTCGCCTAGCCATTCACCTTATATGGCAGGTAATCAGGAAAGCCATTAAAATCCAAGCATCAGACCGATAATAAAACAAAATAGCTATATTTTCAGGTAATCAAAACAAATGCGCTCAGAACCATAACCGTATAACTCGTCATTACCCTTTGTCATTACCGCCTTCAGGTGACATAATGACATAACTGAGATAATAATATTTCGCAACTTACACCCGTGGTAACAACTAACAGCTCAAAATGGTATAAGCTGGCTCAACTATTAAAATAAAATCAAACTATTTTACAAAACAAATGTAGCATTAAATAAGTATTTATTTGTCCTAATGCTAAATAGTGAAAATACATCTAAAGAGTAATAAATATTAGTTTTATAAAGCTTATATCTAGGTAGAGATGATTCAGTCTAAAAATGCACGCCCCTCCACTGAACGTGGTTCTTTAAATGTGTGAAAAGAAATATTTATTGCAATGGTTGACTTGTGTGCGTGAAGAAAACTAAAGAACCAATGATATTGACGAGGTTGCATGTATTGCGTATGTACACCGATTGTGCATGTAGAGGTAAATACATTAGAGGGGCGTGCATTTTTAAACTGATTTATCTCTACCAAATAGTGTCACGACTAAGTTTAGGTAACTTTATAAAAGCATACCAAAATGATTGTATTATTTTGTTTCAATAACTAATCCACTTAAAACCAAACATTTACCTCTTGTTTAATACCTATTTGAGCAGTTCTAACAATGAAACTCGCCTTACAAGTTTACCAACGGCTAGCACTTACCTGTGAAGTTTACGCGACCAAATTACGTGTGCCCCAATTTAATCACAGTTTGTTAGTTGTTGTCCAGTCGGGTGCTGGGGTGTGCAGAATTTAACGACTATTGTCCTTAAGCACGTTAGTCTTTTGAGGACAAACACCCACTTCACTGTAGACTTCATCCATGTTAGGTGTTTGATAGAGTTTATACGTATTTAATAAGACTTTCAACTTTAGTAGGTTGTTACTCGGTCAGTTGTTGGTTTAGTATGTTTCTTTAATTATTAAGTCTTAGGTATAGCACCCAGACAGGTGGGCCAGAGTGGTGACTGGTTGGATCCCGGTGGATGGCAGGCGACTCCGAGGCAGGCCTAAAAAGCACTGGCGCGATGACCTGGACGCCATTAGGAAGGATTGAGTGAAAATCGCAGAAGACCGCGATGTGTGGAAGGCGACGGGGCAAGATAATATGAATAAGAGTCTATAGGCCAATGCAATGGTGGATACGAGTATCAGAATCACAAAGAAATCAAATCAAACCTTTTAAGTATTGTAAGTTGAACTTAATAATGACCACTCATGTAATTTTAATGGTTAAATATTACAGCTTGAAGTAAGTAAATAGTTTTTTTAATTTCTTTACAAGATTTCTAGAATCTCGGATCTTGGTAAACCAATGTACAAAACCTTCATATTTCGCTCACCATTATCTTAGCCACCAAGCCTTATTAAAAACCCGCTGACTCAGCAGATGTAGACTCAGCAGATGTAGTCTCGTTATTATAACGGTTTTCCAAGAAAGTGTAGCTCATGAAGAAATATCTGGTACACTGTAACAAAAAGAAAAGATGTAGGTATTAGTTACCTAGTTTCTATAATACCAATTTTGCGTAGGTAGTGTAGGACTAGATTCCGATATTTTGCATGTCTCACAATATTTTTATCATTAGTATCAGGAGAAAATAATATTATAATGAAACCCACGGAAACTTGTTGATAAAAGGCTTTATATAAAAATAAGTCACCAAAAGTTTATGATCAGACAACAAGAGGCTTGTATTAGACTTCCAGCTAAAAAGCTGAATACGTCTTAACACAAATTCATAAAGCTATATTTCTGTACATGAGCAAAATTTATTTTGCACAAAAGCACCATCGAACAGTTCGTCAATTGTCACCCGTTTTAGACGCAGTGACCCAGTTAAACCCAGTTTCACCTATATCTGTGGTGAATTTCACATTACAAAGGGCCTGTCATTCATTCTATTCTGTGCCTAGAGCATCAGTTTCTAACCGTAACCACACGACAAGCAAATGTCAGTCAATTTATACTCTGGTTGCATGGTATCCTGACTTGAAAGGACACGATTTTATGTGAAAACACGACACACATTTAGCACACATTGCTTTACTCTTCTACGAGTAATTTACCATTGCCTGAATTTAGATTAGAAAAAGTGAAAGGTTCTTTCATGGGAAATACCGTACTCTTTTATAATAAACTTCCAGATAATGCCACTAAATTGCCTATTCGAAGATTTAAAAGTTACATAAAAAATAATCTTATAAAGAAAGCGTACTATTCTATTGGTGATTATATTAATGATAAATTCGCGTGGCCTGATGTCGCTCTGCACCTCGACAGCTGATGTGCGCACAATGCCTTTGCTATCTTGCTTAGCTTCTTGAATTTTACTAACTTTACTTTTAATTTTACAACTAAGTTAGTTAAGAAATTAGCCTAAGTTTAGATCTAAGATGGATCACCTAAAAAAAGCTAGGCCCCAAACCGTGTTTGTTGCCCTGATTCTTCACGGTATTGGTCGCTAAGGAACAGGAGTAGAATCACCTAGTTTTAAGACGTTTCAAAGTGATCCCAGCGGTCCTACTGAAAAAAAAAAAAATAATAATAAAAAAAAAATTGAAAATCAAGATCATTATGATAAATTATACTGGACTGTAAGCAACGTTATTTATTTTTTTGCATTTATAAAGACTGACGACTAATCATTGATCGTCTAAATACGTTTGTATCTCTAACTAGTGCTAAGAACACTATTAATATTTGCTAAGCATTGTTCCTCAAATGCTTGTGTTGCTTATTCATTTGAGAGAAGTACGCTAGTTGGAATTTGAATCTTAATTTATTAGGAAATAGCTGCGCTCGCGCGGTTTTACCCGCGGTCCCTCGGGATTTTTTAATTTTTTCGGGATAAAAAGTAGCCTATGTCCTTCCCTGGGATACAACCTTTAACTACTGCTAAATTTCAGCTTAATCTATTCAGGGGGTTTGGGCGTGAAAGCGTAACAAACAGACAGACAGACTAGGCTAGTGATTAATAAATGAGATAATGTTTTAAGCCAGTGTACTTTTAAAAATTGGTGTAGCTTCTCTCATATAAACAACGCAAACGGGGCAATTGGCTTGGCTTCTGCAAGATGTGAGCAAGACCAAATCGACCAATATTGACATGTTTCTGACTATCTCCTAGACACCAAAGGATCTTCAGTGACTTGATCTAAGATGTCTACCGTGCCCTGAGGATACTTATGAGCCTGCTTCATTAAATCTTTTACAAAGCTGATGCTGGAACACTCTTTTTATCTCTTAAAATGGCCAATAGCTTCTTTTGAATTCTCAGCTTCAACCCCCAGCCTTATCCGAAAGTATAGTCCGATAAATAATACCGCACTATTCGGGCTGCAATACATAAATTGGAAGCACTTTTGACAGCAGATCGGATAAGGGCGAGGGGATGCTGGCGTTTTTATCGCGATTATAATCGGCTTTGCTGGACGGGGGAGCATGACGGCTTGCATTTTGATGCATATCCTCGTGTTTTATGTTTCTCAATTATTTGTTTAGAAAGTCTGCCTTGATGTGACCAGTCAGCAGTCAACACATACGCTATGTGCCCTTGTAAGGTATATTTAAATGTGAGTAGGTGGAGCCGTGTTGGTCGAATGGGGTTGTGCCTCGACTATCAATCCGAAGGTCGTGGGTTCGAATCCCGGCCGTGCATCAATGGATTTTTCGTTTCGCAAAATTGAGCTCTTAACGGTGAAGGAAAACATCGTGAGGAAACCCACAGCTTAGTCAGCTACACACGTATTGACGTCGTCTTTCCTGTGGGCCAGGCTGATTAAGCTGAGAGGATGGTTTGGTGCTGGGCAAGCCTAATCCATCTCAAACAATGTCCATGGCACTACAGCGTCCTGTTAAGTGTAGGCATAGGTTGCCTCCTGACGCTGTATAATTAATCATCTAATATAGATGTAAAGGCCTAAGGTGCAATTACTTACTGCACGTTTCTTGTGCCAGACAATAATCGATAGTTAATAATAAATAATAATAAGTCGATATATCTATTTGATCGCACGTATATCAAATACACTGCGTTTCGATGAATGGAGTCATGAGTTACCTCGATTCCGTATTAAACCCATGTTAAGATGAAATTTTGTTAAGTAAGTATATTCACTTAATATTGTTGTTATGAATTTAACATAGTTTAAGTCCATAAAAGTATCGAATTATATGCTTAAACCTACCACAAAACATAACAAAGGGATTGTATAAATGTCATTTAATTAATTATCTACCTATACATTTATTCGTAAATTATTACCAGCTCTAAACCAGAACAAGCTGCCAAGTTACGATGATTAATATGCATATTTGTTCTATTTTCAACATAGATAAGCAATTTTACAATATCCATAGTACATTTTGCCAACTTTTGTTAGTTGCAACGATAATCATAACGGCCATTTTGCGAATAAAACTAGCCATTATCTGACAAAACTGCGTGCTCTGGCCAATTATACAAGCCATTCCTTTACCGTTTTAAAAATTTCCGGGCAAACTCTCCCATACAAAAAGCATTTCGAAATTGTATTTCTGTTCGGAGCTCGCGGGAAACCACTAAGCTTTTAACGTAAACTCGGTAAAATAAAAATACGTCCTGTGTCATTTAGAAGCGACAGGTCGCAATCAAAAACATGTGACCAAGAGTGAGTAGGATGTTGGACTTGGGGGTTCCGCGAGTTTTTTTACCTACAAATCAAAAAGTTTGATTAGTTTGTTCTTGATCAATTGCTAAATCAAGCTTGTAATTATTGTGAGCCTTTTTTTTGACGAATTTTTTTTAAAACGAAAATTCTAAATCACTGCTGGGATTCGACCCATGACTTTTGGATTTAAAGCCGAAGCACAATCCCACTATGCCATCACGGCTTTGTTATGTCCAGAATGTCGTTTTAAGCTATGGAACCCTAAAGCACTTTTATCCCAAAAACAATGGTAGCAGTAACAATAAATGAAAACACTAGGTTTAGCTACGCTCAGTGGGCACGCTGCACCAATTTACTGACGAATGTTTTGGGAATGCCTGTTCTGTGACTCTGAACCTTTAACATATTTTTTTTATATAGAGTCTTTCATTTTAAACTACACAAACTGACAGAGCCTCATTTTTAGGTTGTTAATAGACGTTTGACCATATCAATTTTATTCCTAAGCCGATTTAAGTTTTCACTTAAAAATTTATCATTTATTGATTTTTTTGAAATGTTGCATAATAATTTTCAAGAAGAACAGACGTTCCACCAATCGCAGCGCAGCTACATCACGTATAGACTAAATAATACAAGAAGCAACAATCAATTGAAAGGATAGTCTACAACGATTTTCTCGGAATTTTCATAACAAATAAAAAAAAATCATTACATAAATATTTTTAAATTTATTTTTGAACCCAATTCCTGAATTAAGTTAGTATAAAATGAAAGACCCTATACATATTTTTTTTCTAGCTGGCTTTAAACTTGCCTGGAATCACCAGATTCTGACTTAGTGGGCCTGATGTCACCCCATCATACAACCTTTTCTACTTGACTGTTATCATTGCAGAGGATGGATCAAGCGAAAGCCAGCCCCCAAACCTTGTATCATACCTAATGTTACCATGATGATTCATCATGGTATTGGTCGTGCAGGAACTTGATCTAGCTTTAAAGTCTTAATATTATAATATAGAAATGTCATACAAGAAAACATCATGAAAAGCAAAACAATTAAAAGATCTTATATTTTTCAAATTCAAACTGTCTTTTCGTGACAGTGAATTAATTAAATTCATAAATGATTTCCGTAGTCTAATAAAAGTGTAATTAATATCAAAATTTACTTTAAACTCCTCTCGACGATGTAAACAAAATAGCCTCTAATACGCTTAACTAAAAACGTTAGAAAGTTAGGACGATGCTCCAAAGTTCTTTGACAGACACAGCTTAAAAGATACGGCTTATTCACTTATAATTTCATAAAAACTTAGGTCTTTACATTTATACAGCGCAACCTATGCTCTACACTTATCGGGACGCTGTAGTGCCTGGGACATTGTTTGAGATGGAATAGGCTTGCCCAGCACCTAAACCATCCTCTCAGCTTAATCAGCCTAGCCCACAGGAAGGACGACGTCAATACGTGTGGAGCTGACTAAGCTGCGGGTTTTCTCACGAGGTTTTCCTTCACCGTTATAAGCTCGTGTTAAAGTGCATATAATTTTTTCTGCACGGCCGGGATCGAACCCACGACCTTCGGATTGAAAGTCGAGGCACAACCCCATTCGACCAACACGGCTCTCTCTCATTTCATAAACACTTATTTTATAATCTTGACTATTCTTATTGCTGTATATCAGAATCAGCCCAGTTGCACCCACTGCTGGGTAAATACCTCCTCTCTATAGTGCCACTCTGTCCGATCTTGTACTCAGCTGTGTCTACTACGCTTTCCCAGCAACATTAATGAGATATCATCCTACCATAGAGCGGATGGTCTGACTCTAGGTCTTTGAACACCTCCGGGTTGTATATCTTTAAAATAATACCCATATTACAGCTTAGAATAAGTCTATAATGATATCTAATGTGTGCCAATAAGTACGCCAAACCGTTCAATATGCAGAAATTGTTAGAATTAGCACTGTATGTATTTAGTTAGACGTGTCTCTGACTACTTTACATATTAACAAAAGCAACATTTTCACGAGAATAGTGATAAAGTTAATGTTACTTTCATGCTGAACCCGAATAACTTCAAAACTATAGGGAAATAGAGTTCTAGTTTACTATAGAGACATTAGTAAAGTGCACAAGCTGTTTGTACCAAAGCTGTGTCTGAACTTAATTCCATTGGGACATGAGATACCGGCATGACATCTCAGCACTTCTTGTTGTAATAAATCGAATGAAAAACAGTACTTTGCGAACTTTGAAACTGTGGAGGATATTTTTGACTTCTATTTTTCCTTTGCTATTTTTCCTTTGACATTGTATTTTTGCAAATATTTCAACTTTTTGACTGATGTTAATGCCTTTTTTGCCTGAATGTTATACTTCTTTTTATCGTGTCACCAGTTCTATCGAACCAGTGTGGTGAAAAGATTATAGGTGCGCCTCAAAGAGGCTTCTTTCGTGCACTATGGCTGGATGTTATTGGCTGGGTAGTAGGCTAAAATAACAAAAAAACAACACCATTTATAAACATTATTTATCAGAAAAAAACACTGTATACTCGCTCGTCACAAAAGAAACCAATCGCAGCGCTGTCTCTTACATAAATCTGTTTATGCATGTATCAGTAAAACCCGCGACTTCGTTTGTGTAGTTATTTTTATCTGAAGTTACGAATAGGTGCCTATGAAATCTTGTATCCAAAATTCTAGAGTTATATGTTAGCTATATGTATTATTAGCTATATATATCATTGACTTCCTAGGTACTCGTACTCATATAAGATGTGATAGATGTTTGTGATTAAATAGTGTCTCAACTAGAGAACCAATTTGGAAAAAACTGGATAAGATACCTAAATATGGGCTGGAAAACCATGGACGGTATTAAAATTTGTTAACCGACAAAAAGGAGTTTTTATATAAGTATTTTAAAATGATTTTATTTGGCTAAAACTCCATTAAACTTGGTAGATATTTTAATTTTTTGTTTTTTGGAAACAAGAGCCTGTCAGCTTACTTTTTATGTATATAAGATGTTATATTATTGCCAGTGGCAGTAATCATTAATCTTTGTAATAAATATCAGTGCTCCCCTCGTGTCTCAGTAGGCGCTCGTGTTATGATCCTACTTGATGGCTGGCGTGCAGGGAGCACTTAATAGAATGCGTTTTTCCAATTTATTTTTATATTTGCGAGACTTTTGGGCTTTGTGTTGAAACCACTTAATATACCTTAATATAATTTTTATAAATATTTTGATGTAAACAAAATTTTCTTGCTTAATTTTATTTTAACATTCCAGCAATGGTAGAAGATAATAAAAACAAATATATTTCTTAATTCAGATAGAGTTAGTTTTTAATAAATTATGAAAATTATGTATTGTGTTTTAATTAAAGCATTTATTGATTTTCACTGGGTGTGTATGTGTAGTCTATGTTCATAGGAATTTAAACTTATTCAATCTATCAAGTTTCTTCGGAACAAAGCTAAAATTGATGTGTGAGGTTTAATTTAAATCTTAAATTCTAATACACAAATTTCAAACACTCAAAATTCATTCAAATATGTTTAAATCAATAAAATTCAGATCAAAGACCTTTACAATGAACACATAAGTTCGTGTACACACACAACTAAACTTTAGGTTCAGCTGAGTGCTAAATTCTGTGAAACAGCTACATATTTGATGGTTCCTAGGACCGTTGGCGTTTCATACATCATGCGACTAAGTGCTTCGACCTAGTCGTGTAGTAATTATTCTGCAGGAACGTAAAGATAAAGTTCCGTAACTTGTGCCAGAGAAGTCCCGAAGTAAGCTTAGCTTATGGAAACTACATAATTGCTATACTAACGTGTCACCAGTTCTTTCGAACCAGTGGGGTGAAAGCATTAAAAGTGCGCCTGAACGAGGCTTTTTTCGAATGTTTTACCACCAAGATAGTACCTACCACCTTTTTTTGTACAAGCACCATAAAACTGTTGTTCTGTAAAAAATACTTTATTTTTCACATCTATTCATCGCATCAATTCTTTTCAGTGAATTCACAGTCGCATCGTGATAAAATATTCCATACCTACGGGGTAATCTACATACATACAACATACATAAAATCACGCCTCTTTCCCGAAGGGGTAGGCAGAGACCACGGATCTCCACTTGCTACGATCCTGACATACAACTTTTGCTTCATTCACTCTCATTACATTCCTTATAGTATCAATTCTTTTCAGTGAATTCACAGTCGCATCGTGATAAAATATTCCATACCTACGGGATAATCTAATCCTGCCGTATTTCGCCATGAAATGCTGGTCCTCTGGCGAATCAAAGCTGTAAAGTATGGGAAATCAAATCGAGGATCTCATAAATGCGAAAATGAGGTTCGCTGTAAAACACAAATATTCCCTTGGAGACCGGAGGGACGTCGCGATTTTAAAATGTCCGGCCATTTTGTTTTTATGCGACCGTATGGCTTTTAAATATTTGCAGATACCACAGAACTTCGTGTTTATGTAGATTTCTTTGAAATTTCTCTTTAAAGGCTTTGTTTGGATCAATTAATATAACCTTCAAATTAATTTTAACTTCTCGATAAAAATAAATTTCGCACTGTTCCTCATTTAAATTTAAATAATCATGAACGCCTGATACCGATTTTGCCAACGTCTATGCTTTCCAGTGGTTGACTGAATTTTCATAATAAAAACATGAACATGGTTAGCATCTTTAAATTTATCCGGCTTTTTTATGACACCTCTAATTTAAGGAACTTGATCGGGTAATATCAGCCATTTACGGCCCTCAACTGTGGCACATTTTCTTATATCGCTGCCTTGAGATTATTTGATAAATTGCTTGTAATAAGCATATACACATAGCTGCAGCGTTCGAAGAATGAATGGCTCCATCATGATTCATAACACCACTGGTAGTGTAGTATTTTTTTCTTAGAATGAGAAAAAATGATTAAATACTAGTTTTCGTCCGCTGTTTCGCTCGCTAAAATGTTACTCACTAACAATTACATAAATTTACTATACGAGACCAATTTGTATTCCAAGTTTCATCCAGATCAGCCCTCTTATATTTTAGAACAGTCTAACAACTAACTTGTTACTTTAGTTTTTATCCTTTCATAATATTATTTTAATTATATCCCTTCATATTATTTTATTACGATATACCTATTTATATTCTGATTTGACTTACATAATATATTTAGCGCCTTACTAACAAACGTGGTGTAAAGTTATTCATCGGAATAAAATAGGAATAATATTTGACAGTTTGCACTCAGGAATAACTTCATACCACGTTTATTAGTAAGGCCATAAATATGGATAAAATAAATAAATGTTTAATTTAACGCTTTCCTTTTGAATTTAGGTCAATAATCCTTTTCGTTTGTAGGTCAAACTCTTACTATTACGTATCACTTTATAAATATGATTAAGTACAGAAACTATTCAATATAATAATAATAATAATGCTGGACATTTTTCACACAGCATCATCTAGCCCCAAACTAAGCAAAGCTTGTAATATGGGAACCAGATAACTGATATACTACTTATATACTTTTCGTTTGTAAATACATACATATTATACATAGAAACACCCAGACCCGAGACAAATATCTGTAGGTCATACAAATATTTGTCCCGCGGCGGGGATCGAACCCGCAACCTTTTGCGTCGCAGGCAGACCTTCGCCCGCTGCGCCACAGAGGTCGTCTATTAATGATTGTGTTTCTAGAATACCAAACTGTAAATAACTTTAGCTAGAAAGTGGCTGTTTTGAATATGTAAAGCAGGTTCACGACTGTATCCCTAAGGTGCGGTAGACATCAGATCAGATCAGATCTTACTTATGATCCTTTGAAGATGTCTAAGAGGGGTAGTCAGAGGCATGTCCAAACACATATTTGATACATGCCCACATCTTGCAGAAGTTATTATTCCATACGTGACAGGTTGCAAGCCGATCGCCGCCAATAATAACACGATGGTTTCCTCACGATGTTTTCCTTCACCGTTTATAGCACGTGTTAAAGCAGTAGATTTTACGAAACGCTAAATCCATTGATGCTCGGCCGGGATTCGAACCCAAAAAGTTATTTTACGCAACAAAAACAATTTATTCAACGAGATTACTTGGTGATCGCTCCAAAAATGAATTTCAGTTACGCGCTAACTTTCTGTATACTTAATAATTTTATAGCAGACATTCCCACAAGATTCGCACATAACATCGTAAAGAAACTTTAAAGTTGCCTTTGCAATTGTTATTACTGCCCTCCAGAGGCAGAGATACGAATATTGAAAGCTCAACAAGGGAATATTGCAATGAATATTTAATATTCACATTTCATATTCATTGCCTTGAAAGGTGTGAGGCGTACGTTGAACCTTCCGCCACACTTGTTGTATCAACAGTAGGCTTTTTTGTAGGCTATTTCACGTTTTGACGGCGTCAGGCATTTCATGTTTTATAAAAATACTAAGTTTGTCGTATCCGACGATATGACAAAGTTGGTGAGTTAAATAAAAACAATAATTACCTACCTACTCTGGAGTTTATTGATTTTATTCGCAGTAAGTAAGTATATGTATCTAGTACCCATAACACAAGCTCTGCTTACTTTGGGGCTAGATGATGCTGTGTGAAAAGTCCAGCATAATTTATTTATTTATTTATTTATTTATTATATGACTCTTACTGCGGCTAAATAGCTTAGTCAAATCCTGCCTTAATTTAGTCCGTATGCTTTAGAGCTTGGTATATTCCAAGTCCATTAACGTTTGTTATCCAAAACTCCATTGTTCAACAAATACATTGCGCGTCACACCTAGCGATTTATTTACTCAATGCAATTGCTGCCCGTAATGAACGCGGCAATTTTCCACATTTTCGGCCAACAGCTTCCGGGATACGGGTGTGGTCAAATAAGCCCGTATGTCCGTTTGTTTGGATAACATTTTTGTAATCGTGAATTGGGATGTTACCTGAATATACCTACTAACAGTACTTACACCTAAAATGTTATGCGGGCTTGAGTGGAACAAAGCTTTTTATTTAAGTTACTTTGAAATGTTTAAATGGAGAGCAGTCTAGACCCAGCACCTAATATTGACAATCCTACCAGCCCGAAAATACGTCGACGGATTTCCATTTGAAGAGCATAAAAATAGTAAACGCGTTCACCGCCAACCTTTATCAGTGGCAATCAATTTGTTCAAGCGCACTTTTTGTATTTCCGTTAAATCGATCGACGAGAAAATTCGAAAAGTCTAAGTCAGTTTTAAAAATATACTTCTTGTTAAAAGCAATTTGTTACAATAACAATTTGAGCATTACATATCTACTGAAACGTTCGTAAAATAAAATGTAATTAGGTGTGTAATCAACAAGAAAATGTTCAAACCACGTCCATTGAATTTAGTTCGTTTTATTATCGCTTAAAGCACTAGGTATCGCCATAAACGCTGAACCGCTTGTACAGGGATGTATTCAGAGAACTAATCTTAGCGATTGCCTTGAAATACGTAGCCAAGAATAAAAAAGTACGTAAGTGTGGTGGAACACTAGGTTGGAACGATGTTTGTACATTTGACATTTGGCGCACCTTGTGCACCACGCACAAGTTATCAACGAAAACATGTTTTTTGCTTCTCCTATAAAGTTGTGTTTTTGCAGTTATCCTTTTGTTCCTCGGAGACAGCGATATGTCGTGACGGTAAAATCGATCGCTTTTTATTCCCAGCTTCCACCCTCAATACCGTCGAAAAGGAAAAACTAAAATTAAAACTAAAACCTTGCACTCTATTTTTGTATTCTCTCATTATTTAAAACCGTATTATGCTTAATAATAATAAATAAACATAAAAGTCTATAAAAGTGAAAATATATAAAAATCATATAAAAGTATTAATTAATTTGATCAAATTATGTTATTATTATCATAAGCCTTTCAGTTTATTTGACTTCTGATAAAATAAATATCTTCAAGTTGAAAACTAGTGAAATTTTTCTGTTTTTGTTTCAGGTAACAAACATTACCTGAAGATGTCCATGGAATCAGTTAGGTCTACTTTTACCGAAGTTTGAACACAACTAATCATAATCCTGTTTCAAAGTTAATCTTTGTATCTAGCAAAAACAATACCCTTATTATGACTCTGCTGGTATAAAGTATTGTCTAACTATAAATTGCTTTAGGGTTAGGTTACACTGGATATTTTATGGTGTCCTTGGGGTAAGTTTAATTGAAATAATTCCAAATGTGACAGTTGACCATGAACAGCTCTTAAGAATTACATAATTGATTGCCAAGGCTCAATGTAATTGCGATGAGCATAATCGATTACATTGTGTGTCATAGCATTCGAGTACCTACTACTATTTATTCAAGGAATATAGATGTCAAAATTGTATTTTCAAAATTAAAAGTTTACAAAAAAAACAGCCTGATGAGATTTGAACTAGCAACCTCAGTCCCACCGTAGCATAGCTCTTATAGGAAAAATTCATTTTTATAAAATCATAGTGGGACTGCGCATTGTAATAATGATGTTGAAATAATGAGAGAAAACTACATTTATCTACTAAATAATCGTCAATTATCAGCTCAAAAATTCTTTACCTTTTTTTTTCAACTCGCTCAGTAAACATTAGAATCTCTTATCTAAGCCAAACGATTTCTTTTTCTAAAAGGTAAAATACTGAAATACAGTTTACAGTTTTTAAAGAGTAGGTATTTCAGCATTTTACCTTGCATATTCAGTAAATACAGGTACTTAAACGCAATGTACACAAACCCGGGTTTTATCTCGTGCTAATGCTGGCTAACCACCAATCATAGCGAGGCGAGGCAAAGCTAACGATTTCCGATATCAACCTAACCGTTAGCGGCAGCAGTTACCTATAAAGCGGTGGCGATACAAGCTAAATGCTTATTCTGTGGTGTATGCAGATTAAAGAAAAGTGTTGGACTCTGTTGGATCAAGTACAATTTTATTTAGATTATTAAGCGCTTGTTTCACCATCTTCAAGTTAGATGATAACGTAAACAGTTTTCACCACATACCTAATAAAAATTTTGCTACGCTCGTTTTCACCATTTTTATGTTGTGTGGTTATGTTTTCAGCTTGGTCACATAGTTAAACAGAAAAGTAAAGAAAGAAACGAAACATGTGATTCTATCAATGAAAATACATACAAAGAAGAATCACTTTGGATACAACGCTCTAGATTCTAGGTTTATAGTCAACACGCATATCCTTTCAACATCTGTAAAGCTAAAATGGAGTTAAGAGTGTGCAGGAGCCGCCATTTTCTAAGCGGGACAGCGAGTGTGATTTGTTCGGCGTGTGAGAAGAAGAGAGCTATAGATACGCAACGTCATTTACAGCGCCAGAACACTTTTTACCTAATTACAAGTTAATTATACAACCAATCGAAAAATAAAAAGACACAACTAAAGAACTTCTAGGTTCAACCACTTCTAGGTTTCATGATAAAAAAAACCCACCAAAAAAAGTTTGCTGTTCCTAAGATAAATAGGAAAATGTGTGCAAAACATACATTTTTCAAAAAAATATTATCTAGAAAACTTTCAACAATCGTGTTTTTTAAACATGTAATCCAAGATAAAAGTTCGAAGTATCAGCTCAAATACTGTCACAAGCTAAAATGGTTGCTAAATATTTCGTTTAAGCTCAAATACTCTACCAGAGTTGGTTCATACGGTTCATACAAAGTTTTATTAGAAATTTGGAGTGGTACAGGCGGTTTGAAAATGTCTGTTTATTCTGCGTCGTCGTATCGTGGTAATGAATTTCCTTTTTACGTTTGGTGTCCGGTGGTTGCTCTCGCACTTTTTTCTTAGCTTTTTTGAGCCGTTATTTGCCTCGTTTCACTTTATTGGTACAGTCAGTGAAAAAATTATAAAAGTATAAGTTATTTATTTTAAACTAGCTGACCCGCGCGACTTCGTCTGCGCATTATTCCGTCCAGCCGTTCACGCGTGTTGGCGTGACCAAGGGATATAGGGATTCATTTTTTCCGCGCAATTTTTTAATTTTTTCTGTCATAAGAACCTTCGCTTGACAATAACAAACACAACAACAAAAAAATAGTCAAATCGGTCCAGCCGTTCACGCGTGATGGCGTGACCAAGGGATATAGGGATAGGGATTCTTTATTATATAAAGAGATAACATACTATGTAAAAACATTTGCAAAAAAAGTCGTGTCGTTTTTAAAAATTGCTCGAAATAATAATGAAGTTGAATACATTTTACGAGTAGTTTTAGCTTACAAATAGTTGATAACTATTTGGAATTGTAGAATAATATAACTGTGCAATACAATATGATGCAATACAATGAGAAAAATGTGTACTAGTGTAGCTAGAAAAATCTCTTACGGGAGAAAATAATGCATGTTTTTCCTAAAGAGAACAAAATAGACAAGTTTTTTACCTGACTGTATCTAACATCTGTGAATAAAACCAAAACAGAATGTTGGTATAAAAGCTCTTTTTCTGAAAAACGCTCGTAGATGGTTAATGGATCTACAGCTTTATATATCTTGCAGTGTGCATGTAGCTTTATATTAATGTTCTAAAAAAACAATCTAAAAATCATTTGGAAGCATAATATATTTATTAAAATTTTGGGTAACCTTTTTTTAAGAGGAATATTTCTACCTAACGTAACTTGAAGTTATGGGTCTGATTTTTGTAAGTAACAAATTATCTATTATTTTTTGGTGCGCCTCAAAGAAAAGCATGCTCCATCTTAGACCTCACTATGCTTAACATGAGGTGGAGTGAGGTCAAATGCTGACCTATTTAATTAAAAAAAAGTACGTGAATGTCATAGAGCACTAGATTGGAACTAAGTTTCAACTTTGACGTTTGGCATTTGTCAAATAAAATAATGTCAAATTGGAAATTGGAAAGGACTGTTTTGCGACTGCGCACTTGACGATTTGACATATACTATGTCGTGACGCAAAAATTGAACTCTTTTTATCGTCTAGATACCGTCCGAAAAGGAATTTCGTTCCAAAATACTCTTTTCATGCCTAGCGCAGGAAGGGCTTTGTCTAGTCTTTTTTCAAAAGATACGAGACAAAACGAAGAAGTTATCAATTATTACCCATCATCCAATCCATTTCCTGCAATAAAAAACCCACAGATAACTTATTTTTGAAATGCTTAAACATTAATTTTTTGAAAAGCCGCAAACAAAACTTAAATATATAACATAATTTGGTGTGACGCAAGCCTTACCCATTGTTTGGCGAGAGCTTAATGAACGCAATAAAGGCTTGATTGCTTCCTTACCGTCTGTTTTGAGATTGCAATTCAGAATCCGTAATAAACTGTCCAGGTTTAACTTTCATACTGAAAGTTTTAAGGGTGCTTTTGACTTGAGTCTACTGATAATAATTACGTTTTTATACTAAAAAGAAAACCGACTTCAATGTTTGACTCGAAACGCGGTGTGACTCAGGGCGTCAAGCTGTCGATTCGATTTCTATTTGTGACATGGCTAGGAGGGAAGGTGTTTAGAGTTTTACGGGGAAACTATCAATCCCTCAGGAATAAAATTTATATGGGACCACCTCTGGAGTATACCCTTTCAAACATGAAAAGAATTTTGCAAATCGGTCAACAAATGGCGGAACAATCGCGTAACAAGATACAAAAAAAAAAAAAAAAAACATACAGACGAATTGAGAACCTCCTCCTTTTTTGAAGTCTGTTGAAAAATCATATTACACCAATGTATTTCAATTTTCAAAACGAATTTGAAAATATCATGCGCGCATCAGAAAGAGACACAAATCGTGGTATATTATGAAACAAATGCTTGAGACGAATAGAAACGAATGAACGGTGTATTATGTATGGCCTGGGGTATGGCTGTGTTTTCGATTTCTCATCCAAAAATAGAAGAACGTGTTATCACGTCGAAAGCAGTGTCACTTTGATTTTACGCCGCTGTGGATGTCTGAGGAGTTCAGAAATATGGAGGAGGCATTCATCTAGTAATTTTGAGAAAATAATCATTTAAATGTTTTATAACATTTATCCATCACGGCCACATCATTCAATAAAATACATTCTTGAAAAAAATATGATCGTTATACGTTAATAATACTTAAACTGGTATTTTGTCTATCATATAGATTTAATACTAAAGTTTATGAGAAACCGATTAAGTTGCATTGGTTTCCATTACGAAAGAATTTCAACCGATACAATTTAGTATCGCACTGCAATTTTTTTCGTGTAAAATGCTAAAAGTCATAGTAAACGCGACGCTCTCTCGCAAATGGCATCGGCTTAGCTAAACGTGCAGAAAATAGCATCGTATAAATGCTCCTTTAATTATGAACGAGTACCTACCAATAGTTGGCTCTTCTTCTGTATAATAGTTTTACTCTTACTCTCATTTTGAGTACTCCACAACACGTACTATTGATTTCTAATGCCAACTCCACTTCTGAGGGGTTATGAATCTGCGGTTACAGGCAGGGACAGTTGACTGCAAACTTTATAAACAAGCCCACGAAGTTGGGAGCGAAATATTAAATGGCTCCCTAAAGTATAGGGACTTATGTTTCAACACAAATCATTGTTACCAAACGTAATTTTCTCAGGGCCCTCTGTAGGTTAGTTTGAAGTTACGTTATATATTTTAAATGAAGAAATAAGGTCTTCAGGGCTGATAGAATAATAGGTTCCTTTTAAGAAAGCAAGCTCCATCTTAGACCTCGCTATTGCTTAGCATCAGGCAGAGTAAGGTCAAATGCTGACCTATTTAAAAAAAATACTTTTAATAGACAAACAAGTCTCTACCACCAACATAAGTGAGCGAGTTTTTACCATATAAGTACCATATAACACGTTCTAAAACATTATCTTTGTTTTTTATACTTATTAGAAATTTTAGATTCTTTTACCATCATTCTGCACATTAAGTAATATTTTTTTAATGATTTTATGTCATAGATCAAGTAAAAGTAAGGGCAGATGGTCGAGTAAAGAGTAGAAAGTTTAACTAAGTTAGTTGGCAACACATTTTGTTATTTCTTTGAATAACAGCTGAAAAACAAAGTGACAAAACCACCAACCCGACTTTTATAACGTGATCAATCAAGGTAGTGACCCGGATTGGTACTACGCCAAAGACAAACACAATGAAATAGACCTGAAAGCATAATCCTCCTTTGTTCTCTTGCCCTTCGAGGTAAAGTGGAAAAAGAGCAATAGATATGTGAAATTGACAAAAGCGGTATTTACAATAACTTACACAGGTATTATTACTGCACAAAGCCATTTTATACGCACATTTTAAACCAACTTCAAAAAAGGAGGAGGTTCTATGTTGCTGTATGTATGTTCATCGATATCTCCGTCAATTGTGGACCGATTTCCGAAATTCTTTTTTTGAAAGGTTATACTTACTCTCGTTTTCCCGTAAAATTCTAAAAACTTCATCCTCGCTTGACGCCCTGAGTCACGCCGCGCCATAAGTCAAACATTGAAGTCAGTTTTCTTTTTAGTTTTCCGTAATTATCATATATTTATTTAATTATAATAACAAAATCGGTATCATGATGCGAACGCAATTACAATCCTGAATCATTTTTCTGTGGCACAATAAACGATCCCATTCTATTCAAAACGTGTCATTGTAGAAGTTCTTTGGTCACAGTAAAGTCCGATAATAAATAAATACAAAGAAGCAGGTTAACTTGTTATACTGATATTCGGTACAATGCCTTCGCTTCCGGGGAAATAATGATTTGTTGCGTGTATCCCGTTGTCAACCGGAAGTAGGCTGCGAATCTGATACTCTCCCTTTGGAATAATTTTGCGACCATTTTTGGTTCCATAAATAGAGTTCCGGACTTACTAACTGTATTTATTTGAGTATTTCTTAGAAAAAAGATATTAAAGGTCTGTTTGGCATAGATGCCGTGTAATTATCAAAATTACCAGCTTTCTGAGAAGTCTCATTTTGTTTAAAAGTAAGAGCCTATGCCGATCGGGATGGCATGGCACGGCATTTTAAATTTTGACCAATGGACATTCAAACATATCCCAATAGAAATACAATATAAATTCCTATGCTTTAAAATAATGCCGTGGCATCGCTTTCGATTCGGCATCATTTTGAATTTAGATTGTATTTCTATTAGGATATGTTTGAATTTCCATTGATCAAAATTTAAAGAGCTGTGCCATGCAGTCCCGGTCTGCGTAGGCCATAAGAATACATAGTTGTCTCTATAACTTTTCAGATAATATTTTACTAAAACGTACAACTCATATTTTATCAAAAATCGATTTATAAGACCTAAATTGAACTGTTTTACCTTCATACCTAAAAATATATCAAGCTCTCACTCCATTGCGCAATAAAAAGGTGATGCTTGCGTTACTTTAACATTTTTATAGCACTCAATATTCATCGTTTCGTTTTTCAGTGGAGCCTATCAAATTTTTACGAGTAGGTACTTCATGGGTTTATTACTGCGAAGGAACGAGTTTAAAGTAGCATTCCAATGATTAAATTTAAAAGCTGCAAATGGTATTCGAAGATAAATAAGAAAACTGTTTTTTATCCACAATACTTTCGGAGTACAGTTTTTTGCAAGTACCGTTTTAAGAGCTATTTTCAACCAAGCTATCTCTAATACAAAAGGTATTAAAAATCGCTTCGGAGGGACAAAAGCCTCGTGTATCTTGAAATAAAACCATCATTTTGAATAGATAATACTTTTTTGCTACCATAATACAAGATGAAGGGGATCGCTTCGTTCTTTGTAATTTAGTTATAATTGCTCGTAATCGGATCTTTGAAGCCATATTTTGAATCGATGATGAATAAACTTGAAAGTCTGCTTCACAATGTAACGAAAACTATGATGGAAACTCGTAATTTTCGACTTATTCGCTAATTGAATATTCATTATCAAATTAATTGCATTTTTATGGCTCTGGAATATTCAAAAATTTCAAAAATTTTATTAGTGTGGATAATTAGTTCCCACTTATATAATTTTATTTTCTATTCTATCTACTATGTAAGAAATCGTCCAGCTGACCCCGCAAATAGTCTAAGCAAACTCACTTTATTCATACGAATTCGAAAACATTTTCAACTGAAACTTTTTACACTTTCGATGGCTATTAAAAATTCAATGGGACCGAAAAAGCACCTCCCGGTCCAGCGCTGTGACTGCGAACTAATTGGAACTGGATTTAAAGCAGCTGTACTTAGTGTTTTCAAAACTGCGCTTCTCAAAGTTTATCCACGTTTTTCATGGAAGTTTCTAGACTGGTCTGTTGATCATTGGAGGTAATATTAATAATAATGAGTTTTCGTAAAAGCATAGCTAAGATACGTCCTAACTTAAAAAAAAATCGCCAAAAAATCTATAAGTATTCATTTTCCAGCTAGGCCTTCCATTTAAGAAATATACAAATGCTACGCGAATTTAACCCCAAGACGCCGTTATCACGATACCATCAGCAACCTCAACCGAGCAAGAGTTAATATTCTGTGGCAAGAGGCAAGAATGGTATGCCAAAATGGTATCGTGTAAATGGCGTCTAAGTTGTTGGATAAAAAAACATTATTTTACCGAAAAAGTTAGCTTGTTAACAACTGAATTGACGCCAATATTTACTTTATTTCGTTCCTTTTACGTCATTAAACAGCGAAATCACGTCCGCTTCCATGGCTATACAAAACAATGCGGGATAGAGTCGGCTCTGCCAACATCAATCTTCGTCCGGATTGGCCGAAAAAAAAAACAAAAAGGCAAACCAAGGGCTGCCTGGAATACAGATGCCTTTTCAAGATTCTTGTCCAAAAGGCTATTATCGATAGGTCAAGCGGATTTGCAACAAGCGAAACGTGCGCGAGAAAAATAGTGCAGAATATGACGGCAAAAACTTGAGTCTTGTTATTTTCTTAACCCACAAACTGAGCATACCTAACCTAAGAAACAAAATAGTGCAGGGAACATACATTATATCTCAATAGTGAAGTGTTTGTTCTCAAACATTGGCTTACGTTTTTGAAGGATCGGTTCTAGTAAATGGAGTCATTTGTGCAGTAACATTGAAGGTTGTTGACCACTTCGTGTCGAGTGGTAGGGTGCAAATAGCTTTGTCAGCTGAGATGTGCACCGAATATAAATTTGTTTACGCTGCAAATACAGACTGAGTCGTGAATGGACTGCTGAGGTTAGGGAGACTAGCTATTAAATACGTTTTAGTATGTATCGACACTGAGATGTTTAGCAACACTATAGACGTTACCAAGTATAGAGTATTTGATTTGCTACCAATGTGCAAGTCCCCTAAAGAAATTATAAGCATGAATGTAACCGTCGTTATCAACTTCAGTTACGTTACGCATTCTTAATAACCCTTAAGAATGCGTAAAATGGGTAAACCCAAACAACGACTTATGCAAATGGACTAGCTCTATCCATTTGCTAAACGCAATGACAGAGCAATGCAATTTGTTGAGTGTTCACCACCAAATTCATCAAAGTTTGAAAAAAGCGACTTCACTTATGATTTCATAGTGTCTGGTGCTTAGGACCCTGCTTACTTATTGCGTGTCAGAAACAAGGGGTCTTGAGGAGCTCCTTTATCTTATCTCTCGTTTATATGTAGGTCAGGACGTAATTTATTTCATTTTTTGTGGGTGTCGTTTGCATTAATTTTGGAGGCGGCATCTGCGAATAATGGCGTCTCCGTTCGTATATTATTATCATTTTATTGAATTTATCACGCCGCAAAAATCACTTGCCGAAATTGACACTTTATCGGTGAAAGTTGCGGGTAGGGTAGATAAGTAATGCTTTCAATCTTTACCGTTATGTAGAAACGAAGTACAAAAAAATAAGTAAATTTTCAGAAAAAAATTCTAAGTAATGGAGACTGACTAAGCTAGCTTGTCTTCATCAATTAATTTTTTAATTTTTCGATGTAAAAATGAACTAGGTATTATTGCTTGGTAAATAAAGTTTATCTCGCCTTGGCTGAAGTAGGAAGAAAAATGTTCACTTTATTTCTTTGATACTTTACGAGAATCAATAAAAAAAAATCTGTAGTTAGAAAAAAAGTTAAAGAGCTTGGCTCTGGGTTAACAACTTTCCTTACCATTGAAAATTGAGAAATACAGAGTTCTGTTTATGAAGTTCTATAGTAGGTACTCGATGACGTAGACATTTTACTACCACCCCTCGGTCTACAATACTCTCGTCCCGCCAAAATATATCGCTTAACTTAAAATTCCATGCGAAACAAGCGATTGTCTGCAGATGCTATCTCTAAATTAAATAATAGATGGACTTTTATTTGGAGAACATGCTGGACTTACATTGGCTATGAAGTTCGTTTGTATTTTGCAATCTCGAGATTGCAGTTCTTGGCATCACACGTGTTGTGATTTATGTATAAAATTATATTTATTTATGATGAATGGTTCGAAGAAAATACGATGGAATCGTTTTTCATTCATAATTAATGAAATAGAAAATGGCGTTGTTGAGGACTCGTACCACTTCTTAGTGGAATGTTCTCGGAGCAGACCTATGAGACAGGAGCTGATTGACTCAATATCCTTGATGTGGGCCTATTTCAGAGCTGGAGTAGGTGCACTACGTCAGATTTAGCCATCACACGCTATAGGTCCATACAGGTGCATGCAGTATACGAGTAATAACATATATAATATAATAACAAACTTAGAGTCTCCTATGGGACTGACGTACTTCTCAAAACTAAAATTCTCAAAAAAAAAGTAGTGATCCTGTTTAGTTGTTCTATTCATTACATGAACACAGTTACTTTTAAATATATAAAAAATCACCTAATTTCACACCAAAAAACCATTTAAAAAGCAATTAAAGTTAAATTTCATTAATGAGTGGAACATTTTCTTTGGTTCGTTTCATCATATTGTTCTTCTACCCTATTGTGTACGACAATAAAAGGCGCATTTCATTCATTTTTTCATTTGGACAATAATTGCGAGTTTCTTTTAATTGGTCTCTCAAACGTTATTGTGTAGGTATACTCGTAAGCTTTCGTAGAAAACGTACAATCTTATATGCTTACACATACAAAAAAATAAATCTTACCTCTTTCCCTTAAGGGACGACAGAGCTCACAAGTTTCCATTTGGTCCAATTCTGACATACATTTTTAGCGTCATTCACTTTCATTACATGCATAGGTGAGTTGCGCCAGTTTAGGGTAATTTTAACCTGTCTCTGCTATAAAATGTCACACTTGTTTGCTTCTATGACAACAAAATAATCATTGTACGCTTTTGCTTCAGTCATCACAAAGATGTTTGATCTGAAAAGCCAAGGAAAAAAGCCTTGTAAGTTGCGGAGGAACGCGAGTAGAATTCGAGAGATTAAAGTAGAGTGGTGATACTAAATAAACACATTTTGACTTTAGCTAAGGGGCTAAGAGACACCAGTTTGGTCGTAACGAAGGTCAACGCCCTACCTGACCAGCTCTATAAAATACGAATTAGCCGTCAAATTCCACTTGCGCCCTAAGAACATTAACCGTACCGAAATCGCATAAAATCGGTACCTAGCCGAAACTCTATCAAGTCGATACGGTCCACTAAACATTAAACTGTATAACTAGTTAGGTAGTTAACCCTCTAATTACCGACATAAATGATTAAACGGTGAAAAGCAATGAAATTAATGGAAAAACTATGACCGTATACTCAAATGCGTCGTTAAAAATAACAGCTCTTTTCAACTGCTGTTTCTTCAAAGTTGGGTACTCTGATTCCCAAACAACCTAGACAACAATGCATCTAGGGAAATATGAAAATTAGATAAATACATAGGTACTTTACAAATTAAAAAAGCGACGCGTGATCCGAGAGCTGGCACATTTTTGGCTCAAAGGATCAGCATTGCCATCCAGCGTGGTAATACCGCCAGTGTTTTGGGCACGCTTCCGACTGACAGTGATCAGGATCAGTTGAGCTATCTATAGATCGTTTCTAACGATCCTTTTAGAGATTGACTAATCCTGTTGTATTTTGTAAATATATGTAAATATGTAGTAGCATAGTTTCTGTAAATAAATATTAATTCATACAAACTTTAGATAATACAAAATCACGCTTCTTTTCAAAACGGGGAGGCAGAGACAACAGAATTCTACTTGCTACGATCACACACTCGATAACACACTTTTTTCGCCTCATTCACTTTTATATGGACATTCTTCATAAAAGCTCAATGGCTTATGTGTGCTTATTGACTTGGCCTTACAGAAGTTTATAAATCGCTAGTTGAAGTTTAGAGTGTAAGTTTAGCATGATATGGACACGGAGGGATGAAAATCATAAAACCAAAAGAGCTTGTTTGATTGTGAGATGATATGAATGTGAAATACTTGAAGTGAGAAGAAAACATCGGCCAACACCACTCAGCGTGGAATAAGCGCAGAGTGAAATTAATGTTTTACAATCTCAGTATCAGTATGGCAATTCATTTACCACTTACATGACTGTATCAAATTGTAAAGGTGTGTTGTTCTGCGTCGCGTTCCAGTACACACTTAAGTTCCAGAAAATCTTGCAGAGAAAGCGGGAAACCAAAGCAAACATTCCACAATGACATTTCATTTTGTAGACCGTCAAATTCTGCACAAATGCACTGAATCCAGTACCTTCCAGACGTGGGTAGGGTTGCCACACTTGTAAGAATTTTAGATGGACTATTACACAATAGTCCGTTTGTGTTATTCTCGTATAGCTATGATTTTATATTGCGAAAGAGTAAGAAGGCTTAAGTGTTGACACAATTTTTTGGAAAAATATTGATGAAGTTAAAGTAAGTATGTAAGGAAACAGCTCTTCCAACTTCTAACTGTATATGGTAACCAAAATATGGGCAGTTTCGAATTTTAAGGAAAATCAGGTTGTTCGACAACCCTGGCCGTGAGTTTATTTGAATTCATAGTCCAGGAGCTCACTTTTATTCACGATGTTATTTGAGTAAACTACGTGTCTAGTGTTGCACCTGTCAGAGATAGTTCTCGAAAAATAACATTTTCAACAACTTTGCGCCGCTTGTTCAACATTTACACGAACTAAACCGAAACTGGTTCATTTTACAAACGTTCCTACTGATAATACGAATGTATACAATCATGGCTGCGCTATATTCATTTTCCCTAAAAGAAACATAGGCAACTAAATCACTTTCAAAACTATAACGAGTTCCAGCGATCCGAAAAACTGAGATTTATGCCAGCGCTTTATCATGAAAGAAAATATTGGAAATATTTCCTGATTTCGTTTTTTCACGAACGTAATTTATCTAAAAGCCGTAAAACTAGACGGCTGGAGGCAGACACGTCCGTCTCCGTATAAGTACTCTGGCGAAATGCCAAGGGTGAGGGTTATGGCCCTCGGGTCATCTTCGTAAGCATCTTACAAATAGACAATAGAAAATCCACCTAGACAACTGCTAATAACGCCCAATTTCCTTTGACAACGTATTACGCTTAAACCTCTTCGGATCACTTTGGCTCACCTCGTGCTATCACCGCGTCATCTGGATTGAAGAGCTACCTGAGCTTTATTGGATTGAGTATAAGATTCAAAGTTGCTTGCGATTTTTTTCCGATATTGCATCAACCTGCTAGTTCATTGGTGTCTTCGGTTTATACTCTGTTCTTGTTTTGGACAGAATTATGTCTATGTATGATTATTGCTGAGACTTCGTCTTTCTGATGTCGTATTTTACTTTTATTAAGTTTTGAAATATTGTTATCAGATTTTCTTTTTTGCGATTTCGTCGGCGCAATAAACTTTTCCATGATTCTTTCCTTGTTGTGGTAACTCGGTTATAAGAAAATTTATTTCCTAAATTGGGTGCTCATTACAGTTATTTTGTTGGATGGGTTATGCAGGTCAAAGTTGGATAAATGGGTCATTTGCGCGTTTTCTTTGTGCAGCTTTGCAGCGGGAATTTCAAAGTTTGAACACTTAAAGCTAGCCTAGTACCTTGGAAGCGGTTACTTTCAACAATTCCGTGGGCCAGCGTAACCAGACACCTCTTTGTGAAGTAACTCTTTGTGCTGAGACGTAATTAGAACGGCGGAACTCTCGCAGAAAACCTTTTTCACCGGAGCCCGAGATTTTGTATGTTGAACTCTTTTTGGGGTTGATAACTGGGAGAATCTTATAGTTCTGAAGGTAAATTGTGTTTCCTAAACTTTAACAATTGACACTTGGTTAGTAGCTACTTGTATTTTAAAAAGAAAAAAGTACGTGAGTATCGTGGAACACTCGGTTGGAATGAAGCAAAGAGTGTTTTTCTGAGTGTCTTTTTTTTCGATACCGTCCAAAAAGGAACTCCGTTCCAAAAACGAAACAAGATCACTATTATTCCCCATAGCATGGTAGACATACCTAATTCTAATTTGTATGTACCGAAGATCCTTTGAAGATAATTGTAACTAGATAAGGTAGTCGTAAAGAGCAATCATCTTTTAAAGTTGGTTACTCGTTCAACAAAACTTACCTACATCAATAATTAAAATTACATTGGTTTTCCTAATGAAATATCGCAAAAATTGTTCGTTTACAGGTCGGATAGTTACGACGCCGAAATGGACTGTTTAGCCTTTATGATCAAGCTCACCAATTACACAGACTGCTGGCAATTTCCCTGGAAAATTGTTATTATCACAGTCTCCCAGAGGTCCTCATGCCCCATAAAACGAACCTCCAACCGTAGTTACTCTAATATGAGTCAATGAATCTAAACTGCTTCCACAAAAACGATCACCGAGTAGGTTTAATGTGAAAGAGAAAAACACACCTGCCCAGTCATCATACGTCCATACACTGCAAAATCGGGCTTATTTCAGCCGTTGTACTTTATTGGTATAGAATATTGGAACAGAGAGGCATCAGCGACACATTTGAATTTGGAATGTTTTCTGTAACGCAAGTAAGTGCGGCTAAATTTGGGTCTTATTGGGCGTGCTTAAGGTCAAGTTTCAGTTGGAGTGGGTCAGACGTCGATTTGTGAGAGTCGGTGCCCAGTGTTTTGCTGCTGGAGGCTTGCCAAGCCTGCAGACTGGAGCCCGCAACGTTTTATCTATTCAGAATTGAAAGCAGTGATAATAAAATTGTCTGGCCGCGTTTACAGCGGGTGCATCTAATAAGTTAAATTGTTTTATTTTCTATAAATCTCACTGAATCTGAAACAGCTGAAGCAAAACTGTAATTTTGTCTCTCTACATATATTAGAGTTTTGTTTAAAATTATGTGTACTAACAGGATCAACGAGTGCTAACCAACTCTATGAATATTACCTAGTATTTATTATCTGGGATATATATATCTTAGTTAGCCTATACTGTCCCAATGCTGGGCAAAGGTCTACCCCGTCACCTTTCACACCTCTCGGTCTTCTGCGGTTTTCCCCAATCCTTCCTAAAGGCGTCCAAGTCATCGCGCCAGCGCTTTTTAGGCCTCGGAGTCGCCTGCCATCCACCGGGATCCAACCAGTCACCACTCTGGCCCACCTGTCTGGGTGCATGCGGGTGACATGACCTGTCCACTCCCAGTTTAACTTGGCAGCCTTAACGCCCACGTCAGCAATACCAGTTTTTGAACGCAGCCAGGTGTTCCGAATTCGGTCGATTCTTTTCACCCCTAGGATGCTGCGTTCCATCTGGGATATTACCTAGTAATATTATTATATTAGTTGGATTACACCAGTGTTGCACTGAATTCAAGCTTCTCCGCATTTCGTACAGCAGTTCGTGTTTTAAGTACCTCCAAATTCCTATTTATAAATTAACTCATTACTGTCGACCGCAAATTGCACCTCACATTATTCGGTGGTATGCACATTTACCATTATTAACGCTACCCAGGAGACGCGGAGGGCAGAATAAATAATAGTAATACATGGCTTCACTCTGCCAACGAAACAGTAATGGGGAAAATAAGCATTGTGCACTCGACTTTATGTCGGTCACTCAGAATCACACAAGAATAATAAAATTCTACTCGAAATCCACTCTTTTAGCATCGGCGATAAACAATTAGGAAGCTACTCAAAAGCTTGATTTTGAACATCGCCGATCACCAAATTAACAATACTATCGTGTGCGATATGACCCTAAAATGCCATTTACACGATACCATTCTGCCATATTATTATTTCCTCTTGTTTTCTTAAACTCAACGGAGTAAGAGTTGATATCCTGTGGCAAGAGGCAAGAATTTTATCCCAGAATGGTTTCGTGTAAATGGCGTTTTAGTCACCTTCTAATTGATGATAAAATAATCCCTTGAGTCAATGGAATACGGTTTATTTTCCCTTAATACCGCTCAAAAGTGACCCTGCTACAGGGTGGCTCTTACGTGATACTCATTTTAATTCCAACATAACACGAAACACATACTGGAATTTAATTTCCGTGGAATAATTTATTCTGTGGTCACTTTATTGGCGGCCATTGGATGGAATTATGTTTTTTGGTTTGTGTTTGGATGGAATGACAGGCGTTTTAATTAGTATACTATTGTGTATAGTCACATTAATTTTGTTTATGAGTTGTTTGTAGTAACTTAATAGTTAATAAACTTGTTAATGATTAACACGATTCTAATTTTGAACTATCATTTTGTCCATAGTGCTAATATCCATACAAGAATTAAACCCCTTAGAATCACTATCGATTCAATTTGGCTGCTGTTAGCAGAACCATTTGATAAATGGATTAATGTCAGCTTTGTCACTGTGCAAGTTCGCTGAATCTATGAGCGTTGTGTATCCGTTTTCTTATTAGTTTCGTAAAGACATTACCAGCGCGGTGCCAGAGCTCAAATCCGTTTGGGCACTATAAGTTTTTCTGTTCAAAAAAAAATGTAAGCCAGTGCACATCTACCTGCTTACAAGGGCCCACCCTAGTTCTACGGCAGAATAAATAAATAAAAATGTACGTGAGTGTCGTGAACACTCGGTTGGAACGAAGCAAAGGGTACTTTTCAAGGAATTTCAACTTTGGCACATTTGACATTTGGCATTAGTCAAATAAATTATTGTCAATCAGGTATCCTAGAAACGCTCTTCCGTAATAACAATGTATACTATGAAGTGTTTCGCGGCTGCGCATTTCGCACTGTGATGCTTTGACATTATACATGTATCGTGACGCAAAAATAGAACACTTTTTTTCCTCCAGCCCCCATGCGATACCGTCCGAAAAGGAACTTCGTTCCAATAAAAAGGAAGTGAATCACTTCAAGAAAGCCCTCTAGAGTTTTAACTAAAGCCCGCCTAAACTTCAGATCAGTTACAGAATAACAGCTGTCAGAGAATGCAGAGTGCACTTTTTCAATCTTAGCGATCCATTTTTAGAAATGGAAATTTAAAGCGCTAATGGATTTGCGCTGGATTAGAGTTTTGACTGTGATGGATATTTAGTTTGTAGCTTTTGTTTGCTGCGCTAAGTAAATAATAATTTGTAATTTGTTTCATACTTATATTATTGTACGCCCAGGATGGGTAAACTGTTGATACCTACTTAGATAAATACTATCATCTTTGCAACACAGTTTGAACAATTCATTTTTCAATAGAAATGTTGTTCAACAGTTTGACGATATTTCTTATTTGTATCTTGTTCTTGTTGGAGAGACAAGAAAATGAATATGAAATACTTGAAAATACTTTCAATAGCTTTCTATTATAAGATTTTTTTTACATCTACACTATTTATTATTTTAAAGATGGAATATTTATTTGTAGTGTGTAATTAATAATAAAAAAGAAAGATTTGTTTGTATGTAATCGATAGATACTCGTAATAAGGAGTAGGTACGTCAGTTGCTAATGATGGCTTGAAATTTTGTCTTAGGTATACTCGTATATAAGTTAATTAAAATTATTTACGTTGGTTATGAAATGTTCCAAAAACGTCCAAAAATTTCTTTACTAACAAAGAATGCTGCTTCACATTGTAAAACCACCCAAAAAGTATCGCCCGAACACATGCCAAAAAATATTTGGAAACCAACAGCTCAGGTTTTCCACAGACTAAATAAAGCAAACCAAAATAATACATCGCCACGAGTAGGTCTTACGTTTGGGCCCGCAATAATACAGACACCATTTGTCAGGATAAACAGGCTGCCAAAAAAAAAACTGGTGTACTGGTACAAATATTTTTGCCAAAGTTGTTTACGCGTATTGAAATGAAATGAAATGAAATGAATGTTTATTCAGAAAGGTCTTAACTAACTAAAGTAAGTAACAATCTTGTATCGAAGTAATGCAAGGGGAAGAACTTACTCGCAGCAATAAAATTGCTGTTTGTAGTTCGTTGTTCCCATATAACATAAGGTGTAGAGACCTAGTTCTAGATTTTGCTTTGAGCATCTCGTTCTAACTAAGTATAAGACTTGTATGTAGAATTAGTAGTATTGAAAATGTATCCGCATTATTATGGGCCTAGGAACGGTTCTTTATAACGATGATAAAGTTATTATGATAGTAGTTGGTAAGCCAGATGATATTATTTTTACCCGACTATGGCAAAGTCCAAAAGGAAAGGTTATGACTTTAGCAGTCTAATCTATCTATATTACCTACCCATCCGATTTTAATCAATTATTTATTATGATGCTCATCAAAACAGAATATTCGAACGAAGTTCCTTTTCGGACGGTATCAAGGATGGGGCTAGAAGATAAAAAGCGTGCGATTTTACCGTCACGATATATACGCACTTTGCGATTCGATCTATTTGTACAATAAAGTATTAAGAATGTCAAAGTTGAAACTCCGTTCCAACCGAGTGTTCCACGACACTCAAGGTCACTCAAGACAACAGGATTAGTCAAGCTATCTAAGGATCTTTAGAAACGATCTATAGATAGCTCAACTGATCCAGGTCACTGTTAGTCGGAAGCGTGCCCAAAACACTGCCAAAGCATTGCCATCTAGGGTGGTAATGCCGCCAGTATTTTGGGCAAAATTTGAATTGTGTAGGCCAAAATAAAGTCCCACAACTGGATTAAACTTTTCTCACACAAGCCGTATTAAAATAATTTGGAACCGAGCCCTTTGGTAAAAGCGATGGGGCATTTCAAATGAGAACCGAGTTGAACGTACAACTGGAGTTTATTGGCGTAAAACTAAAACTGAGGTTCATTTTTAAACAGAGCTGGTCACTGCATGGAATTTAGTTCTGAAGTTGAATGTGATATGCATATGCGCTGTTTTGAATTTAGTGCCTAAATTAAAAAATGTGTTTATCATTAGAAGTTGTTCAAAGTTTTACTCTATGCAGAACAATATTTGAGAGTCAGTATAAAGTAATTCAATTTAAAAAACCGAAAGAGCTTTGACCTTTATCCCAGACACAGCTTATTAAAACTAGGTTAAAAAAACAGTTTTTAAATAATTCAAGGTCTTTTTATGGACATTTTTACGAACATATTTGAAGTCCGCTGCTTATCATATAGTCTTGTTATAAGATTAAAAAAAACAGCAATCGCAATTTTCGGCCCCAATTTTGCGATGAAGGGAGAATTGCCTATTAATGTCGCTTTGTCGAGAAGAGCAGTCCACTTGATTAGTGGCAGAAATGAGAATGTATTTTACAAAACATATTTTCGAGGGAAAATATGGCTAAATTATTACCGTCCGATAAGTTTCACGGTCTTGTAGTCAGGCAAAAAACTAGGTTATGAAAATGTGAGGCGTGGTTTATGAAAAGTAAGGTTTGAATAATGAAATATGTGAGTGGTTAGTGGTTAACTGACCACGTGGTTAACTGATTAAGGCAACATATTATCAAGCAGGTCGTCTGTAAAGCTTCAATTTTATTTATATGTAGGTATTGATAGGGGTGTATATGGATAAATATTTTTTTTATTTTAATTGGACGACCTCTGTGGTTCAGTGGGTGAAAGCCCGCTAGGGACGCAGAAGGTTGCGGGTTCGATCCCTGCCGCGGGATAAATTTTTGTATGATCTGCGAATATTTATCTCGGGTCTAGGTGTTTCTATGTATAATATGTATGTATTTACAAAAAAAAAAGTATATACATTAAGTAGTATATCAGTTATCTGGTTCCCATAGTACAAGCTTTGCTAGTTTGGGGCTAGATGATGCTGTGTGAAAAATGTCCAGCATTATTTATTTAAATATTTACACATTTACTTATGAGTAGTTTGTGGTTATTTTCTACAGTTTATCTGTGGCGTTTTTGTCGAGAACTAAATTATTCTTCTACAACTCAGAAGAAAATTAAACCACAATGTTTATTTTAAAAGCATTTCTCAACAAAATACAATAAAGTTGGTTTAACCAAAGTTATACAAAGTGTATGTATAGGTACAAAGTCTAAGTCATTTTTTACACTTTCTCAGAAGACGCTTAATCCAACTAATCCCTTAAGCTTTTGAGTAATCGATTAGGGAAGAATTCACTTAAATATTTTTTTGAATCATTTTCTTAATTGGGTTTATCCGTTTTGAAGTAGCTTCATTTGGGTTTTCTCCTTTTGTTTCTAGGGGTTTAATTTACTGAACAAAAAAAGTTGTAAATTATTCAAATTGTAATTAATGGTTTTTTTAGAGAAAATAACTGTGGCCGAGTGAGATAAAGTAAGTGTAAGTTGTACGTTTTACATAGGTAGTGATTATAAATAAATTAGAACACGCTAGATCTAGTTCCATACGGTGATTGTCTTATAATTTTCTCATCATCATTATCCGAAGAATTTTTCATCCCACTGCTGGGTATAGGTTCGCTTGTGCCAACCTTCCCTATCCTGCGGCGGTCTGACCCATGTACGACCTGCTGTTTTAATAATGTCGACGACCCATCTAGCCGCCGGACGACCTACTCTTCTGTAGCCCTCTCGGGGGCACCACGCGCTAATCACTCTGCTCCACCGGTCATCACCGTGTCTAGCCAAGTGCCCAGCTCCACTTGAGCCACAATATGCGCTTGCTGACATCGCTTACTTTAGTCTGCTTGCGAATTTCGTTATTGAGGATATGGTCTAAAAATATGCCAAGCATGGCGCGCTCCATGGCTCTCTGTAATCTTGTTGTAATGTTGTAATCTTCTAAGATCTGCAAAATGTGGGCAAGTGTCACTGAATACTTAAAATGCTGACTATAGTCTATAGTTCATTTGATCAGCAAAGCTAACCATTTTTCACGACACAGATACACAAGTCACCAATTAAGCCCTCGGTGTGGTTTAAAGTGAATTTAGTTAAATTACTTGTGTTATTTAGACTCGAGGTAATTCTGTTTGGTAACGCCGAGACGAAGGTACATTATTTATTCAAATCGAGTTAAATGTACGTACGTGTGAGTCGATTTTAATTTCAGCTAGGAATTAATTCTAGGGTGTGTTTTGACAATTATCTGAAATTAGATACGACTTTAGAATTATTGTTTTAGTATATAAACAACTAGTTCGTGAGCCTATGGATTTGAAAACAGCATAGTAAACATTTTTTATGTCAAAAATATATAATTTTCCTACGGCAGACCACGGGTCAGACGACAAGTCAGTGTTGTGGGAAGACAATGGATGAGGATGGCAAGGGACCGTCAGGAGTGGTTAGAGAGGAAGCCTACACCCAGCAGTAGGTATTAATAGGTTGATTGATGAAGATGATGATGAAAAACATACCTAACATTTACTTACGTTTAGGAACAAATAAATGCAATACGAAAGATCATGAACATTTTGATATTTTTAAATCTTCTAACCTTCAAAACTCGAGTACGCTATGCTTTGCCTTGTAAAATATCGTGATGAAAAAATAAACTAAATTCAAATTATTATTGTTGTTGTTTATTATTGTTTTTCGACATCCTGTTGATGACCAAACCTTTGACTCTATTTGAAAATTCCCACCAATTAGATTTCTAACCCATACATTTTTTGTTCCAGGTAAAGAATTAAAAGGGAAAAAAACTGCCGCGTTCTCAGGAAATTTATTGGCCACATAGGAGGTTCGAATCCATCCTAATCCTTTAGCGACGTCAAAGAATAAATTAGCACAGGGGTGTCAACTCGGTCAGGCGCTCGCTGGCAAAGGGCAGGGCAAAATTAAATGAAATGGAAAAGTGAATAAAAAGGTGAGTTTAGGAGCTAGGTAGGCAATCTTGCATCTTAAACAAACGTTACCTTATACCACGACTCAATTTATTTGGAGTTTCCCGATATCTTTTGTTTAGCGTACCGCTGCTGTAAATTCCTAAAGGCTCCCATATGTAAGTCTTATTTATGTCGTGTCACTAGTTCTAAGAACCAGTGTGATGAAAGGATGCGTGCCTCTTTGAGGCGCACTTAAAGTCCTAGTAAGTTTGTATGAATTAGTGGCCATCTCTATAGTATTTTTCAGGTAGGAACGTATCCACACACATATGTTTTTTATGTTTCACGCTGTAAAACAATGAAAATTTTTGTAATAAATGAAATCTAGTGATAATACAAAAAGATACAACTTCAAAATAAAAGGATTTTGTCTCTTTCCTTTTTAATATTTTTACAAATTAACATAAAAGAGCCTTGTCACGGAACCGTTCCTATGTGAAAAGGACTATAGTGACGGAGTTTTTAGGTCACATGACTTTGTCGTAGCAGTACTTTTTCGTCATAAAATTACAATGAAAAAAATTTATCTAAAGCTCCCGTTCTATAAGACCACGAAAAAATGCTTTTTGTCTACAAGGAGCAATAACTTTTAAGTAGCTATTTTTCTTTAATTATCTCCACCGGTACTAAGATTAGTATAATTTCGAATTTGAATGGTCTTATGTCAGTACTCAGAGTCACTTAACGGCTTCTTATATCCATTGCTTATCAACGGTTTATATGGAAAACCTTTACTGGAACGATTTAAGTTTTATATTATGTCTAAGTATATATTTTTTTTATTAATATTTTCTAAAGATTGTGATTTTTCCATTTTCTTCCCACGCTCATTCCAATTCATTTTTAGCCACGTCATTCAATAAACTAGTTATTCAGCTTCTAACAATGAAAGATCAATTCGGTTCAGTAAACAATTTCCGTCTTCTAAGACTAACAAGGAAAATGGCTGTGTCCAAAGTCATAGGTGCAAATCTCTTTGCGTAACACCCTGTATCACATCTCTACCTGGATCCGCTTATCTTGACAAATGTTGTTCGCATTACTCCCTACCCACTAGTCTAGTCTTAGAAGAACAGCTGGTTTAGTATAAGTACAATTTTCTTGGATACTTTACAAGTGAATTTGTGTTGGCTTCATAGTTGAATCTATCATCCACTAATACAAACTCAACAATGTTTGAGGCATTATGATTTAGATATTATTTTCATTTTAAATGGTACGAGTATATATTTTACGAGCCATTTATAATAGATTCTGTGTTTATTGTTACTATTTTAGAGCCACCTAAGCTTAGTCGAGCTAAAGTATATTTGTGTTTCACCTTTGTTTGCATTATTTCCCATGTTATGTTGAATTGTCGTTTTTTTGTTCGTCTATTAATGTAGGTCAGAGATTTACCTTTTAATACTGTTCACTGTTGTTTTCTCTCTTGGACATAGGTATTGTATTATTGAATAGAGTGGTTCTGACGGAAGATCAGCGTTGTGTCTTGCAAACACAACATAGTGCTGAGTCAGAATCCATTGTAACATAAACTTTGTATTTACTTGTGTACTTTTAATCCTGTACTGTATATTTGTCTATGTTGCAAATAAATCATTTCATTTCAGATAATAAGAATGATTAAGTTTCTTTTTGTGTTTATCAAAGCATTTAAATTAGTTTTTGCTAAAGGATAAAATCCATTTCGAGATCTCGTAAGTTCTTCGCACAGTTTCAAAACACTTGGTGTAGGTAATGAAATAGTTCTTGTTTATTTTGTTGAGACAGCTTTTTTCCCTCCGTCTGTGATTCGAAAGAATAATAAGACATTTGTTTGGCCAATGTATTGTTCCTATATTTCCGTATTTTCCCCCAAAATGCGATGCCCGCGGGAGATTGCTGTTTCTGGCATTTTATTTTCATAGTTTTTGTCTGTCTCTGCATGATTATGGCACATGTAAGTATTTTGCTCGAACGCAAGTGAACTTTTTTGAATTTGAAACTCTTTAAAAAAAACGGGTACCTAGTTATATTGTAAAAGGGGATAGATAAGTCTTTGCTTTGTGAGTGGAACGATAAAGTAAGAAATAATATTATAATAATTAATCAGTTTGTGACAAAAAAAAATTCAGTTCAGAATTCAGAAAAAATACATATAGTACAGTTTTATCTCTCTCGTAGCTATTATTACTCGTACCTACCTACAATATTCTAAATTCAAAATAGATTATGATTCACGATAAAAGAAAAATTCAAAGAATTGTTCTTTGTTATGTATTGTATTATAAAATAAAGTCATAAAGAAAAGTTTTCAAACATTCATTGTTATTCCGGCTAAGTATTATTTGCGTACGTTTTGTTATTTATTTTACTTGATGCGAATCTAATATCAGGAAAAATATATAACTTTAATATTTTTATCACAAAAAGTTATAAGTAACAAAGATTTTTAGGAGTCACAAAAACAAGTAATCTATATATTTTTAAATAACTTTGAGTAGGTAACTACAGTTGTACTCGCTCAACAAAACACAAGCTATACACAGCTAACCTCACACTATAATTTATCTTGAATTTATGTGAAGTTTCGGCTTGAAGGTCTTTAATAAGTTATGAAACTATTTCTGGAGACTTATAAACTTGTATGCCAGTTTATTTTATACAATCAATTTACATAAACTGATCTAAGTACTTTAAACTTACTAAACTTAGGTTCCTTCACTAAATGATTTATAAATCATAGGTTGCCTCCTGAATGATTTATAAATAATAGGTCATTTAATGATTTTAATGATTTATAAATCATAGGCCTCCTGGAAACCTATAAATAAATAATGCTGAACTTTTCACACAGCATCATCTAGCCCCAAAGTAAGCAGAGCTTGTGTTATGGGTACTAGATGACTGATAAACTACTTATACTCGTATACTTTTTGTTTGTAAATACATACATATAATACATAGAAACACCCAGACCCGAGAAAAATATCTGTAGGTCATACAAACATTTGTCCCGCGGCAGGGATCGAACCCGCAACCTTCTGCATCGCAGGCGGACCTTCGCCTACTGCGCCACAGAGGTCATCAAAACCGCCATCGATTGAAAGGCGATTTCATTAGTATTTCCTGTTAATAGCATATGGTAATGGACCGTTTGTGTTTGAATGATGGCATTACAATTTTTAATTAACAATTTTTACCTATGCCTACACTAGACGAGAAGCTGTAGTGTCTGGGACATTGTTTGATAGGCTTGCCAAGCATCTTAACCGTTCTCTCATCCTAATTTGCCTTATCCAAAACAAAAACAATGATATTCATATACCATTAAGTACCTACAATCGGCAATAACTGCATATTATATTTTTCGACTATTCCGCCTAGCCCATTAATCAGAAGCAAACACCAAAACACATTAAATTATATTTCCCTTAGTTGAGTCCCATTTAGTGGTTTAATTTATGCCCATACGTAATCCGCCTGCTTATAAGTTGGTCCTTGCTGGGATTTATAATTTACGACCTCGGCAGCCTCCAAGGGTTGAGAATCGATAGATCAAAAGCCTCAACTTGGGCGGAGGAAATGAAGAAAATGGCCAAAGTTTTCTATGTATTTTTGACGGATAAGGAAGTTATCCGAAAAGGCGAATTTCTAACATATAACTAGGAATATTTATTTCAGTAGGCAACGAACAAACTAACTTAGAAGGCAAGATATATAATCATCATCATTTGCCTGCTTTTATCTCGCTTATGCGGGGTTAGCACAATCTTTTTTTTCTTACACTTGTATTTATGTTAAGATTTTTCTTCTTGAAAATGCTATCACGCTACTCTAGCGCAACATAATCAATGTTTTCCTTTCTAAAACACAATTATTTTCAATCCCTTGCGAGTCACACCTATAGATATAGTAAAAATTGTTAATTAAAAATTGTAATACCATCATTCAAACACAAACGGTCCATTACCATATGCTATTAACAGGAAATACTAATTAACATAATGAAATCGACTGTCAATCGATGGCGGTCATAACTCAAGTTATCTACTACTAGGTATACATAACACTAGCAATCATAAATTAATGTTATACATCTAATATCGAATACTAATGAAGTAAAGTGCTCCATATACTACAAGCTAGCATTTAGTTATAGTGTCTGTTTAGGTACTTAGTGTTTATGTGGACATTGAGTCAATACAGGATGATCTTAAGCTTGCATCCGTCTTCGAAATAAGGTAAAGTAAGCGGTAAGCGGTAACTTTTAAGTAAAAATATCATATTTTTACCTTATTTAGTCTCGTTAATCTGTTTAAGACATATATTCAGTGAGTTCTTCCTTATCTAAGTCATGATTAACATTTACGAGGCCTACTACTTCGTATCCATCAAGTACATCAACTTGTACATGGTTGATATTCCCAGAGTTCGTACAATGCGTTTTGAGTCCACTTTTTTCATACGCACTGCCAAATTGTGGAACTCATTGCCGGGTAACGTATTTCCCGAAAAGTACAATACAGGGGTCTTTAAATCAAGAGTAAATAGATTCCTTCTAGGAAAGCATGCTCCATCTTAGACCTCACTACTGCTTAACATCAGGCAGAGGGAGGTCAAATGCTGACCTATTTAATAAAAAAAAAAAAAAAGACTAACGCATACAAGTTTACTTACCGATACAACAATTTATGTCAAAGTGTTATAGAGAAGATGCCCTCTGTCTTTACCTATGAAGAGATAGATAGAAACTTGCAAACACTATCGGTCTTATCAGTCTAGTCACAGTAAATTATAATAATCAACATGTCCGAATAAACCATTGTATATCCAGAACAGTTTGGTTAAATTTGTGAACACCCTGTGTAACAGTTTGGTATTAGATGGCATTAATTAGTGAGAGATCCTGTATCAGCGTTATTGAGCTGACCTACTTCATGATAATATAATGAACTAGATATAGCTTTAGAGATAATACAAAGCAAAATATCTAAATTATAGAGTCAGGTTACAAAATTTTTGTGATGTTTGAGTGACGTATTTCTGAATTTTCCTTGTTTCTATGAGGTACTCCGACAAACTAAAGATGAGGTGGGTAACTTTTAACTAGATGGACGTGATTTGTGTTTACCTATGCTATAGATCTGTTAGTTACACGAGGCGTATCCTCTTTTCTCACCTTACCGGGGACGATGGCACTTGATTTGTGTCATTTGGCCCGGTAAACACATCACCGGGCCAGTTAAAACTTTTTTTTCCCATGTGGCGGATATACCCAGTTCCCGTTATTAAACTAACATGATATATAAAAGTATTCAAGTCAAATTTAGCCCCAACATTTTTGTTAATGTAGACGAATATACAGGCTAGTAATTCATCGATTGTTGGCTCAATTTGACATGGCGAAGCGGGATGATGGCCAGTTTTATGCAAGTAATAAAATTACAGATAGAAACTAGTTGAAGACCAGTAGTTTGTTCTCGATATCACAATAACTACATATATTGCAAGGAAGCTAAAATAGATTGCCATAGTTCCAACATATAGCATGCTATTATCTCAAGGGAACGCCCAAAACTGTTCAATACATGAGAATTGCACTATGGTGCCAGCACGGACGGGTACTAGGGTACATGTACCAATTCGCAGCAACGACAGGACCCATGAATAATTTGGGGCGTGCCCTGCCGTGCCAGGCCTTGGTCGCGCAGGGCGAGAAAAGTCGGACTAAGTAAATATTGCCGGTTATTCTAATAACAGCTACAGTGATTGCATGCAACTTTCATGATATTCGATTCGTTAGTGTCGCAATAGGTGGTCGGTTTCTGCCCAGCATGAGTGTAGTGTAATATTTTTGTATATTTTTTGTGCAATGATGACTTGACTGCTGTAAATTAATACGGAAAATGAAAGTTGAGGTAATAAACAGTCGGTAAGTAGCTAAATTTTCTTTGAAAAAATTAAAAGATGAGTGAGTCAAAAATAGTCTATGAGGTAAGTTCCTATGAGTTAAGTAGCCAACTCTGTTGACTTAAGAATTCAGAACTATCAGATAATCTCGATCCTATTCCGGAATCGGAATAGACGAGAAATGGCCCAAAATTCGACAGAAATTCCGGTCAAAGCCGGAAAGTGGTACTCTAACCACAGTGTAATAAATCTACATGTTATGTCGGCCAGTATACCAAGATACCTGTTAGATTACTGACTCGAGACATGCTAGGGAATTTATGTTTTGTACGTTGTGCACTGTGACGTTTTGTGATTGCACGTTTTTGGGCGAGTTAAAAATGAGTTATTGGTCTGGGCTTTATTTTACACCGAGTTTACGAAATAGATACCAAACAGATATATGTGAAGACAGCAGATTTTATGCGATAGGCCTTTTATATTTTTACTACATGGTTTATACATCCGCTGGTTCAAGAAGCTCAATCTTCCATAATACAGACATATTTCGATATCTAAACTAATTGAACAGAGTACTTCAATCACTCTAATAAGTATAAAAACCTTTGAGTATTTGATCATCAAATAAAGATAATATTTTTTAAAAACGTTGGTGAAAAACCAAAACAAAAATAAATCTTCCTTCCCACTACACATCAAACAAAAACCCATTAGAAACGCCAAAATGATAGATGAACACTCCAAAATGCTTCCTAAATTGGAATTCTCAAGGACGGCGTATTATGTTGCAATGCCACCTCAAAAACGTACTTGACATCGACCCCAAGTGCTTCGGAACACGTGTCAAGGGACAGAGGTCGTGACATCAAACGTAATAATTACTGTATAAAGCTGGGTACTCATTGAAACTGTAGATACGATTATAAGATTTGTGTGTGTGTTGTGGCTAACTTATGTACCTACCTAAATGTGACTAGGTATACCTAAAGCTGGGTACTCACTCATCGAAACAGTAAATACGATTATTAGATTGGTAACTTTTTTAATCGCATTTGATTTGCAATTTTCTTCAACCTAAACAAATTGTGTCACTTAATCAAGACTTTTAGCAATGATCATTATAAATCCTTTGACATTAAATTTTTTTTTTTCAAAAATTCTCATCTTCTATTAGAGAGCCCGAAAAAAATTAAGAAATTGTACCTACCTAAATAATTAAGTAGGTACCTATTAGTTACTAAAACAAGTTTAAATGTCTATAAAAATATCATACTATTCTACTTTCGACTGACAGTGACTTGGATCAGTTGAGCTATCTATAGATCGTTTCTAATGATCCTTAGATAGCTTGACGAATTCTGTGTATTTTGTAAATATATATAACCTAGCTGACCCGCGCGACTCCGTCTGCGCATGATTCATTTTTTCCGCGCAATTTTTTTATTTTTTTCTGGCATAAGAACCTTCTCCAGCCCCCTTAGCATAGCGATTGTCTAGGTACTGGAGAATAGATAAACATGACAGTAATGACATTAGAGTGTAGATAAAAGTAACTTTTATCCACATTCTTCCCGTTTTATCCACACTCTAATGTCATTACTGTCATTTATATCTATTCTCTAGTACCTAGACAAACGCCATGCTAAGGGGGCTGACAATAACAAACACAACAGTAAAAAATTTGTGAAATCGGTCCAGTCGTTCAAGCGTGATGGCGTGACCAAGGGATATAAGGATTCATTTTTATATTTTTTATATATAGAGATATGTAGTAGCTTAGTTTCTGTAAATAAATATAAATTTTAGTCTATAACAAACATGATTATAAGAACGTTTGTCTCATAATATGGGTTTTAGTAAGTGAAAGTTGAAATAAGATATTCACAGTAGTGAGCACTCGGCTTGAATGCAAGATACTTGTAAACCAATATGTCGTCAGCAAACACTAGACCCGTAGCCCCACTATTTACTTACGTATCGAAATGGCATCATCTACATTAATTTCCATAGGAGGGCCGTCCGTCATTAGTCGAGAAAGGCATTTATATCCTTCAGTATTCTGGAAGCGGAGTTTTTTAAAATAATTAATGTGTAGAGCCTGTCTCAACTAGGTCCTAAACATCTTCAAAAAAATAAGGATCCGTAGTGACTTGATTTGAGAGAACGTCTATTGTTACTGTGCCTTTGGTTTTTGTTCTTACACGTAAATAAAACACTTAATATGTTTTCACTTAATAACACACTTAATAAGATTTCTCATCACTGGCACCAGCCTGAAGTTTAACAAAAAATAGGTGTCTTCATGTAGAAAATTAAATGCAACAAAGAACCTTTGAGACTACGTCACGTCCACGTCCCTGACACGCCACGGAGCAGCATGAAGTCATTAAATTGGTCTGCTTGTAAGGGTCGCAGTACACGAGACGAGAATTGAGCTCAATTACACGGCTCGACCGTTCGCCGGGATTAAATTCTATGCCTCGATAGAGGTCAATACGTACGAATATAATACGATGATAATTGTTAGTCTGGAACTAATGTCACTTTTTGTAAGACTTCTCAGTTTTGGAATATGAGTAATTTTTTATGTATCAAAATGTATGAGACCATGACCATCTTGTGATGAGATTAGACAAAATAAAAATAATCTATTCTACAATTGCGACAAAACTCAAAATCTTCTGAACTCATTTTCATTTTACTCTATTTTGGAGTTGAAGTGGTCAGCCAGGATAAAAAAATATTAAAAGTCCACTCGTGGGCTTACGTTAATCTCAGAGTCACCATATCTCAGGGATACAGTAGGTAGCTACCTAGCTTTCTTATTTCTAGATATAATAGGAACTTGCAAAATAGCAAACATGACACACGTGTAGTTGGTAAAGTTTAAGAGAAAAACACAAAAGAGTCCCATAGTCGAAATGCTAAAGTTTCTTTACCGCGAAGGGGTTGACGTGGGGGTGACGTCACAATGCGTCGGCCATGTTTGATTTAAAAGAACAAAGGGGACAATGGAACTATGTAGTGCATAGACTTTTGCTGAACTAATATTTTTAAAAGTGATGGATATTCAAGGTTTAGATAATTTTTGATTCTTGATGCTTTAACTAGATACTTTTGACAGTTCGTAAGTGACTAAACTTTTTAAACTTTCGTGATTTGAGTGTTTGATGGTAAAGATAATTATGGAAAAGGAAATAAGACAAAATCCCAACGCCATTATATTTCAAAACCTACATAAACTATACACAACAAGGAAGGAACCCTCTTATAATATTTACTTTAAAAGATTGGTAAAGTGTATACATAATAGTAAAAAGGTACTTCAATTTCTTCTTCCCCTATCTGTATGCGATCTTTCATTTGGGGAAAGTAGCACGTAGGTAGCTATTCCAACATTTCATACAAACCACACCCTTTGTTTACCTAATTGCTAACAGCAATCCAATTAGCAAACGCAGATCGCCAACACTAGCACCCAACCCTAATAACTTCTAAGAAGCACTGGCAATCTCAGCGAGAATTGCAAATCACTTTGGCCACGCCTTTTCTACTCAAAGAAAGCGAACTCACTGGATGCAGATTTTTTTAAGTAGGTACCTAGGTGCTTATAATAAAATGTTCTAAATAAAATGTTATTTAAATATGTAGAAAACATAATTACTACTAGGTGTTACTAAAAAAAAAAAGAATAACTTAGATTAAAGACAATAAGTCACATTTTTTTTTTATTTACAAGAAAAAGAAAAGGGCTTTGCTGAGCGACTATATCGCCCAATCAGTAACGTCATCTTAGCTTGAGTGTTCCAATCTCAGTAGAATCTCTAAACCGCCATTCACACCGCCTGCACTAATTCAGCAAGTATAGGTACGATTTTTCGCCCGTTACGCCCCCCTCTCCTCTATTTACCGCTCTCCCCTGTGGACGTGATTTGAAAACAAATACGCACGTCCGTAGAATACAGTATTCCTAAAGCTTGGTGTAAATTGGAGCAAGGAAGATCATTTATGCATTTGGTAAGGAAGACTTTGTTCCAAAAATTCTGTTTATCGTAAATGGAAATGCCTTGATTTTGATGAGAGCAAGAAATGGAAACAAACGCACAATTTCAAGATATTTTGAAGACATCTTGAAATATATCAACTAATTTAGATAAGATAAGATAAAATAGTTTATTTTGTGCCACACAGAAAAAAATTCGTTTACTTAATATTATAAATTTTCTGTTAAGCATGACACGCTTGGCAGAGCATGAGCATGAAATTTTTTGAAATTCCAAAAATTGGATGCATGCAGGATTTCAACCCATGACTTAGCGGATCTGTTGTCATGCTAATCTAATCGGTTCAATGGGCAATAGACGCTTTTGATGTATTTTTGTGGAAAGACATAGGGTATATACTTTGCAGATTTTCACCGTTCGAGACTAGGTCATCTAATGATTTGGTTATTTTAATCTTGACATTCAGAATTAATAGGATAAAATCCTATAAATTATACCTGTCTTCTTTTAGCAAGAAAACAACAAAATCTCTATTGAAATAGTGATGCGAAGCATTTGTTAGAAATATCTATCCATTATGTACCAATCCTATTCCCACTCTATTCATCGAACTCGTAGACATTGTTCAAAGGATGCTTGTTACAATATTATAAATTTAGTATACCCCTTTAGGGTAATAGTGAATATTTTATAGGGATACGATCCTGAATCGAATTTATCAACTTGTTGGAACTTTAGTATGCGCAAAGCTAATTTATAACTACTGTATTGAGTAGGTATTGGAAGACAAAATATTGTACGAGGTAAGTACTTATTTTATTAGGTTAGAATAAATGATTTCAAGAGCAATGTTAGTTGAGGAGGAATAACTGTTTTTGAGTAAGCTTAATGTTTTAAATAAAGTCAATTCGATAGTTATGTTATTAATTTAAATGTAAACCTGGATGTATGTATGTAAGATGAAACATAAAACAGAAAATTCATTGAATCTGTTGCTTCAACATCATCACCAGGTATCAGAACATTCACATCAAAGTCTGCATAATTAAATTGCCTAAAACAGCAAATTGTTCATCCGACCAAGATAAACCAGTGGGCCAGTGGTTTGTCAGAACCACAATCTTGAAGGCTAGGCGGGCTCTCTCAGTCGGATACCCACTGTGGCCAGTGACTGGATCAATTAACTCCGGGCTTTACGACCCAGTCACTCAAAATCTCTGGAACGCTCGTGAACTGGTGGGCAATGTGATTATTACTTATGATTACAATAACACTTTTTGTGAGACCAGCGGCAGCACCAAAAATTTTCTGCAGTACAGAAAAAAATTCAAGAAAATTGAAACAGGTACTAACCTGTTTCAATTTTCTTTGCATAGCACCGATCACAAAAAGCGAGATAGCGATAAAACAGAATATACGAGAAAATAGTCGATACCTAACTATCATCGTTTCCTCTTCGATAAAAAATACTAAACAATAAGCAGAGTAAAACGCCTCAAATTATAAAAAAAATAAAGGTGGCATTCATTTTGGGCTCAAAAGTCAAACGTGCCGGTCAACGAAAATAAAGGTGTCACTACTATTGAGGAAGTCAATAAGAGTATTTTTCAATCTCAGTCAACTTTGCTAATGATAGAGATGTAAGTCGTAAAGCTTCTAACCCGATTTTGTAAGTCAAAAATTTTAATGGTATGAAATCCAGGTGTTTTAAATTAACAAATCTTTTGAAGTAGTAGACTTAGAGACTTGGTGCCATACTGAAAAATACTCGGATTGACATTCCCAATAGTGGTGAGTGAGGTCTTTTTTTTCATTGGCCGGCACTTTTGACTTTTGGGCCCTCCTTAGAGCGTGAATGGCGTCCTTTACCTACCTGATAACTAAATATAGATGCTAAGACTTTGTTATGTGTGTTTCAAAATTGATTTAGAACAACATGTTTGAATAGGTAAACAAGTAATGTATATTTTTAAAATCTTAAATAGTGTTGTGTGCCAATTTTGCTCCTTTTATACATTCTAATTCTATTGTAGCAATATGTGCAATATTCTAATATTTGTCCTTTTGCGTGGTAAATGTCTTATTCAGCTCTATTTCCTTACTTTTTCAGCTATTTATTTGTATCTCTCTGGCCAAACTGCGAAAACAACCCTGTAGGTAAATCCAGTCAAGCTTAACCTCAATCTAATAAAAAATTAAACAGTCTGAGGTGCGGCCTCAGTCCCTAATGTATCTACCCACACTTTATGCTAACATGGGGTCAGACAGATTTACACAAAAAACAGGAACTGTCAGTGCTGGTTTTTGACCCGGGCTAGGGAAACATTTTTACATAATATTCTAGGATTTTTAGGAATCTCTTTAAAAACAACTCAGACAAAAAAATCAGATTGCTAGATCAAAGGTTCAATGAATGAAAATGCTGTAATACCATAAAATTAGGTAATATTAGCAATAGACTCAATTTTATCTACTGGAACCTTTTTTTTGTTGGTAAGGTCCTAAACAAGGTCCTAAAAAAAGTTTAACAAACTACTGAAGAATTAAATAAATAATGCTGTACATTTTCACACAGCATCATCTAGCCCCAAACTAAGCAAAGCTTGTACTATGGGAACCAGTTAACTGATTATACCACTTATAATAACACGCACGCGACGCAGAAGGCTGCGGGTTCGATCCCCGCCGCGGGACAAATGTTTGTATGACCTACAGATATTTGTCTTTTTTTTTTTTTATGATGAATGGGTCGGCTCTTGACCTCAAACTTAAAACTGTCAAACTGTCTCGTGTCTGTTTCTATGTATAATATGTATGTATTTACAAACAAAAAGTATGCTGCTTACTTTGGGGCTAGATGATGCTGTGTGAAAAGTCCAGCATTATTTTATTTTACATACTTTTTGTTTGTAAATACATACATATACATATTATGCCTAAAACACCCAGACCCGAGATAATATTTGCAGATCATACAAACATTTATCCCGCGGCGGAACCCGCAACCATCTGCGTCCCAAGCGGGCTTTCACCCATTGCGCCACAGAGGTCGTCAATTGGATTACCTATAGTGTTTTTTGCTAAGTGGTTTTTAAACGAATGTAAAAACGGATTTATTTCATGAAAAGATAATATGTGCCGGTTTTCTATGTACACGTGAGCATAGTTTGTGCCGCTTTCCTATCGTCCACACAAATACACCCAACTCCGTAATCCAATTAGGAACAAGTTATCGAATAACATTTTCACCATTTTCCTACATTACGAATCTATTTCATATCTGTGTGGAGTAATTATTGTTGTGCCTTTGTTTGGGATTGCAACAGTAGCGGGGGTCTAACAAAATATGCGTGTGGAAGATAAAAGCAATCACAACGTGATTACGACTTTATTCCGTTCGCTATAAGACTGTTAATTGCTTGTTTATTGTTTGACCACACTCATCGAATTTGAACTTTATTTCCTTGCAATAAGGCTGTTACAAGTCATCTAACTTAGATCCCCTACTAAGATACCTGTCAAATCTTTTATCTAGACGTCACGTCCAAGGAAATTTTGTGGAGATTTTTGCAATTTATTAAGATCGGAGATACTCTTGGCAAATTATTTTATCTGAATTAGGTTGGGGGAAGGATTTTTATCTCCTGATTTTGGAAATACTAAATGTAAGAACACAGAATCAGAAAGAAAGACACAGAAAGTAGACAACACAGAATCAACAGTAGACAAAAAGAATTCACAAGTTTTTAGAAGTTTTGCAAGGTCGTTGAGATATCTGAATTGATGGTCTAGTGGCAGCCTTGCTTTCCGATTCTCAGGACGTGGATCTAAAACTATTGTTTCATTCAGCCCAAAATACACGTACTTTGAAAAGGTGAAGTAATGTGAAGAAAATATCATGAGGAAACAATGTTACCAAAACCTAAAAAGTTTGAAAACATGTGTCAAGTCTGGAGTCTCTTTGATGCGCACTTATAATCATTTCACTACAATCGTTCGAAAGAACTAGTAGCACGATGTGAAGAAGAAGTGGAGAAAACTTCCCCCACATCGCACATCACGTATAAGTTCCCACAAGGCTACACCGTTCATACAAATGAGCCACCAAGCAAATTCCGGTTAGATCTTAAACCGTGTCTCAGGTACCACAGAATTAAAGTTCTCCCAAACTTGCAAATCTGCAACTCTCATGAACTGTCTAGCAAGTTTGCGCCGACAGGTAGCATTTTAGATTATCAAAGGAGGAGAGAACAAACATGTTTACGGACAAACAAGTTTTGAATGGGAATTAATTGGCTGGAAACGGCAGATGCTGACGTGTGGTCGATTTGGCATTGGAGGTAACATGAGGTACATATTTGTTACAAAATTGGAGGCAACTAGTAGCATTCCCAAAACTTTTACCAGACATTTAGATAGCGACTATGTTTTGGTACATCTAGAGAATCTTCATCATGAAGGTTGCGTAACTTTCATACAAATTACGTTACACAAATATTGTTCCAAGTACTCAAACGTATTGTTAAGTGTACGAATAGGTTACCTTGGCTCTGTATACGAGTAGTTTTAGAGTTGTAAAGGATTTGTTTAACTGGCTCCCGATTGGAGCCTTGAGTATTTTGTTTTATCAATTACTTTAATGAAAGCTCTGACTACCCCCTTAGACATCTTCAAAGAATCTGGAATAAGTTACATAAAAAGATCTGAAAGAATGTCTACCGCACCTTGGGGATACAGCCGTGAACCTGTTTACGTTAAATGAAAGCTAGGCCACAAGTTGTGTTTGTTGCCCTGGTTCTTCACGGTATTGCTCGCGAAGGAACAGGAGTAGAATCACGTAGTTTTATACTAAGTGATCCCAGAGGTCTTACTAAATTATTTTTTGACTTTAATTTTAGAACCAGTATACGAAATTTGTTTTGATTTGTTTCAGGTATGTTAAGAAACAATTGGAGAGTCATCCAGAACAACTTAAGCATTCAAATGCCACCAAAATATGTACTGAATAATAAGTATATTCTGGTCCTTGAGACATCCTACCAAATCGCTCGCACTCTCTACGTCACTAATTAACGAACGCAGACAATTAAACGCGGCTCTTGACAGGCTTCGCCTTAATATTTAAAGGGCTCTTGGTGTTTTATATTGGACTCGTTAGCTTTCTGGTAGAATATTCTACGAGTACTCGTACTCGAGTTAAAGATCAAAAGTGTTTTACACTGTCTATTGTAATGTCGTATTGTACAATCGATTTTTAACAGTTTCATACGCAAACTCTTTCAAAACTGAGCTAAAGCCAAATCAAAATAAAGCCTGAAGTATCTTATCAGTAAAGATATCATTGTCTACCCTCTTACCATATTTCACGGACATTGTATGCTTGAAGCTTGAGACATTCAAAAAATCACGTTTTATTTCATTTTTATAAAAAAATTCTAGCTAAAGCTAGAAAAACAATATTAAGTATTTTTAAATTTTAAAAAGCTTGGGAAATCTTTGGGGAGACCTTTGCCAAGCAGCGGGACATGATTAGAAAAAACCGTGGCACTCCCGAGAGTGCCGAGAGAAGTAAAAACTTGAACAAAAAAATATTATGCATTTTTATTCACCCGTTTAGTTATAACTTTTAGAAATGCAAAAACATTGCCGTAAATGTTTACCGAGTACAGAACTAGATGGCGCTACTAACTAGGTGTTGGGTCGGCGAACAGTCATTTGACTCGCACGTGACCTTTTCGAGGCGAATCCAAGAATTTATTATCATCTCTAAAAAAAGGCCCAACGCGCTGAAATAAGTTTTCACTTCAAAAATTATAACAGATTTCACTACCTGACGCTAAATAATTAATTTTGTAAATGTGTGTTTGAGTATGTTATGTGCGTACATAGAACAGAAACACGAGCCTGTAAGTACCTAAAGTCGGAGCATGGTGTGCAAAGTTTAAAAAAAAATATTGTAACTTTTTTATGAAAAAATGTCAGCAGAGCTTGAATAATGACAAACAAGCATACAACCTCATCCAGTGTCGCTGGAACTTGGGAGGAAATGCCATTACTCCAGCTCCTTCGCCTTTTTTCAGCCTCAAGGAAATCGTTTAAGTTAACTCGTTTACTCATGAAACTTGCCTTGTGGCCCGGATTACAGAGATAAAACTTAGTTTGGCTTCTATTAAAACTGGTTTTAAAAGTATTTTCATAATTCTGTCTATCTGTAGATTGTTTATAACTGGTTAATTGGTTTCGAAGTTGCTTTCAAATCTTTTTGATCTTTCTTCAATGTTGCAATGTATATAACATGACTATATTATGATTAAAAATTATCTAGAAAAGAAGTCAATGGAGATGACAATCTGAAGTTGTAGGTTTGAATCTCGGCATTGGCTTTCGTTCGTTTGTAGCACCAAATACATATTAAACGATGTGTAATAAATGTGGTCATGAGCCACATGTCTTTTTTGAAATGTGTACTTCCTTCTTTATATCTATGAAGGATAGGTCCTTCATAGATATAAAGGTTAGGACCTAGACGGCCTTACTAATAAACGTGGTATAAAGTTATTCCTCGGAATAAACTAAAAATAACCATACATTTTGACAGTTTACACTCAGGAATAACTTTACACCACGTTTATTAATAAGAGCCAGAGGTATTTGAGAGAGAATACTCACTTAACTATCGCGATCTTATGTTTTTCTTTTCTTCTTTTCTGGTCGATTATACTCGTAGCAACAAACCTTAACACCTATTCGCCAATCACATCAAATCTCATAACAATACAATATAAATCATCGAAAATTCGTATATCAAAACGAAATCCTGAAATTATGACGTACCTAGCCGAATCCATAAAATAGTCGATGCGTTTCCGGCAATCGCAGATCGGAGTGACGATCTCGTGATTTATATTCAGTGGCAATTTGGTAGCGCTTTTTACAGCGCCTGTACAGCTGTGCCAATACCCGTTCGATATCCGGACGAACGAAAAACATTATTATTTGCTGACAATGTGGACAGTATTGAAATACTACTGATGAGTTTTGTGGCTCATCACTATACTACTATACTCACATGTATACCTCAGTATACATGTAGCTCTGTAGCACTAATAGTCTGTGCTATGGGTTGCAGTATAGTTTCATGATTTCTTGATTCTTCACGTCATTTGGTTGCGAAAGAATAGGAGTAACATTAGTCTTCTTCTTCTTCTTATCGTGTCACTAGTTCTTTCGTACCAGTGTGGTGAAAGGATTTTAAGTGCGCCTCAAATAGGCTCCTTTCGTACACTTGACACATATATTAAAACTCTAAAGGTTATACAACATTCCGGTTTCTTCACGATGTGTTCCTTCACCGTTTGAAAGTACTGGAGTGCACAGTGTTTCGGCAGAAAAACTCATTGGTGCCCGACCGGGCACAACCACGACCTTACGATCGGAAGGCGGGGCCACTACCACTAGACCACCAGTGCTCTGATATACTTAGTCTATATCTTATAATGAATTAACATTATCCAGTTAAAAAACTGTTGACAATTTCTGAAACTTGTTAAACTTGTAATAAAATGAGGTCAAATACGTTGCAAGCTATTATAGATCTTTTTTTGTATAGCAATAAAGTTTTAAATTAATATATCTGCATTATTTCCAGGCGCATGAACTTTCTGTGATGAGAAAAAAATGAATAATTGTAAAAATCCACGAGCTGAATATCAAATGAACTCTGTAATTTGTCATTTTTAAATTATGGGCACGTAAATGAATTAATGAAGTTAAAACATTAGCGTATAATTCCAAACTCAAGTAGGTACTTATGGTACTACTTAACAGTTTTACAGAAAGTCACAAATTAGCACTTGCCATGGATCCTGTCCAACATTAAATTTATACCTAAAACTAAAACTTGCAGGATGAATGAAATGAGAGTAAAGTACCCTGTACTAGGGTATAGGGTACTTTTGATCCGGCCCGTTATCAAAATTATCATTAGGATTAACTTATTCTCTTAGGTTTTCTTCTATCATCAACCCATTTTTTTGTGTTGTTATCATGGCCTTGATTTTTATCTTCTGAAAGGTGAAGTTACAACTGACACAAATTACACAATCTAATAAAAAAATCGCAACGCCCCAAAAAAACATTCCGCACATTACTTTTGAAGGGTTAAAACGCCATAAATATGGACGTATCTCGCGTTCTTGCCATAATCTCGCCGTTTATCTTATAACGCTACATTAAGTCCAAGAGCTGTGAGCATCTTGAAATATTCCCTTCACAGATATTAAGATTCATTAAAGTTGCCTTCAGTTTGGAGAGATAGCCCCCTGGTAGCATAACTTCTGTCAGAGAAGGCATGAAACATTGAATTTGTAGATTACTGGTTACCAGAACTTAGATGCAAGTTTTGAAATTATTTTAGTTGAACGTCTACGAATAGTTCAACTCCAGAAAACTATATAATACGAATCATTTATATTTTATTCGACATGATTTATATAAGTGGCATTAAAAAAATACACATACACTTAGTTTAGTTAAAAAGTGGATTGAAAAAGTTAATATTTTACAACAGGCATAACAAAAATGCTCTAAAAATATTTTAATATGTACATTGCTGATAATTGTGTGCTGTCACGATAATTTTTTGAATAGTGTCGAATTATAAATAGATTTAAACATTCGATCATAAGTATACTGGGAGTTTACAAAAACTAAAACCTTAGAGCGGCGCCAATCCCAAAAGGTAAGCTCATTGAATTTCAAAGACCGTTAAGACAGGTCGTTCGATCGAAACACGTCACTTCATTAAATTTAGCCTAAAAGTTCATGGCGCTGATTTCATATTCAATTTGCTTTTTGCTGGGGCTTTCACAATTTTTTTATGAGGCATAAAGCGCGTCTGCGTAACCATTTTATATCGGATCGCCAACATTGGGAAATGAATATTTTTGAAACTGATTATTTCGTGTTTTCGGATGCTGTAAGACGCTTTTATTTATAAGATACTTAAAAGAAAATCAATCAAATTTAGTCTAAAACACGTTTTCTTTAACATTATTTACTTATCTAATAAAAAATCCGTCACCAGAGTTGGACATTAGCTCTGTAGTAGGTAATAACTAAACATCACAAACAATGTCATCGCAATAAACTTAAACCCCCCCCCCCCTTTTTTTTTAACCCCACTTCACACAAGAGTTGTACGCAGTTAAGTTCTTATTATTTTAAGCGTATAGCTTCATAATTTAAAGTGAACGTGAACACAATACAATTCGTAATTCGACCTCATTTCTGCCGGGGTGAGGGTAGACGTAAAAAGTGCGCGCTCATTAACGTTTTCCGGAGTCGCGCCAGTATCTCAAGTGTTGGAAACAATACAATTCACAAGGCACGGTTTACCAAGGAGCTAAAAAAACTTTTGTTTTCATGAATATAAGGCTGCAGATTAAAATGCACGAGCGGTTGCGAGTTGCACCGAACGAGTTTTTCACCTCGTTTTAGATGTCCCAGATTTAGAAAAATATTGCAGTTTTTGAATACGTGCTGATTTTTTTGTTTTGTTTCAGGATCGATAAAACTCTTGTTTGAACGGGTAAAAGGTGATTTTGTTTGCCGCTATACATGCCTAGGTCTACACCTAGGCATGTATAGCGGCAAACAAAAAATACTTCCTTTTGGTACAATCCTAACACAGACCTTTTGCATGTTTGTCTCTATCAACTTACACTACAATAATCATGTGTGTTCGCAAACCTTTGAATCGAAAGCCTAGGGTACTGGGTGGGTAGTGACCCACTATTCCAACACGGCCCCTTAGATTTTATTCTGCAAAAATAATCGTTGATTCTTCATCCACCCTTAACTCTTGTGATTTCGCAAAATAATGAGTACAAATCGATCCCCCATTTCCGCATCATAATTTATGCATTTAAAATGATTCTGAATATTTTTTTTATAATCAATACGTATACCGCCAGTCATCAGTGAGGGAGCCAACCGGATGCAAGGGTCTGAGCCCAGTGGTTAATTGCGCGAACATCGAAGCCCTTCCTTTCAAATATCGAACGGTTATTTTTTGCGAGCGTCATGCGGTGCGGATAGAATCGATTTTTGAAATTGGAAGAATTCGATTTGACTTATGCGGTTCGTTGATTCGAAAGAGATTTTTAGATGATCATATGCGTGGAAAATCTAAATTGATCCAGAGGATTACTAATAGTAATAAAAATAGTCATGCACAAACCAGAGGCTGTTCTTGAATGCATTTCTATAGAGTATTACCTACGAGTATTACAAGAATATGTGTTTCTATGTATAATATGTATGTATTTACAAACAAAAAGTATATAAGTAGTTTATCAGTCATCTAGTACCCATACCACAAGCTCAAGCTTACTTTGGGGCTAGATGATGCTGTGTGAAAAGTCCAGCATTATTTATTTATTTATTTATTTTTATTTATCTTAGGTTCTAAGAAAATGGTGACGAAGGACGGATGATTGGGTGTATCTAATTGCCTAGTAGACTATGCAGTCACGTTGTAATTGCATTGCATTATTTCTAGATTACTTCAAACTTGCAAGTATTTTTTTTGAAGTTTATCTACAAATTTTCAGAACTGAAATGATTTTAAACCAACACTGAATATGCATGCGGTTTTTACAGTTGCAGTGCAGCATCCAACAACGGGAAACAAAAACAGATTTTTGGGTATTTTCAGAGATTTTCTGCACCAAAATCGGATATACCCGTTTTTGCGTACTCATTATTAGCACATCGTTACGTCTACGGCTGGTGGTTAATTTGAGGTTAAATCTGCAAAATATTTTAAGCCGATGTTTTGGGAGCGAATAATAGGTACTTATTTATTTCAAAAATAACATTTTGTTACAGTACATACGAAAATGTAGCTCTGAGGTGCCTTATTATCCGTCACCGCACTAGTTGCTAAGAACTTGTGACATGAAACATAATAATTTGGAAGGCCATGAAAGAATTTACTTTACTTTTTGGAAATATGAAAATCGATGAATGCTGGTGAAGGTATTATTTTTAAACAACACAAATTCCCATACGGACTTCTTCTTCTCACTTCGGGGAAAGTTGGCTAAGCTCGCAAAAACGCTCCTGATAAATCTTAATTGAACCGTCCCATAACAAAGCGAAGTGACTTCAAATAATATAAAATTATAATGATTTCGTTCACTGAAACTCGGCTGAGCTCAGTAATCACGTTTTGGTTACGTCATATGTATTTTTGAGGTTGACTCTTGCCAGAATACAAATGAGGGTTGATATTCATTTACTATTATCGCAAACGGATTGCTTTACGAGTTGTAGAAGCGAATTTTTAATCTACCTTCGTTACAGTTTTCATCCAATCAGCCATGTCAGTGTGAAAAAAAAAATAAACATCCATCCATCCATAATTGTAATTATATTTATTTTTTTATTTATTAAATAAGAACTGTTTAGACAATTACTCACTCTCTAACATGCATTCTGCTAGTTTACTAAGAAATAATGAAGGCAATGAACAATAATAACATAGAGGCATGCATTGCAAATGTAAATCAAGTTTATTTCAACAGTATGCAGGCAACAGCTCGCAACACTCACTTTTGTTGCGATCTACTTGACCCACATCCTCTGTCTCCTGTTCTCCCCCATGTAGAGAGGATCTTAAAATGACCGGATAAATAACTGGCTTTTGAGTTTTAGAGAGTTTGGGATGACTAAGATCTGAAACATAACACAACAACTGTGCCTTAGAAATTACTTGTAAATGTGGGCATGTGTAGGTATTTGGAATACATTTTATGGAACATTACTTGAGAATGCACACTTAATACTTGTGTAGCTTTTTGACTTTTTACACGACACGCTAAATTAATTTCGAATTAGGTTTTCATAATATTGTATCCTTTTCTGGTTTTCAGAACATTCAAAAAAACAAAATATTCGACTTTTTTCTAGATCTAAATATGACCGGCTTTTCTTATTTCCCTTTGGCAACTATACTCCTCCCCACACCACACACCGTCCAGGCGTTAACCTCCAAACAAAAACACTCCATCAGACCACACCGTAGAGATCAAACTCCTTTGCACGATCAACCTCAAAGGCAAGCCCCCACGCAATTTAACACTTTGTTTTTCCTTCAAACATGGCAGAATATTCAATGTCGGCGGAAAATGAGTAGGATGCTGCTATTTAGCGATTTACCACTTACAAGCTTGCGTAATAAGTGCGATATTCACATAGCAAGGCGGAGTTCGTAATGAATTTTTTACAGAGTTTTTGGGCCTTTACTAGCTGCAATAATACATGTCTTATCTTTGTAGAATATAGAGTTGGCGATGATGATATTATTGTAATACGTATTTTTTATTTATTACCCATAATCTTGGTCATAAGCAATTTATATATTTGAAGATCTGCAGATCATGCAAAAATGTGTCCGGATGCAAGAATCAAATTCGCACTTTTGATGGCCGAGCTTGCCCGCAAAATAATCAGAAAATTTGTGAACGTGAATGTTTATGTAACATAACGAATAACGCAACAATGTTATTTGTTCTGTGATGCCATCTAGTTCCCTTATCAATAAGATAGTTGGAGCCCTAAATTGTAACAGATTACATACAAAATCAAAACAAACGCAGCAAAACAAAGAAATAAACTAGTCGCGTGGGTGATAACATTAGGAGACCAGTTTCCGTAAAAACTGCTATAAATCAGAAGGGCAGGCGCTGACTAATTACGGTTTAATTTAGAACTAGAGCTGGCCGGAAAGTTTTCTGATAAATCTACACATGTGTTGCGAATGAATAGTTTGCGGTATTATAGGCGTTGAGCTTACCCAAATCTAAATATAATAGTCTAAATATTGTGATGGCAAAGAGCGCAAAATGTTACGCATGGCGAATGACGACAGACAAACAGATAAATAAATACTTAAGTACATATAAAACAGATTCGGGTACCATTGCGCATAATATCTTTGCAGACACAATAGTATTTGAATTTAATTTTATTACAGTAGGTAGAGAACTCAAAATATTAATATATTTAGTATAAGTACCTTACGTGATATGTATGTAATATATAATAATATATATATAATATGATACATGACTCGGTTGTACATGATAGTGCTGGTCGTGACGTGGCTCCTCTGGCTACCAACTGAAAATCAGGGCTGGGTAGGCGCACCAGTGTGTACCTATCCAGCACAATGCTGAGTTGGGGCCTGTTTGCTTTGACTCTGCTGCGCACAACTTTAATTTTAATCGTAATTTTAGGCATATCTTTAAGTTTAGTGTGTTTGTGTTAGTAGTGTCTAAGCAAATAAAAATATTTTCTTTCTTTCTTTCTTTCTTTCTTTCTTTCTTTCAATATGGAATTTCTTCGAAAAGTATCGCTTAGGCCGCGAACGCACAGGTAAGCTAACTAAGCGCCTAGATGCCTCGCACAAGAATGTTTACTCTGCGCGCCTTATTTAGTCGCTTGGATGTAAACAAACGTATTGGTTTGCATCTAGGCGCTTAGCTAGTTGCCTGCCTGTGCCTTTCGCTTTTGGAAAGTAGTTTAGGAAATCGGCCATTGTAGCAATGATCTTGACAATTTAAAAGAAAATGTATCCGCCAGCAGGGTAAACATTCTATCAGATCCTGTTTGGTACAATTTTTATTGAGTTGAAAATAGAATAAAGCATCACAATTCTCAGTGATAAGCCTTAATTAAAACATCTAGTTGTTAAAGAACCCGTCAGTCACGCCATTGGAAGTTGCCAACTATAATTGAAAAAGTTACCATTTTACTAAACAGCGATAGCAAAACGTGAATTTATTAAACCAATTAAAAGTTGGCAACATTAAATGAATCAACGCACAACAAATTGGAAGTTTAGGTGCTTAAGCCTTTGCGAGGGCAGGTTACGTCTGTGAAAGATTGTTAGCAAAAATTAAAATTTAACTTTTTGAAGATTGGTTTTAGCTTATTATAAATAAATAATGCTGGACTTTCCACACAGCATCATCTAGCCTCAAACTAAGCAGAGCTTGTGTTATGGGTACCTACTACATGACTGATATACTACTTATATACTTTTTGTTTGTAAATATGTATGTACATTATTATATATAGAAACACCCAGACCGAGACAAAAATTTGCATATCATACACACAATGGTCCCGCCGCTGGGATCGAACCCGCAACCTTTTGCGTCGCAGGCGGGCCTTGGCCCACTGCACTACAGAGGTCGTCTGATCTTATTATTGATAGCAATCTATTTACAGCAGTTGGTTTATGCTTTCTGCTCTACGGTCCAAGCAACCGTACACTTTTTTCTAATTCAACAAAGAAGAAAAAGAAAGGAGTGAATACGGAGATGTAGAGTGATAGGGAAAAGTAGAAGAAAACAATGTTGTACCGTCTCCGCCTAAGTGGGGTCAGAGCAGGCAGATTATGATGATGATGATTTCCACTCTCACTTCTTAATGATCAAATGAACATACCGAAGAACGTGAAGTTCGATCATAATTATGTGAACAACTTAATTCGATGCGATTTATTCACAATTAATTTCTCAATCGCTCATTATGAAATTTAGCAGTCAGGGGTACAAAAAGGGCATAGAACATAAATCTAGAAAAAATGTACCGTTCCAGACAACCTGAATTTGGTTGCAAAAAATTCATCTTAAATTAGTTTACAAATTTTAAATTCACAGAAGCGATGCCGCAAGCCAATGCGTATCTATACATTGGTAAAAAAACTAGATTTTCAGATTTTGCAGAGAAAATCCAAAGCCTTTTCAGCCAACGTGATAATTTGGCAACCAATTAAAAATGTATGTTTCAAACTCGTACCCAGTTCAAGCAAAAATAAAATTTTCACGAAGGATGTTGATGAACACAAAAAATGCTATAAAACTCAAATATCTGACACGTTTCATGTCAAAGGCACCATAAAAGCAACCCCATACGGACAAACAAAACCAAAAAGGACGTATTTAAAATTCAAAAACGGTAAAAACGTACATCATAATCCCCAAAAACATCCCCCCTGTATAATTTGGCTAAACGTCATCGGGTCGTTGACCCCGGGTTGACCGATTGTTGCTTATGTTACATCGTTCGTAATTATAGCTTTTGTATGTTGTCATATTTATAAATGATGTCATTATTGGATTGGTATTCAATAAAATCATTTTGTTTTATGGATTTCACCTGTGCACACAGAATGTTGTGTAGTCGTGAAAAGATGGCCACAACTTATAAATTCAACTAAGAACCTTCTTTTTTAGATCTGGAATACATAAAAAAATACGTGAGTGTCGTGGAACCTCCGGGGAACACTCGGTTGGAACGAAGTTTCAACTTTTACATTTGGCATTTGTCAAATAAATTACTGTAAAAAATTAAAATCCTAGAAACGCTCTATGGACTGTTTCGCGTCTGCGCACTTCGCACTGTGACGTTTTGACCTATGTATGTGTCGTGACGGTAAAATCTAACGCTTTTTTATCCAGCCCCCATCCTCGATACCGTCCGAAAAGGAACGAAGTTCTTAAAATCTATAAACTGTGTAACTGTGTGTGTATGACATTAAAGTCTATATTAAAAGCTTGTATTTATACTACGAACAAAATGGGCACACCAGATTCTTAATATGAATCAAAGAACCTCTTTTTTGCAGTCTGTTAAAATAACCACTATGTAGGTAATACTACACTAGTCACATACTACCATTACTACGGCTACGGTGATTCTACGTGACTACGAGTGTCGTAGCGGTTGCTACGATACTATGGTTCTACGAATAAAGATTACGTGATATGTGCTATGTTACGTAAAAGCTAAGTCTACCATTTCTAGTAAAAATTCAAGATTTTTATATCACTCTGTTAAATTATCACAAGTACGAAACGAAACAGTATCTTTACTGTATCCTCAAAGCGCAGTAGACACTCTCGAATCTTAGTGATTATACCGTAATATTTAAAAAAGTACGTGAGTGTCGTGGAACACTCGGTTGAAACGAAGCAAAGAGTACTTTTTATACTGGGAATAAATTCAATTAATAGTCAATTATGAACTAACAATGTAACAATCTATGGACTGCCTCAGTCATTTTTTCTTCGATACCGTCTGAAAAGGAACTTCGTTCCAAGAATATCGTCTATTAAGGGGGTTATCAAAAACAAGTCCAAATATAGGTACCTACATCCAAATAAATCCTAATCAGAATTATACCAATATAATTCTGATTATTTTCAGTTAGCAAAATTCAAAATCAAGTGAGCATGTAATGCATCATGTAACCTTTGAAGTGAGATTAAATAAAGCGCCGATACATTCTTCCCCACATGTCCTTAGTCTAGACAGATGTTTTATTACTGTGCCATAAGGTTCATAATCGCTTAACTAACGATGTCCAGACACAGCGAAATGAGTCAGATGAAACACAGCCTTAGTTTTATTATTTAACTTAATTAAACTTTTATTTTAGCTGGCTATACCGGTTAGTTTTAAATTTATTTTCTACGATTTATTATAATAATATAAATATAAACTTTATTTAACCAATAAAATGAACTCGGTACGTTTGATGCTAGTAATAAAGTTAGATTTTTTATAGTTTAAATAGTTTTTTAACTCGATTGTTTGTACATAATATATTTACGTTCGTTTCCACCTCGGGTACTAAAGCTATTTATTCGATTTGATTTTTTATGTGAGTTTGGGTGATAAAAACAATAGTTTTATTTTAGTAAGTTTTTTAAAATAATAATTTGAAATAAATTAAGTTTTAAACATACTGCATAGGTAAAGAAATATAAAAAGAATTAAATTTATTTGACCAAGACAGTTAAGCTACTGTAACACCACCCCACCCTGAGCTAAGATTGTAATAGATCTGAAGCTAAAGAAAATCTACCTGACAGTGGAAACTCTAAGTATTCGTCTAGAAATAATTGTTCCTAATTTTGTGAAAGTCAAGGGAGTGAAATAAAATATAATTTACGTCAATAAATACATTTAATACTGATTCTTAGAACTAAAGTGACATCAATCTACAATTAATTTCTGAACTCTAATGAACAATACCTAAGTATGTTAAGTATTGAAACAGGACAAAAGTTTAATACCCGAATTGTGAATTTAAAATACAGTTGAAATGAAGAATCATAAACTAAAATAACTAAACTAGATTTGGTGCACGGCGAGCTGAAAGGGAAACAAATTGTTTGCATTAGTGAATTATCAAAATTAATTTATTTATTCATGCAACACATATTATAAATCAACCATAAAGAAGTCATACAGTTAAAATACTCTAAAGTAAAGTTAATTAATCAAAGTCAAGTCGTCCTAAGTGATTCAATGAATAGTCAGTCAAATAAAATTTAAAGAGATATGAACAACCCCGACTCATACGCAGTTTAGAAACCAAAATAAATTTTAGTTTATAACCTGCGCAACTAGAATCTATCTTAACCGGTGACAAGCAATGACGAAACACATAAAAAGCTTCTCACACTACAGGTTCATGGCTTGTTCCGATGTAGAGATGGGGAATAGTCTAGATTTGGCCCTATGTTTCCCATCGACCGGGGCCGGTCGAACTGGCGCGACCCAGCGGTTGCCCTACGCGTCAGTGAGGAGAGGAAAGGGAAGGAAGGCGCCTATATTTTCCTACATTGAAATCCTATTGATTTCAATCTAACAAAGACAGATTCATTTATTGTTAGAAACTATTAGGTTTCAAAGAACTCGGTCATGGCCACGTGTTCAATACAGCTTCACTCTTGCCCGTAAGCGGTGTCACCGGAAACCGCCAGCCATCCCCAAGTACTAAGATTTTATACCTAATAGATCTAATCTACCTGAAAAATACGCAATAAATAAACCTTAGATCTCTGAGATTTAAACAAGAACGAAGTGCTTAAACCATAACTGCGATTTTCCTAACTACGCTATTCCGACCATACTTCATATCAAAAATCCGCAGGTCAATAGCTGGAAAGGAATCGTCAGCATCATCCAAGCACTACGATTTTATCCCATAAATCTCTAACCAAAGAAATAATAAGAGATAAAGATTCTAGTGTTGAAATTAGTGTTTGTTTAGTTTGTTTGTTGCACTAAATTCATAATTGTGATTAGGAGAGGATAGGATTACGTCAACGTCATCTAAAGTCAGTCATCTCGTTTTCAGCTTCGCTGTGGAATTCTAAGTAAAATATCATGCATAAATTAACTTATAAATTAATAAATTCTCGATCACAGCGACCCTAGAAAGAAACATAATTACCAACCACTATAAATAGAAATAATGAGCCAGAACAAAACCTGTGGAAATTCGTATAAGTAATTCTGCACCTGTAAAAGAAATAGCAGCCTCCTATCTATCACTTATACTAAAAATACATTACCGAATTGGATACATGGTTCAACAAATACATGGTTCACTGAATCTAATTATTAATTCAAATCTAGAAATATACTTAGACTGATTTAATTGTAAATAACACTGACTCTATTACTTTCAACTACACTTGATTCTCATTTTACAACTCCCTGACAATCTGTCTGAACTTTTAGATCTCTCTATCTAACTCTGATGAGTCTGCCTGCGTACTCAGTACAACCGTCCGTCTATCCCCGACTTCTTAACCCTGGTGGCCTAACGCCCAACTGTCTCACCCCCGATAGTCTGTCCCGAATCTCCTGCGTCCCGTGATTTTGTGGTTCTCATCCCTTCCCTAAGCAAAGGTGTGGCTAGTAACCATTCCTCACACGTTTCACCAATAGCTTTATAATATTCGAGCTCATAAAAAAATAAAGGGCGTAGCCTAATTAGCTAAAACCTTAACTCAAACTTCCCACAGTTACAGACACATAAAAACAACCTCTTAATTCCAAGAAACTTAAAACTATCGTCGCCAACGCACTTGAACGTGAAATTTAGAATCGTTATTTATTGGCTTGTGAACATCGCAAAACCAAGATATCCTAATACTTGAAACTAAGAGTTCTCTCTCAAGTAGGGCTAATAAACATTCCTAATTAATGTGAGCGATGAAAACTATTTCTTACAGTAATAATGTTTTGTATTAAAATCGAGATCGTTACAGTCGCCCCTTGAATTTATTGAAGTTTTTAAAGGTGATAACCAAGAAAACTGAAAGAAATTCACTTTAATAACTAAAACGATCTCTGAAATATTCAGCGATGTCTTTTATCTGCCCTACACTAAGTTTTATACTTAACAAATACTATAATACACTAGTACCTAATGTAATAATAACAGTATAATAAAATATAACCTGAAAATGTAGATCTTGAATTATTTTATTTTATTAGTAAACAATTTAACCGATGCATTTGGGAATTGAACCCAAATTCCATTAAAAAGACCACGGGTTGATGTTTCTATTTTAATCAACACAATTGACTATTTCATACATTCAGAATCAAAGATACGATAAGGCTTACAAACATCTGGGAATCGAACTCAGATTATAAAGCTAGACAGAGTTTACGTTACGAGTTACGTTTGCCAACAAAACTTGTTGACATTTGGGAATCGGACCCAGTTTCAATTATTGACAAACAAAAATGCAATAGTAAAAATCCCTTCAAACCTTCAAAAAAAAAGTTAATATCCGATACTATGCGAGGCATAATATCACCTATATTTCAGATTGGATGACCTAAACTTATGAATATACACACATTAGTTAAATTTTTGCTTATTCTGTTGTCAATAATTAATGTTAACTGACATCTGGGAATCGAACCCAGTTTCACATATTGACAAACAAAAGTACCTAATTCTAAAAATCCTTTATAAATCTCATCAAAATGAAGTGTTGGTCGATACTAAATATGACATGTGAGGTTTTGTTCTACCGAGACAAAATAACTTACGTATAGATACATAAATTCAATTTCTGTATAACCTAGATATGAATTAAAAAAAACGCATTTACTGAAAGACTATTTAAAAAACTCCACGTTGTTTTTTTAAATGACTTCAAGATGTCTATACGGTCCTCACAAAGCTCTCAGCGTTTCGATATCTTATGTTAAATTCTATAATTTCTGAGAACCTTAGTAATCAATCTGATAAGAGCCTAGTATTTGATTAAAAAACTATCTAGTGAACTTTAAAATTTGCTGAAATGTTACATGAAATACCGCCTCTAAACAAACACACAGACAGGCAAACTAACAAGAACATTATACTCAGTATCTAAAAGCATAATACAAGTCTACTTAGCTCAGGACATTGTTTCGGAGCAGATATCAATTACCCCAGCAGAACCGAAGCTGCTCTTCCTCGAAACGAGACGGCTCTCACGATGTCTCAAAACCTCGGTCCTCACGATGCCTCAAATTATGGTCCTCACAATGAACTGAAATATATAAAATAAAACTACATGTAAATAAACATGATTCATGAAAATGTTTTATAGACTACGCCCCTACGACTTTTTGTCTAGCCTAACTATAGCTCTTATATCATCTCTCTTCCGTTATTTAATTCTAAAACAATCAGCTACTAAATAATAAAAACCTACGCCCCTAAGATCCTTGCATTAAAACAAAATTCGATGCTATAAAGGTAAACATTGACTATTTAGAACAACTTGCCCCGTGCTTTATTATCTAGAACTCACATTTACTTGTTGGCTAAAAACGAAAACCTATACCTAACTTATCTCTTTCTCTGAAATAACCTGTTTACTAAAACCACAGTAAAAAAAAAACTTTCAGGTGACCTAAACATCTATTATCAGAGTCGATCACTAACTAAAACGAACATACCTATCTACAACCTGACTATTTCCTAATATTTTAGATTAAAACAAACATCCAACGACAAACCTCATCTACTTATCTGTATATAAATACACCTATTTATTTAAACTGACCTTGCTAGCATCATCCTAATCCCTAGGCCTCTTATAATCTATCTCTACCAATATAAAAACGCCCCTAGCCTACTTATCCCTTTAAGTACTGCTTAGTAACAAAATGTCACAAATGAAAATAATATCCTAAATTAATGACATCCTATCCCTAAATTGTGCAAAACCAATAAAAAAAAACAAAGTAGTACGTGTGCTCGTCTCTTTCTGAACATACCCCATAAAATTTATCTTAAACTGTCCGTCTTTGTTTTAGTCAAACAAAAGGACACCAACAAAAAATAGACCAACATCTGCAAATGCACAATCTCCTAACCCATAAAAATAACCTTCATGAATGCAAGAGTTTTATGTCTACCCTGTTCTATTGTTAACAATTCCTATTTTATTTCACTCAATGACTTTCACATTTTAAGTTTGGCACATGATCTCGTCTAGATACGCTACGTTGTGTTTTAAATTTTTTTTTTTTTTTTTTTTTTTTTTTAGTAACCCAAAATCTTTTTACAGGCTATTGAATTAAATTAATAATTCAATATTTAATGGCCTATATCCTGGTCACGCGGCGCCACTGTAACACCACCCCACCCTGAGCTAAGATTGTAATAGATCTGAAGCTAAAGAAAATCTACCTGACAGTGGAAACTCTAAGTATTCGTCTAGAAATAATTGTTCCTAATTTTGTGAAAGTCAAGGGAGTGAAATAAAATATAATTTACGTCAATAAATACATTTAATACTGATTCTTAGAACTAAAGTGACATCAATCTACAATTAATTTCTGAACTCTAATGAACAATACCTAAGTATGTTAAGTATTGAAACAGGACAAAAGTTTAATACCCGAATTGTGAATTTAAAATACAGTTGAAATGAAGAATCATAAACTAAAATAACTAAACTAGATTTGGTGCACGGCGAGCTGAAAGGGAAACAAATTGTTTGCATTAGTGAATTATCAAAATTAATTTATTTATTCATGCAACACATATTATAAATCAACCATAAAGAAGTCATACAGTTAAAATACTCTAAAGTAAAGTTAATTAATCAAAGTCAAGTCGTCCTAAGTGATTCAATGAATAGTCAGTCAAATAAAATTTAAAGAGATATGAACAACCCCGACTCATACGCAGTTTAGAAACCAAAATAAATTTTAGTTTATAACCTGCGCAACTAGAATCTATCTTAACCGGTGACAAGCAATGACGAAACACATAAAAAGCTTCTCACACTACAGGTTCATGGCTTGTTCCGATGTAGAGATGGGGAATAGTCTAGATTTGGCCCTATGTTTCCCATCGACCGGGGCCGGTCGAACTGGCGCGACCCAGCGGTTGCCCTACGCGTCAGTGAGGAGAGGAAAGGGAAGGAAGGCGCCTATATTTTCCTACATTGAAATCCTATTGATTTCAATCTAACAAAGACAGATTCATTTATTGTTAGAAACTATTAGGTTTCAAAGAACTCGGTCATGGCCACGTGTTCAATACAGCTTCACTCTTGCCCGTAAGCGGTGTCACCGGAAACCGCCAGCCATCCCCAAGTACTAAGATTTTATACCTAATAGATCTAATCTACCTGAAAAATACGCAATAAATAAACCTTAGATCTCTGAGATTTAAACAAGAACGAAGTGCTTAAACCATAACTGCGATTTTCCTAACTACGCTATTCCGACCATACTTCATATCAAAAATCCGCAGGTCAATAGCTGGAAAGGAATCGTCAGCATCATCCAAGCACTACGATTTTATCCCATAAATCTCTAACCAAAGAAATAATAAGAGATAAAGATTCTAGTGTTGAAATTAGTGTTTGTTTAGTTTGTTTGTTGCACTAAATTCATAATTGTGATTAGGAGAGGATAGGATTACGTCAACGTCATCTAAAGTCAGTCATCTCGTTTTCAGCTTCGCTGTGGAATTCTAAGTAAAATATCATGCATAAATTAACTTATAAATTAATAAATTCTCGATCACAGCGACCCTAGAAAGAAACATAATTACCAACCACTATAAATAGAAATAATGAGCCAGAACAAAACCTGTGGAAATTCGTATAAGTAATTCTGCACCTGTAAAAGAAATAGCAGCCTCCTATCTATCACTTATACTAAAAATACATTACCGAATTGGATACATGGTTCAACAAATACATGGTTCACTGAATCTAATTATTAATTCAAATCTAGAAATATACTTAGACTGATTTAATTGTAAATAACACTGACTCTATTACTTTCAACTACACTTGATTCTCATTTTACAACTCCCTGACAATCTGTCTGAACTTTTAGATCTCTCTATCTAACTCTGATGAGTCTGCCTGCGTACTCAGTACAACCGTCCGTCTATCCCCGACTTCTTAACCCTGGTGGCCTAACGCCCAACTGTCTCACCCCCGATAGTCTGTCCCGAATCTCCTGCGTCCCGTGATTTTGTGGTTCTCATCCCTTCCCTAAGCAAAGGTGTGGCTAGTAACCATTCCTCACACGTTTCACCAATAGCTTTATAATATTCGAGCTCATAAAAAAATAAAGGGCGTAGCCTAATTAGCTAAAACCTTAACTCAAACTTCCCACAGTTACAGACACATAAAAACAACCTCTTAATTCCAAGAAACTTAAAACTATCGTCGCCAACGCACTTGAACGTGAAATTTAGAATCGTTATTTATTGGCTTGTGAACATCGCAAAACCAAGATATCCTAATACTTGAAACTAAGAGTTCTCTCTCAAGTAGGGCTAATAAACATTCCTAATTAATGTGAGCGATGAAAACTATTTCTTACAGTAATAATGTTTTGTATTAAAATCGAGATCGTTACACTACCATTAATGAAACCCGGTTTCCAGCAAAAGTATGTTTGGTAATACGGAAAATCTTAACGTCTGATTAATTGAGGCAAATGTATCTTTGAGTATTTATTTTTTTATATATAAGCCTTTTAAGGTATACAAAAGATATACATAAGTAGAGTTTTTATTCATAAATTCATTCAAGAACAACTGGTGAAACTGCACCATGAACGTAGCGTGGTCTACTCTACAGCATGATCCAGAAATGTGTCACATTAAAACACACAGCCAGGGTACAGGGTGCTGAATATTCATGTGGCACCGGAGATTGTATCGCTCAATAAACACCCTGTATACTAGTCAGCTCACGTGCGACTAATGACAGACCTGAAGCACAAGTTACTATTAAAAAAAACATAAAACCTCCTCCTATTTTTGATGTTGGTTAAACATTTTAAAGCGAGTTATCCTATTATATTATATAAATGTTCTGGATCAGAATAGAGCCCACGACCTGCACGAAAGGCTAATAAGCTATGACACCAATCAAATCATGATGCTTAAAATCATAATTCCACTTTATAGCCAGGAATAATAGTGCTCTAAAGCACATTAACTTTCAAAAGCGTGGTTTATGACTTTTAAATAAGATCTGTTTAAATTCTGATCCTCTGTCTTAAAGTTTATTTTACTGTTTTCAGAGACTTGATACAAGTCATAAAATAGGTGTCAACTTGAAATGATTTGTCCAAAAACTCGTGCTAAGCTCGAAGTTTTTAATGAGTGGAGTTTTAATTTTAGCTTTTTAATTACGTGTTATTGATTTCATCTATAGGCATCTCTTGAGTTTTAATGTTATGTAAAACTAGTTTCGTCCAGCAGCTTCGCTCGCGTGTTACTTAGGCCTTTACATCTATATCAGATGACTTATACAGCGTCAGGAGGCAACCTATGCCTACACTTAACAGGACGCTGTAGTGCCTGGGACATTGTTTGAGATGGGACTTGCCCAGCACCTAAACCATACTCTCAGCTTAATCAGCCTGGCCCACAGGAAAGACAACATCAATACGCATGAAGCTGACTAAGCTGCGGGTTTCCTCACGATGTTTTCGAGCTTGTGTTAAAGCGCATATAAATACGAAACGAAAAATCCATTGATGTGCATTGTGCGCGTGTCAACAACATTATGAATAGCCTATTTATTAAGCTACTAGCTGCGGTCCCTCGGGATTTTTTAATATTTTCGGGATAAAAAGTAGCTTATGTCCTTCCCTGGGATACAACCCTTAAATATGCAAAATTTGAGCTTAATCTGTTCAGCGGTTTGGGCGTGAAAGCGTAACAAACAGACAGACAGACAGAGTTACTTTCACATTTATAATATTATAGTATGGATAGTATGGATAGTATGGATTCCAAGCTATGATCTTCATTTATAAAATCGGTCTATTGTGAACTGATTAAAGCGTGATTGAAATACAAACATACAAACATTATAATGCTGGACATTGCACACATCATCATCTAGCCCCAAACTAAGCAAAGCCTGTACAAAATAAGATAAGCTCCTTTATCCTGCCAATCCAAATTAGGTAAGTACTCTATTTGTTACTCATTATAATGTTGACTTATCGTTATCCATTCAAATTGTGGGAATATCATCCTCACGAACAATCATAAAAAAATCTTTGTAACTTGTGAACCAATCGAAGCTAGTTTGTTTCAGTCCTGAAAATAAAATGAGCGGTTAAAAAATAATGGTGCCATAAATCATATTTAACCGGTATCAAAGTAAACATAAACAACGAATTTATCTTCACGCTGCATGTAGCGGTTAACAATAGGGATGGGAATTGCAATGCTTGTCCGGCTTATTTATGACCGGAACTACAATACGATATAATAACGTATGGTATCAATGTAAGAAGCAGTGTAGAATAGATGGTAAGAGACAATTATTGGTTATGTGTTTACCATATTACCAACAAGCTTTGCTTAGTTTGGAGCTAGATGACGCTGAGTGAAATGTCCAGCATTATATAATTATTTTATTTATTTATTATTGAGTATCTACGTTGGATTTCCCGCTTAGCAGTTTCGATGGACAGGTACAATAATTTATTTTAAAATTTGTGTTGTTTTAAGCTTTGAGGAGAATATGCTAGAGAAACATAGTTAATTCCTGAAAAAATAACTTACTTTTGCATTGTTGTTAATTAGTTAAATATAAATTAAGTACGTATGAGTTAGGGCGAACTCGGATGAAGGAGTTTTAAAGCCACCTGAAAATCGGTTTAATTGAGATTGCCGGAAACATTCCGTCTTTTCTCTGACAACTCTATGACAACTCTATGTAGGTAATATTTTAAAAAGGTCGTCCGGCTATGCCTTTAAGCGATAGCGCGTATCGGCTGTATATTGTGGACAATGCCCCGACCTTTTCATGCCTTAATAGTTAAAAAGAGAATTTCAAGGCTTATACGCCTATTTCCCCTTCCTTTTTAATATTTGCGAAGTTGAATTGAAGCAAATATTTTGATGAAAACAAAAACATTATTCTTTAAAAGGTGTACTTTTAAAGATTTAAAATAAGTACCGAAGGCTATTTATTTTAAGAGCAATATCCTGGACTATGCAAAATACCAGTAAAAATGTACATTTTCACTATCACTTCACTACATAGTATAAAACAAAGTCGCCTTTTCTGTCCCTATATCCCTATGTGCGCTTAAATCTTTAAAACTACGCAACGGATTTTGATGCGGTTTTTTCCAATAGATAGAGTGATTCAAGAGGAAGGTTTATATGTATAATACATGCATCATATACTAAGGCAACATTGCTAATTTTAGAGGTTTCTAACGTGATGTCGTAAATTAACCTATTTTTTTGGGCTTATTTATGCCCGTGCAAAGTCGGAGCGGGCCGCTATGTTTTTATATACAACGTTCATAGTTTTTCTGTAGTGTATTTAATTTAGTATCAGCATTGCACCCGTGCGAAGCCGGGGCGGGTTGCTAGTTAAATTATAAACTAAGAATTATTATAATATAAAAAGTTAAACTTCAATTGTGTTCTAAATAAACGATTATTTATTTTGTTTTATCTTCAAAATCAAAAGTAAACCCTAATGAAATATTTACTCGATATCTGACCGCAGACAAAACAATTTGTCGGTCGTATTCTACAAGCAGCGGCGACTAATTTTTGAAGTCGTAAAATTTACGACAAAGGGAGAATAATCTACCGAAGTACGGTCCAAGGTACGTGCTGCGCCTAAATAAAATGTACAGTCAGAAGACACAGACTTGATAGTAAATCAATCAACAGTTACTTTTTATGTGATTGTCTGTGTAAAATGGATTATAAATTCTTTAAATTCGTTTACAAACATTTGCAATTGCACTACTTGACGCGATGATTGCTCAGGAACCGGATGTAGACGAAGCACACATGACGCTTCCTTTATCTATTTTGCACATCTCTCTAGCCTCAAAGGTTTGCTGGAAGAAAACTCTTTGTGCTAAAGAGTTAAGCTCGCCTTTGCACATGTCCTTTTTTATGACATTATCCTGTGTGTGTTTATTTGTACAATAAAGAATTTATTTCTTTGTGTATGTTTTTTAAATTGATTTGTTAAGTGTAGAATATGTATGTTACTTACAAACGGTTTGGCTTAGGCTGTAAGATTGTAAGTAATAAATAAATACTTAAATAATATTTTAAATAATTTTCTAAATTTTTCTTATGTAGTATTAACCAGTAAATGAGACCAAGAAAGTCTGTCAGAATCGTAGCAAATGGATATGTTAGACCTCTGCTTACCCTTGGAGAAGAGAGATTAATGAATGGTTAATAAAGGTACCTACTTATATTTTGGATTAAACTATGATGACGCAGTACATATTATCTTGTAGAACCTATCGGCGAAGATCATAGATTCTAAAAAAAAACCATCCATGCCCACTTAGGTACAAAAATAAAAGGTCAATTTTAGTATAGAACGAATAGTCTTTTCTTCAATAAAGACACGTATTTTTCAATGTGGTCATGATTCGTTTGCAAACGCTACCACGATACTTACACAAATTAAAGGAGAGATGGCGCCACTTGTGATGTAAATTCAATTACAGTAACCGAACACTCGGTGCAATAGTAAAAACTATTCGTACTGGTGGTATTTTTGTTTGTAAACAAAATTAATACGCTGGGATGAATTTTGAATGTAATTTATATACTTTTATCTAGGTTAATGTAAGCAAATGCATAACTATAAAAGAAACGACAAAAATATGATTGTACCTATCCACCAACCTAATTATAGGATTTTCATATCAACATCTTTTACATGCTTTGGTTGTTATTTAATAAATACAGCAGTAAATTAAAGCTTTAATATAACTCAGAGCCAGCGACCGACTGTTCGCTTAGCTCCACATATAATTTAGTGATGAGAGAAGCGAGTAGCGGTTTTCAATTAAAATAACATAATTTGTTTAAGCACTAAATGTTAACATGAAACACAAGGCTGATATTAAAATTAGTTAAGTCTTCAGAGTTACTTTGGTCCTCATTGGATCATTCAAATTTTTTTTTTTTTTACAATTGAGAATAAAAAGTGCAAAACTTGTCGCCGAACATAAAAAATAATACATAAAAAACCCACCCTTACTTGTCATAGCGATCCTTCAGTAACTCTCAGTAATAAGAAACTATAGTAAATTAGTGTGTTCTCCTTCCTTTTTAGTAAGCCTTCGTGGTGTCACGTACTGATTGGCCGAGACACGGAAATGGTTTTGGGGAGACTCGATAAAACTGTTATGGTTCGATAACTTGTAGTTTATGAACTAAAAATCGGGCTCAAAAACTTTACGTAGCTATGGTAAGTTTCCTTTCTTTGAGCGTGTGTAAATGTTTATCTTTAAACATAAACATAAAATTATGGTGTACCTCTCAAACATATTTCTTTCTATTATGGGAGGTCACTAGGTATTAAATATATTGTCTTTAGGAGTTTTTTGGCTATCAAGGGCTATCAGGTTTAGGGTACTTACTTATTTTTTTTATACATATTATATAATATTGTCTTAACTATCACTTCGTTTAATTTACGTTACATTATATGACATCGACATCATCTGCTTGCCCCTTTTTGGCAAAGGCCTCCTCCAAGCTTTTCCACCTCTCTCTCTCTCTCTCCCAGCCAGCTATGCATCTCTGCCAGCTCCCTTAACTCGTCCTCCCATCTTTTAGACTGTCTCACGCCTTAGGGTACTACAGACTCTTAAAAATAATAATTTAAGTTTTATCGCTTCAGCGACAACTACGAACAAGCCTTTATATAGCTGATTTATCACTTGCTACACCACGCTAAGTTATTACACTAGTTGAGGGAATATTGTATACCGAGGTCCAAAACACGAACTTTACTGGGTGGACCAGATGAATTTCTAAAACTACATGACCCTAAAATCTTAGAAGTAAACGCCTTTTAAAAAAAAATGTTTTTTAGGTAAAAAGTTATTTAAAATGTTGCTATTATATATTCTGATTCTGATTCTGATGAGTAGGTCTGTTTTCTGATATGGCGGTATCGCTGGTTCTCAGATTACGTGAAAACTGCACTGAAAATCAAGACTCCTTATTAAAAGTCTTAAAAAATATTTTTATTTGTGTTTGCTAACCTCGTTATTTCGATGTGACCTCGTAACACCCAGTAGAAATAATAGTGCGCTGACCATAATGCAGAAAGCATAGCCGAATTTGCATAGTCACGAGGATGGACAATTTATGAGACTACTTTATGTTACAATTATTGAAATAGCATTGTTGAATTTAAATAAACATGGCGTTGAATGGTGTTGGTATTGTCCAAAAATATATTACCTAACAATAAATATATTTTAATCAGACAAACCGACAGCAAATGAGAGGTTGTTTGTAGTCCAATCAAGCTGCAACGATTTTATCTGATGTGATGAAAATTTAAACTATACTAATTATAAACAGTATTGGAATGATTATAATTACTTTGAATTGAAGCATATATCACAAATAAAATGTCATGTATCTCTAAACCACCATAAACATTACAAAAATTTTAGTAGTTTTTAGCTCGTGATTTTTTTAAGGTACCTATGGTTTCAACTCGATTATGTTTTAGTTGGACCCGCTAGATGGGCTTCTAGATAAAACTTTTATTTCTTCGAAATGTAAGCATAACAACGTCTACTGGGCCTGCTAGTCTGATTATAAATAAAAACGTAAAAGAATATTTCTTGAGAAACTCCATATAGGTACTTACTTATGCAAAGCTTCAATATTTCCACATACATCAAACTTAAGGTCAAGTTACTCCATTTCAATTTTTGTATTTTCGATGATTAAAGGGCTCCTTAAAAAGCGTTCCTTTCATCATAGTTTCTTTAGTTGCTACGAATCATTATGTTGAATACGTAATCCAAAAAGGTCGGAATTCTGTATTTTCCTTCTACGTATAAGATGTTTTACTGAAACAATATTTCCTGTTTCATATTTTGCATAAAATATTCTTCTTTTTCTGATACAGTTTGAAATTATGTCCTGTTTTTATTGTTACTTTTATAGTACAATAAAGCTTTATTATATTCTATAGTACTTTTTATAGTATTTTTTTAAATTACTCATTGTCTATTATAACAATTATGAATAAGTATTTGCATGCCTAATATAGGTAGAACGTAACTGGACTAACCATAGTATCTTAATGGGGCATTTACACGACACGGTCTTAGCACGTACGATATCGTATCGCACGGCAATTTTCCACGTATAAACGCTCATCGTATGCGATTTGTCATAGATAGCGCGACCCTCGTCGGCACGTTCAATGGGCGGGGCTTAGCAAATTGTACGAAAAATTGCATCGTGTAAATGCACCTTTAGACCTAATTGTTACTTATGTTCTGGCAAATAAACGAATCTTATCTTTCTTTATTTTGTTTTGGAGAGTTACTTAAGACTTGCTAGTAATTAATTATGACTAATACAGAAGCAAATATTGCTATAATTAAGTCGGTATTATGTTGAGTTCTATATTCTTATTAAATGTATCTATGTAATAAATCATCGAATCGTGTTGGATGGCACAAGCAATGGGAGGCATATGCCCAGCAGTGGGATAGATCAGGCTGTGGATGATGTTGATGATGTAATAAATAATCTTTCATAACGTAGCTTTGTCATTCTTGATCCACAGACAATTGAATACTAGCTTGATCTTTCAAACCATCATCTCGGCTAAAAAACTAACTTATACTATGACAGAGGTTTTCAAACAGCCTGAAAACTCAATCACTATGCTTCTACCATACTTTCTAAGTCTTCGCTTTCTTAGCAATATCTTAATTTTCAACTAAGTACGTAAAAAACTGACAAAAACAAATTCAATAAATCAGTTATATTACCTACCTTTATTTCTCCAATCCTTTTTATAAAACAGATTTTCGCGGAATGGTAACATGAAAAGAAAACTGAGATTTTGGAAGGTGAAGTCCCTATTTCTCGTTTGATGCTCTGATTTGATTCCGTGAAAGATTGACCCTGTATTATGTCCAAAGCCAGATCTTCTACAAAACTATGGACAGAATAACGGCAGTACTACGTGTAGAGAGGGAAATTTTGGGATGCCTCATGATGATGATCTTGGAAATGATGAAAATTTATATCAATACTGTATTTACTGTATATTTACTTTTAACATCCTCAGAAAATCAGTAAGTGTTCTAATCAGTGGTTTCAAAGCCCTCCACTAGAATGCAAAGTGATTGCAAAATTATAGATAAAAACCTGTCACTTTATGACTAGTACTAGTAGTAGTACTCCAGAGAGGTGAGAATCCACCACATACAACTTAAACACACTGGTGTTCGATTGTGTGATTGTTTTAAAGTAAAAGTTGTACAAAAGTTGCGATTGTAATAAAGCGGTCACGGCTTTTTGAATTCAAGAGTTTAAAAAAGATCCTCCGATGTTTTATTCTCACCCTTTTATTCTACCCGCAACGTGGATTTGTACAATAAAAATAGCATTGAGTTGCCCACATTGTCTTTGTAACACATTGATTTTTTGTTTCAGGTAACTAGTCGTACTGGCATTGGATGGAACCATACGTTGGTAGTGTCTACTATAACATAACTAGCTGACCCGCGCGACTTCGTCTGCGCATGACTAATTTTTTCCGCGCAATTTTTTATTTTTTTTCTGTCATAAGAACCTTCTCCTGACAATAACAAACACAACAAAAAAAATTTTGTGAAATCGGTCCAGCCGTTCACGCGTAATGGCGTGACCAAGGGTTACAGGGAGTCATTTTTATATATAGAGATAAGCTCTATTTACTTTGGGACCAGATGATGCTGTGTGATGTCCAGCAATATTTATTATTTATTTAGTTTAAATAACCACGAATATAATAATTTAATCGTGGTAGGTAAGTGTTTTATAAGTGTTGAACATTAACTGCTATCAACTATTAAATTTTATTGAATATTATGATGAATTAAAATTTCACTTGGAACTTGTAATAAGCTGAATCAATATGTTTATTTTTTCAATACTATTTTTTATTTATTTGCATTAAACATATAAATATGAAGCGCTTTACGCGTTTAATCATTTTGTTAGTCGTTAAATTTTTTTATTATAAAATTTGCTTTATTATAAAATTGGGACACTGACTCTTTTTTATAAACTTTAGCTTCATAAGAACAATGCTTACAAACATACATAAAATCACGATCTCCACTTTCTACGATCCTGACGTACAACTTTTGCTTCATTCACTCTCAAAAAAGAAAGAACAATACTTTTCAACACAAAATAAAAGACCCAACTGAGACTAAATTTCGGCCAACCCTGTATTAGTAGTTACTGATTGTTTTACAAAAGTCATCAAGTAATCGCTTTACAAATAGCTATCACGTGTCTAGTAATTTAGAAGTCCAATAATAGTTTCAAGCGCGTGTATTGCGATATATTCCCGGATGTAGTAGTCAGTTTGACATGACACCCTTAAGTTATGGGGCGGAACCTCGCGCCATAGACCAAAACATAAACTATTAAGAGAAGGCAACTGCGACGATTTTATAACGTTGTTTTGCATAAGAGTTGAGCAAGCTCGTGCGATCCGATGCTTATTAAACTTTGAAATGTAGGTTCAATCCTATAGTTTAAAAGTCAAGAAATTACCGTATATTAGCTTCATTAACTTGCCTAAAACACACGTGTTTCACATACACGTCCAAAATATCCTTTCAATGCTCGTATGTTCAAAATATGTATGTGGATGTGTTTTGACTAACCCCATAGATATCCGAGGTTCTTGAATGCACAAATCACTAAGATGCTATATCATAACTTTAAAATATGTATTTAATTATACAGGGTGTAAAAAAACTGCTACCGAAGCCGAAAAGGGTAGGTGCAGCATCCCAAAACACAGCCAAATCCAAAAGGATTTTCCGAAAAAATCATTATATCCGAAGAAAACAGCGTTTGAAGATCACTGTTTGCGTATGTACTAAACGCGTTTTTATACGTAGATTGCTGGATTTTGAGTTTTAATTGTTTTTTCCTTTTATAAATGAAATGATTAACATAATAAGACCATACCTACCTAGGTATGGTCTTATTATGTTGTAATAAGTTATATTAAGTTGTATGTATGTTGTGTAGTACCAAAAAACTAGAAAATAAAATAAAATGACGTAGCTAAGTTTTTTTTCGATAAATATGTTCAAAATCATGGTCTGATTGCAATCCCTCAGTTTTCGGTAGCAGTCTTTTTACACCCTGTATAGCAGAATTATTATTAAAAATGCAATTGCGAAATCAATATATTCGTATAATAACACCTTCATAAATTCTATCGGAACTAAACATAATAAGAAAAAAATATTCCAAATAAAACTAGGTATACGAATATCACTAAACTACTCTTCTGGGGCTTCTTCAGGCGGCTCTGCTACTTCTTCAGGTGGTTCTGTCGCCGGTTCTGATTCTCCTGCATCTTCAGTGTTTTCCGGAGCCTCAGCTTCTTCTCCAGGTGTTTCTACAGGAGTTTCAGCTGGAGTCTCAGCGGGAGTTTCCCCTTCAGGAGCGGGAGATGGTGCTTCTCCCTCTTCAGCTGGTTTCTCTTCTGTTTCGGGTTCAGATATCGGCGTTGCTGCTGTGCTCTTTCTGCTAGGTGCTACTGGCACCGGAGACTCTGCAGGTGCGACTGCTTCAGCAGGTGGTGGTGGAGGAGGCGCTACAGCCTCAGCCGGCTTAGCTTCCTCTTTCTTGTCCTTTCCTTTCTTCTGCTTCCTCTCCAAAGGAAGGTAGAGTTTATAATCCTGTGGTAACTCCTCTTCAGTATAAAGTCTCTCAGCAAAATATATTCTTCGTAACCTGACGTTGGCATGTACTTGCACCCGAAGAGTTTCAATAAACTGTGTCCCGTACGCCCTTCTCGTGAAATCAGAAAGATTGAACTGAATTTGATTCCAGCCGCCTGATAGGCCAATCGGCATGGTTGTGCAGAATGGTTTTATCTTAGTTGTGGATTGAAAGTTTGAGATTCTAAACCGTCTCCTCATGTTTTTGTCATCCAGAATTGTAATTTCAAATGAAAAGTACCTCTTTAGATTCTTCACAATCATTACTAGAAACGGTAGTTTTATTCCCAGACATTGTTTATTTCTTGGGCACGTTATATATGTGGTAGCAACATTTGTGCTCACAATTTCAAGAACTATCGAGTTCACTTCATTATCAGTGATCCGTTTTATGTGGCCGTTTTTTACTTCCATATCCCACAGTGCCAAAGGATTCGCACCACAACTGTAGAATATTGATAATAATCCACTTTGATATGAGTTTTTGAACATGGTTATTATTAAATGCGGTACAAAATTATTATAAAAATATTTACAGCCTCGATCACGTCAGCCGTGACTGTGAGTCTCCGAGTGCATGATGACAGTTGATTCATAAATAAATGCCATTTTGCGACGTGCCAGTTGCATATTTATGACTATAAAAAGTTTGGTTGCCAATTGAAAAAGTTCGATTGAACACGTGTTGAATTCTCGTAGCGTATAATCATAATTTTAAAATAAAATTTCGTTCAATAAATTAATAAATTTGTAAATAATAAAATTGAACTTTGCGATAACAATATTATTTATTTTTTTTAGTTAACAATAGTATTTTTTATGTTTTTGAATAACAATACTTAAACACTTCTTACTAAAATAAATTCACATATTCATATCATTTGAACGAATCACTCAGCAGTTTCAATTGCAGCAACTTCATCAGTAGGAGCAGCCTCTGATGTATCAGCTGGTGCCGATTCTGTCGGTGTCACTTCAGCTGGTTGCTCAGTGGCCGTTGTTTCAGCTACTGCTTCCGCTGTAGCACCTTCAGCAGCTGCTTCTGAAACTGGCTCAACATTTTCACCTTCAGGAGCATGAGCTCCAGCTGCTTCAGTTGGAGCCCCCTCGCTTTCTTGTGGAGCTTCTTGATTAACTGCATCTTCCGGCTTTTCATCTATAGTAGCTTCTTGTGGTTTCTCTTCTACAACCTTATCTTTTATTTTTTCATCCGATGCTTTCTTGATTGTACGAATGGACACTTTTGAACCAGTTTTAACGTCCACTTTACTACTTTTCTTTTCATCAGCAATTTGAACAAGCTTGGATGGAGATGGCTTAAGGTTTTCTTTGCCCTTTAGTGCTTCTGGCTTAGTTTTTGTTGGTTTTGAGTAAACTGGAGGAATATACAGTCTGTATTCAGGAGGTAGCTGATCATCAGGCAGCAAAGTTTCCGTGAAATAAACTCTTCTTAAACGAATATTAGCGTTAATTTTTAGTTTAGAGACCTCCATGAACTGGGTCTTGTAAGATCGTGTTGTGAACTCAGCCAGGTTGAACTGTATTTGATTCCACCCGTCGTTCAGTGTGATCGGCATCGTAGTACATAGAGGAAGTATTTGTGTCGTACTCTGAAAGTTTGAAATACGAAACCTTCGTCTAGCACCGTTTTCATCGAGCACAGTGACTTCGAATGTGAAATGCTTCTTCAAATTCTTCACTATCATAACCATGTATGGTAAAGTGATCCCTAATGACTTGCCACCTTTTGGGCAAGTAATATAAGTTGTGCTTACATTAGATCCACCTATTTCAAGCACTATAGATCTGACTTCATTATCAGTGACTCGTTTAATATGCCCGTTCTTCACTTCAACGTCCCATAATTCCAATGGTTTTGCTCCACAGCTATAGAAGATTGATAGCAGCCCACTCTGGTATGCATTTTTGAACATATTTTATTCTTTTTGTAATAAAACACGCGTAGAAAGCACTTTTTACGAATTGATAAGTAACGATCATAGAGAAAAATACTTACTATGTTTATGCTGACATAATTATTTGAGTTACTTGTACTAAAAAAGGTTGAGGTCAATTATATAACTTTTTTAAGCAGGCTTATTACATCATCCAATGATGCGATCACATTCTATCATTACATTGACCCAAATTGACCTCAATGATTTAAAATATCATAAATTAACTTATTTGTATTAGAAGTCACAAGTAGTCACGTAGCGAAAAAATCCTAGTCTATGAGTGGTTACCAAGAGTCACATGTCATTCGATTCGTTATGGTCTCCGAGGTTATGGTACCCCCACTATTTGCATCTCCACATCAGTGGACTTTAAAATTTAATTCAATAAAACACAACAATTATTTCTTAAAATATAATATTAAATTAACTAAATCAAATTACTTTATTAAAAATACTAATCCATTCACATAAAACTAAATAACTATCTAAAAAGTAATATATTTGATGTTATTCCGCGGCAGCCTCAGCGGGTGCTTCAGCGGGGGCTTCTGCAGGTGCTTCTGCGGGTGCTTCGCCTTCAGCAGCAGCCTCTCCTTCAGGTGCTGGCTCAGATGCAGCTTCTGTAGCAGGCTCAGATGGCGTACCTTCAGGAACCGCTGATTCTCCATCGCCCACCGCCTCAGCTGGAGCTTCCCCACCCTCGGCCGGGGCTTCAGCTGGAGCCTCCGCTGCTGCTTCTTCAGCTGGCTTCTCTTCTACAGGCGGCGCTGGTGCTTCTTCTATCTTTGTTTTCGATTTCCCTTCCTGCGACGGCCGCCTCACTGAAGATTTAGAACCCGCTTTAGCCACATCCACCTTGCTACCTTTAAGTTCTCCAACAGGTGCTACAGCGGTCTGCGATGTAGATGGCTTCAAGTTCTCTTTTCCCTTCGCTTCCTCGCCCTTTTTCCCCTTTCCTTTAGAAGCAAGAGGAAAGTAAAGCTTGTACTCGGGCGGCAGCTGGTCTTCAGGTATAAGTCGCTCAGTGAAATAAATTCGACGCAGTCGGATGTTGGCATTGATTTTCAACTTCTGCACTTCAACAAACTGCTTCTTGTAAGCTCGTTTCGTGAACTCGGCTAAGTTGAATTGGATTTGGTTCCAACCTTCGGAAAGGCCGATCGGCATGGTTGTGCACATGGGCATTATTTGAGTGGTACTCTGAAAGTTCGACACTCGAAACCGCCGACGCGTGCCCGTCTCGTCAAGTATGGTAACTTCGAACGAAAAATATTTCTTGAGATTCTTGACTATCATGACTAAAAATGGCATTGTTATTCCCAGCACCATTTTTCCTTTAGGACAACACATGTACGTTGTACTTACATTAGTTCCGCCTATTTCTAATACCATGGACTTTATGTCTTGATCTAAGAACCTCGTAATGTAGCCTTCTTGAATGTGAGTCTCCCATATTCCTAATGGTTTTGATCCGCAACTGAAAAATACTGTTAGCATACCGCGTTGATAGGCGTTCCTGTACATTTTGTCTCAAATTAATGTATAATTCTTATAGTTTTGATTATATTCTTATATATTTTTGCTTAGAAAAAGTTAAAACATTAAACATGACAGGCATTTGCTGTATACAGTGCTGTCATCTATCATAAAAGAAAAATAAACTTGAAAACTTAAAAAGATCACACATCATGTTCGCTGTCTTTGCTATTTATCATGAAGGCACGTTTAAGAATTTAAATTTACCTACTGTAAAAACATTTTACATATATCACTTTAAGATAGATATTGCTGAAGTTTTTAAGTTTATAACTCCTATACGAGTATATCGTCTTTGTGATTTTGTTGTGACGAGACGAACCATTGTCAGAGAAGGTGAACGACCAAATTCATCTGTAAAGCACTTTGGATCGGCGCCGGCGGAAATTAGCGTTTTTGAACGCCCCCATTCTATACAATTTAACTTTGGAAACCAAACGTATCGCTGCAAATAAGATCCATATTTTTATATATTTTAGAAGAATTTATGTATATTGTAAAAACTCTAAAAAATATCTCCAGAAGCAAAATTAAGTCTAACCTTGAAGAAAGTAACAAATTGTGTTCTTGTAAAACGTTGGCCATACCTACTATTAAGTACCTACCTATAACTTTACAAATAAAAAATCTAGCAAAAAGTTTGAATAGGACTGGAAGGAAGGGCCTCTTTGAGTAGAAGAAGTGCACTTTGAATGGCCTATACAATGATATTAAATTATTATTATTATTTATTTATTTCAGATTATAATTATCAATCCATATAAAATTTAAATTTAACACATTATTTTACACACACACTTATTACTACATACAGAATAATTATGATTAGTCAGAAATATTAAAATTACATAAATAAATGAGTTACTTAATTAAATAAACTAGGCCTATACGTTCTAAAAACAACAGAATTCCCTCATAAGTATCACAACTGAGTTATTTTACGGTTAAGTAAAACGCCTTCACGGTATAACATCAAGGTGACAACGATATATACACATAGGTGTTTAGGTAACCTTTTACCTAACGTTATAGATAAGGAGCCGTCGAGTTAAATAAGTCTAGCAGTGTACAAACTTTAGCATAAAGTACCTACTTTGGTACTTCTTACTTGTATACGAAGATGGGACTAGTCAATAATGTAAAAAAATATTAAAATATCATTTTTCACGTAGGAACGTATCCCTGACACATAGATCTTTTACGGTTCACGCTGTACAACAATGAAAAAATTAGAAATAAATGAAACCTAGTGATAAGATCTAGTGATATCTAAAAGATGCAACTTCAAAAAAAAAAGGATTTTGTCTATTTCCTTTTTAATAATTTCAGAAATTAACATAAAAGAGCCTTGTCACGGAACCGTTGCGATGTGAAAAGGATTATAGTCAAAAGTAGCCAAAACCATAGAAAACGTTGAATGCTGAAAAGTGAAACTGACATAAAATCTAAGTAAAAAATATCAAGGTAAAATATTTTGCCTACCATCCCTTAGTCTAAACCGTAGACGCCAATATTTTAAGCTCCGTTGCTCAGCAATAATCTATATCGTGTCTATCCTGTCTTACCAAAGTCAAACTAATACTAAATCATAAACAAAGCAAACTATAATGTTTTCTAAGGTCTACGTAAACAGTTACATAAGTTCTCAGAGCTAAGCTCTACGCATTCGTCGTGGATCGTTTGAAGCAAATACAAAACTTATAAGTACAAAAAAATAAAAGCTTTGAAAGAAAACCTTGCTCTGTGATTTATCTAGCCATTTGTCATCGTCGACACTAAGAAAATATGTCACGCAACCACAAATACACTAACAAGAGACTGTAACGTTTTTTCTGACGAAAAGAAAAGCTGTTTTCACATTAGTATAAGGCTAGTGATACACTGACGATGGTTTTCTGTATAAGCTATCGTATGAACTTCATATGAATAGCTTCTTTCACACTAAAGACATAAACGGCATATCATTGAAATATATTATTTTACAGCAAGAAAATGATGACTTTAATCGATCATCTTAAAATTAGTAATCGATGAAAAATCGAAGCTTCTGCTTAATCGCCAAAGTCAGCAACGCACTAATCGCTGATCGAATACACAAGTGATTAGACGTAAACTACTCAACTCTATAAACGCTATGTTCAAACAGCATTAGTCTAACTAATTACAGGGTGCTGAGAACCTAGCGTAGATCTTCTACTAAATGATTTAGGTATACAGACAGGCAACCTTAGCGACTCAAACTGTAGTGGATATTGTTGGTGTAAAGCCGTGTCTCCTGCGCCAAAAAATAACAAAATATTCTAACAAAACGTGTTTTCCGTCCGCCTCGGATAACATTTTGCATACAAAAAAGTTAGGCCACGCCCATATTTTGTTCAATGCTAGGTGTTAGCAAACACAAAAACAGTGTCGCAGGAAACCCGGCTTAAGCTTAACACGCAGCATTATCTAGCCCCAAACTAAGCAAAGCTCGTACTATAGTTAGTATAGTCGCTCGTTCCCATAGTACAAGCTTATCTGCTCTAGATAAGTGATAGAATACTTAGATACCTTTTTTTTTGTAAATACATACATAGTATAGAAACACCCAGACCCGAGATAAATATTTGCAGATCATACAAACATTAGTACCGCGGAACGAATCGAACCCGCAACCTTAAGCATCACAGGCGGGCTTTCGCCCACTGCGCCCATTTCAACTTTCTATAGGTACTTATACTAACGAAACAAAAAATTATGAATGTATCGGAACTTGAACTCCACCTTCGTATTTATTATTACTACATACAAAGAACAAGTCTAGTGTAAAAGCAGCTTAAATCCCGTGACGTCGTGCCCTTAGAGACAGCGCAGCAAAAAACACAAGTAGCTGGGAACAAAAGGAAAAAAATGAGGAAGTGCCTTTCGACTGTCATGATAAGGAGTGCATGGGCGACGGGCGTGCTCCCCGGCTTGTTAAAGCTGTGTGACACGAAGCGCTACGGAGCTTTCCAAATCTATATAGGGTGGGAAGGACACTAAACTGGAAATTTGAATCAAGTGAATTATGGTCTGAACTTAATAATGTAATTGTAGGTGGTAGACTGATAAAGTATCATCAAATATCTTAGACATTCAAGTTGTTACTGTATTGGTAGTTATTTTCCCTAATAAGTAAGTCAATTGAAGCTTGTACGATCTTGACAATCTTGGTGTTAGCTTAGTAGGAATAAGTTTTTTTTTTTGCTAGCAAGATTCTTTAAGACATTGAACATGCAAACATTTCAGAATACAGAAATAGTAAAATCTTTTTGATTTCAACATTATAATAGACAATGAAGACAACAATGTTTTTTTTTGTTCTCACAAAACTCGTCGCACATTCGATACATAGGGGAAGAACCCTTAAGCGATGCAGTTAAGATATCAAACCAATTTTTTGGAATTAATGGTCTGAAGCCCCGACGATAACGGAAGCTGTCACTGTCTGATAAATTAATTTATGTTTACGTACACGCCTCTGATTTGCATGATCAGTCAATAAATAAGGTCAGTCGGATTAGGTTTGCAAATTGGGATTACTTACATACAGCGGAAATCAGAGTCTGTGACTGATTTGGCTAAACAGAATTTAAAACAAGATAGCTTTAAAGTAAAATTTATATCTTTACTTGATGATAATAAACTGTCCGAAGGCATCTTATGCCTACAAACAACGGAATGTTGTTGTAGGCATGTTGTTGTTGAACAGTGCCTGGGACATCATTGAAAAAAAATTGTCTTTACTCTATTCTACCGTAGAGATGAGTCGTGATACGCAGGCAGTCAAGAAAAAATATTTTTTCTACTCGAACAAACTGATTTCCTTTTTTTTAGCAGCAAAAAAAGTATCTAGCGCAAACGGCTTTGTCAATGTCCACGCCGGTACACAAACATAAAAGATAAAGATTATTTACACAGTGTCTTTCCAAATCCAATTTCCGTGTGAATACACGGGCCCGTTATAAATATAGCGTACAAAGCGCTCGATACATTATGCAGGCCACGCTCCGCTGCGCAGCAATGAGCTCTGTAAATATCTGATCATTTTTGCACTGTTTTACAGGCTAGGTATTCGGAGTTGGTTGGGAGCTCGTTCTAGTGCCCGGGTCTTTGAAGTCACAATTCGAGTAAACACTGTTGTCTCTAGATAAAAATACTCTATAGCAAGTAACGACCTCTGACGACCTCTGTGGTGCAGTGGGCGAAAGCCCGGCTGCGACGCAGAAGGTTGCGGGTTCAATCCCCGCCGCGGGACAAGTGTTTGTATGATCTACAAGTATTTGTCTCGGGTCTGGGTGTTTCTATGTATAATATGTATGTATTTACAAACAAAAAGTATATAAGTAGTATATCAGTCATCTAGTACCCATAACACAAGCTCTGCTTACTTTGGGGCTAGATGATGCTGTGTGAAAAGTCCAGCATTATTTAAAAAAAAAAAAAAAAATGTAAGTTTGTATGAGTTAGTGGCTGGCTATCCCTGGTGACAGGGTTTTTAGGGCGTGTATAAATTTCAATGGGTATGTTTAGAAGCACAACCAAATACATATTACATTGGCATGTGGCCAAACTTGGTTCCGTTTACATATACTAAAAAGTTTGTAAATTTTCAGAATTGGGAGCAAACTTTCCTTTAGCTTTTGATAAAATTGACAGGTAATATCTAAAACCAACTTTTAAATTGCAAGTTACTAACAAATTCCTTGTAACTTGTGACTCCCGGAAGCCAAGGCTCCGGTATCTTGACGCTAATGGAGTCATAATAAACGTTTGTTTATGCGAATCTGCCGAGGCTTGGCTACAGAACAAGTTATAGTACTTTAGACCAATGTCTCACTTCAATCTTCAAGGTAAAGTACTTCAAACATTTTGATAAATACAGAGAAAACAAGGTTCATGATTTGTGTTTAGTTTATCTGATAAAAATCAATTTTACAGTTTTATTCTCTAATGTGTAGGTAACATTAGAGAATAAAACTGTAACATTACTCGTAGATGTAAAATTTTGTGCTCAATTTTTAAGTTTTATTTCGAATAATGAAACCAGCATTACCGAAGGATTGAGAAGGATACTCTCATATAAACGAAATAAAGCTCATTTTTACATGCAGGCTGGTTTGCAGTGAAACACCACAGCGAGTTAAGGGAATCGTGTTCCTGCGCATAAAATTATAGGTTGTAATTTTCCTGGCGAATTAGAATAGGCCTTTTTGCCCGACTACTTACTAAGAATGTCTCTGAGGTTCACTTTTGTTAAGTACTTACAAGGGTATAAAAGGGTAACTCTACCTTTAAAATCTTCGGTGGTGGAATATTTTAGAACATGCTTCGTAAATGCTTTACATTTTTAAGATAATAGCAGTAAATAACGATGTATCTTCAACGTAAGCGTATATTTTCATCGGCTTTTATCATTTGGAAAATACATCCCAAGTAACATTATGAATACGAAAGCGAGTATTGTTACGTTCTCACGGTTTCACTACTTAACCGGTAATAACAAATTCTTGCATGTTGTCAGGTATCCCTTTACAACGGAACCTTTTTTGTACCCTACATCCTTACATATGGTAACTATTATCCAGGTAACCAGCATTTTTTTCAAGGGACAACCTGAATTCACTCATTCATGACTGAATTAATGTTAACACGAGCGAAGCCGCGGACAAAAGCTAGGACGAATAACAACAAAACCAAATTTCATCTAGAAAATTTTGATACATATTTGCAAATGTTTTTCTTCTCATATAGGGCGTAGTTATTAAACCGCAATTCAAATCCTCGAATTGTTTTGAATGTATTTAATTAGGTTTAGGATGATCAAATACTACAAACAGCTTTGTGAGAGCAGATGTGAGTCTTCTTCAGAAATCATAAAATATGATTTCTTAGAATAAGTAACGTAGTTAAGAGATGAAACTAGCGTTGATAAGTACAATAGATAGGACTAAATAAAAAATAAAATATTTTTTTCCATCTGCCAGCCGGTACATAAATCATAATTGGTAATAGTGTCCTGTACTTAGGTACATTATTGAAGTTGCTCGTGCAAATTACTCAAGGGAGCTCTTAATCAAACCATGCCTTTTTATTGCAAGGCAATTATAGACACAGATCATCCGTGTTCCGAAACTGTAATATTTGTAGTGTCCCGTCCCGTTTGAAATAATCGTGCTCGCTTCACTGGCCGACGGGACAATGTATCGAAATTAATATCCGGCTCGGACCCGGAACAATTTGTCCACCCGGAATGCGGATAATTAAAGCAGCCAGCAGCCGTTTTCTAGCTTCATGTAAGCTGAAAATATATTATGGGAACGGAATTTAGTTTGCCGACGAAATTGCGGCGGAAAAATAGAGCGTCAATTTCGACCGGCCATTTTTTGGATAAATGGTTTTTTAATTGCAATTTCGGTAACATTGTTGGACTGTAATTGGATTATATTTGTAGGTATAAAATATTTTTTTAGCTGACGATAGATCAATGCTCTGTTTGTACCGAAACCGGCTGCCGGATAAAAGTATCTACAATATTAAAACGGTTGTTTGTTATACACATCTTCGAAGTTACTTCTGTCTGTGAGACCATTCTTAAATTCCTCCACTAGTAAAAAGTTCTGGAGTGTTCTTGACTATGATAGATTTGTTCGAGAAAACAGTCATTTTTTAATACTAATCTCCGCAGAAATGAGACCACAGAATGTAGTATTTGAATAATGTTGGAATATAATAATGCTTTATCTACAGAAACTAAGCTACTACATATTTACATACTCGTATATTTACAAAATACAACAAGATTAGTCAAGCTATCTAAGGATCGTTAGAAATAATGCTTAGTTTATTTAGTACATTACAGCAATACCTACATTAATTCAGAAATTATAATAAGTATCTAAACTTTAATGAACTTTTTGATTTGTTTAATAAACTCAATGACTATAATAACTCGGGGTTTCAGCTAAAAAGTTATTCATTGCCTAAAATATCATTTTGATTATTGAGTTCACAAAATTATTTAAATGATCACAAATTTCCGATTCTATTGCTCTTTGTGTGTGAAAATGTAACCATTTGTTAGCATATTGTGCCATTGTATTCCTCAATTGTTGACGATCAACAATCAGTGCCCAGTCATTAATCATTTCGCGATATGTTTGTATGAGATGATTATGATCTGTTTAAAATGTTTGCATGTAAGTATTGTATTTGCACTTACTTATATAGGGTCTTTCATTTTAAACTACACAAACTGACAGGGCCTTATTTTTGGGTTGTAAATAGACGTTAGACCGTATCAATTTAGTTCCTAAGCCCATTTAAGTTTTCACTTCAAAATTTATTGATTTTTAGAATTGTTGCATAATGATTTTCAAGGAGAACAGACGTTCCACCAATCGCAGCGCAGCTAAATCACGAATGGGCTAAGTTATACAAGCAGCGACAATCAATTGAAAGGATAGTCTTTATGGATTTTCTCGGGATTTTCATAACAAAACAAAAAAATACATTTAATAAATATTTTTAATATATTTTTTTAACCCAATTCCTGAATTAAGGTAGAATAAAATGAAAGACCCTATATATATAAAATCTTAAAGTATTTTGTTTTTTACTACCTAAGTCCAATAATAATGTTTCATTGTTATGGCGCTGATTTAAAATTACTTATGGATTTCTCATCATTCTTAAGCTCTCTACAGTTTTAAAAAACTATTTTTTTATTTTTTTTATTTAACCTTTACTGTCCCACTGCTGGGCAAAGGTCTCCCCCAATTCCTTCCAACCATCTCTCTCCTTTGATAGGTTCCACCACCCACTATTAAAGGAGTCGAGGTCGTCTCTCCAGCGCTTCCTTGGCCGTCCGCGGCGTCGTCTCCCTTATTTAAACTTATTTCAATAAAACTTTCTATTATTAACTCATTAATGGTAATTGGTTTGTCGATTTTCATCAAGGTCGCGTCATCTCGTTCTCAAATGCTCAGACATATTCGTTGAATTTTATCATCCAGTTTAATCCAACCTCCATCAACCATTCCCAAACGAATTTGATTTGAAAGCGGGAGGCTGTAAAAAGTTAATGATATGTGAAGAACCCCACTAAATCCTGCGTTTAATTGTTAGTTTAATGGGCCGTGCGGGACTGGGTGATGGAGATAGGACAAATTTTGATACGTTTTGGTTCAGTAAGCTCGGTAGGTTAGCTTGGCCTGAATTGATAGGCTTAAAACCCTTTGCCTAGGGAGATTTTAATTTATTTAGGGATTGTTCTAGAATTTTCGATTGTGTAAAACAATGATAAATCAAGGGCAAAATTTATCCTCCCTATTTATCCTCCTCAAAAATGTATGCTCTATCTTTCATTATAAAGTTTAGGGTTAATCTCGCGTCTTTTTTGAAGTACTCCTTTTTACCCGACTCAGCATTCGAGCTATTTTTTTCACCTTTCAAAAATTATTGTTTTTTAAGTTTTTTTATACTAACCATATAAACCAGTACTTATAACAACCCAAAAAGTGTAATAAACATAGTTTTAGTATAGATAAATTGGTACAATTTTGTTACATTAGTGTGTAACAAAACTGTACTCATATAATGTTTACCGCATATTTCCATGCATCCATCTCTTCTATTAGAACAAGCCGGTGTTTTCTAATTAAAGGTTATATAAAAACCTACTAAAATATAAACGGGGAAAAGTTTTACCGCATAAGCTGAGCCTTGGAGTTCCCTCGTGGCTTACTGCGTGGATCTCACTTCACATTTACTTACTTTAACCAACACTTAAAACTGCAGTAACTCAGACGAATATAGTACAGCCACAGAGTAAATATATTCTTCTAAACTGTATTCTCAGGTGTGTAAGGTTGAGATTTGCGTAGCGTAAACTGGCCTGTTTACAGTCAAGGGGAGGGCGATATGTTAGGTACCTTATTTGTGGAAAAAATGGTGGTTACTTAGTGAGTAGATACTCAATGTGTTGATGTATAACACACTTTCATTACAAAATAGTTTGTAAGATAAACTGGGCGACATAGTAACTTGTATATTTTACTGGAACAGACAAAATAGAGTAGGTAATAGACAAAAAACAGTAATAGAGAGGTAGTCTAGGCTACACCCAGTGGGTGCAATAGAGCTAGGATGATGATGATGAATAGGTTAGCCCTTTACTTAGCAATAGAACGAAACGAGTTAATGAAAAAACTGTATTCAACTTAAACCCAGATCTATTTGCAATACAGTATTTTTCTGTACACAACGCATCCTATTTTACTTGCCTCCGAGAAGGCATTCAATAAACTTAAGTGTGAATATAAAACGGTATAATAGCCCCTAGCGGGGTGTTTACTGACACCACTTACAGCCTCTAATGGACTGTGTGCACTTTATTGTTCAAAATTGCATTTAACGGGTGAAAATTCAGGATATTTTGTCTTGTGTAAAGTCAGGGAGTTTTCTTAACTTCAAGGACGAAGTAACACACATTCCTAAAAAATTTATAATATTTCTAGATTGGTAAATTCTGCTTTAACCTTACTTTGTGCGTGTTTTAACCCCCTGTACCTACGTAATACAAGGAAACTGTCGTAAGAACCATTTATGTTATTGTTGTATTGAACTTTTCTGTCAACCGCATTATGATGTTTATTTTTTTATGAAATACTTGAGAGGCGTCTGCTCAAATTTGATTTAAATCATTTCGTGATTACAAGCAAACATACTCAAAATCTTTCAATATGTTGTACGAAGTACCTATTACCGACCTATTAAAGATAAAGTAATGTACTGTTTTGTTGACAAAACCATATATAAGAAACCGTTTTTAGTTTACTGCATTGTTCAACACACACACGCTACGTGTTAACCATCTTACACCCTGACTGTACGGCTGTGACGTGAAGGATAAAAAACGTGCCCTGTGTGGCCATCGATGTCGTCGTTACAGTGAAATGTGGACTTTAGGTTGTTGAGATCAGAGCTTTTGTTGCATGCTTGTAATGTATGTTTGTTTAGCATTGCATTAGTTCTGGTGCTGTTTAGTAGGTATGTATTCTTTAAGATTGTAAAGTACCTACATCTATTTTACTAAGTATGACTGTTTGTTGTAGGTCTGCTTTCACATAGAAAACTTAGGCCTTTACATCTATATTAGATGATTTATACAGCGTCAGGAGGCAATCCATGCCCACACTTAACGGGACGCTGTAGTGCCTGGGACATTGATGAAATGGAATAGGCTTGCCCAGCACCTAAGCCATCCTCTCAGCTTAATCAGCCGCCCACAGGAAAGACAACGTCAATACGTGTGGAGCTGACTAAGCTGCGGGTTTCGTCACGATGTTTTCCTTCACCGTTAAAAGCTCGTGTTATAGCGCATATAAATTTTACGAAACGAAAAATCCATTGATGCACGGCCGGGATTCGAACCCACGACCTTCAGATTGAAAGTCGAGACACAACCCCATTAGACTAACATGGCTCTCAAGACACGTATCACCACAGAACTAGATATAGTTCTGTGCGTATCACATAGACACGTATTGTTTTTGAAAGCGTTAATTGAGAAAATTCGAATTGAATTTAAATGGAGGGATACATCTATGTAAAAGTTTGTAACAGGTCGGTATCTTAAATGCTTTTTTGAAGTTCCTATAAACAAATTGTTTGTTGGTGTAAACTGAGGTTACAAAATTAAAAAAATCAAAAACTCTCTGATATCAAAAAGCTTTCATTCAAACCCAGACGAAAATTGCAGAATTTTCAAGCCTTTAATGATCATAAAAGGGTCAATGCCCTTACGCACCAACTAATGGCTTGTAAATAGCACCAATCTTACTCTTAAATCATTTGCGAATCGGCATACCCTATTCAATGTCTCTTAATATTCAGATGACAAAGTCTCCTTTCAATTTTTTTCTTCGCTCGTGTACCAATGTGCGCGGAATTTTGAAAGCTACTTATTGATGTGCTTGTTAATCCCAACATATACACTGTTCCGTGTTCCGCACTTTATCGATACACTGAGGGGCTTTTTTGATCACTTTATACGTGAAAAACCATGCATGCCAATAAGCTATACTTTCGGAAATGGTGGATCATGTAAGTGTGGACTACAGTTACATTCGCCATTTTTGAACTGTTTAAATTGTTCAATATTTGAGCAACAGTCAGTAGCCTGTGTTTCTTTATGCCATTTTCCTCTTTATAAATAAAGCACATACCTACTTACGCTCACAATACTTCTCCACATTTTGGATTAAGTGGAATAGATGGTGATTGCTGTGTCTTGAAAAGCATATTATTTAAAAAAGGGCAACGAACATTTTTATATTGAGCCTGGCATACCTATGCCCGCCATTTTGTAACCATGTGATGATGTGAGCGAAGTCGCAAACGGAAGCTTGCTTCTAATAATTTCGATATACTTCTCCGGATTATTTTTTGTACTAAAACAGTCTGCATTCATCGTGGCCATTTTCGATATCAGTACTCTCTAGTGCTAAAGCAGAAAGATTCATAGCACAGCGCGCGGATTAAAAAGAAAATGAAAGCATAATACATGGGGCCGACGATCGATGAAATATCTCTGCAGGTTCGTTTTAACTGAATACTATCGTGGAATGTTTTACGTTTTCATTATCTATCTGTATTTTTTAGCACGGACGCAAATACAGGTACAAGTAACGAATACCTATTTGTGTTGTACTTGCTCGCGTTGACATACTAATGGGAATAATTGGGATGGGAAAAGACACCGCTATCCACTGGTTAATCGGTTAATTATGCATCTATGGCACAAGCCAGGTTTAAGGAGGTCGATACCCAGCTTTGAGTGAAGTCAGGCTGTAAATAATGATGATAAATAATAAATAAATAAATAAATAATGCTGGACTTTTCACACAGCATCATCTAGCCCCAAAGTAAGCAGAGCTTGTGTTATGGGTACTAGATGACTGATATACTACTTATATACTTTTTGTTTTTAAATACATACATATTATACATAGAAACACCCAGACCCGAGACAAATATTTGTAGATCATACAAACATTGGTCCCGCCGCGGGGATCGAACCCGCAACCTTTTGCGTCGCAGGCGGGCATTTGCCCACTGCGCTACAGAGGTCGTCAATGATGATGATCTTTGATCTATTTGGTTGCTTTTTCAAAACTTTACCAATAGATAGATATATTTTATTTCACAGAAATTAATCTTAAGTTAGAAGTGTTTCTAAGCCTATGTGTTTCTAATTCAAATCTGTGTTTATGTTACGAGGAACTTGTACTCAGTGTTCTACGGTGTGAAGATGCAATGGGATGGCTATATTAGCCTCAAAACCGATAACCGTTGTGAGTTTGGAGTAAAGGTGTGAGTGGAGACCACAAATCAGGAAACGTAGTCTAGGTTCATATACCTTTAAGCGAGTTAGTACTGCCAGGGGAAGAGAGAAATCGTTGATCGCGCTCAGTGACGTGCATTTGAGGTTTATGTTCAACTGTAAACTAATAAATATTGACTTTGCATCTAAGGAAAAACTTAAAAAAAATCGATTTCTTTAGGTGTAGTTTTAGAACTAAAATATAAAAAGCAACTTATTCTGCGAGTCCATGTTCAATGCATGGTGCAATATTGCGAGCATCGGAAAATCAAACATGAGTCCATATTAAAGTAGCCAAGGTCATTCTGCTTGTAAATTAAATTTACTGCAGCAATGTTGTAGTAAATTATTGGTCCAATATTGGCAGTGTCTGTATCGCCTACGCAGCCTTGCAGTGCCGTCGATGTAAGATAGCAGGAAATGGCACCGATTCGATAGGACGTCTTGTTTATTGCTCGGGTTGGTGAAATTATGGCAGGCATTACTCTAAAACTTTAGAGATTGTTTCTTAGCTAAAGGGTGCCAATACTACGACCTATCCGCCTGTTTGTACGTCTGTTTCAGAGATATTTTAAAAATGTTTTCATAGACCTGTTTTATAAGCGAACTTCTATTGTGCCATGTATTTTTGGATGAGCCTCTAACAACGCATTAAGATTTTCATTTGAATCATAGATATTAAAAAGATGGGAATGTGAATGCCAGAGAATGTCCCAATGCTTTGGGAAATACAGTCGTGATTCTCTTTGTACTTATAGTAATTTGCAATTCAGTGAAAATAATCTAACTAGAAACATACTTTTCCTAAATTTAATCGAGCTGCGATACAGAGTGTATAGTGGGATTATTATTTTCTACTTCCTACTACCTACTAAGTGGACTCGGCACAACATTCATGTTTCTGACGCTGCGAATGGTATATTAAAATATTTTATCAGTACCTACCCTCTTGGATATAGTCCTGAAATATTACACTCTTCAGGCCGTACCACCCAACTATAACTCACAGAGATAATGACCGCATTTATTCCGACGCAAACAATGCTCCTTCTAGTGTCTAATAAATTAAGTCTTCGTCCATTCCGGTGAATTGGCTGCAGTTACCCTTGCACTTATTGCCGATTCTGCTCCAATCTCGAACCCACCCCCAAACCCCTTCGGACCCCCTCGGACCCTTTAGGATCGTTAACACTGTCTTATTTCTTTGGGCCCAGGTCGTTGAACCTTTTCAAGGTGTTGGATGTGGTGGGTTTATATTAAGACTCAACTTCATATAAGTTGCCAGTAATTCTTGGTCTTATCGTGTCGCTTTTTTCGATTCAGAATATAATTAGGTACCTACCTATTTATTAACCTACTTGTCAATAAGTACCTAGGCAATTACTTATTACCCTTTAACAAGACCTTTTAAAGTTAATCTTATCTCATGTTAGAAACTGTTTTGTTAAAGATCAAAGGAACACGTTACTTTCCGTGTTTTGCGATCTCGTATTTTTCCCAAAATTTCCTGTTTGCCAATTAAGCATTAATAAGGCAGCCGATCTCCCCAAAATGAGGCAATTGCCCAATTTTTCCATTTTCCCCAAAACCAGGATCGCATGAACATAACGCAATTACTTAGAGCCATTTCACGCCTCTTAAGTTTAGATGGCACTTAGAAATTTTAGCGAAATTTTCGTCTAGCTTAGTGCTTGTTTTAATTTGCGCGGATCGTGTTGATGAAAGACTCTCATCTCTTTTAAGGTGCCGTATAACAAATTTAAAAGAGAACCTAGAGCTTCGTAGGTGTTTTTTCTACTAAAAAATTGTGTTTGTCGGAGATGATCTATTTTGATAAACTTAACTTAAAGCCAAACCTTAAAAGCACAAAATTTACAGAGCCTTCCTAATGTGAATAAAGATAAATAAATATGTAATATAAAAAATCTATCCAACGTTTTGTAATTTTTAGCATGTTTTTATGTAAAACATGAGCGTAAAACACGCGAGCCGCGGTATTGAATCGGCAATGGTTCATAAATTTTAATGACGTCTAAAAATAAAAAAGCTATTCCTACCTCAAAGGCCGGCAACGCATCTGCAGTGCTTCTTGATGCTGCAGTTGTCTGTGGGTGGTGGTAATCACTTACCATCAGGTGTGCCACTTGCTCGTTTGCCACCTGTTCCATTAAAAAAAACTTACTTACTTATACCTACATCTAGTTTCGCATTGTTGACGCGACCTGCATGTTTGACGTGTAGGCCTGGCCGAAGCTTTATAGCACACGCTAAACCAAAGTGGGGCAGGTTTTTGAAATTTCCCCAGCGAGGCACAAACCTTCCCTTTGATACTGCCTGTTAACTTGGTTGCAATTACAACCGCGGTTTTCACGTCAGTTAAAATTACAAAGGAAATTTCATTACACAAACGGTATTGAGTAATGAAGTTAATATTATGAATGTAAAATAATATATACAAATATTTACAGAAACTAAGCTCGAGTCTGTTCAAAAAGAGAAGCGTCCTAGGAATGGAGGGCGCGCGTGTGCTAATTTACTACTTTTGCTTACAAATGACAGCTGGATTGGGTTGGTTGGCATCATGTGTGAACTAACATGATGCCAACCAACCCAATCCAGCTGTCATCGTAACGCCACGACGGTTCTCTTTTCGAACAGACTCTACTGCAATAAATATAAAGGTTGCGTTTTTGAGATGGGCTACGGAGGGCCGCGTTTAGGCTGTTAATTAACCGTTGTAGCTACAGGAAAACGCTATTAGGAGACCTTCCCTAACTTTTTAAGATATTTTGAACTGCATTCACAGATTTTGAAAAATATGTACAGTCAGCGACAAAAATGCCAAAAGACAAAAAAATGTTTGACGCCAATCGATTCAGTTCCATGTGTGGATCAAAATACTCTATTAGACCATTTGAGGTTTGGATACTAAAAAAGTCAGAAATCGTCAAAAACTTTTCCCATACATTTGTACTAAAAATCGATGAATGAACTCGAAATTTTTTTTTTTGATGCCAATCGATTTAGTTTTGGAATTTTTGTCACTGACTGTAAATTTTTTTCAAAATCTGTAAATGCAGTTCGAAATATCTCAAAAAGTTAGGGATGGTCTGATAAGAGCGTTTTCCTGTAGCTACAACGGTTAAGGTGCCTGCCCGCCGCAGTGGCCCATCTCAAAAATCCACCCTGTATTACTCGTATTGGTACGAAGTTCCTTTTCGGACGGCATCGAAGAAAAAAAAAAGAATTAAGCTGGAAATAATTTTTTGTTCCATTTTACCGTCACGACACATGTATATGTCAAATCGTCACAGTGCGAAATGCGCAGCCGCGACACAGTCCATAGGTTATTACATTATTAGTACGAAAGAGCGTTTCTAGAGTACCTAATTGACAATTAATTTACTTATTACATTCCCAGTATAGAAAAGTACTCTTTGCTTCGTTCCAACCGAGTGTTCCACGACACTCACGTACTTTTTATGTTTAGTTCGTGTGTTCTAAGCTAATATATAATTTTTTTGGGAGATTAATCTGGCAGTTGTAAGTTTACTCATTCTAAATTGACTATGTACTTACAACTAATTTGTATCCACGATACTAATAATAGAAGCTATACCTACAATACCTTACCTTATATTAATATATAAGCTACCTATAGATCCTGTGCATAGTTTCAAGTTGTATTAAATATATTCAAACTTACATTATCACTTATAGACGTCACATTTTATATTCCTAAAGTTCACTGTCGCAGAAAATAAAATGCACAAAACAAACACAGACCTTAATTTTATAGTCTAAGTTTTGTCTAGACGAATAAAACAAATCTATTTGCGAGTATAGTGAGAATTGACTGCAAATTAAATTTTTTATTCCAATTGTTTTAAGTAAACGAGATTTCTGGTAGCACCGCAGGCGAGACGCTGCAATTTCCTTGCTAAATGGAGTGTGAACAAGTAACCACCGATTTGAACCAGAACTCGCTGTTTTAGGGTTCCATACCACGATAAGGAAGAAACTAATCCCTTTGGATTTCTTATCCTGACTGCCTGTCTCATCATCATCTGCTCTTTTCCCACATTATGTGGGGTCTGCACAACATGTGTTCTTCTTCCATTCTCCTCTATCAGCCGTCATCTCAACACTCACTCCTTTCTTACTGATGTCATCCTTTACACAATCCATCCATCTTTTCTTTGGCCTACCTCTACTCGTGAATCCATCAACATTCATACCAAGCACTCTCCTAGTTACATGACCTTCAACACCGTTCCTTTTTCCATCACTTCCACAGTAATAAAATGTATAACCCACTCAAATCTCTCTGGCTTTCGATCCCTTCCACTTCGTTTCTTGCAAACAGGCCACATTTATTCGTCTTCTTTCTAAAACATCCGCTAACTGACTGCCTGTCTATCAAGAACTTTCTTCTCATAAGACTATCAGGTAACAACTCAAAACTCATGCTGTGACACAAAATATTTTAATTTCATGCGTCCTGCAAAAACGTCTAGCTGCGTAGGTATAAAAATTGCAAAATTGGCAAAAGTGACTTTATTATCTTGTTCATAATTTAGTGCAAAAAGCTTTTATAGCTTCTTTGAATGCATTTTTAGCACATATTGGTTCAAAAGAACACACGATAAGAAAATTAAGTGCGGAATCCTCGAGTGCAAATTACTGACTCGCTCTTGTCCGTTTATTTCGAACAGTCTAGTTGTTTTGTTTGGAAGGAATGAATTGAAAAACACAACCATCCTTTATTATGCAGTTTACAGTTACACTGTATTTTCGAGGCATAGACGAATTTGTGGTGTTATTTTTGTATAGGTTTTTCCAATGCTTTTATTTAGCGCGGCCAAACATCAAAACACCTATGAACATGACATTTTATTTTCTGAATGGTTATTTGCAGAAGCAATTTTAAGCATGCACAAGCACAAAATGGAACTATCACACAGAGTTTTTAATGTAATTTTACAACACACAAATTCAAAAAATATGTTTACTTTATAGTATAGTTTTTTTGTGTTTTGATTTTTTTGTAGCGAAAGACAGATCAGATGTTTTTATCGGTCATCAAAAGTATGTTGCTTTACGTTTTCAAGCCACATAGCTGGTCTATGGACCTTGGAGTATTTTTATCTACACTATTTATGGGTCCAAACTGATCATTCTGGAATCCCCAAAATCTCAATACACTAAACAAAAATTGCTTCTAAACTCGTAAACGTCTTGGGGCTAAAGACAAGTGGGCTGGAGATACGATAACGCCGACGGCAGAATGGGGTTGAAAATCTAATTTGCAAATGCATTTCCTTCGCCTGTGTCACTCGAATTGTTTTGCAATGACGCACACAAATACTCGGCAATCTTCGTCTCGACGATGGGAATGAACCTAGAATTACGAGCTAATAAATGATTTTTTTATTTTTGCTGAACTTTTTCACACTGCATCACCTAGCCCCAAAGTAAGCAGAGCTTGTGTTATGGGTACTAGATGACTGACATACTACTTATATACTTTTTGTTTGTAAATACATACATATTATACATAGAAACACCCAGACCCGAGACAAATATTTTTAGCACATACAAACATTGGTCCCGCCGCGGGGATCGAACCCGCAAACTTTTGCGTCGCAGGCGGGCCTTCGTCCCCTGCGCCACATGGTCGTCTTGTCTCGGAGCTTATTCACGAAATAATACTAAACTTTAGGATATTAGTCACGCAATAGTAATGTATGATTCCTATAAGAAATAATACACACGTCTCTCACAGACATCAATACATCATGTTACAAAACGTGTTCCTTTCGGCTCAGTGGCTAGCATCGATTGGGAGAATTTGCCGTTGAACATAAAAACGTTATATGCTTGTCCACTTTTGTGCCATTTATAAGCGTAACTGCGCATAATTCACTCACTAGAGAAAACCAACTTTCTTCTTTCACAACTTTTGTAAAGACAAACATGGTTTGATATCTAGAAAATTATCGAAAAGCGAGTGATTTAACATTTCTAGTGAAACATTTAATATCTAAATATTGGTTTTATTATCATTTATTTAAAGATTGGTTCTCATGGTTATACTTTAAGATTGTCAAGCTGCACTCAGGAATCTAAGCACTTTTATTACAATATAAATAAGACTAAACTTAAACTCACAAGAACATTACAGTATGATGTTAGTCAATTGATGCGTTACTTAGTACCAAATAAAAGCCAAATCCAAGTTTCTCTGTTTCGTGTAAAATTTGGTGGAATTTCGCCAGTGTTCACGGTCCATTGCCGGCGGAAATTACCTTGCGTAGAAGCCTCTGCCTTTTTGTACAGCTTTGTATTGTACAATATCGATTAGTCTGTTTTAAGCGAACGCAGTGAGTCTGATTCATAGCTGCTTATACTTTTCAACTGCTTTAAAAACCTAATCTTCTGAACGTAAAAAGTTATTGTACAATAATTCGAATACTTTTAACGGGAGCTTGAGAAATATTAAGTGCTATATTTTTGTTATGATTTTCAGTAATCATTTTTAGCGTGGAATAAGGTCAGGGAGATGATGAACGTTTTTTCCATTACCCCGTGTAAGTGAAATCCAAAGAGGTATACACATTAGTTAGATACTTCTAATGGCTTTAACGTGTTCGGATAAAGTCGATCCAACAAAAACACTTTTATGTCGAATTAGTGTCATAGGGACATTTTTGCTCCATTAGATGATGGAACTTTTATAACTCCATATGAGCGAAAAACATATTGTGCAAATTGATATTAATTTGTTAACGTACTAAGTGAAATGCTACAAAGCTAAATATTAAAAGTAAAGGTTTTTGTGGCCTTTTTCTTCTTAGACTAGCGCCCACTAAAGTTACAGGTTGCATGCGTACAAATCTTAGATTATTAAGAATTCCATAGGACTCCGTCTTATTACAAAAAAAATATTAACCGAGTTTAACGAAGCACTGACTAAAAACTGTCTCTAGAAAAACGATATTTAAATACTCGTACATTTTGTGGTAACAGAGTAGTTTTGACATGTGTCAACATGGTATTCAAGTAAGGTTTAACTTTTTTGTTATAAGGCCAACTGAGAATATTTACAAATTGAATAAGTGGGTGGGTATGAAGGCTTAGCCTCAACCTCTAAAATAAATAGTGGTCTTAGTCTCGTAATAAATTGTAATAACGAACTAGAGGCACAAACACTGAACTTCTCAATCACGATTGTTGGGACAAAAGTATGAAAGTTCCAAAACCTGCACACATCAGAAGGCTGGTAACTTTTGACGTACCCTCGGGAAACTTTCACATTAGCGTACAACTTACAAACTTGAGACGAAAAATGTTACATGAAAAGATTTGGGATTAGGGTTGTCTTTGCAATAGAATAGAATATAAAAAAAACGTAAACAGGTTCACAACTGTATCCATAAGGTGCGGTAGACATTCTCTCAGATCTTTTTATGTTACTTATTCCAGATCCTTTGAAGATGTCTAAGGGGGGTAGTCAGAGGCATGTCCAAACACATAATATTTGATACATGCCCACATAGAATAGAATATAATATATCTATAATGATAAACGTGATTACAACAATATACAAAAAAAAAATAAAGAAAAACAGAAAAAAAGTATTGCAATGGGCGGCCTTATCGCTGAAAGAGATTTCTTCCAGGAAACTTATAGATTAAAATATGTCGGCTAGCTTAGGAAAAAGAGTTATTAACAATAGTAATGCAGCTTTGAACAGCAGCTGAGAACCAACCTACGTGGAACCGTAGGTTGGGTCTCAGAAAGCTGCACTGCACGTCTCTACGGTTAACTCGCGCAATATTAATTTTATTGACTTGGATGAGACAATGGTATTAAAAAAGTACGTAAGTGTCGTGGAACACTCGGTTGGAACGAAGCAAAGAGTACTTACTTAAAAACCTTCCCCGATTTGTATGGTTTGCTTATTGAAGCCCTGAGTCACGCCGCGTGCTGAGTCAAACATTGAAGTCGGTTTTCTTTTTAGTTTTTAAAAAACGTAATAATATTAACTGAAATTAAACTTAAGTTATAGTTTAAATAAATAATGATAAACGGATTGTATAATGCGTATTACTTTAAATGCAACGCCATTTCAGCGGATATTACATTCATTCGATTCCAAGCTGTTCCATGTAAAATTATCTCGATAATTACCTGAAACATTCGTGAAAACAGCTCTTTTACGGATTCCGCGATGATCATTCGTAATTGGACGGTGTCATATAAAAATAATGAATGCACAAAGCGGTATTTTAAAGAATAATGGGTTTTCATTGAAAATTCGAGAATTTTTATGGATTTTAACTTTTACTGGACAATCTGAAGCTGAAGTAAATTCTTATACAACGAAAAGCTGTATAAGTTCAATTCAATTAAATTTATTCATTAAGTAAGTAAGTAGGTATGTATTCCCACAAAAATTCATCCATCGCGTCGACTACCCATTGTCTCCGTTGGGAGAGCATCACCACGGATCGGTGAAGGGCGGCTACAAGTCCAACACGTATTTATGGGATGCATTTAAAAAACTTTTTTTTTTACATGTACAAAAAAAAGAAAGGGCTTTGTCGCTGAGCGACTACACCACCCAATCAGTAACATCTTAACTGGTTTCACTTTACTTTTTGGTTTCTTCTTCTTTATCTTTTTATTGGGAATAAAAAACTTTAACCTGAAGTTGTTCAGTGACATATGGTTATCACGTAATACTAGGTTGGGGTTTAGACAGGTACTAGATTAAAACTCTTAGATCTGGTTATCGAGATGATCAAAGTCAAAACGGTCAAAACTTCTACATTATGGTGGTAAATAAGCTGCCCAGTAGCTTCATGTGGTCAACTTTTTTAAAATTATTAGATAGCCGTTCGAGCGAGGGCTTTTATATAAAAATACGACGCTCTATATTTTATCGATAGAGTGCGGACGCTAAACTAATATGTCTCTTAAAAAGATTCTAGAGTGCTTAAAATCTAAATAACGGTTATTATATTAAATTCAGTATTTAAAAGCCGTGTTGGCGAGTTAATACTTTTAGACCCTTATTAATAAACCTGGTGTAAAGTTACGCCGGGTGTAACTTAGGAATAACCAAACAATTTTCGTAGTTTAAGCCTGGCGTCACTTTACACCACGTTTGTTAAGGGCCTTAGGGTATATCTAAGAACATAGAAGCATAACTAAACAAGTTGTTTTCTTTTTTTTCAGGTATGCACAAAACCAGTCAACAACACGAAATATTATACACCGTCAGCGCCCATGCAGGACAAACACGCTGATTTCGCATAATATCATAAATAGTACTTAGTAAAAGTTATCTACCAAAATATATTGAAAGCAACACAGAACAAAATTGAAACAGGCTTCATTGTTTACTGAAGCAAGTTACACACAAACAACAAGCGATCACCAATAGCAGGTCACGCAATTAATAAGCTAGTTCTGTCGTCATCAGCATAATGAAACAATAACGAAATAAATTTTGACATCACCCGTGGGACCAGCGGAACGTTGGATGTGGACACTCTTGTAGGGTTGTCGATTCAGTTCTGTTATGCGACACTAAAAAACTCTATAGAAATTTTGAAAAGTGGAAACTCTTTTGTATCTCTGTCTATGTTACATCTTTATAGACATTTTTTATAGTCAATTGCCCTTTTGCCCTTTTATTAAGGGGTGTTTAGCTCTGTAAAAAGAGTGCAGCTACATTGCCGGTCAAATCCCACAATTATTTATTTTACACACACACAACTTAAAAAAGTACGTGAGTGTCGTGGAACACTGGTTGGAACTAAGTTTCAACTTTGACATTTGGCATTTGTCATATAAATTATTGTCAACTATTGACGACCTCTGTGGCGCAGTGGGCGAAGGTCCGCCTGCGACGCAGAAGGTTGCGGGTTCGATCCCCGCCGCGGGACAAATGTTTGTATGACCTACAGATATTTGTCTCGGGTCTGGGTGTTTCTATGTATAATATGTATGTATTTACAAACAAAAAGTATATAAGTAGTATATCAGTTATCTGGTTCCCATAGTACAAGCTTTGCTTAGTTTGGGGCTAGATGATGCTGTGTGAAAATGTCCAGCATTATGAACTAATAAATATACAACAGAAACGCTCTTTCTTACTAACTACTAATCTATGGATAGTCTCGCGCCTGCGCGCCTCGTGACGTGACGCAAAAATCTAACACTTTTTTTCGTCTAGATCCGATACCGAAAAGGAACTTCGTTCCAAAAACTCAACAAACATTTCCAGATTTACCTTAATTTTAAGATACATACATTTTAGATTTTTTTGTGATGTTCTGTCAACATATTGTTCGATTGTACACATCCACGCATAGTCATGGAATGTGGAAGATAACGGTGATTATAAGTATTGATAATAAAATTCAAAAATCAGCCATCCCGGCCACGTTTTTAATCTGCACTTTAGATAGCAAGGCCTATACAACCTCATGTAAATGTAGAAAACCGAAGCGTATTAGCATTCTTATCGAGGCAGCCCTGCGCGGGTGTCCCGCATTCAATTACGTGATAACATCACGCAACAACGCAATTACGATGCTAATCCGTCAATCGAATGCGAACCTAGACCCTTGCTGCCACTACTGTCACGCAGACGGAAGTGTATCGATTTCAATAAATTCAGATTTACAGAATAAGGATGTGAGCAAGAGAAGACAGATGCAAATATAAGACCAATCTCATCTGGACTTTATTGCTCAACAGAAAATTCACAACACAGGTTGTGGGTTCGAATCCGGTCTTGCACCATTGGGATTGACTATAAAGTGTGCACTACACCTTTACTCTCAAACGGTGAAAGAAAACCATTGTAAGGAAACCACAATCGAAACCTGAAAGTTTGAAAGCTCACAAAAGAGGCCTTTTTGAGGTTCACTTGAAATTTTCATCACACTAAGTATGGTTAGAAAAAAGCTAGTCACACGAAAAGATTATCTTTCAGAAAGCAACACTCTGGTATCGATTTTAAAATACAACCGTGTTTTTGTCACTTCTGAAATGTAAATACTTTTCCATTTCGATTTTGAAACGAATTTCAACGGTATACGTTATACTGGAGAACTGAATTACTCGCTACAATCCGTTCTGTAAATGGAGTGTGTAAATGCGTTTCAGAGGCGAGTAATTTTAGGCTGAAAATCCTATATTATTATTGTTTAATATGTTATTGAGGTAGATACCATTATCAACCAAACCTTGTTAATATTTAGCCAAAGAAATAGCGCCAATAGATTAAACAAGAATATGCTACGCATGTATTTATCAACGCACGATTAATTATTTTTGCAAAATAATTAATATTCCAAAATATCTTAAACTAACTATCATGTATAAGCACAATAATAAACTTGATAAGTTTCTCAAATTTGCTAAAAGATCATGAATACATGACTTAAAAATTGAATTGAGCTGCTTAAGTGTCTCAACCATACTCAACACGAGTAGGCAATCAACTGAGTGCAGTTCGAAAACACAAAAATCACTTCCATGACCACTTCTGATCCCCATAACCATACCCTTATCGATTCAGTCGCGCTGCCACAAAGTGTCTCGATATTATTGATATTTGACAAATAAAGTAATATATCAAAACACATTAGAGGGGTGGTTCGGGACATTTGTGAGGTACAGAACATAATCTTGACCGATAAGGCGTCTGCGCGGATGCCATTACATTTATTGCCAGTATTGCCACAGCTGCAAATGGAATTAGAACGGTTGCCGTAATGGCTGTCCTTTCTGATATTTATTAGCACAGAATAAGTCAAGTATTCTCTTATTAGCCCATAATACTGTCTTGTAAGTTTTTAAGCTCATTAAAAACCTGGCAGCTTCGTTACTTCTACGAATGCCAGTTTCCTTGTAATAGTTATTCATTCTATATATGGGTGTGCTTGTGAAGGTAGATTTTTTAATTAGAACAATTTGCTTACTGTCCTAAGGGCATAACTTGATAAGCATTCAAACTACTTCAATATTTCTAAGCCGAAGTCTGTACCATCTATGAATATACTTAATTTTATTCTGAAACACTTCTTCCTACTTCTCTACAAGCAATTCGTTTTATCGTAAAAAACAAATTCAAGATACCAATGTCCCTAATTCTGAACGATGAATGCCATCTAAGTAATTGACGCGATCTAACAAGAGGGTTATTCTGTATTCCTATCGCTTTATGCGACATCAATATTACGAACGCCCGCCGAGATACACAAGCCGACAAAGAATATAAAGAAGAAGATGCTTGGAAATTTTACTGTAAAAATCTGCGTGATGTTTTAAGCGATAAAAGCTTAAAGCATATCGCAGATTTTTTAAATTGAAATAAAACGCTCTGAAAAACCCCTTCAAATATTAAAATAAACTATTTTGTTTCACCATAAATTTATTTTGCTTGCTTTTTATAGTCAGTAAATAAAATTAAAAGTTTGTTCTTGTTGTTGAATCTTAACGATTTAGTGTTGTTTGCTGTTCCTATAGCAAATTGTACCAGCTATAATCTATAACAAAATGTTTCATCCATTTATCTATTTCTCTATGAATGTATTTGTCTTCCGACATCTACAACATCTTTGCTACTAATACATTCTTAGATAGAGAATACATTGCATGCATTTTTTTTCGCTCGCTCAATATTGCAAGTAATGTTGTTCATAGTTATCAGATAAATAGAGTTTATTTTGCTTTGTAGCTTGTGTAAAGTGATTGGGGCGATACCGCATTATCGCTGAGATATTTTATTGTGTCGATAAAGCCGATTTGCAAACTCCCTAAGGAAGGCTGCTGGAAATTATTGTATGGACGTTTCTGCTAAGTAAGTGATACTTTATTAGCCGTGGGAATTTAATGTTTGAAGGTAAAAATGTTTGGCAATTTTTGTATTGAACGTCTATTTTATCAAGAGCGTATTAATACAGATTGAAAAATGTCGCGTTCGTTGAAGATTGTACCTTAAAAACTGATATTGATTAAGTATATTTTTGCGTCAGTTAAATACATCTAGTAGGTAGGTAGCATACAAACTAAGTATTGAAAACATATAATTATATAACCTAATAATAAACCACAGTGTAATATATATAATTAAATTATTCAAATAAAATTTAATCAAAATCACTGCTATTTGCATAATATCACACGTGAAACTAATTTGGTCAAACTCAATAACCGGGGACACCTGCGACCATAGTCCCGGCACTGTTATTTATTCTGTGGTTTAGGACGCGTGTCTCATTAAATATGTATTGGGAAAAACCCAACTCAAATATATTTAGTAGTTTATGGAAACTGAATTTTTATGCATGAATAGTTGAAGAAAATTATGTAAGTTTGTAAGAGCATATTACCAAAGAAAGGAACAAAAAGTATTTTAATATGATTGCTTCAGTAGGTATGCTGGTATTCTCAAATTTTTCATAGATTTTTGACAAAATGTGAGAGCAAAACTACAAGTGAAAGTTAGGCTTATTTTGCATCTAGAACTTTTTAATCGATAGTGAAATAGCACTTGAAGAAGCTTGTTAGTCTTTCATCTAGGTCAACCCAAACCAATTGACCAAATGAATTCGTTTAAAAACGCTTTCGATGGCATCTGAATTTAAAATTCAAACTCAAACCAGTTAAAACGTTGGAGAATCTCCCCTAAACGAACCGGCTGTTTCAACTTGTAAAAACAATCCAATCTTCGACCACAGTGTCATTCTGAACTAACAAACTAGAAATTTTCAAGTCGATATTTCCGACCTGATTCCCAGGCTGTGCAAAACGAACTAGACTTGCTACTATTCTTATTGTAAAAACTTGGACTTGAGACTTGACTATGGCGGTGACACTTGAGATTATTTTTTGCTCTAAGTTCGTTGTAAGCGGAAGAAATCATGCGGTATGGTCGTGTTATGTGCTTGAGTAAGAGTTTTAATGGTAACTGTTTTCATGGGTTCAGGATTTGTTTTGTGATTTTCGTTTATTCATTATATTAACAGTTCAGAGAGCACTGGTGGTCTAGTGGTAGTGGCCCTGCCTTGCGATCGTTAGGTCGTGGGTTAAATCCCGGTCGTGCACCAATGAGTTTTTCTGCCGGAAAATGTATGTGCACAATGCCAGTACTCTCAAACGGTAATGGAAAACATCGTGAGGAAACCGGCATGTCGTAGAACCTAAAAAGTTCGAAAAACATGTGTCAAGTGCACGAAAGGAGCCTTTGAAGCGCACATAAAATTCTTTCACCACACTGGTTTGATAGAACTGGTGACACGACAAGAAGAAGAAGAAGAATTAACAGTTCAAAAATATACAAATACTGGTTCAAGGCTGTATTCCCCAGGACATAGTAGAATTCTTATTTTTATTATTATTCTTACATTCTCAGATCTTTTTTGATGTCACACTAGCGGTCACCCATCCTCTTTCTGATCGCATACGTTGCTTCACTTTGATGATCTACGAGTATCAAAAACGATGAGCTAAACCGGCTTCAGCAGCAATATATTTCTATATTGTATTGTTGTCGTAGTCAATGTGCGTTGACCTTAAGCGTCGCACATTCGCGAGGCGCGTACAAATCCTACATTCAGCTGTATTCGGCAAATCTTCTCATTATACCGGAGGGTTAATCCTCGCTTACATTTCGCTTTTTAATTGTACCCTCACTGTCTGACCCTCATCGAGGTTACTTGTTTTTCAGAATTTGCCGTCTCGTTAAACCTCTGCCGGAATAAGTTTCTCGTGGTGGTGCAAAGGACAGTCTTTTAATCCCTGTTTATTACATTTAGTTTTTGTACAGTCACCTGTGATAAGATGTAAAAATTCCACGATTTTAAACGCAGGTAAAATATAATTTTCAAAATTTCTATTGATTTCGTCACTAGTTGAATGTAAAATGTTCTTCAAGTTTTAGTTTTGAGCATTTATCTTAATTTGAAATACTATCATCACAGCATAAATAAACAACTATTACTTAGTTTAAAGGCAAGTATAATAACATTGTTTTATAGAAACGTCTATGTAACATCAAAGGCTCATCATTCACACATTTGAACGCGTGACATCTCTAGGTCTACGACAAAACGTAAGGGTTCTACGAATTGCTACGTCGTAGCAAAAACAAAGCCTTCGCTATTTCTTTTCACATAGACCACAATTCTATCTCCGTTATCACGATTGCACATCCATGATCCCTACCCTTTTGAAACATTATTTTATGATTAATTAAATCCTATCTCATACATTGTTCGATGACAGGCCAATTTGTTTGGAGTTTTAGTTTCGTGGTCATTAACCCCATGATGAGTTTACAAAGTTTCTGCTAGGTTTATGAATTGTGTTTATACTAGTCAATATCCATTGGTGTATTTTAAGGTGCTTTTAATAATTTTATAAATTCATTGAAAATAAATAAAAAATCAGAGACGATAAAATTGGCAATTGATGTTCGGACAAGATTCAAATTACGTAGAATCAAACTTGCGGCCTCCGAATAGTATGTACTGTCGTGACCAAAACTGCTGTAAACATAAATAATTGAATTCAGTGTAGTAAATTAAGGTATAATATGTATGTATTTACAAACAAAAAGTATATAAATAGTTTATCAGTTATTCTAGTACGCATAACACAAGCTCTGCTTACTTTGGGGCTAGATGATGCTGTGTGAAAAGTCCAGCGTTATTTATTTATTATATATTTATTATTAATTGAAAAAGTACGTGAGTATCATGGAACACTTTGTCGGAACGAAGTTTCAACTTTGACATTTGGAATCCTCTCAGCTTAATCAGCCTGGCCCACAGAAAAGACAACGTAAATACGTGCGGAGCTGACTAAGCTGCGGAAACCCTCACGATGTTTTCCTTCACCGTTAAGAGCTCGTGTTAAAGCGCATATAAATACGAAACGTAAAATCTATTGATGCACGGTCGGGATTCAAACCCTTTGGATGACCTTTGGATTGAAAGTCGAGGCATAACCCCATTCGACCAACACGGCTCTTCAACTATATTATCCAGTCTATAGGATTGTATAAAAGAATTTCAACAGATAGCGAACACTACAAACTTCCTAGTAATTTAGGAACATAGTAAACACAAAGTTTTTCAACTTTTCGGAGTAAAGATTGGGGAAGTTAGTTTTATTTGGGAATCTTATAAAACAATGTAGGGAAATGGAATCTGTAGCTCATTAGGAGCTAAAGAGTTATTTGTCTGAAGGACGTTTTGATTAATTAAAACTTTAAGCTCTTTACTACGAGGGACAGCTTCAGAAGATAATAAATTGTTGCAAAATTCTTGATCATCATCTACAGCCCGATCTAGTCCTCTGTTGGGCATAGGCCTCCCTTCGAGCTATCCAACATTCTTAAAAGAAGTAAAATAAAGAAAAATCTTTTAAGTCACCTACTCTGTACACATTAGAAATACGATCACAAATAGTAAATACCTAGTAGGTACAGTAAGCGTCACCAATTGGTAACCCCCCTAATAAGGTGGTTTGTACGAGGGTTACCAGTTCGTTACGCTGACCGTACATAGTAACCCTACTATGTTTTGCAGCAAACAATGTCATACGAGTAAAAATCAAACCAAACACATAATTTACCTAAAAATTGCTTTAACATTTGTTTCTTCAATGTTTGGAGCAATAACGACACAAATCCAAGTTTGGAAAGCTAATATATTGAATCGTAGTTCGATGGGATGCAGTCCTCGTACACCCCAAGTGGCAAACTTTGGCGAATGTATTACTTTGTGACGCGCTAGTTCCAGTTGCCAACAAATGTTGCTTACGCTGTGCGAATTGGATATTGCCTGTGGAGTATTTGATCAAACTCCATTCAGAAACGGTAATAAACTTTCTTCATTACTATAGTCACATTATTGAAGGTAAGTTTTCAGAATACTCGAGAATACCGAGTTTTTTCCGTATATATATTTATTTGAATACTTGCATCCTGTGGTTACCAACAGTCTCTCATAAATGCGTTTTTCCGAAGATTACGACGCTATCTCCATAACAAAGTTCATCCAAATCTGTTCAGTCGTTTCAACGTGAAGAAGGATACATTACCAACCCAAAAATTACCCCATTACCCCTCAATATAAAAACGAAAGCACGCCAATAAAATAATGTAGGTAACCCATAAAAATAACTACCTAAAATTTTCATTGACCATAACCCGTCAACGTCACCCTTTTAATCTCATAAAATTTACGTCTAGGCATTCACAACGAAAACGCATTATTTTAAGGGTGATCTATTTATTAGGCGACCCCTAAGGCTATAAACAATCTATTAATAAATTAAGGCCTTCCTTTGGGATGGTCAGTCGTGCCACAAATATTATAAAGTGAAACTATTCGGTATAAAGATGGGTTGAAGGGATGAGCGGTCAGGTCCCTTGGTTGTCAGAAACAGCGAGTTTTATTAATATACAGCGAAACGAGCGACGGCATAATAAGAGGGTCTTTGAAGTCGTTATGGACGTAATCTTACAAACCGCTGTTCTTTGTAAAAATAAGGGTTTCAGTAAAAACTTTTATAAGTCTACTGTATTTTTTTGAGTTTGATTGCTTCCATTCGAAAATTAAACAATAAAGATACCTACTTAAAATGTTGAACAAGTATTTTCAATTACTACATTGGCTTCAACCAAAAATTGTTGGTCGAAGATGTAGAAAAGTATTTTTAATTGTAAAGTTATTTCTCTAACATATATTACTTAGTTAAAAAAAGCAAGAAAATCAGAAAATATCTATCAGATATATACATCAGATAATTCAATTGATTGTAATTGATACACCCTAAATAATATTGACATTTATTTAATACAAAAACCCTCTTCTCATAAATCGAATTATATCTGCGAATTTAATAAATGTCACTAGCAGAAATTGAGACGTATTAGGGAGACAACTAATAGATTTTTAATCAATTTAGTTTCGTGTCCACCATTTTGCAACGTGTCGGCCGACGGTTGGCCTGTTTGAATTTGGAATGAGAACGCGGCCGAGCTGCCATCCATCATTGGACCGCGCCGACCTACGGTTGACGCGCGCAAATTATGATTGAGATTTATGCACCTTCATGTGCCTGCGTCTGTAATGATCAGCGAAATGTATGAAAATTGTTTAAATAGGTCCAATTATTACGAGACTGAATTATTAAAACGATGCATTCAGAATTCATTTAATATTTTGTATTACTTTAGCACCAAATGTGTTTTTACTTCATTCTCATATCCAGGATTCTTGGTAGGAGAAATCTAACGATAGCAAGTCATTACAAAAAGTGACATGTATCAACACGTACAAAGTACATATCAAACATGTCTGATTTACTTTCACTCTATGTTTTCAAGGAGAGTATTCACTACTACAGTTTTTATTTCTCAACAAATAAAAACATGCGCAACGACTTAGAACTTGAGTCATAAAGTTGGTCTTATTCCCGCAACTTTATTTAATCGTAAAACTTAAATATTTTCACTATCGCTATTACAGACCAGACTTCAAAATGCCAAAGTAATCCTGTTTTAGAGCCTTAAAAGCGTCAAGTTGCAGCACTATCAATTTACAGTAAGCTCGTACGGGGCTCTAACACTACGCTAAGGGGAAAACACACGTAGTTTTGTGGAAAAGTAAATTTTTATACCTAGACTCTACTAAGTCGAAAGTTCTCCCAATAAAATAATACATATCCAACGATTCATTATTATGAATTTGTGATAGACGACGTAGTATATTCTTTTTAGAATGCGAATCCAATTCTTAAAAGGAATTGCATAGTGGGTAATATAAGTCGCTCATTTTTCCTCCTTCATTTATGCATTTGACTATGGACCTAAATAAGCTTTGTTGTTCTCTGTGATTATTTTTCGATTGAAACAGAACTTATACTCGTATGTTTAGATAGTTGAAATAAAAATACTTAAGTAAAATTTCAGTGAATTTCCCAATTGTTTCAAACTTTCTAAGTGTTTCCTTTTCATAATAGCCAACCAAAAAGTAGCCAAATCAGACCACCCATTCTCACTCAAGTGGTGTGCTTACCAACGAACAGTATTCTGTTCTATTTATATGTATAGATCTCTACATAAACTTACACGTACACCTTGGCACGGTATCGTATAAATGGGTTTGAAGTGCTGCATTGTCGCGTTATCTCCGCTTTAGCTGCCGTAAGATGATCTCGCCGCGTCGGTGTGAAAGGGTCTTTACTGTACGCTATAGGTTACAGTGGGGGAAGCTGTTATCGGATTGGGCCTTTGTTGGTTGTAGATTAGAATAAACTATTGCAATACAATTTGTGTTGATAAAGTTTTGTAATATAATCGAAATATTGATGCTTGCTCGTACTCAAGCTAAACTTGCAATTTTATTTTTTCGTCTTTAAAGCTGTTCCCCGCGATGCTACAGCAGACCCTCAGGAGTACTTTACTGTTCCGGGAATAAAAAGTAGGACATATTGATAACAAATTTCATCTAAATCCGTTGAACGGTTTCAGCGTGAAGGAGTCAAAGTCAAAGTTAAAAAGAATTTATTCAGTAGGACCGCTGGGGTCACTTAGAATAGTCTGAAAACTAATTTTACTCCTGTTTGTTCGCGACCAATACCGAGAAGAATCAGGGCAACAAACACGGTTTGGGGCCTAGCATTATTTTAGGTGATCCATTTTAAAACTAAATAGTCAAGCTCCAGTGGGGAGCCAGTCAAACAAAATTAAGGCTCGTCAAAGTAAGTTTAGAGGCTCTTAAAGTACAAATACATCAATCAAAATTTCAAATTCTACCAAGCTCTTCTAAAATCATAACCTTTTGGCGTTGCTTAATCGGGTAAAAATAACTGCTACAGGCACTGATCCTATGATCCCACGTGTTCGACGGCATCGGCAGAATCGGTTCAGTTCGGGTCAGATGAGATGCGATCTCACCTGTTAACGCTCTGGGATTAGGTGAAATATTGTTTTGGGGCCTTCACCAGAATGTACCCGACCTATTTTATCTGATTGCTTCTGGCAACCTAAATTTCATGATAAGAAGTTTTTATCTCAAAATATATTTACCTAAACGAATTAAAACATCATGCACTGGTGGTCTAGTGGTAGTAGCCCCGCCTTCCAATCATAGAGTCGTGGGTTCGAATCCAGTCGTGCACCAATGAGTTTTTCTACCGAAAAAATGTGCATTATGCCAGTAGGTACTCTCAAACTGTGAAGGAAAACATCGTGAGGAAATCGGCATGTTGTAGAACCTAAAAAGTTCGAAAACATGTGTCAACTGTCAAGTGCACGAAAGGAGCCTCTTAGAGGCGAACTTATTCACCACACTAGTTCGTAATAACTAGTGGCACGACAAGAAGAAGAATTGAAACATCAGTTAAAAATTATAGTTTCCACAGAAATAGAATCACGACATGACAATGATTGCACCTCTTTTGCACTAATATTGTTATTCTTATATTAAAAGAAATCCAGCGCCATTTAAGGTTAATAAAAGCTCAGTTTTATCTTCAAAAGTTAAAGTAAATACAATTTTAATACGAGCTACTAACGTCAGCTTTCATATATCTGTCAATTAAAAAATATCAATAAAACCTTCGTTCCTATAAAACGCTTAAAAGTAGCTCTATATTTTTTTTGTATTCCCATTTTGTCCTGCACAAATCCACTAAAAACCCGCAACTATTGCTACGAGAGTAACCAGATAAAATTCGTTATATTGATCCAATACTGAAAGCTGGGACCATTGTGTTGTCATTACTACCCGCCCCCGGCTTCAGACGGATAAATATTCATGAGAATAATTCGACAGATTCCCTTAACGATGGCACGTCAAAAAGCGCCATCTACCGGGATCGGATTATCGATGCTCATAGGATGTTTGACGAATTTTTGGGTGAGTAGTTACAGTAAACAGGGTCACGACTGTATCCCCAAGGCGCGGTAGACATTCTTTCAGATCTTTTTATGTACATATTCCAGATCCTTTGAATATGTCTAAGGGGGGTAGTCAGAGGCATGTCCAAATACATATTTGATACATGCCCACATCTTGCAGAAGTTAGTATTCCATACGTGACAGGTGGCAAGTCCAAACTATAAACTAATAATCAACTATTTTAATGATTTTATATGCTAGAGTTATATTTTTTTGAAAATATTATCTGAATTATAGCAATACGACTCTTATGAAACGTAGAAAAACATGAGCTTGCCCGCCAAAAAATCGTTACTGAGGGACATCGCTATCTATCGCTTCATATCTACAAAAATACAGAACAAGATCCAACATTTTATATAAAAGGTCTAGTGCCAAAGAATCTGCAGCATTACTCCCCCATCACTTATTGCGATTTTTCGCGCCGAAACGTCGCAAAAAACGTTTTCAACATTACGTGGTATTACGAAAACTACACTTACACAGAAATAAGCTTTGGTATTTTTTTAATGTAAGACTTTTTTTACCGAAACTACGCTAGGTACTACAAATTCAAGTAAGAAATAGAAATAGAAATATTTATTGCACTTATGTTGTTAGGTGTTAGTGTAACATACATTGTTTCAAACATAAATCCTGTTAGGGCACAGCAATATTTAAGTATCTGAACTTAGTCATATAGTAAAGGTGTGGAAGTTTAAAGTTCTGTTACTTATTAAATAAAACTGAAAATGTAACACGTAAGCTTCGATAAACAATACTGTTGATAAAAGCACATAAAAATCTACAGCTTTCTTCGTAAATGCGTCTAAGTCTTCCGTTGACAAGGAAAAAGGGGAAACCGCTGATTACCCTCGTGAAAAATTACACATCATACCATTGCTATGCCCTAAAAGCTTGTACGTACTTGTATTAGATATTAACGAGTACAAGAGACAAATTGCTATGGGAATGAGCCGAGAATCGACAGCTTTTTATGGTACTTTTAGACTGGCAATTTAAATAAGTATACTCGTATACCTAATTTGTCAATTTTGGTCTGAAAATATTTTAGTTCTTGGCCTTTGTTTCTGCACTGTATCATCACTATAATAAGTACACGATGGGCTAATTATGATTATTTTATTTTAATGCTGTAATATGACTCTGTTTCGTTGTATTTCAGCGATATCAACATGGCAAAACGTTAATTTTAAAAGCACTTTATTACATAGATTTTTTGACTTCTAATGTTTATTATGTTTTCAATGTTGCCGTTCATAAAAATTGCCTAAAAGTTGCCCGTATAGTATCTTATGGATGGTGCGAGCACTTAGCAAGATTTGTGTATATTTTTGTATTATGACTGAAAACACTCAATCATGTTGTTTGTGATTTTGTTTTCAGAGTTTCATTCGTACTGAATTTCTCTAAATGTAGCACTTATTTATAATTTAGAAATGGCGATCAGTGGCGCTTTTGGGTCGATGACAAATTATATTCTATTTTTTTACAAAAAATATTTGAGAACTATTTTCTTGGCCTTGCTTTTAAATGTAATTAATTAATTTAATGACTCTTTTATTATTTTTGGAATTAAGTAAATATTTACTAAATATAACCATGCAGAAAATTATCTTAAAATAAAACATTTTTGAAAAAAAAAATTGAACCGACTTCACAGAACACAAACAGAGGAACCTTCTACACACTAAAAAGAGAAAAATAAGAATATAATTTGAAGTCGGTGCCAACTATTCATTTACATCTAAGAAGTTCAAAAGAACTTGGGTGCAAAATTATATCCTGGTACGCTATCGCTCGGTTTCTTTTTTTTATAGGTACCTAATCGTATTCAGTAAAGTTGGCACCGACTTCAAATTATATTCTTATTTTTCTCTTTTTAGTGTGTAGAAGGTTCCTCTGTTTGTGTTCTGTGAAGTCGGTTCAATTTTTTTTTTCAAAAATGTTTTATTTTTCACTTTTTAGTGTAAGTAAATAAATACTGTGTAAATAAAAGTGTATGTGTAAATAATATAGTAAGCTACGAGTATATTAAGACTTTGCTTATCGTAGCTTAAGTAGGAAAGGATAAGAGAAGTCATGGGCAGACCTACTAAAGGACACACCGGAGTTCAGCAAGGGGGAAAACTATCAATCCATAAGGAAAAGAAAATATTTTGGACTACCTCGGGTGTGTTGTGTAGTGAGAATGAGGTTTTTTGAATGTTACGGGAAAACTGTCAATCCCTCAGGAAAAAAAAATATATGGCGCCACCTTGAGAGTGTATCCTTTACACTTTCTAACAAAAAAAAATTTGGAAATCGATCCACAATTTTCTTAAAGTTCAGTGATTGTTTTAGTTTTACGGGAAAACTATTAATCCCTGAGGAAAAAAAATATATGGCGCCACCTTGAGAGTATTCTTCTTTCTAACAAAAAAAAAATTCTGGAAATCGGGCCACAATTTTCTTAAAGTTCAGTGATTGTTTTAGTTTTACGGGAAAACTATGAATCCCTCAGGAATAAAATTTATATGGGACCACTATAAGAGTATACCCTTTGAAACAAAAAAAAAATTTTGGAAATCGGTCCACAACTGACGGAAATATCGGTGAACATACATAAAAAAAAAACATACATACAGCCGAACATATAACCTCCTCCTTTTTTTGAAGTCGGTTAATGAGAATTAATATCTACGTAGATTAATGAATACTTTTAGGCGCCTTGCCAGAATCACCTTAAGATTTGATATTACATCTTAATTACACCATTAACATAAAAACCTCCCAGAAATCCTCACCCAATTCTCAGTTCGTTTCATAAAAGTGCAGGCACTAAACAACAATTAAGTAGCGTTAATAAGTAAAGGGTAGTCTACAACGCAAACGTAGATTCACGAGAAATTCGCGCCACGTACAAAACGACGTAATTCCACTTGAAGAATAAGACGTGTAAATAGTAAATACGGGCCCCATTAGAGACGCTTGGCACGAATTTGCATTAAGATTAACGACTATACCCGAGACAGCCCTGCAGTGTGCAACGTGCTTTACACAAGAGGCTTTGTGTAACAATTGCAGGCAAAACTCGACCATAACATAATGGTATAGAATCTTTAATACTTTTCTTTGCTGCTCTGCTTTCGAATTATGATATGACCCAATTTTGGTAGTGCCGCTATTTTATGGTTAATTAATAATGATACTTTTCACAGTTAGTTTCATTGAGCTTATCGGCCTAATTATTCGTATGAATGCATATTAAGGTAAATTTCATTTATTATTTACGCTTTTTCACGTATGGTTTGGCTATTGCATATTTTAATATTGAACTGAAAAACATTTTAGCAGAAACTTAATAAAACATTGTTTGCATAATATTGTTCATTGACATTTATTTTCTCCTATTGCACTTTCCATTACAAATTCAAAGAATCATGGTGATGAATACAGATTTAATTTAAACCTATACTTTACAATTTTAATGAACTAAAAAACATGCACTAAAATTAAAACAGCTTCACATTTTCGGGTCACATTCGCGTGCTCTAATGTGTGATAGCCCTAACAAAAAGCTGAATATACATTAGACAGCTACAGTGCCAGAGCTCCGTAGCATAGACACGGTATAGGGCTGGCACCCCGCCAATTTGTCTAATGCCTAGTTATGCTCCATTTACTGCCTGGATCAAGTGTGCACTGTGCATTATGTATGCAGTCTGAATGTCCAAATTGTAAAGTCGTTTTATGGACCGCGTTCAGAATGCGATGCTAATGCCTACGACATCACTGTGCTAAGTATACTGTATTGTAGTTTGCAATTAAAACAAACGTGAGCCTCAGCTAACTTGGCGTATAAAGGCACAATATTAAAATTTGTAGTATACATAATGTGTTCGGACAAATTTAGTTTTCATACATACCACGAAATTTGCCAAGGCCCACAAAATTAACTGTATCGTAATTTGTTTGTGTTGTTTAGTTTCAGACCAAAGATTTCAACTTGCTACAATTCTCACACACATAATTTAGTTTATTTCATTACAAACTCGCTCTGAAATTCACGACCTCCAACTTAAGGCTTGTAAAATCAGTTACAGAAATTAGTTTAACAATCATCTTTCCATAATTCAGGATATTGAAAAATTTGCAAAAAGATACCAATTTTATATTCAGGATTATCCATACAAAGACTAGGCACCGCGCCAATTCCATTTAATGTTCCTAATACAATAATATTATCGTATTATTTTAGCCATTACGGCCAGCGTCTATTCGTATTATTATTTCATTCCCTTTTCGGTGAATAAGTGGCCTAATTTACGGGTACAATCAATATAAGTCACACGCTAGCAAACGTTTTATAAATGGTATTATGCTGCGTTGTTTTATGCGCATTAATAGGTGCCTACGAGATTTACACGGTGAAGCGTCGTGCGGAAACCAGATAGTTTATTTTTGGTGATGGACTTGCAACCAAGATTACCATACCATACCAACCATAAAAAAAAACATAGGCCTTTACACCTTTTAATAGATGACTTATACAGCGTCAGGAGGCAACGATGCCTACACTTAACGGAACGCTGCAGTACCTGGGACATTGTTTGAGATGGAATAGGCTCGCCCAGCACCTAAACCACCATCTCAGCTTAATCAGCCTGGCCCACAGGAAAGACAACGTCAATACGTGTGGAGCTGACTAAGCTGCAGGTTTCCTCACGATGTTTTCCTTCACCGTTATGAGCTCGTGTTAACGCGTATATAAATTTTACGAAACGAAAAATCCATATAAGACCAACCATAGAGTACAGTCAATGTAGCAAAAGACAATATCGTACCTAAATGAAGTATTGATCGTATGTAAACCATGGAAATATAGCCTCTATTACACTTATCTACGTTTCCATTTTACAAAACCTTCCTTTGCTACTGAAGTAGACAACAAAACGGTTTATATTCCTAATTACGGCGCAAAAAGATCTGAACGCCAATGAGAAAAACAACGAACCATCACGTTAGCCGGCGTTCACAAAGACAGTAATCACTTATCCAAACATAAGCGAGATAAAGGCGTATGCATGGAGGATCGTGATCAGTTAATTGCATCATACGGTTATGCAGCGAGGCTGAAATGTTAAGCGTGAAATTTGCTGAAAAGAAACGGTTCCTTACATTTTTATTTATTTATTTCATACAATTATTGAATGTCTTTGTATGATAAAAATCTTAAAACTGATAGTCTTCTTCGTCTTATCATATCACTTAACTTTCAAACGAGTGGGGTGAAAGGATGTCTTTATAAAAGATGAAATCAATCTGCATTATGACCACGAAACTTGTAGGTAATGGCTAGTCCTATATTTTTAGGCAAACTGTAAGTTCTTATCGGAAAAGCAAACGGATTATACTTTAGTCGTCTTCTATCTTGTGTGACCTTCAGATAGTAATATTATCTTTTCCTTACATAATATTGATGCACATAGTTCAAACACGCCCCTTTCGAGATATTTTCTTTCCATTAGCATGTCTCTTACAATGTTTCATATGTACGCCATCGTTTCACTACAATTTCTCTGGAATTCTTGTCTTTTCAACAAATTGTAATATCCACAATTTTTGATTGACTTCAGTAATCATACGATTTTTTTCCATCGCACAAAAAGCCCAAAATATACTTGTCTTAGCGATGTTTTCCCTGTGGGTAAGGCTGATTAAGCTGAGAGGATATATGTAATAGGTGCACAGGAAAGCCTATTTCATCTAAAACAATATTTCAAGCACTACTGTCCCGTAATCATAGGCTCATCATCATCATCATCATCATCATCATCCACAGCCTGACTTCACCCACTGCTGGGTATAGGCCTCCCAAAGCTTGTGCCATCCACCACGATCCTGCGCTAATCCGACCCATTGACGGCCCGCGACGTGTACAATATCGTCATAATAATAATATAATCATTGGACATTGTTTACAGGCGCTACAGCGTCCCGTTAAGTGTAGGCATAGGTTGCCTCCTGACGCTGTATAAATCATCTAATATAGATGTTAAGGCCTAAGTTTTTTTTTAATCATAGGCTACCCTGACCTAACGCTGTAGGTATAAGTTAATAGTCGTCTAGAAAATATAAAGACATATTTTAATATAGCAATGGTTAAATACACTACTATATAAATGCTGAAGCTGCTAGAAAATATTGACAAACCCCTACAAAACCAATTTATCTCTAACAGCTTTCCGGTACGGTACCCTAAAAAATCATGAAAACATCGTTTTTAGAGGCACCCGGTATGCGGTTTGTTATTGAATTAGAGCGAAGCCGGCGCAGTGCAGTCTTTTCACAGCCAGCGAGGGTAGATAGAACAAATTTAATGTTTTTCACTTTATGTGAATTAGTTTGGTTACCTACAAAAAAGATTCTGCGATTTTAATATTTTGATAATGAAAGGCTTAGAGCGATATTTTAAAGTATGTAGTAAAACTGTTATTTTTAAATAAATAAAAATTTATAAATTTTATTTGGACAGTTAAGTTATAGAGTTCATGAGAAATAAATTAAACATTTTAATTATAAGAAGGGAAACATCAAATTAACAGTTTTCAAAATGTCACATAAATACCAGAAATGTGAATGAAAATTAAAATGAATATTCATAGAGTTTGAAAGTAATAATTCCTCTAATCACCATTACGCCTTAACCGTGTTCTGTTATTGCCAACACTCCCCCTTAATTAGCTAAGTGTTGCAACAAAAAAATAATCAACTTTCAACTGTTTTACTAAAGCAAAAAGGATTAATTTTCCGTGACGACAAAATGCATTATCAATGTCGTCGTTTTTTTTCGAATGGAAAGCAAAAATTCATTCTATGTCGTAAGTGCTAAGTGTTAAAATTGCGTGTTTTATGCAATGACAGTGTTCAAATAAAAATGAGCATTAACGGATTAAGAGCCCTATAGTCAGGGATTAATAGTCAAATATCGTGTTGTAAATAACTTAAGGGCAGTGTTTTTAATTCACACATCTGTCGCACTTGTTGGCTTCGGGGTTACTACCCCTTAATAAGGTCATTGGGGGATGACATGAATGGCCATGTATGGGCGTGCACAATAGCCGTTTAAATAATTTATTGCTTAAGATTAGTTTAAAACATAATTAGCTTTGGGATCGATCGTATTTGAATGTTTTTGATTAAGCGTATAGTTTAATTCAATAATTCAATGGATTTGTTACCAAATGATAATGATAGACGATTAACTATAATTTTATAGATAGATAATTTACTATTTTGACTATTTTTTATCACAGTATTGTTTCTGTTTACATTGTTAATTATTAAAAAAAAATGTTATTTATACTTATTATAATAAATACGTCATAAGTCGTCTCGTAAAATTATTAAGTATATTATTAATTACATTTACAAAATATTAAGTATATATTTAAAAAAAGTACGTGAGTTTCGTGGAACACTCGGTTGGAACGAAGTTTGTACATTTGACATTTTTGTCATGTTGCGAAAACATGTCAATGCTTCTCCTGTAAAGTTGTGTTTTTGCAGTTATCCTTATATTCCCGAGCGATATGTCGCGATGGTAAAATCGATTGCGTTTTTTTTTTCTAGCCATCATCCTCGATACCGTCCGAAAAGGAAATTCGTTCCAAAAACCATTGATGTAAACTGATAAACAATGAACCTCCACCAGAATTGGCCTCTGGTAAAAGTATATTCGTAAAAGCAAGTTGGCCAGTAATTCATACGAACTTACTTTCACACAATCCAACCACTTCTTCTTCAGCATTTTCCTAACCCAGCCACATCTCAAAGTCGTGAAAATTCATGATGTCAACGTGCTAAATAAAACAATGCCTTTTTTCTTGTATAATATTAACGAAGGCTAAAAGGGAAAGCGTATCTTGTTACCGAGCACTTAGGGAAGACGCAAAGAGTTAGCACATCCCTTACACGGGTCAAACGACATATTGTGCACGCTTCAGCACTTGGCAACACAAAAAATAACACTAGATATTTGTAGGTATCGTAGCTTTAGCACTCTGTCAACACCAAGAAAAACAAAACACAGCATAAAAAATATAAAGTTCAAATAAATACAGGCCTTAGCACTTACGAGGAATTTCTTCCATGTAAACCTTTGGATGGAAAATGACTGAACTAAAGCATCAAGAAATGGACGATAATGCATATAAAATTGAATTTGGAAATAAAAAAACTATTTCATGATTAGGTACAGTACTAATTCAAGGCATATAGTCGTCTAACTTACAATGAGACACACGGTAATAAAAATTTTGGAATTAAAAAAAAACCAAGACATTTGTCAAATGAATTACATATTTAAATCCTAGAAACGCTCTTCCGTACTAACAATGTCACAATCTATAGACTGATTCGCGACTGCGTACTTCGCACTGTGACGTTTTGACATATATAATACGTGTCGTGACACTTTTTTCGTCTAGCCCATCCGATACCGTCCGAAAAGGAATTTCGTTCCAAAAACTCATAAGTGAGATGATATGTAGAGTGGGTGTGGAGTGACTAGGCACTCAACGTGGCACCACTTGTCACTTCCTTAGAGAATTTTTGCTTGACTGAAGCTACCGTACTCCAGTGAAGCAATGTCGATGATACGTCCTCTTTCAGATGTGAATGTTTTTGATTTTTGGACCAGGGTCCGTATTCCGGTTCTTATTTTCGTTTGTTTGATGACTATTCGGATGTTTCTTACTACGATTTCTGACTTCAAGGGCCAATTTGTAGATTTGAAATATTTGGTCCTAGGACCGTGTTTTATCTTTGTACTTTTCGACTGAATACAATGTAACTTGAAGTAAAAAGCATCCGAATATTCATCAAACGAACGAAAAAAAGAACGCAAATAACCCCCTAATATCAATGACATACAGATATAAATATAACTTTGGTAACATTAATAAAATAAAAAAGTATTTAAGTAGTTTATCAGTTATCTGGCTCCCATAGTTTGGGGCTAGATGATGCTGTGTGAAAATATATCTGTCCAGCATTATTTTTTTGGTGTGCGATAATGATTAGGATCAATTAAATTTATTTTTATTATGGTTGCTTGGAGACATTTGTATCGGACTATTTCATTATTTATTTTGCTTTTTGACTATTTAATTATTTTAGTGCCCATTGACATATTTTATACTTATTGAATTATTTTGTTTTTTATTATTTATTTGACTTATATAGAATTATTTTAAGTACTCATTGTCATTTTGTTGTAATTGGTTTCTTTGTGAGTTGTGAATTGTGACTACTCTATTGCATTAGGTGAAATACCTGTAAGGATAGATGTAAGGTTTTTGAATAAATACAAATACAAATACAAATTATTCATTGATTTTTTTATATTAATTAATGTGAGGAGTAGGCGAACACGTCACACATCAGTTTTTTTATTTTTCATGACATATTGATTCAAAAAGTACAAAAATTAAAAAATAATAATTATGTACTTACACAATTGCTTGCTAAACTATACATACATACATCATTGCTTATTACGTCTTATTTAATGTGAATTTCTGCTAAATATGTACTATTTTACCATCTTGATGCGCAGTATTGTATATTATATTTGACGCAATTTGACCCGATTAAGCCAGCCTTTTATTCCACTCAAAGTTGAACTCAATTTGGGAATATTGTTGAGTAAATTTATTCGGATGGGACCTGAAGAGCCTCCAAATATTTACCTTGATTGGTGATTATATTCCATTTTGTTGAGAACGCTAAGCTGCTCGGAACCGAGGTAATGCTTAATTCAAAAACAAGAATCAAATTACTAAACAGATAGGTACTTCGACGTTTCATATGGTAAACTTTTTTGCATATATTTCATATAAGTTATCTAAGATTTTTTTATACATTGAGAGAAAGACAGAATACATAAATATTACTTACTGATAATTTCATACAGCATCGTCTAGAGATTAAATTGTGTATTTACAAAAAAATAATAACATTGTACAAAATACCGTAAAAATATTTTGAAGCTCATACAAACATTTGTTCCGTCGCGGAAATCAAACCCGCAACCTTCTTTCATAAGCTTTATTAAACAGGCGTTGAAATAGCAAGCTCTCAAGCAAAGTCCCAAAACAACTTACCCTGTTTATCCCACAAAATGTTGTAAACGAAACTAGGCAGTAAAAATATATGAAACCACAAAACCGTTATTACTCCATCATCCTCAGATTGTTATTTGCAAAATATTCAGTGATAAAGTCGCCAGTCGAGGGCCCGATTATTTTCAATCGCGGATCCGCCGGGAAATATTCCTTTCCCATTCAATCTGGCCCTTTGCACGCCCTTGTTTTTCTACTTTCACGTCACAGGTAAGAGATAAACACCTATGCTAATACGAGAAATATTTAAGTAGCTATCTATTTTTCAAGTGTACTAGTGGGAAGGAGGTGTATATAGGTCGTAAGTTTTGGAAAATAATGGGATGAAATTTTCCCAGCAGTGTGACAGTGTAGGTGAAAAAATTTGTAAACAAATAAATTTTTAGGTTGTGGTTGAAAAATCTGCCTAAAGTAAATAAATTCTACTCGCTAAAACTAAAACTAATCTATTAAAAAACTACAAATACCCACCTAACATTTATTCAACAAGTTTCACTACACTTTAAGCCATGACGGAGGTTGGAGGCCTTAAGGCGGCCTAAAAACTCCGTCACCAGAGTTGGCCACTGACTCATACGAACGTATTATTTATTTACTTACTACATCAGCTATTCTTCACTAGCTGTGTGCTTTCCGTCTTAGTACCGCATTGCAGCCGATGTTATGAGAATTTGGATCGGTTTTGCAGAACGAAAAAATGTGCTTTCAATATTCTTCAGAGTTGTTTATGGAACGCTTTATTGATCAAACTTTGATTAACTAGGCGGCGACATTCGACAATTTTTTTTATTTTATTATTAGACTTTTTTATCCCACTGCTGGGCGATTTACAAAAAGTGGTTCTGGCCGAGAGGGATAGTGCTAATACTTGGGTGGGTTTGAATCGGACGTACATCCTTTTGTATTTTTTTCGTTTGAAAATCTTTGTTAATTAACATGAGTTCTCAATACAAGGAAAATTATAGTAGATAATTTATTCCACAAAAACAATTGTAATTTATATTATTACCGTGCTCCATAATGCCACAGACTAACTTGTTCTTTGTTTTGTTGCAGGTAATGCTTCTCAAAACTCATGAAATATTGAATGAATGAATGAATGAATGAATGAATGAACACTTTATTGTACACCAATTAATAAAAAAACAACACATAAATAAAACAAGTACAAAATTAGTACAATGGGCGGCCTTATCGCTGAAAGCGATTTCTTCCAGGCAACCTTTATTATATATATATATATATATATATATATATAATAAATATATTCTATATATATATATATATTCTCAACTTCAACATAAAACTTTATGGAAAACAGTCGAGCCGTGAAGCAGTTGAAGAATAAATACAAATAGAACGATTTAAAGATTGAGAGTAAGTTCTTAGACTTTTTGCACTAAGTTAATTAGATATATTTTAAAGTCGTTTGCAACCCTATTTAATTTAATAAAGCAAAAATTTAGAAAAATGTTTTTTTTATAATACTTAAATTATACTTACTCTTTTTAACATAATAGAGATAGTTTTTTACTCATAGAAAATAATAATAACAAAAACATGACACAAACGTCTTTTCTTCTCATTATTTTTGTTGAAACATTTACATTAAAAAACGTTCAGTTTCAAATATTGCAGTTGTGAGTTGTGCTCACAATGATTTAATTTTTTCTGTTATTTCCCACTTCATAACTTCGCTTGGTAATTTTTCGTCTAACGACAATGATGGAGTTTGGAATTGCAAATGTCGCTAATTGCCCGATGGTGTTCGCACTCAACTGATTGCCGAAATATTTATTCAAATGGAAAGCAAAGCCTTTGGCTATGTCACTATTCTTGAATATTTATTTATTCGCTCATGGTGTAGCTTACTAGACAGGCCCTATTCGCGTTCTTTTTTTCGTTCGTTTGATGAATATTCGGATACTTACTACGATTTCTGACTTCAAGGGCAAATTTTTCGGTTTGGAATATTGAGTCCTAGGTTAGGACCGTGTTTTAACGTTGATCTTATCGATCAAATTGACGACCTCTGTAGCGCAGTGGACGAAGGCCCGCCTGCGACGCAAAAGGTTGCGGGTTCGATCCCCGCGGCGGGACCAATGTTTGTATGATCTACAAATATTTGTCTCGGGTGTTGTTATGTATAATATGTATGTATTTAGAAACAAAAAGTATATAAGTAGTATATCAGGAATCTAGTACCCATAACACAAGCTCTGCTTACTTTGGGGCTAAATGATGCTGTGTGAAATGTCCAGCATTATTTATTTTATAAATACTAAAGCTCGTAGTAAGAAGAATCCGAATATTCATCAAACGAACGAAAAAACGAACGGAAATAACCCCCAGGTCGTCAAAGTTTAAGTAACGTTCTGTTCAGTCACAAAACTGGAGACTGCTTGTTGCATTTTCAACTGAGTAATAGTAAGTCACTATTTCATAAATTACTTTTTTCATCGAAAATATAATCTAAGCAATTTAACTTAATTAGTTTCTAAAGATAGATAACTTAACTAATCCTGTTGTATTTTGTAAATATGTAATAGCTTAGTTTCTGTAAATAAAACTGTGTCATTTTGAAGCCATGCTTTTCGAATTAGAATTTCTTATTTGGTTTGTAAACCATTAACTTTAATTGAGGGGAACATAAATAACGCACTCAAAATTAATTAGTGTTTTGATGAAAAGTTTTATTTGACTGTAAAATAATTTTCTAATAGCTCTGTTGTTAATTTAAATGGTAGTATAAAATGTTATGTGAATAAATTAAACTATGAAACATCGTCGATTTTCTTAAAGTACCTAGGGCATGGGAGTTTGTGAATATTTAACCGAATTCAATCTAATATCGGTAGAGGACGGCCCCCCACTAGATGGAAAGACGACCTGGTAAAAGTTCCTGGGAGCCGTTGGGTGCAGGCTGCACAAGATCGATCGCTGTGGAAATCGATGGGGGAGGCCTATGTTCAGCATGGCTGATGATGATGATGAATCTATTATCTGTATCCATTTTATATTGTAAAATCATCGAATTTGCATTCTAGAGATTTGCAAGCTGCATGATTTTTTTAACTTGGTTCCTTTGACTTTTTCAAAGAATCATGAATGCATCAACGTCTGAAGGTCTACCGCATTGGGATATACTTAGTTAAAATGCTTGATGTTCAATGATAATATAATACTTGGTTCCCAAAGTATTTTCATCTGTTTGAGACTAAAAGACAGTATAGGTGTAGGTAGATAAATGATTTATTTGACACACAGCATTACAAGACTGACACAAAAGTAAAAAAAAAAGTTAAAATAGATAAGTAGGTGTATACGTAAAAACAAACTAGAAAACTGTATAATATGGTGGACTCATGAAACCGAAATAAATGATTTGAATTGAATTTGATTAAGTTAAATATAACTAGAAAACTAGAAAATAGGTACAATACGCACAATCGTTCTTTAGGTCTCTGAAGTAGCTGCGCAGAACCCATTTTTGATGACGCCTAAAATCGTGCTATCTCGCTTACTCTACCAAACCTGCGCAATCGTCTATTGCACCTAACTTCAGAGAGCTAAAGATCCGTTGTGCTTAGTATACGTAATTGAACTTTTACAATTTATATATTCTTCGCTTTCTCAAAATATTTTTCCATTAATCACAAGACAACATCGATTCAATCAACATAACCATCCCCTTATCATCACCCCAAAACCAGTTTGATCCAGTGTGATTTATACCAAAGCCGACATGACACGACAGATCGCTTTCTATGCATTAACACTGATGAATGTATTTGCATTAGAAATCCATGGATTAAAGTCTTGATACAGATGTTTCGAAGCACCCCCCTGACTAGTCTAAAACTTAGAAGCATTTACAGTAATACTATAGGAGAATGGGCAATTATATGGAGCTCCAACCAAAATAAAATAATTGTCGCACGCTCTGGGCATATAGTGGAATCGGTAGACCTCAAAAACACTACATGGAAATGTATGAATAGTTCTACTCTAGTAGAAGGCCTTCCAATCCGGAGTTCTTGGGTCTCACAGGCCGTTTACAGATCAAAATTGTTTAATGTGAAATAATACTTATCTAACTGTAATTTATTACTAAGTATATAGTAATAAAATATATAGGGTATATATATACAGGGTGTAAAAAGATGTCTACCGAAGCCGAAAGGGGTAGGTACAGCATCCCAACACACAACCAAATCCAAAAGGATTTTCCGAAAAAATCATTATATCCGGAGAAAACAGCGTTTGAAGATTACTGTTTGTGTATGTACTGGGCGCGTTTTTGTACGTAGATTGCTGGATTTTGAGTTTTAATAGGTTTTTTAAAAAAAAGCATTTACTAGGTGGGTATATATAGGGTCTTTCATTTTATATTAACTTGAACTCAGGTACTCAACTTGATTTCAGGAATTGGGTTCAAAAAGTATATATTATAAAAAATATTTATGTAATGATTTTTTTAGTTTTGTTATGAAAATAACTTAGCCCGTACGTGATGTAGCTGCGCTGTGATTGGTGGAACGTCTGTTCTCCTTGAAAATCATTTTGCAACAATTCTAAAAAAATCATCGTCAGTTTGTGTAGTTTAAAATGAACTACTATAGATACTATATTGTTCGTATTAGGTTTGTCTAAATCAATATAACTTTCGACCAAATATCCCACACTATCAACAACATGACAATGATTTATTCAAGTCATACACTTCACAGACTTCAATATCTTGATCAGAGTCACTTAGCCACCGACAGATGGCGACAATGCCGCCAACTTAATCATCTGTTATTGACCATTGACACATATGACCCAATCAAGGGGTGCTGTAGTGGTTTCTGATAATCAATTTTGGAGCCCCACTTACTGCTTAGTCACTTAAAGTTCGATGAAGTGGTAAAAATTGGATTGAATTGGGCTTTTGTGTGCAGTCTCCTTGATTTGTACATTCAAGATCCTGAAAATATCAAAGAGGCTAGTCAAAGTCCCGTAAAAATATTATGTTTGGCATGACGTCTAGTATTCAATCAATCAAACAATATTGTATTAATTGTTCAACATAGGTTAAAATACAGATCTTAGACTAGGTCGATGTAGTGGTATCATTATGTTACCAATTTAGGTTGGTGTACAATAATTTACCTACATGATGTCATGCAATAACAATTTAACTATTAATATTTAAAAAAAATAACAATAGTGTGTGTGTGTGTGTGGCATTCCATTAATTAATTTCATTATTATCAGACGCAACATCACATTTTGTCAACCTAATTTATTTTAATAATTCATTTAAAGTGTAAAAACATTTCTAGTAACCATCATTTTAATTTTGTTGTAAATTTGTGAAGAGGTAATTTTTTTATGTCATGGGGTATAGAATTATAAATCATGGAAGATATGGGTTCACATTTTGAACGAATGATGTCTTTACTAAAAGTGAACAAAATGATCATATTATCATAACTAATCATAAGTCATTAAATATTTTTATAAAAATATCATTTCTTGCATTCAATAAACCTGGGTCGGTACACACCTCGTAGTATGATGTAAATGGTTGATTAAGACTACCTACTGAGAATGTTACACTATCGACATTTGGATGTCTCATGCGACATTGCTCAAAATATGAAGTCGTCTGGTAAATAAGCTTTAATAAATAGCTCCAAAACAGCATGTAAGATAGTTTCGCTGCACGCGTGTGCCCATTCCACTGAAGAGATAAGAACTAAACCCAGCTCCGAGTTTACGTAAATAAGTAAGGCCTTGCTTACAGTGCCTGAATCGTGAATTATCTTTCTTGTATATACAAGTGTATAATACACCTTAGGAGTGAATATGGAGATGATTTTATTGTACAGAAAATTAGGATTTACAATCAAACTTGTGTTTAAGCATAATAGACAATATGATTTAATTTCCACCATACATACCTATGTAGAAGAAAAGGACCTATGCTAATTTATAGTTTTGATTAGTTTGGGGCAAGAAAGCGTTGTGTGAAATTATCCTTTTGGTCGGACAAACCGCAGTTTCGTAACCAGTTACGGTAGAGGAACAATTATACGCTAATAGTTACGAAGGAATACTTTTTCCTTTTTATTATTATTATTTAGCCAGTGTTGTCCCACTACAGGGCAAAGGCCTCCCTTCCCTTCTTCCACTCTTCGCGATTTAACGGAGCAACAGGCCAAGTTCGCAAGTGAGAGTCCAGCTCATCCCGCCATTTCATCCTAGGTCTTCCACGTCTGCGCGTCATATTTGGGGTTTTTATGGGGTCCATGCGAGGGTCGTTTTGCCCACAGATCGTTCGACATGCGGTAGACGTGTTTGGCACAGTTTGGCTGGCTGCTTTGTCACAAACGTCAACAATACTGGTTTTAGAGCGCAGTATACTGGTCTGACAGTTTTACACCTAAGATACTGCGCTCCATTGCCCGTCGACAGACCCGTTTTTTTTATTTAGGCTGTATTGTATAGATCAGACATGATTAAAAAACGTAATGTATCACAGTGGACAAAGCCTAAGTTCTTTGTTGCGACCCGCCCCACTCGATTTGTAAGTAAAATTCACAGTCAGCAGACTAAAATAAATTGCTTGCGAAAACTCGGGACGAGGATAAAAAGAATACTATTATAGAATCAAGAGTCGTGTAATTAATGGGGATGTCGGAGATAACGAATGCCCTGGCTTTGTGACGTCACAGGATTTGTGTCGTGTTGTCCATGATAGAAGGAAATCTTGAAACTATCAAATTAGGTTGGGAATGTTTGGGTCGAAAGGCGCTTCGTTACACACGAAATGTTCTGTCACTCTCGTGTTTGATACTGTTTATTGGAGCATGGTCACATCAATGGGACATGAGACGACCTTGAAGGGCGTGGGAACTGAACGTACTCGTACTAAGCTAAGATTCATTATTTTCTAAATTTACACAAGATTACCTACGACTTGTGATCATCCATCCTCAAGGAGCGTTAGATACACCCATACCTAAAAAAAAACTATCCACATTTTTTTTAAACTTACTAATCAGAAGTACTATTTCTTAGATACCTACGTAGGCTACAAATGGCAATGACAAATCTAGCTAGAAACATAGTTTCATCTACATATTATTATGAAAGTAATTTATTAACACATAGATCTAAAAGTTTGTAATTGTGTTTAAATCACGCCTCAAGCGTGACTGAAACACAAACATTCAAAGGTTAAGTGAAATTCAATGAAATAAATAGATGTGAAACATAGATTATTATCTGAGTACGAGCCGCGGGCATAACCTAGTTATAATTTAATTTTGTACCGGCCAGTCAAGTTTAATGTTAATTTACTAAATTGAGATCATCAGCAATTTGGCTGGTTTAATTTGTAATAACAATGCCATTGGGTCTGTGAAATATCTTTGGAGGATCGAGTGAAACTGCTCGAAATAACACTACAATAATTAGCTATGATAAGCCCTTCACTTCCTGTTTCTCATTAGTAATTACTATTATACACAGTTAATGCTACACACAATACGCACACCCAATCTTTGTCTGTCTAAAGTTAGGTACACTAAACGATTGCGCAAGTTGCAGCAAACTAAGCGAATGAGCGAGGCAGCTACAACGCTGTCTTCGTCTTTTAGGCGTCATGAAAAATGGGTTCTGCGCAGCTTCTTCAGATAGCTAAAGATTGGTTGTGCGTATTGTATTTGAAATGCTCAAAAGATAGTTGATAGAGAGAGTAAGTAAGTAAGTCACTTGTTGTTGTAAGGTCGACTCCACAGAGATTAGGAGGTAAGGATATAGGCGGAAAAAAAGATGCTTCGTTGTACACGTCAAATAAACTATCGGTCGCGGCTGCAATCCTTAGCCATGACCTTCAATGGCCTAAAGACTCCAACTAGATTTACTTTAAAAGTTTGAAAGCTCTCTCTTTGCAACCTGTATTTTTATAAGCCAATAAGCTTCGTATAATAAAGGATTTTATTAGCATAAATATCTTTAAATGCTCATGCTCTGTCAAACCCAGCTCGTGTCTAGGTAATTAAACTGCTCGTGTTGAGTGGTGGGCTTTAAACGATATTAAAAGTTCTAGTAATATTAAAAGATTTCTTGAGTTTGTTTCGTGTCTTAAAAATTCTTATTTCATTCATAATTCTATCAACAACCCATTATAATTCAAGTTTCAAATATTGTACTTTTTATTAATGTTCATTTTTTTTGTTAAAAAGTCTATAAAGCTATGTAGAGGGTCCTCAGTCACCCTGGAGAAATAGCTCACTGAAAAAAAAATAGTTATAACTATAATAATGCTGTTTTAAAAAACAGTAGCAGTATAAACAAAGTTTGATTGCTTTTCAATATTTATCACCATTATCTATATCGCGTAAGCCAATATACCTTTAATTTAAAATCCCAAATAAAATATGAATGAAAATTGCAATCACGTTCTATTCGAAAATGTACAAAAGTTATTGGCTGCGTGAATTTGCAACAATTTTTCGATATCAAACTGGAATTTTCGATGTGAAATGAACAGTGTTGGCATCTCACAATATTGCATATTTGTGCGAAGGAACGTGGTAATATTTCAACGGTTTTATTTTACCTGTGATTTTCATCTGAACTTACTATCTGGTATGGTGAGGCTTGGATCTTACGACCACTGTTCTGATATTGTATCTATGGTTTTTGATGTACTTACGTTTAAAAAGATATTCCTACAACTTTAATCTATGATTATTATTAATATTTTGGGACAGTAGATTGAATTGCTCAACAAAACTATCTTCCTGAATCAATTTCACAAGTGTTTTCAACTTCAAAAATTTACAACTAACTCATACGAACAAAATTCAGTCCTCAAAAGACATGCTGTTCGTATTTTTGATGTTCCCAAAATTGAAAAATTCTTCCTCAAACGCTCCAAATTGGGGCAATATGTCAACAAATGAAACCGCCATGATACATTGCTGCCTTCACTTCCAATATCTCTCCATATAAGATTTCTTTCTCAGATTTATCACCCCCTATGCAAATAGTCCCATGATGGATATTGCGAGGGTACCGAGTTTACCTATGTGCCGAAATTAATATTTTTCTCAGCGTTTCACAAACATTTCATAAAAATACAAAGTCACAAAATGGTTTTATTAATTTTATAAGGCTTCGATTAGCATAACTGAGTTTAATAACTTTAATAACTTTCGTAATTTAGATTTTTATCATCAATATCAAATTAAATTGACAACCTCTGTGGCGCAGTGGGCGAAGGTCCGCCTGCGACGCAGAAGGTTGCGGGTTCGATCCCCGCCGCGGGACAAATGTTTGTATGACCTACAGATATTTGTCTCGGGTATGGGTGTTTCTATGTATAATATGTATGTATTTACAAACAAAAAGTATATAAGTAGTATATCAGTTATCTGGTTCCCATAGTACAAGCTTTGCTTAGTTTGGGGCTAGATGATGCTGTGTGAAAAATGTCCAGCATTATTATTATTATTATTTATTATTATGAATAAAGCATTCTCAAACTATGTAAATATGCATGAACTAAATCGTAAAACATAATTAGAAGTGCTTTATTTTCATATATATAATTTCAACTGTGAATATTAGAGCATATTAATCCTACTGGTAGATTAGTTCCATCAACCGTGGATATTAAAACAGTGTAATCTGCCAGTAGGTATGTAAAATCGATTCCTATTAGAAGTTGAACAAAGCAGATTTCAAATCAAATGTGGAATCAGGTCATGTTAACCACATGTAATATAATCTAAACAATAGTATTCCTTCCTTATTAGGACATATGGAGTAGGATTGTCCACTAAAGATATCTACTATTCCTCAGCATCATCAAAACTATCTGCAAAAAACATAATTCAATAGTATCAATATGCAAAGTCTTAAAGAAAAATACGATGCCTTATAAAAAAATCAGTAAAAAAAGTGGTTCAGAGTTTTGACCAAATTAGGTCTAGGTATCAAATTCGTTCGTTCGACGACCTCTGTGGCGAAGGCCCGCCTGCGACGCAAAAGGTTGCGGATTCGATCCCCGCCGCGGGACCAATGTTTTTATATCTTCTTCTTCTTATTTAAGGATACTCCTTGTCGGCACAACTGATGAATCCCTCTCCATGTATATCTTTCCAGGGCTGCTTCCTTGACTTCTTTATACGACATGACAGCTACCTTCTCCTTTATTTGGCTCATGTAGCTTATCCTCGGTCTTCCTCTTCCTCTTCTTCCTTTCACTTTCCCTTCTATAATGTTTGTATGATCTACAAATATTTGTCTCTAGTGGGTGTTTCAATGTATAATATATAAGTAGTATATCAGTCATCTAGTACCCATAACACAAGCTCTGCTTACTTTGCTAGATGATGCTGTGTGAAACGTCCAGCATTATTTATTTTATTTTATTTATTCGTTCATTGGAACAAAACGGTAGTACAATTTTTAGTTTAGGCACAATGACGTCTGCCAGTAGTAGGTAACATGTATTTTATGGATATTCCCATGATAACTAGTCTGGTTTTGGTTTCTTTGTAACTAGGATACCCAAATGATCCTATTCATTGTGCAGAAGCTGCAATCCTAGATTGGACTGCATGTTCCGGTCAGCAAAATAGTGCGGTAGTCCACAGTGCCGTATTAATCGTTATTATTGATTCCACAATAATTGGGGCACGGCCAATACGGCCATGCAATCTGCTGTGGTAGTAAAGTCAGATCTACACTTATTTATTGCATTGGAATCTGGGGTTGATGATTTTCGGTGCGATTGACGATTTTCAACATTTATTAGTAGACTGTTGGAATTACATTTCATAAAGAATAAATAATGCTGGACTTTTTCACACAGCATCATCTAGCCCCAAAGTAAGCAGAGCTTGTGTTATGGGTACTAGATGACTGATATACTACTTATATACTTTTTGTTTGTAAATACATACATAGAATAGAATAGAATAGAATAAAGTTTTATTTTCTCCACATCATATACAACAGTTACAATAGGTACTTAAATCTACACAATTTTATGTGGGTGAAAATACGGCTACCCTCAGCATTTGCTCCAACAGCTCGAGAGTGTTGGAGCGCTGGTTTTTTTTTTACATATAATACATATAAATACCCAGACCCAAGACAAATATTTGTAGATCATACAAACATTGGTCCCGCCGCGGGAATCGAACCCGCAACCTTTTGCGTCGCAGACGGCAACCTTCGCCCACTGCGCTACAGAGGTCGTCAGAATGTACTTACAGTGTTCCGTAATACACAACTACATAGTTAGTAGCGCTAGAATGCTGAGAGATATCTAGAATAGGCTTTTGCCCAGTAATAGTGGAACACTTATTCTTCTTCTTCTTGTTATGTTGTACCATGTCGTGATAATACCTACCATTGACATCTACTTATATTATGCTTTTAAGATGACTTAATAATTAATTTCTTCAGTTTCAGGTGAGTCTTGCCACTAGGCGAGGGACTCTTAAGGTACTCAAGTATCAGACTATAAGAATGATTGTTGTGTTAATTGATTTAAAGTTATTTTCCAGTTACCAATTGGCTGAAAATATTCGCGTGTAAGTTTTTTGTTTTCGGATTTCACTTATTTGAAAGTTTTATATCGTCAAAACACGACGAACTTCAAATGTTTTATCGAAATATACAGAATCTAAAAATAACTAAATTTAAATACTCTAAATAATAACTAAATTTATTTTGATTTACGTTCCCGTTTCAGTCATTTTTTTATTTGCTGTTCATTCAATTTTATTTTCGAATTTCAAATCACACTTGCACAATCTTCCGAGAACTATTTGTGTTTGTTTTACTTATTTTTATTTTGCCTTAAATGTTAACATACTCTATATCTATATTTCTTCTTCATAGCTGCTTATAGGCAAACCAATTTCCTGAAAAAAACCGAAACGAAACAATACATATTATTCGAAATATATGTATTGGCATTTCGTACTCTAAAATTTCTCTGAGACTCTTAACTAAAACCACGCATTCAAAATAGAAAAATACAGTTCCATTTTCAAATATACTTACAATTGAATTCTATATAAAACCTCATTCTAAAATACTGTATTGATTTTGGATTAAGAACGCATAGACTGCATTTGGTTTGCCTATAACCACAGACAACTATAATAACACTTTACTTCTCTTCGCTTTTGTAAGGCTATTGTCGTACATGCTTGCTGTCATTGTGTGCATTTACATTTTATTTTACCCATTTTTTGTTATTTAAATGCAATTGAATGCATCTCGATGTTTGTAGTACATTAGATAAATGTGTAGAAACGTCGTAGGTACAGTTATTGATTAGATAAATGATACTTTTTTGTGTTTTTTCTGCAGCAAAATATGAAATAAATAAATTTACAATAAAATATGTTAAACTGAAGAACCTGTAGAGCTTCTTCTTCTTCTTCTTCTTGTCGTGTCACCAGTTCTTTCGAACCAGTGTGGTGAAAGAATTATAAGTGCGCCTCAAAGAGGCTCCTTTCGTGCACTTGACACATGTTTTCGAACTTTGTAGGTTCTACGACATGCCGGTTTCCTTCACCGTTTGAGAGTACTGGCATAGTGCACATAATTTTTTCGGCAGAAAACCTCATTGGTGCACGACCAGGATTGAACCCACGACCTGACGATCGGTAGGCGGGGCCATTACCACTAGACCACCCCTAAGTAGAGCACTCTTAAGTCCATTCCATATCTTCCTTTTTTAATATTCATAGGTCCCATTCTTCAGACAATTATTCACTTAAAATGTACATAATATCCTACAAACAAACTTTCATTACTGCACAGCCAGTTAAAAAAAGAGATTATTATTTAATTAGACGTCGGAACGAAAAGCTACTAAAAATTTCATAAGCTGAGTGTGCGGACCTCAAAATATTGATCGTGGCTCTCTCATTCATGCGGAGCGTGACAAAGGAGCTTTGACTCAGCATTGGGTTATTCCGTAGAATAGAGAATAAAGTGGACGTGTCAATCCAATACACTGAAGCGCTCTGGGTGTAGCTTGCTTTCGTACTTGATAGACCGTCCGTAAGTTAAAAGTTCTATGCAGCCACAAAAGTGGATGGATGACCACTGGTGGCATGATCGCTAAAATGAAGAACATGTGAAGCTTACTTAAAAACCTTGACTTTATAGTTTACACATCCTGTGTGCTAGTACAATTAGAAAGTACAACGAAAATAGTATATCAGTGTAAAATTCATATTATCATTAATCTTGATAGCCAGGAAATCTAAGTACCTACTTACTTGCTATCATCTTATACCTGTTTTATGCCGCAAAAAACAATTAAGCGTAACATCGCACAATCATAGAACAACGTTTCATTCGTTCACCACATCCAAAGTTTGTACGGCTGGGTTTACGCACACTTGCAAAACCACACACACATACACGTAATATTAAAATCGTTGGGCGTCAGCTGACTACGGGGTATAAGCGCGCATGCGCAGTGCAATTTACAGCTGTGTCGTTCCACGAGCCAAGTTTGAATGGTAGGATTTGGCAGCTGAATTAGCCGAGTGAATTCTTTCGCAAAACTAATACATTGTTTGCAACTTTGCCTATAGTGCCAAGTTTTAATACAGTCTCAACAAAATATGTATCAAGTAGAAAAATCCTTGACCCAACATGTGACATTGCTGGTCATAGATCTCCTTATCATCTTCCACTGCCTACGCTCTGCATATCTCTCTTTTTGTTTCTTTTTTGTTAAGTACTTATAAATATTCTTACGTATACTTTGCAAAACAAATTCAAAAAATGGTTTCGCAAAATGATCTGAATGTCAGAGTAAGTGACAAAAATATATGCAGGACTAATATACAACAATAATATACATACTACACAAGGGACGGCCTAATGTTGTTCAAGATTTTCGAAAATTCCCAGCATGAGTCCAAGTGGTCCCTAAAATCATTCCATATCACAACTTTGATTCATAAGCTAAACAGTGTGGTTACTAGCTCTATGTAAACGACTAACAAGCCCGAAGTTAAATCGCTGCTATTCAGAAAACAAACTGCGTGTGCACCATTGTTGAGGCAATTAGAGCAGGGATGCGTCTCTTTGCCGGACCCAAACTACCAGTGATTCAAACACAAGAGAAACATTACATCGAACTTTATATAAAACTAGCTGCGCTCCCGCGGGGTGACCCGCGGTTTCTCGGGATTTTTAATTTTTTTCGGGATAAAAAGTAGCCTGTCCTTCCCTGGGATACAACCTTTAACTATGGCAAGTTTCAGCTTAATATGTTCAGCGGTTTGGGCGTGAAAGCGTAACAAACAGATAGACAGACAGACAGAGTTACTTTCACATTTATAATATTAGTATGGATATGGACTAGCCGCGCGGTCCCTCGGGATTTTTATTTTTTTCGGGATAAAAAGTAGCCTATGTGAAGGACATAGGCTACTTTTTATCCCGAAAAAAAATGGGATACAACCTTTATCCATGCCACTTTTCAGCCTAATCTGTTCAGTGGTTTGGGCGTGAAAAGGTAACAGAAAGAGTTACTTTTACATATAAAACATTTACACACAAAATAACGAAACACGCTCGCAATCTAAATCAAAAGTTTGAATTTACGAGTAAAAATCGAAGTTTATTTCTGCAAACACTTAAATAATAATTAATTCATTGCTCTCGTATGTGAACTTGGGCAGGCGACTTTTGAAGTGTTCGTTAATTTCGAGTTTTTCAAGTGGCCAGCCGGGGATGGACTAGAGCAGGAGCCGATGTAGAGTTTAATACCTTATAGTTACCTACGTAATATTTTGAGGGCTCCTTGAACATTCGTGCTCAAAATAGACGGAATGCTATTTTATGCCAGAGATCTCTCTAATTAAGTATGTTAGGTACCTATACATTTTGCAACACATGGACTTGTCTTAAATGATAGGTTAGGTATATTGTGTTCCTCGACAAACTGTTGGGAAGTCTTCGAAATTCCATCATCCAAAGGAAATTCCATTGTGTTTTATATTTTTATTTTATTTTCATAATGTAGTTCCAATAGGAGTCAATCAACACAATCTATAATCAAACATGAGTCAATATCAAAAAATCTTCAAAAGTACCTACCTAAATAGTAAAATTAAAATCTACACTAACTCTTGAACTAAAATGAGATCGTCAAAAAATGCCGAGCTCTCATAAAAATTCCATTGGTCATTTTACACTTCGCTTAACCGACAGATTTGTATCGATAAATCCGCCATTTTGGATTGTTTGTTTTTAAAATAGTCGAATGTTCCGCTATGATTTTGTTGCAATAGTTTTCCTTTAGTACCTTCCTACTGTAATACTCACGGTATTCAACGTATTCAAAATCCCTTGTTCATAGACAATTTCCCTAATTATTATCATACAAAACTGGCCAAGTGCGAGTCCGACTCGCGCACGAAGGGTACCATTTTATCTATAAAAACGGCACGTTTTTTGTATGGGAGCCACCTTAAATATTTATTTTATTCAGTTTTCTAGGCAACAGAAATACATCATCTGTAAAAATTTGAACTGTCCAACTATCATGGTTCATGAGATCAGCCTAGTGACAGACGGACAGACAGACAGACAGACAGCGAAGTCTTAGTAATAGGGTTCCAACGATCAATAAATACATTTACACCGCAGTAAAAACGTCAATTCAGTATTAGACGGTGATGAAAAACATTGGCCTATTCAGCCAGTTTAATTAAACCTCGCTTTAATTGAAAAAGTATTCATTTACAGACTCTTTTGTTTGGTTGCTGTTTTGATTTATATTTTGTGGTGAATGGTGATGGCGATCAGTGAAAAGGAACGACTAGAGTGGTGACGTATTCATTGAAAAGTCGGACTACACTTTCATCATATTTTTCAGATGGTCGACACACTAAGAGCCTTTTCTATCTTACGCATATCAATGAGTGTGTTAAAAACTTGCATCGGGCAACGCATCGTATTTGTACGATTGCTTGATATGTTATATAATATACACGATTACTTTGGTACTTCAACGCCTAGACCAGGAGCATAACAGATCATCATACCAACATTTAATTTTATTTTATACCCTACGCGGGAATTGCACTGGCACCTTTCGAGTATCAGCTAGCACTCCCCCGCTTCAATGAGGTCAAGTCAAGAAGGGTTATCTAAATAGACCCTAAATTGTATACTCATACAGTCAGTTATTTCATACATACATTACTCAGAATATTATGATAATATAGGCTACTTTTATCGGACACGACCCATGCTAGCAGCAAGAATAGTATGTGTATAACAGCAAGAAAGTACAAGTATTTCGTAGCATCATATTTCGCTGCAGTGCATTTATACTCAGGTCTGAATTTTATCTCAAAATATATATAAGTCGAAAGGAGATTCGTACAATAAAAATTCTGTTGTTTGTTTGGATACCTACTGGATGGACTAAGTCTAATCATTCACGATTATTATGCAACTATCGCACGTTCATCGACTTGAAACTGACATTCAAGATTGCATAATACAGAAAAAAAAATTGTTTTGACCAAGTTGTGGATTAACTATAAAATTTACGTGAGACTGAGATGACCTTTAAACTGATAACATAATTTGCTGAGTCTTCATTGTCAGTAACAATTTTCTTCAAAGTACCTACTGCAACTTTTATAACATAATAATTTAGATGAAAAAATTTTTGAAAAAAAAAATTGAACCGACTTCACAGAACACAAACAGAAGAACCTTCTACACACTAAAAAGAGAAAAATAAGAATATAATTTGAAGTCGGTGCCAACTTTTCATTTACATCTAAGAAATTCAAAGGAACTTGGGTGCAAAATTGTATCCTGGTACGCTATCGCTCGAATTATTTTTTTTATAGGTACCTAATCGTATTCACTTGGCACCGACTTCAAATTATATTCTTATTTTTCTCTTTTTAGTGTGTAGAAGGTTCTTCTGTTTGTGTTCTGTGAAGTCGGTTCAATTTTTTTTTTCAAAAATTTTTATTTTTCACTTTTTAGTGTAAGTAAATAAATACTGTGTAAATAAAAGTGTATGTGTAAATATTCGGCAGATATGGCCAGCCCACTGCCACTTCAGCTTGCTGATTCTCTGAGCTATGTCGACAACTTTGGTTCTATGTCGGATAGTCTCGTTGTGGATTCTATCCTTCAGAGAAACTCCGAGCATAGCTCGTTCCATAGCTCGCTGAGCGACTTTAAACTGGTGGACTAGCCGTACTGTGAGTGTCCACGTTTCGGCTCCATATGTCATGACAGGTAGGACGCACTGATTGAAAACTTTTGTTTTCAAACACTGTGGTATGGGTGACGAGAAAACTCGACGTAGTTTTCCGAATGCTGCCCAGCCCAGCTGAATCCTCCTCTTGGCCTCCTTCTCAAAGTTGCTTCTACCTAACTGCAAAATCTGCCCAAGGTATGTGTACTGCGAAACAACTTCAAGAGGTTTTATGCCCATACCTTTCCAGTCCAGAGTCTTAAACATATCCTCCAACGCGCTTGTGAAGTTCCGGAGATATGACATCTCCCTGTCTCACTCCTCTGCGCAGTTGGATTAGACTGCTGGTCCTGTACTCGGACACTCAACGTGGCGGCTTCGTACAGACATCTCAACACTTAGATAAAACAGGGTGTGTTGTATAGTGACACTGAGGTTTTTTGAATGTTACGGGAAAACTGTCAATCCCTCAGGAAAAAAATATATATGGCGCCACCTTGAGAGTATACCTCTTTCTAACAAAAAAATAATTTTGGAAATCGGTCCACAATTTTCTTAAAGATCAGTTATTTTTTTAGTTTTACGGGAAAACTATCAATCCCTGAGGAATAAAATTTTTATGGGACCACCTCGAGAGTATACCCTTTCAAACAAAAAAAGAAATTTGGAAATCGGTCCACAATTGACGGAAATATCGCTGTACATACATTAAAAAAAAAAAAAAAAAAAAAAAAAAAAAAAAAAAAACATACATACAGCCGAACATAGAACCTCCTTCTTTTTTTGAAGTCGGTTAAAAATTGGACTCCATTTTGTTTTGGACAGTAGCAACACCTTCAGTTCTCAAGCTAGTAATCGCATTCTATTGTTTTACCGAAGCAAGGAAAAGCAGATATTTTCCATTATACCAATACCTAGAACTGGAAAAGCTGAGTGAGACTTTTAGAATTGAAAAACTAGATTTTGTTTTAAGGATATTAGATAACTGGGTTTTTGAGATTAAACAACTGTTTTCGCATCTGTTCAGTCTGAACTGAACATTTGGAACCTTGGACCCTTCAAAATTTGGTTCGAATCTAGGTAGGTATAAGCTACTTTCATTTGCGCTTTCTCAACAATATCCAAGACTCAGTAAGCATGGTTTTTCTTAAGACGATCCATAAATAATCTAAACACAAGTTTAGTCGGAAAAACTCCCAACATTTTATCCGGCCAAAGACTTATAGCCAAACGAGGCATGTTGATGTTTTTTAAAGCCATTTAATCGAACGGTTATGAACGCGTACGGTTTATGCAAATTATAGCGATGAATAATGGTAGCGTTTTCGTAATGCCGACACTTTGTTTTACTGTTTATGGCATATTGTTGAAAGTTATTGCCTATTTTGTGTCGATAGAAAAACACGTTATAGAAGGCATGCGGTTATACGAGGATACTAGGATGTAACGGGATGTTTGATGATTATGCTAAAACTATTTATTGGGCTATAACATTGGGGCAGAGGCAGATAACTTATCTTAATAATGCTCAAAATAGGATGAACTGTAAAAAAAAAACAAAGCAAGTTTATTCTGAAGCATGGTAGACAAATGGACAGTAGTAACAGATATTTGTATCCAAGTACAAAATGTCCAAACATTCCATTTATCGATTTTTAAATGTATCCCAAAAATTAGCACCCATGCGTTAAAAATTTTAAATTAAACATTTAAAAATCTTTAAATATCCCTAAGTGTGCGGTTAACACTATAAAAATATAATCCTTATTCAATTTATCATCAGCACCTTTCAGCGCATTACATATTTTTTTTTACTAAATATAGTAAAAAAATGTCTATTAAGACAATCAAATAAAGATTCTTTAAGTAATTACAAATAAATATAACTACACTATGAAACTGTAACCTCGTAGAGACAAAATATAAAATATAAACGAGTCAATACCGATTCACTACTCAGGAGCCACGATATCAAATATCTGCAAGTCTAATGCACTGAAGTTGCCGAGGTAAGGGTTTGCCATGCATCACAAATGCACTGAAACTAGACGCACACCGCAGAGCTTTCCTTTTTACTTTGGATAGAGGAATTTAATAATGAAACATCTAGAATACTTGTACATTTACCGGTACTTTTTACTTAAAGTGACTTCTTGTAAGTGTCTCTAGTACTTTCCTACAGTGCACAGTTCCTACAGTCATGAAAAGATTTAGAGTGCGCTTTGAAAATTATTTCATGCACTTGACACATGATAACTCTTCTTGTTGTAAAAAGAATTCTCACCGATTCTTTCCACTACAGGACTGAACAACTTAACTAAGGTATTTAATTAACAGATTGAGAATAACATCACTATTGCTCAGAATCAAACTTCAAAAACTACTTGTAAGTGATAGAAGGTAATCTCCAAAACTACTCATTTCATTTCAAAAATAGTTTCGGTCTCGGTCAACTCTTACAATAATACCATTATTATAATTTGATATATCTAGGAGCGTTTTCACACTATCCGATCCTATATCGGTATCGGACTCCGATACAATATCGGAGTAAAATGTATCAAATATGTACCTGTCTTTCACATTATCCGATCCGATATCGGAGCTATCAATTTCATACATTTTACTTGCCAAGCAATCATATCGACGTCCGATACCGATATCGGATCGGATAATGTGAAACCGCTCTCAATGCCGCCTAATATAAAATAATAACGCCTCAGATAGTTATAAAAAACACGTATTTTCAACGTTAATTCGCATTTTTATCATTCCAGCGTGGACCCTCAAACTGTATTCCATCTCTACCTTTGCACCTTTCCACACTCTCCGCCCCAGACGCATGTCATTACCGCTTGGCTTATGCTGGCTAAAATTCTGCCTTTGTGAATAAATAAATACATTTGGCCAGTTAATATTGTTGAGGTTAGTTTTGGGGCTCAGTATGGTCTTGCACATTATTTAGACGTACTTAAAACGGCTTTCGAAAGTATGTTGGTTTGTACAAAATTGACAACACGAAAGCGCTGTAAAATAATTGTTTTGTAAATAGATCCTAGTTCAAGCACAATAACTGTTTAATAAAAAAATAATTATAAACAAAGTGTTACCTACCATTTACAGAATCCAAAAAATACTCCCATTGAAACAAAACCATCATTGTTTACATTTTTAGAGTGGCAACACAAAGCTTGAATAGCAGTGTATTCGGTGAATAGCTCGAGGCGTACTTTGTCCGTCCCTGCTGAATTTCTAGGGACGTTTGTACGTATTAATAAAATTGTACTGTGTTTCTGCTGAAATAATTTGCTGTTTTCTCTCATGTAACTTCAACTTATTGTAATTCACTGTATTTAATTACATGAAGTATATGTTTGTAATAAAACTCAATATTCATGGTTTAAATACCATATAAAAACTGTTTTTATTAAAAAAGACTGGCCCGTCCCGACGGTATCCCGTAAGCGCAGTAGACGTCCACAATATAATAGCCATTTTAGGCCATTACTAGCTCACGGACAGCGCAATCTTTCAAGCACAAATTAAAAGAACTACTGGTTCAAAAATCTTATTATAGGATTGATGAATTTTTTGATTGGCCAATTTGTAATTAATTTAAATGTTAATTTAACCGGAAGTGTTATTATTATTTCATTCTAAATATCTATTTTTATTTTATTTTATTTTTTTGTTGTAGTGGTATATACTTATACTACCTACCTCGATTTTAAAATTAAATAAGTCTTTTAATATGTATACTATTACCATAATTATTAAGTGCATATTTAAAGAAATGTAATAATTTATAAGAAATTTAGTAATTGGACCTGTAACTTATCTGTTATTAATAAATAAACTAAACTAAACTAAACTTTTAGGTCCTCTGAAGATGTCCAAGGGGATAAATACATTATATATACCTGAGGCACATGCCCACATTTTACTAAAATGTTAAAAAAATATAAAATTCTAAAACAAACAATCATCTGCAATAGCCAAAGGCTCCTTACGTCCCACTTATTTTACGCTTTGAAATATGACTAATCCCTAACTAAATCATTTATATTTTGAAAGAAAAAGAGGAAGTAAAATTAAGAAAACATCATCAAATAGAGCATTTTGATAAAAACACGACAAATGGCAACATTTCCGAATCTACTGTTGGCAACCCTGGTTCAGACTCGGCTGAGGACACAAGTGGGCAGCGGGCAACCCCGCCCGAGGTGTTTTAGCAAAGTGAAAACCCATGTACACTGCAAACAAGCGAATTTGTAGTTGCAAACCGAGATATGTTCACACCTGCCACTTCTGAATTATTTAGTAGTTATTTCATTCTTGGCTTTAATTCATTTTAATGATCATATTTTTACAACATTCTCGATAAGATGTTTGCTCTAACGTAATAAAGATATTTATTTTTTCGAAAAATATTGTCAAGTTTAAGATTAAAAACTTAAGACAAATAAACATTATTATTATCATAAAAAACGATTCTTGATGTTTTTACAAGGGTTCTTTTACAATGAAATTGAAACCCTTGAATTTACAAATTAGTCAAAACTTCAAAACTAAAATTCATTATTCAAATCCAGAGAAAACAGATCGCAGACAAACTGATAAAACTCCAGAATCGTTCAACTAAACAAATCAATTACCAAAAACACAAAGTTCTAATCGAAATAATTGGTTAGCACGAAAAGCTCTCATTACAAACATCGAGTTCTCAACTATTGTTATTCAAATTAATATCAAAATATCGAATGAACTGGGATATTCATCATCTCTGACGACCCCTGGGAAAGTACATCTGGTGAGACGTACAGTCACCGACATAAGTTCATGAAAAATTAGATACATTAAATAAAACTTATGTTATTAATTACCTTTTTAATTAATTGATAATTATTTACCCACTTAGATAATTTACTTTAGTAAATAAGTCTATTTTGTAATGTCATTTTCATGATGATGTGTGGGAAAATTGTGCAGTTTCTTCACAAATAGTAAAACAAGATAAAGCATCCAATGTTTACGAACTTCTCTCGCTGACCGTACCCTGTAACCAATGATGATGTTTTACACAACGACGATCAATGAAGGGTCCACTGTTCAATTTCAGGGGTAGTTTAGAATTAAATTATGATGTTACTCTACAATATCACTTAGCTTGTCTAAAATTAGTTTACTAATTATTTTCCCTCACGGCTTACGCGCTCGTTTAATACACAGAAAATATACAAAACAAAAATCCATTTATCATCCAATAACCATTTCATTCACGTCTGAGATGTGTACTTGCATCTTTTGGATTGGAAGACGAGAGAATATCCCAACTAGTTCGTAGGTCGTTCGTAGGGTTTCGAGGTGAAGAGCCGACCCATTCTTCATTAAAAAACTAGGCTAAATAGACCTCAGAAACTCTCGCCATAGAAATATCCATCTTGCCCCATAAGTACTAATACGTAACGTACGTACTGACCTGTGGTAGGTACTGATAAGTAATACGTTAAGTCTAGCCGTTGAGGAGAAGAAAAAACGCACACACATTTTAAGAAAAAAAACCGCTATCAGTAACGTTACGAAAAATATTGAGAAAATATACACTCAATGACCTTCAATGGACAGAAAAGCTCCACAAAAAGATTTCCTTATTCAGAAAATTTTCTGTATTATCATAAGCATATCCAAGAATAACTTACTCAGCAATTCTCTCGATTTTCGCTTAGCAATCAGTTACGACAGACGACAATGTCCCTGGCACCGACGAAGATTGATACACATTGAAGCTTAGAAGTTTCTAGGTCGCGACCGGTATAAGCGACATCACGCGACTTCTATTAAAATAAATGAGAAAAAACAATCTTTTAGTAGTTTTGTAATATTTAATGTGTGGGATAGAATAATCTATACATTATTTAAAGTCCATGAATAACTGTTATTCGCTTTCTTTATATATTATTTATTAGTAGACTGTAACCAAGGGTGAGCGTATTTTATACGGTTTGCTAAATAAGTAAAAATATACTTTTTACATGGACAGTGACAGGTATTGTAATGTTTAAAAAAAAACTTATAAAACGAAGTCATTATCAAAAGAAAAGTAGATTTAAAAAAAACAAGAAGCCAAGTATATTCACGACCAAAATTCGCATCTCAATCACAATTCTCATAGCAATCATCAATCAAACGATAGTGCTAACTCCGCAATGCTGCAAACAATGACTTAACAAACGGAGAATTTCTTTCATTAATAATCTTCACAAAATCTCCCTTGGTAATACGAGAAATGGATTGAAAATTTTAGCCTGTGGGCTTTGATACATTTTTAGACTAGACAGAGTGATTTTTTGGTTCAGAAAAAGTCATTGAAAGAATCAAAACTTACAGCTCATAACATCTCAACACAGTATAATGCTGTCCTTTTCTACCATGTTCATAGTCTAAATGCAAAATCCCATATTTTGTATCTCCTCTAGTAAGCCATGAACGCCTGGTACCTCAGAGGAATTTGTGCCCATGCATAAAGCTCAAACACTAATCCATTACTCAATTTCTATAGACGAATTTGAGCTCAAGTTTGAGTTCGGGGATGGAATACTCCACCACAAAATCAGTAAGGTTTCCAATCACAGCATTGGACCTTTACGCGTGTTTCAGCTCTCAAACGCAGAGTACTAGGTACTAGGTTTAATGAAACGGCCCTCGTAGGACGTCTTGTCTTATAAATAAAACAAGAATTGTACCGACAATGACGTTGGCGGACTGAGACGAAAGTGTATTTGATTCTCCCTGGTTCTTTACGGTATTAGCAAAGAAACAGGTGTAAGTAGAATATCCTGATTTCAAGAAATAACCTTAAAGAGAAAATTGCAAGCGAGAACGTTAGTTTCGCGTGATTAGTATCAATTCGTCATACCATTCAAATCCAAAAATAATTTTGAAAATACGTCCATGATTCAAGGAAGTACGAGTATCATTGAATATACATCAAGAAATATAAAACCAAACACACATTCAGCCTAACATACCGCCTTTTTTTCGTGTATTTCCTGTAATGTGTTTTTGTGTACAATAAAGTGTTTTTCTATTCTATTCTTTTTAAAGTCGATTAAAATAGCTCTTGGCTCTGTGAATGCTAGAAAAAATAGAAAACAATTCTTAGACACTATAAAGTCCGTTGATCGTAGGTACATTACTATGAATAAGTTCAAAATGTATTTCAAATCATCATCATCCCCAGCCTGCCTTAACCCGCTGCTGATAATCTTTATTGCAACTATTTGCAACATCAAAGTTCTTTAAGCTCAATTGAAACGTACCAATCTCTGTCCATTATTATACCACAATCACATTGATCGTCAAATTAAAAGGCGAAGTAAAAGGGGACTGTCACAACGCATTATGATACCATTAAAACGGCTTTTTTTTTACTCTACAATGCACAAATGGTGCTTTGACTTTTTCAATCCGAAGGTAGTGAGTTCCTTCTAGTCGTAGCATGCATATATTGATTTTTCGTTGCGAAAAATATATACTCGTATAAAATGAGCACTGAGTGAAAAAAAACAAAAGCATCGTGAAAACCAGTAAGTACCTATTGTATACTCGTAATATGCAGATGGGCCAGTAACCTGCTATGAATAGAATTCTTATAAAATATATAAATTGTATTTGGATGAGCCTGAGACTACCCCATTAGACATTTTTGAAGGCTCTTCGATCCTATAGATCTGAAAGAATACCCATGCGATAATCACAATATCAATTCACAAAACCCTCAGAACGGTAGTCACTAATCCTAGACCACAATCTACCATCGATCGAGTAGAATAAAAAGGCAGCGTACACAAGGGGACGGGATGCATTAGGCTGCGTTCAGACTGCGTCGCCCGCGGCACCCACCGTAATCAACGGTGCTTTGTACTGAGAGATGGGAATTACAGATACGCAACGCTTTCGGCTGTACTTTGCACTTGAATGAGTGTGTACTCATTTTAGTCTATAGATTTTCGGTGTAACTATAGGAACTCAAATCTACTAGATCAAAAATAAATAAAAAGAATCGAATTAAAAAAAAGATATTTAATTTTATGAAACTTAATGAAGTTCTTCAGGAAAAAATTACTCGATGCAAAAATTATTAAGCGGAATTTGAAATAATACCTCTTTATCAATGTGATATTATGGACTCTACATCTAGTATCGATGTGATATTAGTTAAGTTCTGGTTATAATAAAAAAAATGTGAAATCAAAATATAAAGTGACGGCCAAAGGTCGGGGTTATTTCGAAGCGTTTTCATGAATCAACGTGACCATTTTTTTACAAAGAAAAACAAACAAATAACTATAGAATTCTAGATTTTAAAAATTAAAATATTATTACAACCTCATTTCAACTTGACTGAAGAAGGCACCGCATATGTTTCTACCTCGTTTCAACACATGCAGTTCACGCGTCGCTTTACGAATCAAAGGCTTTGTTCTCTTTTACGAAGTGCGATTCTAAAAAACTAATATTTTACATGTTTTTGCTAACGTTGTAGAAAATTAAAATATAATTTGCGAACTACAAAGAAAATCGACGTCAATGTTAAACTTTTCGAAAATTACAAGTGAGGATGAGGTTTTTTGAGTTTTATGGAATATTATTAGAAATAAAATTTATGGGACCACTCTTTCAAACAAAAAAGTTATTTTGAAAATCGGTCTACAATTGTCGGTCTCGGCTATTTAAGTCGTTAAGCCATGACGGAGGCCGCCTCTAAAAATTTCGTCACCAGAGTTGGCCACTGACTCATACGAACTTATTATCTTACTGACGGTGTCGGGTAACATACAGCCGATTGTAAAGCCTCATCCTTATTTTGAATTTAGTGAAACTGGGGTGTTTTCAGAACGCGTAGGTTATGAAGGAGATTATTCAGGCATGCTGCAGCCAAATTATTTGCAATAGTACACAATTTGTTCCCGATTATTCCCCTGGTCCCCACTCAAGCATGACCTTTACTTTCCGTCTTCCATTGTCCCGAACAGTGCCCTTAGATAACTGGAACGAAGATTGATTCCTGATTCGTCGTCATCAATCACCCTCGAAGTAAACACTCCAACGGTCTGACAATACCAATAAGTGGCGATGTTATATAAATAGGCGTATGATACTTCTTAAGATAACTTTTTGGCTCTACCTATTTCTGTTTTGGGCTATGCTATTTTTTCTGAGACTTTTAAAGTTGTCTAGGCCTCCTTCTCTATATTTTTCATGTTGATAAAAGGCCAACTACACTGAGAAGGTTTTCTAATCAACCTTCATAATTAGTAGGTATCATGCGAGTGAAGTCGCGGGTGGAATTACCCTCATAAGAGCAAGATAAATTATCTTATTTCTAATGATACTAAAACTTGTTTTACGTGTTTATCGCACGCACATAGTGTAAAAATCGTTTTTTGTAGGGCGGGCGCATATTTTCCACCCGGAAGTTCGTTGGGCGGACTCGAACAGCGGATTTATGGCGCCACATCCGCTTCCGCCCCACGACATACACGTTATATCGATTTTCGATTCATATTTTTAGCTACGCTGTTTCAAAAAGTCGTTGTTGCTATTGAAAAAAAATAACCTTTTATACATAGTTTGTTATCTAGCGTAGTAGGTAATGTAGCGTTTTATTTTTGCATAAGAGTACTAAAGATACACAGTTATTTGTATGTTGTATCTACGAGTATAATGGGCCCTCTACATATTCGCCGATGATAGACGAAACGTGTAGAAAGCCTTATCGCCTGTATTCGTCTATCGAAACAATAGTTCGGCGAATAGTTCGGCAAATAGTTCGGCGAATGCGTAGAGTGACCGTTATGATTCTTGTTACCAATTATTTACATAAGTACGAGTACTAACACTGAAAAAAACAAAAGAAGCTCAGTGTATTAAGTGTAGAGTAACCAAAACTAAGAAACAATAAAACAGTATACAAATAACAGTAAAGGTAAATTAACCATTTAGGTACAATTAATACGTTTTCAGCCTGTAATTGTCTAAACTAGAAAGCTCCCTCGGAGCCGTTTCAACTAAACCTTCGGATATAATTCGTTTGTAAGTGTTTATTTGCACCTGTGTCTGTTAGGGTTTGGTCAAGCCTCTGTCTGTGCCATTGGGACGTCAGTTATTCTAGAGGCCATTATGTTAGACAATTTAGTAACAATAATATCAAAAAATAAATAATGCTGGATGTTTCACAAACCATCACCTGTAAGCAAAGCGTGTACTGATTAAAGATGGCCTAAAAAAGTATGTGTATGTAACCTCCGTAAAACACTCGGTTAGAACGAAGTTTCAACTTTGAAATTTGGCATTTTTCAAATATTAAAATCCTAGTACTAACAGTGTAACAATCTATGGACTGTTTTGCGTCTGCGTACTTCGCACTGTGACGTTTTGACCTATGTATGTGTCGTGACGGTATAATCAACCGTTTTTTTTTCTAGCCTCTATCTTCAATACTGTCCGAAAAGGAACTTCGTTCCAAAAATCCGTCACCAGAGTTGGCCACTACCTAACTCATATGAACTTACTTACTTTTGCAGTCAATAATATCCCACAACCGGGTGTAGGCCTACCTCTACTTTCCTGTCTTAATTTTAACCTACATTCGAAAATTAAAAATACCATGAAATACACACTTTTGCTTTATATTCCTTCATGAATCGATCTAGATTCCAGAAACAAGTTAACTCTAAGTTCGCTATTACAAAACTTTCTGGAATCACTTTAAAATCGCTCACGATATCGCATCGCATTCGTCTTGCGATATAAAGTGTAGTGTGCACAGTAGGTCACAGTTTTCTAAAAACAGGTTACCGTTTCACCGCAGGTACCAGGAATCAACAAACAGACAAAATGCAATGAAATTACGGAAAAACTGGAATTTTAGACACAATCATGTTGTGTGAAATACTGTAATTTATCAACTGAGGTGACAATTAACAAAATATATCCTGATATAAAACGCTTATGACTCATAGTGTTATGATTCCAACGAGATTCTATGTTGCTAAAACAAACAGTTTATTTTTGAAATATTTACTTTTAAAGAATACACACACACAGACTCAACTGTACAGAAACTTTTAACGCAACCTGCTTTTATTCGTATCAGGTTTTCATATTCACAAATCGACCAAGCGCTGATAACCTGCTTCCGATCCCACAGTAGCCTATCATATCGCGGGGACGCATTGACCTAAATGAGGCAGCATTTGGCGACCCGCCCGCCATACCCTCGGCTCTATGCGCGCCTGGTACCTAACACTCGTTTGTATCTGGGTCTTAAGTTACATGTGCTCCATATTTCAGCTATGACGTCTTAGTAGTTGCAAAAATATTATTTTAAGAACAGTTTTTTTTTTTCAAAAACTTAGGTACTTATTTAAAATCTTTAAGCAAAACATCGTGAGGAAACCAGTTAGTGTTATTATAGGCGGCGATGGGCTTGCAACCTGTCACGTATGTAATACCACAAATCATATATACCGTAATACTAACTTCTGCAAGATGTGAGCATGTATCAAATATGTATTTGGACATGCCTTTGACTACCCCCCTTAGACATCTTCAAAGGATCTGGGATAAGTAACATAAAAAGATCTAAAAGATTGTCTACCGCACCTTGGGGATACAGTCGTTAAAGTTTTTACCCTCTACAAAAACTTCGTGATCATCATTAAATAAAGTAGCGAAATTCTACTTAAACCAACAAATAAGTTACATATATATAAACAACGTCTTACATAGATAAACACATAATCACATTCATTAGAAACTTTTTGTAACTTCGAGATCCGAGACGTACAACTAATTTGGAACCTAAATCATATAACTAAAACCTAATTACATTACCCTTACTGGTACTAATTAACCACAACTTGCTCGTTAGATGAAAATAGCTAAAGCCCTGACTACACCTTGCGGTTTGATCTCATGAAACGTGCGGAGATCTGAAAATTTTGTTGAGTTCAAAGAGAACAGTGTATTATGACAGTATACACTCAATAAAGGACTTATTATGGACTTATTATATGACGACCTCTGTGGCGCAGTGGGCGAAGGTCCGCCTGCGACGCAGAAGGTTGCGGGTTTGATCCCCGCCGCGGGAAAATTTTTGTATGACCTACAGATATTTGTCTTGGGTCTGGGTGTTTCTATCTATAATATGTATGTATTTACAAACAAAAAGTATATATAAGTAGTTTATCAGTCATTCTAGTACCCATAACACAAGCTCTGCTTACTTTGGGGCTAGATGATGCTGTATGAAAAGTCCAGCGTTATTTATTATTTATTTATTTATTATAGGTAGGTGTTTGTATAAAGATTTATGAAGATCTTTTTGAAATCTTTTTATAAGCTAATTAAAGATAAAATACATTCATTGGCTTAGTCGCAGATAAGCTGCACTTGCACTATCGTATAAAAATTTACAAAAATAAATGAATTGCAACTTGCGCACTCGAGCAACAATGCACTGCGTTTTTTTTTCAATCTTCTAAGCCAATCTAGTGAAACAGTGCATTAGGCTCACACATTTGAGATGCGTTGCGATGCGACATAGTCTGTACCAGCCTTAAATAATTCACAACTATTGCGAACAAAGTTTTAATATCATCACACATTCCGACACTCGTTCTATTATGAGCATAAATTAAATTACAAAACTTTATAATTGTTTCGACTTAACGAAACTCATTATTCGTTGCTAAGTTGTAAGTAGATTAGATTTCACGGGAAACTTAGTACATTTACTGATTGAACGCTCTTTAAAAATACGTATTGTTTTTCTTGGATATAGATTTTATTTAAATAACTGACTTAAAAAAAACCGAATTCGTTACTTAAGTATTAAAAAAAAATCCTTACAATATTAAATTTATAAGTAGGTACCTACTTATTTTTCTAGGAAATATACATTATTATTTACTTTTCAAGAATCATGCATAATATAATAATAATCATGACTTATTAAAAATAAGTCTGATGACAGAGGTGTTCCTATTAATAACTTGTTCATCAGATATTCAGTTGACTGTAATTATTGTCAAAGAGAATACATAGATGTGCCAAGTTAAAACTAAACTCGAATCGCATCATGTGAACTTAAATAAAGGCTTGTGAAAAAATCTTAGTTCTCACAACTGCAGCTAAAACAACATACATTCTAGTTAACTTCATATTATTTTAGCTGAGAGCTACACTCGAACAGAACCAAAGAAACAAAAACCCCGCTAATTCAGCCCAACTATTTTTAATTTCCCTTGTGTGGCCATTTATTAGTTTGGGGCGACATCTGTGCGAGACTCCGGTCAACAGTCGCCGATGAAAATGCTGAAAGTAAAGCCACAGACAATATACAGGGTGTCCCACGGCTATGCCACATGGAGGGAAAGTACCTTAAATATTGTAGATGGAACATTTTACTGGAAGAAGACATTATTTTTATTTAAAAAACAATTTAAACTGCATTCACAGATATTTAAATAATTACATGGTTGAACCGGAAATCGAACCCGTTACATGAGAAAAATAATCAACCTGTAGCTTTATCATACCGATCGAAAGGCTTCATCATAAGGATTATTTTTTGCTTAATAACATAGTGTCACAAATAAAAGGAAGGTCATGAACTTTAACATTTTTAATACAAAATTTATCAATTTATCAAATGCTCAAAATGATTCCCTTCCTGTTGAATACAAAGTCGAACTCTTTTGATTATTTCGCTCCCTGTCGATTTTTTGATCTTGTTGTGGTGGATATTTCGAATAACACGTCTAAGTTCTGCTTGTAGCTCGTGGACACTTTCATACTGGTTATAGGTACTTCTCAAGTGGGTACATTTACTAGTAATACGTACTTATGATAATGTCAGTTGTATGTGCTTACGGCAATGTCAGCTAAGTATTTATTTTTCTGAACACAAATGTTAAAATTCATGGCCTTCCTTTTATTTGTGACACTATGTTATTTAGCAAAAAATAATCCTTATGATGAAGCCTTTCGATCGGTATGATAAAGCTACAGGTTGATTATTTTTCTCATGTAACGGGTTCGATTTCCGGTTCAACCATGTAATTATTTAAATATCTGTGAATGCAGTTTAATTTTTTTTTTAAATAAAAATAATGTCTTCTTTCAGTAAAATGTTCCATCTACAATATTTAAGGTACTTTCCCTCCATGTGGCATAGCCGTGGGACGCCCTGTATACTAGGTAAAGCAAAACACGAGCGCTCAGCAAAAACGGACTACTCTGCGCGGACAAACGATTTCATACGTTTGAAGTTGCTTTATTTTGATCTTGCTGCAACCCACGGTTTTTCTCACAGCGCTTTCGTTCTGTAGGTATATTTTATTGTACAATAATACACTACCACTTATTTACACAATTATTAAACACATACTTAAACAGTACCCATGAAATAGAGGAGACAAAAATATGAAAAAACTGACCAATAATACGAGATAAATCAACCGAAATTCATAATGAAAATTCAGTGCTACGTTGAACCGGTTCGCACATAAATCGGACTATTTTAGTATTCGCTTGGAAAAAATGGCCGTTGGTTTTGATTGCTAAAGGAACTCTAGGCTTTACTGGGCGTTCGATTTTTAAATCGTTTACTTCACTCATCATATTATTTCTACAGGACCCAGTTGTGTTGCTAACAAATTCGCTAAGCGAAAAAGTAAACGATTTAAAAATCGAACGCCCAGTAAAGCCTAGAGTTCCTTTAGCAATCAAAACCAACGGCCATTTTTTCCAAGCGAATACTAAAAATAGTCCGATTTATGTGCGAACCGGTTCAACGTAGCACTGAATTTTCATTATGAATTTCGGTTGATTTATCTCGTTTCCCGATCCCAGTTTCACTACTTTTAAGTTAGAAATGGATACCTTAATATTTTCTAATTAATTTTACCTATTTCACTGTGTCTGTGTGTAAAATATTTTTTTATTATCTGTTACTGTTATGATAATGAAGCCGTGTTGGCCGAATAGGGTTGTACCTCAACTTACAATCCGAAGGTTGTGGGCTCAAATCCCGGCCGTGCATCAATGGATTTTTCGTTACGTAAAATTTATATGCGCTTTAACACGTGCTCTAAACGGTGAAGGAAAACATCGTGAGGAAACCAGTTAGTGTTCTTATAGGCGGCGATGGGCTTGCAACCTGTCACGTATGGAATACTAACTTCTGCAAAATTTGGGCATGTATCAAATATTATGTGTTTGGGCATGCCTCTGACTTTCTCCCTTAGACATCTTCAAAGGACCTGGAATAAGAAACATAAAAAGATCTGAGAGAATGTCTACCACACCTTGGGGATACAGTCGTGAACCTGTTTACGTTTTTTTACTGTTATGATTTAAAGCAAGAAACAAGCTCGTTTTGTCTTTAAACTCAGTAGATATTCTCACGTTTTCAAGCACTCTATTCTTTGACAATAGCTAAGAAGTTGTAAAAGGCATATACCATGTGCCCTCATTAGTTTTATATACATTGTGCCATAAACTAAAGTCCCCGTAGTGTAGGCACAGGCAGATGGAAGAATAGGAAGACTAATCAGGCTAAAGTGGTTGCTGTGCAATTTCTTTATCCAATTCACTTTAGAAAAACGAAAAAATGATCATAAATGTCTGTACCTCCAAAACGCAGTTGACGTTCTCTTCTTTCTCTTTCTGTTATCATCTATAGATGTCTAAAAATCTGTTTTATTTTTCTTTCAAGTACAACTAGCTGCTGTTTTTTTATCCGCATAAGCTGTGCCTAAGCCTTATTGGATTGAGGAAACATCCCAAATCCTTGGTTTTCGCATCGTCGGAAAGAAAACTAATAAGACACTAAGGAAAAACTGTGAAACCTTTCACACTTTGAGATAGCAAAAACGCTGACAAAACTAGCCACCCAACGCCATATCAGGGAAGAAGTGTCGTTTTTTCTAATTTACTTTGACGGTCGAGTGCCTGCCACCTTGGGTTTCTATGAAACGATCTAGAAAACGTTATTAGTTGTTCCGTATTGAATAGACACGAATTTCAAGGCGAAATAGACAACTGGTCAGATCAAATCATTCAAGATCCTATAAAAATGTCTGAGAGGGTAAGAGAACATCCAAATAATGTATGTATTTGGCACAAAGCTGATAGTTTTATACGAAACTAAAAGCTCAGAAATTGTTTGTGATACTTTTTTTTTTTTGTTTCATAGACAGAATTGACAGTATATTTAAAATTAGTATTACTTATTTATTTACCTCAATGGACTTCTTTCGCCATTTTTGAAGAAACTAGTGGCTCTGCTATTTTATTTAGTTTTCTCGTGTTTTACTAGGTTTTATTATGTAATTTCGGTGGCATTTTACTAATGAAGCTTTGGATACGAAACAGGAGATTTGGCAAATGGAACGGGGGAGTATTCAAGAAGTTTTCTCATTTGACGAAATATTTCCGCTGGAGTTTTGAAAAAACAAGCCGCCATGTTTTTTCAATTGACTCAAATTGACGTGACGTAATACATATTTTGAAGAAAGATTTGAAGTGAAAAGAAGAAGAAGAAAAAACCAATAAGTGAAATGAAACCATAAAGAATATGAAGACCTATATGATGAAGACCTAGACCTAGATGATGTTTATTACCGATTGGGCGATATAGTCGCTCAGCGACAAAGCCATTTTTTTTTTGTGAATAAATAATAATAATTTACCTCAATGTCTCGATAGCATTACAGTCACCGTGGTCACGAAGAGACTGTCGACTGTGACGGTGGCTGTAATGCTATCGGAATGTCGAGGTAAATAATTATGTCCGCCCGTGATTAATTTAAAATAGGGTTTAAAAAAAGTTGTAACTGTTGTTTATGGTGTGGAGAAAATAAAACTTTATTATTGTTATTCTTATTCAAATCGTGAAATTTTAAAATGTGTAAGAATTGATAGTTTCTGCATTTATATGAGAACAAAAACAAATAGAGCTGATCATATCTTCTTCATATTATTATGTAACATAAAAGCATACGTTAGCTAAACTTTTACTGCCGTGAAATGACGGTGATTGTTTTTAAAACAATTGTTATGAAGAAAAGTTCAAGAAATTCATGTTTCAAGTGAAAACCGAAGGTCGGTATCGAAGCTCAACGATAACGTCACTCGAGGCTGTTTCCTTTTAAACTTTCCGAGAATAAATTAAATATATTGTTTTTGAGTGCTTTTATCATTACAAAGAATACCCTGAACATTGATACAATTGTTAAAAACTCGGGAAGCTTGGAGAGATAAATAAGGATGTTGTTGGAAATATTTCGATTAAACTTGGTCGGACCTTTGTTGATTGCCAATATAATATAGCTTGACATATTTACCAAGACTAGGCTTTAAACTGCCTAATTTCTGAGATAAAAAAAGACAAATTCAAATCTCTATGATTTAAAAGGGACAACCTTGTAAACAAAAACTTCAACTCTATTGGGCATAGCTAGCTTCGAAAACTGAACTAACGTTTGCATTGTTTCAAACCAACTTTTCATTTTTGTTACTCCATTACTTTGTACCTTTCGGGAACTACAAATACCAAAATATCTCGTGTATATTTTAAAAACAATACGAAATTTTTGTAACACTTTGATTTTTAAACGCCATTTACACGATACCTATTCTGGTATACCATTCTTGCCTCTTGCCACAGAATAATAGCTCTTGCTCAACGGAGCAAGAGCTATTATTATGAATTTATTTCACGATTAACACAACGGTGTAAATCGTGAAATAAATTCATACCATTTAGTCGAGCTAAGCTGCCCTTTATGCAAACTATCTTGTCCTTTGCGACATTGTAGCTTATATGGAATCACAAGATTAGCAGCTTGACGTAAGATTCATAATGTTTCACGGATTATGAATAATCTTAAGGTCGGAAGTTATGTCTGAAAACCAGCCAACAACTAAAAAAAAATGCAGGGCAAAAATTTATAAAATTTTTTTTTGTGTCTCAAACAAAGTTTGTCTCAAGCAGATTGTAGGGGTCTGATGGTGATCCCCATACATGATAACTTGATAATTGATTGATTTGATTAGACTGGGAAATGCTATTAAATAAAACGACCGCTCGCCTCGGAAGTGAGTTTGAAACTGAATTTATTGTAATAAAAATTATGCTATGCTATGCACATTTAGTGCTGAATGTGCGGGATTGCCCGTACACAGATGAATCTTTTTCTCAACGTTTTGGATAGCATTAAAGCCACCGTGGTCACAAGTAGACTTTTAGTTTACTTACATAAAAACTGTGGCCTTTCCTTTGCATACTAAATGATTTATACAGCGTCAGGAGGCAACCTATGCCTACCCTCAAACTGGTAGTCCCTGGGAAATTGCCAACAACGTCTCAGGCACACACAATACACATTTATCTTTATTATTTCTTAAACTTTCGCTATCACAACAGTAGTTGCTAGAGTTTAATCACAAACGTCCCATACACACGAATATTTAAGGGGAAGCTCGCAATATTTATTTACGCAAATAAATCGCGTCGTCAAGACTCGCTGCAGCAACTCCGTGCAGGAAATTAAAATCAACGACATCTGGAAATAATGAGATTTCCATTAGTACCACCCGCGCACCTGAAGTGTGAGTTTTCGTGGAATTAACGCGGTAATCTTGCAAATTCCACGCCGGCTCGTAAACGAAAGCTAAATTAATTTGAGTATTCTAAACTAATTTATACAGTATTGAGGCATGACAAAAGCTAATTTTATAACTCCAAATAAAACTTCTGTGACACTCGTACTCGTACTAGTAAATCTTGGTTTTAGAGCAGTGCGATAAAACCTCGGCTTTTGGTTCGATGTTCGTGAGTTCTTTTAAATCAAATTTTGATATATAGTCGAAGATATAACTTAAGTTATTTTTATTAAACTCAAGTTGAACTGAAAACCAGTTTCATTTGATAGTTATTTTTATAGTGCATTCTCAAATTACTTGGGGGTTTTGAATTTATAATGGTCATTTCATTCTATGACCAGCTTTCTAGGCAGTTAATTATTCCAGTAGGTAATAACTTCTATTTCCAAAACTATTTCAGGAATACGACTCTAGCTAGTACCTCTTCAGCAAATTTAATATAACCCTGTGAAAGTAACTTTCAAAAGCTTCTAAACACAACACCTAGCGTCAGCACTCAAATGGTTGAATTAATCAAAACGGAATTGCACATGTGTTTGCTGCGCTCGGCAAACACAATTCTAGCACCTACGTACGTAAAAGCATGGTTTCTAAAATGCGGTTAGCAAATACTTCTTAAAATTTTAAATGAAAAGAATACTTGTTTAATGATAAATTCGCGTGGCCTAATGTCGCTCTGCCCTCGACAGATGATGTGTGCACAATGCATTGCTATCTTACTTAGCTTTTTGAATTTTTTTTTATATAGGCAATTGGTAGGTACCAACTAAGTTAGCTAAGAAATTAGCCTAAGTTTAGATCTAAGATGGATCACCTAAAAAAAGCTAGGCCCCAAACCGTGTTTGTTGCCCTGGTTCTTCACGATATTGATCGCAAAGGAACAGGAGTAAAATCACCTATTTTTAAGACGTTTCAAAGTGATCCCAGCGGTCCTACTAAATAAATGCTTTTTGACTTTGACATTGACTTTTCAACTGGTCCAATTTGTTCTGTTTACTAAAATTCTAAACATAATTATAACAAATTACCTTATGTTAAATAAAAGGTCCATAATCACTATGATGTATTTACTTCTACCTTTATAAAAATCTACAACATATTTTTTTAGAGATTTTTTTCACATTTAGAGTGATCTACTGAAGAGTTACCAACTTAATGTATAATATAATTTTTCTAGCTTGGCATCATTGTTTGCAATGATGACAAATCGTTATCCAAAATGTTTCTGTTTGATAACCTTTTACTGTTACGGACTTAATCTGACGGCCATTGTAAACATGCTAAGGTTCTTGTAGAGTACTTCTTATAATAAATGGTAAGCCGTACTCGCGAGTTCGCGATTATTCGTAGTTGAAATCCTTGGAATTCACGTTCCAGGTAGTCTTTATTTATTTGATTCACTTAGGTAAGTACCTACGTTAGGTAGGTATTAAAAAAAAAATGATAATCTAACAACTTTTTTTTATGATGAATGGGTTGGCTCTTGGCCTCGAAACTTACACAGGTAAGAATGAGGTCTACGATGGAGCGAGCCTACCCAGAAGGTTCCTATTAACTCTCTTCTTAAAAACAACAGGGTTGTAGCTCAGCGGAAATACAGACGCTGGAAGCTGATTCCAAATGTTTGCAGTGCGCATAATAAAAGAACTTTGAAAGCGCTTAGTTCTAATACTTAATATCAATATGATCTTTGCATGGTGTTAAACATTTTTAATTTATCCGGTCTTTTAAATGTATCTAAATGCAGGGGGTTTTTTGGCTCTTTTTTTTATTTAATCTCAAAACTTTCACGAACCTTAGATGCGTTATTATGCATTATTAGATCCGTTTTACCATGCGACAGCAATTTTTGCAAGACAATTAAAAATGCCATCCACCAAAATCTCCAAAAGCAGTGCAGTTCACAAGCACTTGAATAATTCAACAACTTGTTATACACAAGCATTGCAACGTTCTTATTAAGGCGCGGGGCGTTGCATAATCTAGGATGCACAGCCGCAAGCGTCTAATATTTTACAGTCATATTGCCTGTACTGTTTATTTTTAAAAACGAAACACTATTAAAATTACATATTGGAATCACATAAAAACGTTGTTTTGGGGATACCGATAATAACAATAAAAACACCCAACATGCTGTCTCTCACACTAGGGTTTCATTAGTGGTTTATGGTACCACAACACTCAGAACCGATAAAAATCTGCAGACCATACAAACATTTTCACGCGAGTTTCCATAACTTTGTTACTTTATGTAACATACCACCATAATGACAGTGTGTGAATATTGGTGAAAGTACAAATAAAAACAACATACAAAAAGCAAAACGCAACGATAGCGCGACTGATTGGTCGCAACCACATCTTTTAGAGTTTGTAAAAAAAGCTATTAAAATATTTACCATTACATTCAATCTGCTTTGTTTTTTAAATCACAACAATCAATGCTAGAGTTGTTCAACTGTGATTGCTGCACCAATCGAAACAAACTCAACGAATTAACCCAGAGCGTAAGATCTAATCGCCGAGTCAATCGCTTTCAGAAATCCTTGTTCTATTCAGCGTTCTTATCGAAAGCTCGAGAGCGCTACACATTTTGATTGGATTTGGTCAATCATTTGGATTTTGTTATAAAATCTGGACACCTTACGCCGCAAGGCAAGATCAACGGACGAGGTATACCTACTATTATAGTATTTTTAGTAGGAACGTATCCCTTACACATAGAACTTTTTCATTTCACGCTTCACATAGAACTTTCAAATTTTTGAAAAAAATGAAATCTAGTGATGAATAATACTAAAAGATACAACTTCAAAAAAGATGATTGTTTCTATTTCCTTATTATTAATTTCAGATAATTACATAAAAGAGACTGGTCACGTAACCGTTAATAGGTGAAAAGGACACAATACGTACACACTTTTTTTATAAACCTACATGTATGTATAATATACCTACCTAAACAGAAAAAAACCCACAACAGTTTTGTTAACTTTTTTTTATTTTTATAAATCTTTACAAAGTTTATTTCTTAAAAAAAAAAATGTTAAGTTCTGTATTTAGAAGCAAAGACAGCAATTTATTTTAACTGGTTTACTCTCATTCTACTATCCTCGACTCTTTTAAAAATAAGTAATTTAATATACTTGCGCTTGAGATGAGTTTGTTCATAAGTTCAGGACTATCTCGATCAATCATCAACTAGTGCTTTTAAACAGAGTACGTAGGAAAGTATTAAATTTTATCGGAGCAAGAACTTGATTTAAACTTTTATTTTTACTGTTATGAATCTTAAATGATACTCTGAAATTCGTGTTTTAAAACCATTTACCACCACACCCATGTTGTTTGTTAATAGGCACTTTCTGGGTAGGCTCGCTCCATCGTAGATCTCATTCTTACCTGTGTAAGTTTCGAAGTCAAGAGCCCATTCATCATAAAAATAAAAATAAATTTGGTAATCAAGAACTGACTCACAGGTTGCTTCAAATTATGCAGTCCACTTTAGTTAGGTAAGTTTAAGTATTATGATTATTTACAAAAATAATCTTTGTATGTATGTCTGATTGTCTGTTTTCCTACAAGCTTTGCTAGATAGCGATTTGTGAAATGTGCTCAATTATTTATTAATTTATCAAATACGTTACAGTATAAAGTTTCTTGTGTACCATCATTGATTCTGTGGTAAGCAGTATAAAATGATAAATTTTGAAGCAGCGTCCATAGCAAACTTCTAATTCGACGTCCGATACGTAATAAACTCGAAGTTCCCTGGTCTCGAACAAAATAAGTGAGTACACAAGATTAATTGTCCCCTAGAGTTGCAGCGCATCGTACTCTCGCCAACAGATATTGATTAACAAATTCAGTTTGAAATCCTTATTTATTGATCTGCAGAACTAACCGATTCAACATTTTGAATTTGCAAAACAATACAACGTTTAGAAATCAGTAATTTGAAATTAAAATAATTCACTGTTTAGTTTAAGATAAGATAAGATACTCGTAAAATAGTTTATTTTGTGCCACAACAAACAACGTTTCTACATACAGTTAATAATATTTACTCAAAAGACTATAATACTTGAGCATGCAGCAGTTTAAAACGGTTACCAACTTCCACTTGCATCTCTGGCACTCAACTCAACGTATATCATCATCATCATCCACAGCCTGACTTCACCCACTGCTGAGTATAGGCCTCCCTAAGCTTGTGCCATCCACCACGATCCTGCGCTAATCTGACCCATTGACGGCCCGCGATGTGTACAATATCGTCTGTATTACAATATATCAATAATTATCTACTCAACGTATAACTTATAATTATTTTCTTCTTCTATCGCACCAATAGGTATTTGTGGCTGGCTGTACTTAATTACTACATAACCTAGGTAAGATAGCCGGCCGCCATTTTGTAGCAATCCGATATCTAGCCGCTATTTGCAGTGTACGGCGATAACAATCAATGGTTCTTGTTTAGAACAATACTAGGTTTTTGATGTCCTTGTTCAAATTATTTTAGTCCTTGACTTAGGACGCGAGAAAATCGATTTACATAATTTTAACTTGTTTATCATTAAAGCTTACTAAAGTTTAGAAGATGTTTGATTAATTTTACCGTTTCAAACGATCTGGTAGCTAACTGATTCTAGTCACTATCAGTCTGAACTACGTTCTGGGAGGTTGATATAAATCATATTCTCTTGCTTGCACACTCATGCCGTCACTACACAGAACATGATTCGTTTCTTATATGAAGCGGGTTATGCAAAATTGCAATGCAATTCAAAAATTACCAGGAAATAACAGTTTATAGCTATTAACCCCCATAAAGAAGCTGGCAATATTATTGAGCTGAATAGGAATGTTGATCCGCTGAGCCAAATATACGCCAGTATTATGAGTGTCAAACCACAACAAAAAATACACCATTCTTTTTATAGTCTGAATACAGAAAATCGACTACACATTATCGCTAAATCCTTCCATATCAGCCTAGCTTACCGGCTCAACAAGCTCAGCTCTGGATCCCAGCTCATTTGAAAAATATCCAGCGTCAAAACACGTACGTACTTTGCATAGAGTATTATTGGGGCTAAAGGGTACATACAATGCTTGTGTATATCTGACATGCGCTATGCCACTGTTCGTTCGTAGATCAATCTGATTCTGCTCGACCGCGTGGTAAAATTATTCGTAGAAGAAATATTTATCGAGTCAATAATAAATTCTTGAAGTTCAAGTTTTTATATTTCGACGTGTTAGTTTTGCTCAGTTCATTAAATAATCCTACTACACTGCAGGAGCTATTACATTGACATCCAAATCAATTGAATACTCCATAGCTTCTTTAGTCCATTTGCAAGAAAGTTTAGCGAGCCGAAACTAGTTATTATGATGCATTTTGACGGCCACCGTTCTCTAGAAAGCCAAAGATTAATCAGATCCTGCTCGTGCGTGTGGTAAAAAGATCCCTGGAACAAGATAGAACAGTCAGCCCTGTGAATGACAGGTCCCCTACAAGGCTAACTTACAAGCTATTTTGATCCCTTTATGCTTCAACTTAAGTCTTATTGTTCTTCAAATGTTGTTTAGTTAGTGGTGTCTCTACGCGAGGATGCTTTTAGTTTTGTATTGAAACTGCTGGTTTAAAATTGTTCGATTTATGTTTGTATTGCCTTTTCGCATACTTATTAAAGTTTCTAGTTTCTAAAAGGTCATCCATACTTTAATTTTGAAAAAATTAAAAGTAACTTTGTCTTCTGTCCATCTATGTATATGTAATACCCAATATTACTATTTTGCCTACACCTACCGCTGAACAGATTTTGATAAAACGCAGGCATAAAATTCCCGAGGAAATCTGAAATATACCAATATATTTGTCTCTACATATCCATGTTAAGAGGAATGTAATTTCATACTCGTAACTCTATCAAAGTTTCGCTATGTTCTAATCGATTCCAAAACTCATTACCCATTCCGAAGCAATCCATTCATTACGAAGCATTGAAAGGTGCAAGATTAATCGAGTCCACTTGACATGTGACCGGAAATGCATCCGTATCTGTTGGAGATCTTGTAAATATGTATGTGCCGAGTGCATTTATATGGTCTAAGGAATATTTGAATAGTAAGTATAAGTAAGTAAGTTTGTATGAGTCAGTGGCCAACTCTGATGACGGAGTTTTTAGGCCGCCTTGACACCTCCGTCATGGCTTAACGACTTAAATAGCCGGGATCGTCAATTTAACGTACCCTCCGAAGCACGGAAGATGAAAATGCCACTGGCGGTCACCCATCCACTTACAGACCGTTTTAAACGTTGCTTAACTTCGACGATCTATCATGAATGACTAAGCAAGCACAACCATGAGCGCTTCCTCGATGTTCTTACATTCCTTACAAATATTCTAGGGGCTTCAAATCAGTAAGATGTCTATAACGTTGGTTCAAACGGATTGTCCGTTTCCAGAAATAAATCTCTTAGGAATAGGCAGCATTGATATCTCTACGTACACACATAACTTGCCATGGATTTTTTTAATACAAGCACTCTAACAAAGTGCGAGTTATTATAAAATAAAATAAAAAATACACATAAAATAAAGGAACCATTCATTAAAGTTCAACGGATAAAAATATAGATTTCTTGATTCACTTCTAGGACGCTTAAACGAATTCAAGAAGAGTGGGGTAAAACGGTACTGAGGGTTATGCAAGTCTAGGTTAAAACGGCGCACAGGCGAAGTGAAGTGCACAGGAAATTAAATCACTACCACCTTACTTTATCTTCAAGATGCATCTTATAAGACATAAAACGATGCTTAAAAGATTATTACATATGTGTAAAATTTCTAAATTATAATAAAACTTCGAGCATTTTAATAGAAAAACTATAAAAGTGGTAGACAATCCACTCAGGATACTCAGGCATTCAAGATTGTGTGAAGAGGTCTGAGAGGGTTCGACTTGACACGTTCAACTTTATATTTACAACATTTTACAATTAGTCAGCACTAAACGGCGTTTTAAAGTCAAAAAGTATTTATTATATTATTAGGACCGGTATCACATAGAATAGTCAGAACTAGGCTATCCTACTTCTGATTCTTCTATTTTGCATATCTCTCTAGCTTCAAAGGTTAGCTGGAAGAAAGCTCTTTGTACATGTCCTTTTTTATGACATAAATATAATTATTAAATTGCCATTGATCACCCTTGACTTGATATTTAAAGAGTAGCGAAAATAATTTGAAGCATGCCGTCACATCAGACCAGACATCTGGAATATAAAAAGATGTGAGAGAATGTCTACTGTGCCTTGGGGATGTCGAGACAATGTTTTATGCTATTCTCTCCATTTCTTCAAAAAAAACTTTTTGGAATGTGATTTTTTTTTACATCTGATGCAAAGGGTACTAAAATACTACCTGTATTTTACTCGGTAGAATTCTATATTTTACTGTAGAAATGAAATAAAGCGTCAGTATATGACCTCCGGTCACGTTACGGTTATTGCTTCTAAGAAACGATGCTTTAATAACCCTTGAGGCACTAGCGTTTTTCGATTAAGAAAATGCTCGTTCAGATTCAGAAAGGTTTTTCAATGAGCATCCCAAGAGCGCTCTACGATTATCATCTACGCTATAAATTTCTTAGCATCCAATTCATAAGGTTTGATTTATGGAGCTTTTAATCAAAGTTTCTCTGTTTAAATTTTTGTGTTGAAAATAAATATTTTAAAAAGAAAATATTATCAAAATTCACACACAGTTCAGTATCGTTGATATCGCTACTAGTACCTTACCACCAGATCATGCGAATATTTGTTGGTAGAATTGAACTCGCACATCTGGCATCTCAGCCAAGCAAAAGCCCCTACACCGGCGAGGTCATTAAAATTAAGTTAATTACTCTAATCATCATCCCTAATAGTTTTATGAAAAACAAACAAAACTCTCATGGTACATAAAATAAGTATTTTTTGTACCATGAGTAATAAGTAATTCAGTTGAAAAATAAGTTTACCGACCTAATTAGTCCACATTTTTGTGTACGCTGTTTATTCCACGCCGCAATATGAGACCTTGTCAAATAAAAATACCTAAACCTACCTCCTTTATACACACGAGTGGCTGGCATGCCCTAATTTCGGGGTTCTTTTGGAGATGATTCCGAGAACTCAGGATGCGTGAATAAATAATAAATAAATAATGCTGGACTATTCAAACAGCATCATTAAACCCCAAAGTAAGCAGAGCTTGTGTTATGGGTACTAGATGACTGATAAACTACTTATATACTTTTTGTTTGTAAATACATACATATTATACATAGAAACACCCAGACCTGAAATAATCACTGTAGGTCATACAAACATTTGCCGCGGCGGGGATCGAACCCGCAACCTTCTGCGTCGTAGGCGGACCTTCGCCAACTGCGCCTAAAAGAATGCTTGTTTGAACTAGGTTCTGTTTGCGGTTCCGCTCATTATGATTTATTCAAAGTCTTGAGATCCCTTCTTACTATTAGAAACTAAACAAGTTTGTACAGTGTCTGGACTATTTTTGTGAAGAGCTACATGATAAAATTCCAAGAGATTGTTTGTACTTATATTTTATTTAGGCTGCTCCGTCTTCTGAAAAAACTATTATAGGGTTAGGAACTCTTGACTTGAGTTAGGAAAGCCTATGTTAGTGTAGCCTTCTCCTTCTTGATCGTAAGAACATAAGCTCAGTTGGTTCGTTAGCTCTACCTACCACAGCTCAGTTGGTGACACACAAATTTGATACACTAGCTAGGTTATCGTATATAAAATTAGCACTTAATACTTACCACATAGGTCATCTTAAGTCCCAAATAGCGGTAACTTGAAACTAAGCTTAAGTTAACTTGAATAATTGCCACTGTTGTCCAAACTTCAGCTAAAGTAAGCTGGCTAGTGTGTCTAATGCGAGCCAGGTAATATGCTTGACACACAGACTAATATTTCACTAGACATTTCAGAGAAGCGCTCGTGGTCGTGCTTGCCTAGTCGTTCTTGATAGATCGTTGAAGTTAAGCAACGTTCGAAACGGTCTGTAAGTGGATGGGTGACCGCCACTTTTCTACGACTCTACTATTTTTTTTATTCTAACAAAAAATTTAACCACTGCTTGAAACAACACAATGTTTTATCTGTATACAAAATCATAAACATGTAAGTTAACAAAAAAAAACTTGCAGCAGGTAATAAAGCTTCAAAAAAGTTGATATCGAAAAAGCCATCACAAAATTTTTGAAATTTCTAACAGTTTGTGCAACATCATGTCTGTGTGTCACAAAGGCTTAGGTTTAATAGCAGTCAGTCGAAACTGTATTAACGGTCGGTGCTACGAGAGCTTCAAGTACTATCAAGTTTCATGAAAGACCCGATAGGAATTCCACTGTTCTCTGGCTAACTAAATTTCGTAAAAATTTACGTTTTGTTTTAGGTATTACCATTACTAAGATATCATGACATTTCTAAAATTGAATATCTATAATTGTAATAAAAAGTTGTAATGTTATTGATTTATTAATCTATCGCTGAAGTGTGGGGTTGAACATATTATATATTTGAATTAAAATAATTAATGTTATTTCAGGAAGGTTTGCTGCAAGGTTAGTAAAACCTACATATTGTCGTACGAGTTAAACGCAAAAATTAACATTCAAATTTTTGTTGCCTCTATGTACACTATTATGTTATTTTTTTACGTTTTACAACAAGCTATTGGCAAATTTAGCAAGAATCTCATTTTTTATGCTTCAAGGATACAGAAGCTCCTTGCATTGTCTTTTATAAAGAAAGCTTTTCCAGGTGTGTCGTTAGGCGGTACAGTCGTGACCATTAGAACTAACGAGCCTACACTCGAAACAGGACAAAATGTCCGAGAACGACCACCTATACTTTACGACTGTACCTACGACCTCAATCACTGGAAATTGATCTGTAATGCGTTGGGTATAAAGATGAATTTCCTATTTGTGTTAGAGAATATTATTTTTGTTTGACACTTTCACTGCTCGTGTTTGGTAAAATATGGTTTGTAAATCAAATTACAGTATTTTTTCCAACTTCAAAAAACTTATACCACTTCCTATAAATATATTTTTTGTGTTCATCAATAATTACTAAAACTAATTATTAAAATTACAAAATTTCCGATTGAGATTTAGATTGAATATAAAATAGATGATAAGTAATAACTATGAACCTGCTTTCGGTCAAGTATAGTGATGATGATGATGTTTATTCTGTGTGAAAGACGTCAATAGACTGAGCATTTTTATAGACATTTTACGATAGACAGTAAACTAAGACAATATAAAGACAAATCTTGATAGTGAATCGAAGCCTGAGAAAACGGAAAGGAAGGACTTGAAAAGGAGTGAATTTTATTTATCTGTAAAAACTTTTCTTTGTCTTGAGAGTTTAAAAAAAATAACTTAACTAAAGAATACTCGTAACTAGGTGACTGACCGGTGTCTATAAATCAATAGCTATATTTTTACTGTATTATAAATACGTCTCAAAAGAATTTGACCAGCTTACTTTTTAGTCTATTTATTTCCCAGCCACTTGTGGTCTTGACTGTAACAGCGGTCCCCACTAATGAAGATGGATATAACATCGTTACAGAAGCAGTTCATGGTTTTTGTATGAACCTAGGAACCACTCGTTTGTAACAGTGGTTAACAATGACGCTTTGTAGTGATTTGTGGAGATTTGGTCAAGGTTTGAAAGGACAGAAAAGTCTACCTAATTTAGGCAAGAACAGTCTCAATAAACTTAATCCAAAACAGGAATGGATACAATTTATTTACAGAAACTAAACTACTTATTTAAGTAAATACCTAATTTTACGAAATAACAGTTGAGGCATTTTTGCCGTGGAAAAATATAGTGATCCAAAAAACAAAAGGTTTAAAGATTATTGGAATGAGCTAATGGGGTTGATTCTGAAATAATTATCATTTGTTCTATGTGAAACAACCATAGTTTTAAATTCGCGTAGCATACCTACCCTACCCACTCAGCGGCATTTTTTTTCATGTACCTATTATGACTGAATGGTGGCCTAGATCTGGGTACAGGAACGTAGGACGTCCGGCGGCAGACGATATTGTACACGTCAATGGATCAGATTAGCGCAGGATCGTGGTGGATGGCACAAGCTTAGGGAGGCCTATACCCAGCAGTGGGTGAAGTCAGGTTGTGGATGATGATGATGACCTATTATACTCGTATTACAATTCAATCTTAAAAATTACCCAACATTTAACAAAGGAATATTTTTGGCGAAAAATCTTGAAACAAACACGGCTTACACAAACACTAATCAAATTTAGTTAGCTTTACAGAATTACGCTCTCTGCATACATGGCGCAGTTAATCATAAGCAACATGGAGATGACCTGCACTAGGCGTAAGTGCTATACTCCGAAAATTACTCCGAAGACCACTAAACATTGTCTGAAGAAGTGAGCGTTACACGCCGAATAGTACTCCGAATCTCCGAATAACTAAACATTATCGGTAAAAGTGAGCGTTATAGGTAATTAGTTACTCCGAAAATTACTCCGACACTCCAAAGATGTTAAGCATTTTGTAGAATCGAATCATCTTTTCAGCATGTTAAATTCCTCATTTTTCTTCTGCCAAACTTTTTGGTCGTGTGTTGGTTTTATCTGTGACTTTCTCGTCATCTTGTTCTTGGCCCAAACGTATTACTTACGTCGGTTATCTTTGAATACCTATCAGGGAGCTACACTACAGTCACTTCATATTTTTCAGCATTAACTCCGAATTCAAATTTAAATTTGAATTCCGAAATGACATGACATCTCTGTGTCCCAGCATATACCTGCATCTAGTTAATTTCCGTATACGCTGTGTTTATGCGGCCATATCTACCATCTAATTTAGGACGCCTCCCATGGTGACTGTTAGGTGGAATAGTAAATGCAATCTTTGTCATAAATTGCTTTAAAAGTTTATACCTGTGTATGAGAAATCTAATTCAATAAAAATGTATTGCTATATATAACTTACCTAGGTATGCAACGACATGGATTGATTGAGATATCTATAGATTGTTTGCAAATTTGACGACCTCTGTCTGTGGCGCAGTGGGCGAAGGTCCGCCTGCGATGCAGAAGGTTGCGGGTTCGATCCCCGCCGCGGTACAAATGTTTGTATGACCTGCAGATATTTGTCTCGGGTCTGGGTGTTTCTATGTATAATATGTATGTATTTACAAACAAAAAGTATATAAGTAGTTTACCAGTCATCTAGTACCCATAACACAAGCTCAAGCTTACTTTGGGGCTAGATGATGCTGTGTGAAAAGTCCAGCATTATTTATTTTTATTTATTTATTTGCAATGATCCTTAAATAGCTCAATGAGTCGAGTGCATTTGAAAATTTTTGTAAATAAAGATTAGTTTTTCTAAGTAGGCTTCTGTGCTTCTCAGCAAAATTCATAATATCTTCAAATTATCGTTTTTATTTGGAAAAAAATCATTGGTAAATTCTATTGTAAGTAAATTGAGTTTTCAATTATTTTCTCAAATTCATATTGCAAAAAAAACATCAAATTCAATTAGTAGCTTATTAAATTAGTCTTGAATTTCTTCCAAGAAACTCTTATTTGGCACATTACATTTTTATTTTTATTCTTCAAATATTTTGTCTACATTTTTGGATACAAGCCATTTGATAAAGGCTTACTTCACAGAGCAAATTAAATGTTGTGTAGAACGAGCCAAGTTTAAGCGTGCGCATAGACAGAAACCTAATACCATTCTGAAATCAGAGCGGGATGGAGCATGAGTGATTTATTTTATGAGAGAGAGAGACACCTATGGAGCTCGATATTTTTGCAGCAGAAATACCTTAAATAACTAACATTTTTAATTTAAACCTTTCGACAAAATAATGCATTCAGAATCATCGTTATGTAAATCTTTTAGTTCGCAAATCAAAAATAAATCTCTGTTCAAAAAATCATCTAAATCAATGAAATTCGGCTAAGTTAAGACAATATAGGTACTCTTAGCTTTGTCCTACAGTTTCTTTTTTCTCCTGATTCTACAGGGTGTAAAAAGACTGCTACCGAAAACTGAGGGGTTTTAATCAGACCATGATTTTGAATCTCTTCTCTCCGGATACAATGATTTTTTCGGAAAATCCTTTTGGATTTAGTTATGTGTTGGGATGCTGTACCTACCCCTTTCGGCTTCGGTAGACGTCTTTTTACACCCTGGATATAAATCATCTGTAATAGATTATTTTCTTTCGTCGAAGACTCTCAAGTTTACAAGCATTGTTAGAAACGATCTTGTATGTGCTAGATTCGTTTTGTTACTAGAAAAAGAAAAATTGTCCTCATAAATTTACAGTAGGCGCTCGCTTGATTTATTTTTTCTATTGTAAGTTCTTACAAGCTAGATTTTATTTTCTAAATTGTTCGTTTTCACGAAATTTCATATTCTTTTTAGTTTGATTTAATTCAAACATTTTTTCTGAGCTTTGGTTCCAAAAAAAGATATCATCTCCGCTGAAAATTTTCCAAAAAATTTGTGAATTATCTACATAAACCACAATCTTTTTTATAAAACCTTCATTGTGCGTTATCAATTCAGAAAGTAGCACACCTTGGACACTTAACACATCTCCATAAACACTTAAGTGTAATTTATGTACACGCGCAACCGTGGTACAATCGCTCCTTGTACGAAATAATGCAAGTGAGAACTCGAGGGGCAGGGAGTCTCGATTGGTGCGGGGAGTGGAGTTTCCATTTTATCCGTAGTATTATTGGATATTCTCTGACTGTGAACTGAAAACTTGTGTAAGCCGCAGATCCTTCAGCAAACTTTTGAAGGTTCTTTTTGATAACTTCTTTTGCTAGATTTAATCGTAAGAAAGATGCCTTTTTGTCATGTCAAAAGATTCTGATAAAACGTTTTATTTCTAGTAGAGCTTTGTTGAATTATTAATTCAATTTCATTTTCCGATTTGATAGTTCAAAGAACAGTTTCCTCAAAAGCATTTTAATCATACTTAAGATTTCCCTTAAAAATTCGCAAACAGTATTTTTAGCACTGAAATTAAATTTAAAAGCTTCTTTACTGGAAAAACTATTATTTTCTATTTTGTGATGAAGCTTTTACGCTTATACTCTAAGCAGTAAGAAAGGAAGAGTGGAGCACCTGAAGACAAAATTAAAGTCAGTAACAGATAAACAGTTCCATCTTACGAAAGCGAAAGAAATTGTAGATGCACGCATGCACGTTGTTTCTGTATGCATATGCTCGCGAATGCTCCATGGCCCGCTCATGAGCGCTCAGTATCGCTTACGCACACAGAAACTAATTTACACACAATGAAGACAGAATTTTTTTTTTGAGATAGAACAATTTTATCAGATAAATCGTTTATTTTTACATAGCAACGAAGATAATATAGAATACCCGTTATACCACTTCCCGTTCTTTTATTCGGCTTTCAGCAATTCAAGCAGATGGGGCCTTGATACGAGTACCTTCAAAAGGATCGCTCCACATATTTTAGGTACAAAAGTATAGCTGACAAAAGCCATCAATGTAAAATCAAGCCGTGACCCTATCTGAATAGGGATGTGCGCGATATATCGAAGTTCGGAAAGCCGGACTTACACGAGCTTAGGGCCGATTTTTTTTCTATCAAGTTATTTTTGTATGCGGCCTCATCACTTTTTTGTCGTGTCTTATATTTACTACTTGTGTTATTTTTATCGTATGGAAAAAGTTATTTGTTTTTATTTTGTACTATACTATCCAACTTTGGCATTACCCGTTTATATTTCGCCTATATTCATTAGTAACAAATGGTAAAAATACTTTTAAATCGATGAGTTTCCGAGATTACCTCCCACATGCAAACCTACGACTTTTACCAGACTAGTCGTAGGTACCAGTCTATAATATTAGTTTAGATGTATGGATTCTAGCCGGTCAAATGTCTAAAGAACCGGAGCCTAGACAGGTCTAGCCTTAGATTCTGTAGACATAAAACGGCCCTTTTGAGTAATCTCCGATTTTATCGTACGTGCCTCCCGAGCTTTTTTCTTGTCATCTTATTCTCACTCGAATTTTATGCGCCTCAAATAGGAACCTGGTTTTATGAATATTGTTTTACGAGTCATTGCGCACTTTGATCTTTATTCTCTTGGGTCCTAACTCAATGAGGGATAATCAATCAAGGATCTATCTTAATTTGTCAAAAGAAAAGAAGATCTTGTTATTATTTTACGTACAAAACAAAACGTTATTTATTTGATAGTGGTATGGTACCTTATACAAAAGGAAATCATCAACGAAGAGAGCAGTACTAAAGGCAGTAAAGATCTGGCTCAGTGAAACCAAAAAATAAACCAAAAAGTTAAAATTCGAAGGGAAAAACCAATATTCCACTTACAGGAAAGCGTTCAGAACGACTTTCAAAACATTAAAGGTTATCCTCTTCAACAATACCATTTGTTCGCGAACAAAGAAGCTTTAAGACCAACAGATAAAGTTCACAATCGCTTGGCAAATACAAAAGGGAATCAAATGTCAAAAGACCAGGGTCATGACAAAGGAGTTTAATGAGGACCACACTCATTATTTCAGTCCTTTACTGGGTTAAACCGGGACGTATTAACGGATTCTTGATGAAATATTTCGGCTTTGGAAACGCTGACCAAAACAAAGGTATATGAATACAATATCTGAGTATTTATTTATAGAAACTAAAGACGTGGTTGACATACCTACACCATAGGAAAGTCAGGTTTTTCAAGGCGAATCAGGGTATCCAAAGTTTCGCATTTATAATGATAAGATTCTTGACCATATCGCCGTTCACTCAGTTCGTCTTATGAGATTTTAATATTCATTACTGTTTTGTTCCAGGAGTCGATGATACGCACAAATTTCTGGGCAACGAGACACACACAGACTACTTCAGATTATTATTAAGGGATGGAAATTACCTTCTTGTCGGCGGCAGGTGAGACCTTCTTTATTTCCATTTTATCAATGTCACACTCTATAGGTAAGTAAATAAGTTCGTCTGAGTTAAGGTGCATTTACACGATGCGATTTCAACCCATACGATATCGTATCGCACGGCAATTTTTCACGTGTAAACGCTCATCGTATGCGAATTGTTATAGTTAGCGTGACGCTCGTGGGCACGTTCACGTGGGCGGGGCTTAGCAAATCGTACGAAAAATCGCATCGTGTAAATGCCCCTTGTAGTGGTCAACTGTGGTGTTTTTAGGCCGCCTTAAGGCCTCTGTCATGGCATAATGACTTAAATAGCCGGGACCGACGGAAGCGCTCAGATGAAAATGCCACTGGCAGTCACCCATCCACTTTCGGGCATTATTATTATTTATTATTATTATAATAAATTCTTAGGCAAAATTAAATACGTCGCTTTTAAGATTTTAAAGTAGATATAAAATAAATTGAAACAAAAAACAAATAATCACTAAAAGCCTTCAACCCAACGCAACCCAAGCCGCAAATGGAAAACAGCAAACGAACATAAGCCTGGCTAATACGAGTAAATACCGTAAATGCAACGAAAATAATTCTCACCGCAACACCTATTTCATTTTAAAAGACTCCCAAGTTATACATTCAAATGAGATACTTAGTTATTTGTTTTTCCAACTCCACTTGAATTCATTGCAAAGTTGGGGTACCCTTACCACAGACTGTAAGAACGTGCTGTATCTACCCGAGGCTACAAAATACAGCTAACTCGAATGCATCTATTTCTATCTCGCTCTAGCTCAGTACAAGTCGCATGGTGCTATCTCGTTTGCATTTATAAAGATTTTTGGCTTGTGTTTGGATGGAGGCAAGACGGCTTAAAAACACCCCTCGCACCGCAGCCGTTTTATTGCGATTTCACGAGCTATTTTTTTATATCGATGTCTAAGGATTAAAAATAGTTCTTATAATGTATATTAATCTCAAACACTTTGCTACTGAAGATATTGGATATAGGAGCAGAATCCTCAAACCTCCAATTATTTTTATAAAAAATCTAAGTAGTTAATATAATATTTCACATGAGTTTCCCAATACGTAGTACATAACTTATAATATCATAGTATAGTATTTAGGTATTCAAAGTTTATCAATAGTTTCATTCAACTGCATCGCGTCCCTAGCAAGCGACACATCTGCCCAATATGGCTGCAACCATATGTTTACATACCATAATATACCTACATTTAATTCTTTATTCGCAAATACGAGTATTACTTGTATTATTTCGCTTTTAAAACCAGCATAGTTATAAAAAAATGTATTGCAAAGTAAATACGCGGAGCTTTGAGAGTAAATGTTAAAAGAATGATAAATAATTAATTAATTTATTTACAGAAACTAAGCTACTACATATTTACATATATTTACAAAATACAACAGGATTATTCAAGCTATCTAAGGATCGTTAGAAACGATCTATAGATAGCTCAACTGATCCAGGTCCCTGTCAGTCAGTGAAAGAATTTTGAAAACCCGAAGGGCTCCAGAACCCCACGGACTAGGGTCTGAGACTATATAGGGTCTCAACCCCAAATGGTTCAAATATATAAACCCTATCAAGATTTATATATTTGGGGCAGGCCTAACGGATGTCCCCGGTAATAATAAATATATATAAATAATGCTGGACATTTCATAATTCGTTAAACACAACACGTTAACAATACGTGAAAAACAAATACTTCTTTTAAAGGAAACATTTTTATAAACCAAGTTATCAGATGTGTAAGTTGTGAAATAGCTTTCAAATAAAGTGGAATAGCCAAGTTGATACAAGTTTTGCGAGTTAAAAGTTCAGTTGTTTGAGGAAGGCAGTAATAGTTTCTGTCGATATCTTCAAGATTTTTGTTGTAAGAGAAAATTGTTGCAGTTCATTGTAAATTGCAATTTTTTGCAATTCATGAAAAACAACCGATCGTGCCGAAAAACTTATGCACTATGCCAGTACTCTCAAACGGTGAAGGAAAACATCGTGAGGAAACCGGCATGTTGTAGAACCTACAAAGTTCGAAAACATGACGTGTCAAGTGCACGAAAGGAGTCTCTTTGAGGCGCACTTACAATCCTTTCACCACACTGGTTCGAAAGAACTGGTGACACGATAAGAAGAAGAATGAAAAACTATCTTTCAAATTGGATTTTCGAAGATATTTCCTAAAATGTTCCCAAAAGAAATCCACGAAAAACTGGATATATAGCAAATTGGTTAATATTTCTACGAACGACGTCTCCTGGGTTTATTTCCATGCGTTCTACTTACCTAGGTACCTACAGTTTATTATTATTCAACTATTACCAAAAAAATACTACATTATATGAATAGTATTCAACTATAATTATAATTAATAGTTTATGACCTGTGCAAAGGTACAACAACTTCTCGGTGTGTATAAATCATCCAGTAAAGATGTAAAAGCCTAATCTATCTTTTATGAGAAGTTTTATAGCTGGAACTGATAATTTACTTTAGCTGGTGACTGTACAAGAAGCTGGTTTAAAATAAGCTTCATGTGGAGCTCTCGGGAACAGCCGTCGCGAGTCGTCTCGTATAATTTGAAATATTCATTCGTTCTAGCAAGTTTGCATTTCTTTCCAAATCAGATTTACATGACAATGGTCATGCTAGCCCGATGAAATAAGGATGGAATCCACATTGCGGGATAGGACGTATTAAAGGGAGCAAAAAGGTTGTAATAAAACCAATAGTGATATAAAAGCTGGATAACATAGGGACATTAGACCGTTACATGTTTATTCTTCATCGACTCATTGGCAGGCACCTATATAAAAAGATAGAACTACTTTACATAATTGGCTACAAAATGTCCTTGTTTTCAAAGAGATTATACAATCCGTGGTCTCTGCCTACTAGTGATATTTTATATGTAATAAATAAAAGCCCCAATTATTAAATTTTATAGAAACATTGGTCCCGCCGTGGAGATCAAACCCGCAACCTTTTGCGTTTTGTAGTATTACTTACTACAAAAAGCAAAAGGTTGCGGGTTCGACATTATAATTTTTTGAATATATGATTTTTTAGACTGCACTTTACACGAGATGTTTCAGAGTTCGTTTGTGTAATAAGGTCAAATAAACGTAAACAATTTAGCTAGGTTAGCATTATAATCTGTGGGTAAAAGATTTTAAAATTAACTTAACTAAACAAGATTTTCAGTGAAAATTGAGAAAAGCCAGGCTATTTTAACAGAACCCTTACTTTCCGGAGTAACCCTTAATTTCATAAGGTCGCTTACCATTATTCGCAGCGTGTCCGTATAATGTGCTGGTGTGATCCTTTTGTGGGCGTTTTAACAAAATTAACGTTGTTTTAGTCGCCCGTCGACGATACGCTTTAACGAGAATACTTATCTCAAGTATAATCAGATTGATAGTGAATAAGGTTTAATGCGAAATATTGTGATGAGAGCTTGAAAATAATCTAAAAAGCAATGACAAAATAAATCACGGGTTGATAGAAACACAAAGTTTAATATTATATTTTGCAGATTCTATGAAACAAATTGGCGTCGATTCTGTTGTTCACAGACTAAACCTAATTAAACTAAAACTTGAACGTTCTTATTTTGTTCTATATAAAGACAAAAACGGCATATCACTCATAGTGATATTACTAAAATTATAATCAAAATGGCCTTAATTTTGACTAAAATTTTGTTATTTTAGGAATGTCACTGTAATAGTCATTCTATTTTGGACTTCATCGTATACGAAATTAAGAGCGAAGCATTTTAGTTTAGTTAACTTTACTCAGTGAACATCAGAATCGACGCCAATGTCATTGACATAATAATAACATACCACAAGCTCTGCTTACTTTAGGACTATAAGATACTGTGTAAAAAGATGCTGTTAAAAATTACTAACGTTACAAAATCCCAAACACTTCAACATAGAAAAAAATACAACGACTAAAACTTGGTACACGCAAGTAAATGTCCAGAATTACGATTAGGTATAACGATTTTGTACCAGATAGTAAGTAGGTATAATCGACACAAAATATCCTTACAAAGCTCTAAAGGTAAGTGTATACAACATCAGCACCATTTTAACGGGCATTATGTAAAAGTGGCCCCTGTGATAGCGCGGAGTGGCCATTCGCAGCTGTTTGCCACCGGTCCATAAAGTCGTGATAACGCTGACTCTGGAAATTGAATTCCGGAATGTGCACTGAGCTTTACTGAAAAATGTGTGCAATGCTGCGTGAAAATTGTGATATTTGTATGAGGAAAGTTAAAATACTTAAATATGTTATGGAAAATAAAAAGTTAAAGTATCAATCACATCTAAATGTATAAGTACTTAGGTACTAACTACTCGTTTGCAGCAATCATTGAATGGCACAAGTCATACCAGTAGGTATGTTTTGAGTCAAAACATCATCATCATCATCATCAGCCTATGGCAGTCCACTGATGGACATAGGCCCTAGTGCGAGCCATTGCGCCCTGTCCTCAGCTCGACGCATACAGCTTCTGCCGGCAGCCTTTCGCAAATCGTCACTCCACCTGGCCGGAGGGCGTCCTACTAGTCAAAACATACCTACTGGTAATTTATTCCTTCTTGTAATTTATTACTCGATTATCAAAAATAGCCCAACTAAAATGATAGTTCAGATATTTGTAAAACTTAAACCTTTGGTTCCTGCACAAAAAAGTCTATAAACTAAACTAACTTTCTCGAATTGTAAGAAAAAACATACGTAATATCAAAATAATCCATACTAATATTATAAATCTGAAAGTAACTCTGTCTGTCTGTCTGTCTGTTTGTTACGCTTTCACGCCCAAACCGCTGAACAGATTGAGCTGAAATTTGGCATGGATAAAGATTATACCCCAGGGACGGACATAGGCTACTTTTTACTTTAAATATTTATAAGGGGGCGTGAAAATAAGGGTTGCAAGTTTGTATGGGGAAAAAAGTTCAGCGACCCTGGGCGAGGTCATAAAGATGATGGGTGACCGCCACTTTTTGCTATGTTCTTGCATTGCAGATTTTTTTGTTTTTTTCTCATTTTGCAAGGTAAATGATTTTTACTTGCATCCTAATAATGCGCAGACGAAGTTGCGCGGGTCAGCTAGTATCAAAATAAATCCTTATGAATAAACAAGCATACAATCATCATAATAAAGCACATACGATCTCAGATCAAACAACAAGTCCTTAACAAACTTAGGTAAGTTTGTTATATACAGGGTGTAAAAAGACGTCTACCGAAGCCGAAACGGGTAGGTACAGCATCCCAACACACAACCAGATCCAAAAGGGTTTTCCGAAAAAAACATTATATCCGGAGAAAACCGACCTCGCACAGCTGGTCGAGCGTATGTACTAGGCGCATTTTTATACGTAGATTGCTGGATTTTGTGTTTTAACTTTTGTTTTCTTTTATAAATGTAATTATTAGGTAGGTATGGCCTTATTATGTTGTACTAGTAGTAAATAACTAGAAAACAAAATAAAATAACGTAGCTAAGTCAAAGCGTTTTTTTTTTCGGTAAAGATGTTAGAATCATGGTCTGATTGCAACCCCCCAGTTTTCGGTAGCAGTCTTTTTACACCCTGTATATAGGTATATATATATATATATATAGGTATATACCTACCTATTTGTTTGCGGCCTAAACAAATAAAGTAGTTTTGGAACATCAGTACGTCTTCAAGTCTCCCTTAGCAGCCCGTCTCATTCTAATTGGGCATAAGATTTGCTTTCACTGGGCAAAAGCTATTGTTTAGTTACTTACGTTCCCTATGCTGCGCTAATTTAACGCTAACCTTTTTTATGCTGCGCTAATTGAAAGCTAACCATATCTATGCTGCGCTTATTTCACGCTAACCTTCTCTACTCTGCGCTAGTTTAACTTGTAATGTTGTAGAAATATTACGTAGACCACTACACTCGTTCCTACACTAGTTGTATTATTGTGATTATTTTTCCGACCCAAATATCGACCAATAGAATTGCACCATTCGACGTCACGTGGTACAACCTACATGGTATTATACTGATAATTTTTTGAAAATTTTAGGTTCTATTGGCCGACATTTGGGACGGAAAAATAATCCCCCGAATACCACACGAGCTTCAAAATTATCTGGCATTTCCCTCAAGGTTCCCTGCAAACAAATAAAATCGTCAAGTTTTTCAGGTTTCCTGAAAAACTTGACTCCTTTATTTGTTTGCAACGAACCTATCGGGAAATACCCGATAATTTTGAAGCTCTTGTGGTATTATAAGTGAATATTTGATTTAATAGTTTTTGTAAATGAATGTAAATAACAATGAAACCACATTATTTAAATAATCTCTAGACAGCTGACCCTTAAACGAAGGCCCTGTTCATTCAATTTGCAAACTATAATTAAAAACAATGCTGTCTGTTTTTGTTCAAATATTTTACAAGACCTAATTTGATGGTCCAAGGGTAACAAAATTTAAATTTGCTTAAACAAAATGGGTTGTCTAAATTGAAGTAATGTTATCACAACAAACGGTTGCACAATAATGTAAACATGAATTTAAAACGAAACCGTTACAATACTCTACTCACAAATAGATACCTAATACTTCTATCTACAGCCGATGGATTGTTTTCACAATACCATGGTTCCCAATTTTGTACTGCACCTTTTATTTTGAAACTAAAGTACTTCTCTGTAGTCCGTTTCAGTTACTCTGAACGTAAAAAAGAAAGTGTGAAAGTCTCGTCAAACTTGGCCTAGCTATTTCGGAGATTATTCGGAACCAACAAATAGAAAAAAAGTCAGAATAAACATGAAAATATTTTATTATATTTTACTCTCATTTATTTTGAAATTATAGACTGAGAACACAATTACAGACAGAGAATGCAATTATTTTTATTTTCTTATGTAACTAGGGCCACTAAGCTAGTAGTAAGTGAACCTTGGTTTCGATAGATTAATGAAGACTAGGTGACAAGTCTAATGAAAATGATCCGATAATAATCTCTGATGATTTATTTTTCAATAGAGTTACAGATTTTAAATAATCTTGAATGAATATAATACGCCATTTACACGATACCGTTCTGGCATACCATTCTTGCCTTTTGCTTTCTCAAACTGAACGGAGCAAGAGCATAATATTCTTGGCAAGTGACAAGAATGGTATTACAGAAGGGTATCGTGTAAATGGCGTATTATATTCATTCAAGATTATTTAAAATCTGTAACACTATTGAACAATAAATAGCACCGGCAAAAACGTGTTATTTTATTGGTGCGTTATCAAAATTGATTTTCCGTTCGGACGCGAGAATAAATATCATTAATTAGAATCAGATTTATTTATTCAGGCTCCGTGCGGCTTTTGTTCATGCATGAATGGATTTTATTTCTGCCATAAGTTTTTTAAGTGGCATAAAGAATAAACCGCTCTGGCCTAGTGGGATCTATCTGCGACTTTCAATATGAAGGTTGCGTTCATGTGGCCGTGTCTCATTTTTTCTGGAAAACTGGAAAAGTTATTCTCTTCATTCCTCCTCATCACATGCCCATGCCACTCTAACATTGTAGTCTCAGTTCAATTAACTTGTTCCTTGATTTGTCCGTTCTCATTATTGCAATATTTTTTTTATTTATAAATAACTTTACGTAATGTAGAATTGTAGAGTGCCCTAGAAGTTTCTCTAATGGAACTTCATACTATTGACTCGTGTTATTTTGTGTACTAATACAAGTTTCCATACACCCCTCGTTGGGCTAATTTTAATTGAAGGGTAGTTGCAACCCCTGCAAACCCTTTCAGTTTGTTTGCACAATAGATACTAATTTAGGAGTGTTGTTCCTAAGTATGGGTTATTAATGTGTGTATTGTATGGATTTGTATTGAATGCGTTGGCCAAAGTATTCAAAGTATTCTGTGTTAGTTATGAATAGAACGGAGATATATTGCACTTGAAAGAGTCAGAGACATCGTTGTTTCAGTTAAACCAGCATTACACTATGAACTAAGTTTAGACTTAAATAAATAAATAATGCTGGACATTTTACACAGCATCGTCTAGCCCCAAACTAAGCAATGCTTGTACTATGGCAACCAGATAACTGATATACTACTTATAAATTTTTTGTTTGTAAATACATACATAACACCCAGATCCGAGACAAATATTTGCAGATTCAAACATTTATCCCGCGGCGGGGATCGAACCCGCAACCTTCTGCGTCCTAAGCGGGCTTTACCCACTGCGCCACAGAGCACTTGATATTATACAACGATATACGAGTATAATCCACGGTCATAATCATTCACCGATCGAGTCACACTAGAAGTAACTCGTTGGGAAAAAAAATCCCAACGAGTAACAGTGTTACACGATTTGGTGTGACTCGTTGGGAACCCACCACCAATCGTGTTATCAAACTGCATAATATAATAGATACTATTTTACAGCAACTACATCCCTCATAAAATAATCCATTTTTCTATTCAAACTTTATATTATAGTAAGATGGATCAAACACGTGACGAAAGATTTATTTATTATTATTATTTATTAATAACCCCGTGATGTCCCACTGCAGGGCAAAGGCCTCCCTTCGATTCTTCCACTCCTCTCTATTGTGAGCTAATGTGGTCCAATCAATAGAGTGAGAATAGAAACGAAAGACTTAATATAATAAAGAAAAAAATGACATTGACCAGAACAGTCCCAAGGGCGCCGTTGTCACGTGGTCAATGATTGAGACGGATCCTAGCCTTCTTTGAAGACGGCGACTAACAGCACTGCGGCTAATTGACCATTTATTTCAATGAATTGCGACTTCTGGAACTAAAACTACAATGGCGGTGTTTTATTCTAAGATTTTTTATGATTTAAGATTTTATTTATTTGAGATAAAGGTTTACAATAGTTTATCTTAGCTAAACTAAAAAATTCTGACTTGACATTTGAAGACTAGATAAACAGATTGGCTTGCTAGATTTTAACAAGATTACTTAATAAAGAAAAACACTATGTCGATTTTACAGAAGCATTTATGATAAACTTAGTAGAAACAAGAAATAAAAAAACAGTCGGCACTTTGGCACGACAGAAATAAAAAAAAGACTTATTTTAAAAATCTGCAAGGTATCTTGCTGAATTACAAACTAAACCCTATTCTACTTATTATTTTCAATTGTAAGCCTCACAGAGGGGATCTCCGTAACAAAATGATGGTTCCATTACCGATAATATTGGTTATTTCAGTGACGCAACGCCTAACCTACCAAATTATCACTGCCGAAGTTCTCAAAGGAATTTACCTATTTTGCCATACTACAAGGGTACAGTTAAATGAGTAATCGGATAAGTGATTGACATGTTTATCGTTAAATATTTAGGCTGTCTGGCAATCGATATAACCTAATATAGATCGTTTTGAGTTGAGCATAATCAAATTCCGCCCGTGTTCAGTGAAGAGCAAGGCAAGATTTGGTTTGAGACTGATAAGATAATGCCTGCTTATTATGGAAAGGGCGTTTTTGGCGAGATCGCTCTTGTGTATTTTTTTTAAATTGTCTTTTGACATATACCTACCTATAAATTGAGACATTTTGCTGAAAACTTGAGCATGTGTGAGTGCTCTCTACACCTGTCTGAATATGGTAGTATTGAAAAGTAGAGCACTAAATAATAGTTTGTTGAGTTATGTCCTTGTTTTACCTAATAGGGTCGAGATACGTATTTTGATTCCGAAGTTGTTGGTAGTTTATCTTCATCAGCTCCTCCCAAGCGGAATATTGTAACAATGTAATTTACACAATCCGCCCTCGTTGTCGCAAAAATGTCAAATTTTACTTTGTATATTTCGCAAAAGATGAAAGCAACCCTTCCCATTTACGCGTGCCATAAATCACTGTGATGTCAGAATGAGACGACAATAGACGCCCAGTGCGGTCGGCATTTTGAACACTTTGAGCGCTTTTAATTAAAATGTTAAGAATTTGTACCAACTCTGTATGCCCGCATACCGCTTGGCGAGCTCCCAGCTCCGCAAGACCCCCATTTCTCACTCGAATCCAGTACATTTCAATAGCACGTAAAGTCTTCTTCTTCGTTGGTTTTGGGATGCTGAAAAGTGTAGGTAACTTGTATAAAAGGCTACAATAAATTCGACGCGAATGGTGTAACGAGAGAAATCGTAAAAATTTAATTCATTTGCATATGCAAGCGCTGTATTGGTCTGTCGTATGTTATTTGATATTCATTTCGGTTCGTTAAGTCAATAAAAATGACGGTTTATGTTTCTGTTTTGTGCAACGATAGAACGATTTTTAACGGTTTGAAGTAAACTTGCTAATTTTAAAAATAAAAGTACAAAATTATAAAATGGCTCTTTCAACACAAACAGATTCAAATTTCGAATACATTAATAGAATCCGCAACTAACCTCATCAAGTTCAATGCCCGACGTCTGTTAAAAGGTTTGTGTCAAAAAGTTTGAATTCCATTGCGCACTACACTACTCGTCGGTCGACATGCAATTTGTTTGCATACAGTCGACACGGCCCGATATTGGAAAAGTTTACGAGTTCCTTTTAGAACAATATCAATAGGACACGTCTGTATTGACTTGCGTATGACCTGTATTATGGTGCTTATATTAATAATACTTGTTACAAAGTATTGCGCGGTAGCAATTTATTAAAAGAGAAATCATTTTAGACAGAAGTTTAAAACTACTGAAAATGTCTACCGCTTAGGAAATACAATAGGCAATAATTTCTATTGAATTATCATCCATAATTGTTATTTTTCTACGAGTATACAATTTTATAATAAGAGACATTAGGTATTCAAAATAAAGAAACTTAGATTCATACGCTATGATCGCCAGTGTTATTTCAACCTTTTTTCAACCCTTAAACTTTCAGTAAAAATAACAAGCAAATCTCGCTCAAATCGTCTATCGACTTTCCTGTTTGTCATCAACATTTGACTGCCAAATGGGCACTAGAGACGGCTGATATATAACGTGAGACGTCTTGGCGTTTTTACATGCGAAGCGGTTTGCGTCCGCCTTCAATATTGCAAAAGTTGGCGCCACGGCCTCCCGCCGAGAAATTGCGCTTCACATGTTGCTAGATTTATTGCAATTGTTTCAGAACAACATCCATCGTTTATATCATCGGATTCATGACATCTCGTGTATCAGAGGGCCGGATGAGGTCAGAGTTGGTGTAACACGCTTCGATACCTTTAGGTATTCTAATGGAGTATCTTAGTGAAACACGTTTGCCTATATTACTTTTTTACAGTTGAGTCACTATTTCTTTCAAACCCAGATTAATAAATGATTTTGGTACAGACAAGATACTAATACCTATTAGTATCTTCTTCTTATCGTGTCACGATTTTTCGGCCCAGTGTGGTGAAAGGATTTTAAGTGCGAATCAAAGAGCCTCCTTTCGTGCAATTACGACCTTAGGATCGGGCCGCTAACACCAGACCACCAGATGCTCTCATATATTCCTATGCAAGTAGTGCTGAATGGAACTGTGCTTTAGATTTATTGCAGTTGTTTTTGAACAACAACCGTCGTTTAAAGCGAAGCCAAAAGAAACCGTCGGTTTATTTCATCGGATTCATGACGTCTTGCGGTTTGTTTCGAAGAAGTGAGAGTATGTTCAATTGCATTTATTTCTTGTTAGATTTTTCTTGAGAAGTTGAAGAAACTGATCATTGTAATGCTTCGGTTTATAATGCTCTCTACTGGACATAAAAAGCTACCTACTCGTACATCTGAACATAGATATCTTCGTTAATTGAACCTGTATTAAACAAAGAACAAAATAATATTTAATTTAATCACATTGTTGTGTATATTTAATTATTTAATAAATTATGTGACGCAAACAGTGCATATCATCAATATTTACATAATATTGCCTGCATTCAGAAGCGTAAAATAAATAATTCAATCGCACGATAGGTAAGAATTTCCCTTACAGGAAATCTTCAGGATATGGGCCTTAAGTACGTCAGGGATTACAGTAGGGTCCATAAAATGTCTCCTAACTAGGTGCAGTAAAACAGACAAAGAAAACATTCGGGGGAGTCGGTATGTTGTCGCCGGAATATATTATAGATACGTAGATAGAGGAAGTGATCCCAGAATTCGCCCCTTAGCGTCTATGTTTTTATTTGTAATCACAAGTGGGAACTTGCTCTGGGTGTTTTTATGTGGTTCGTTATCTTGAAGAATGCGATTGCTTTTACTCGTTTGTTTAAAGAAATTCACTAGTATTTGCGCCTAACCTAACCTTGCGTAAACTAAAAAAAAATTATACATTTATACTGTAACTGTATCAAGAATTGTTTGATAATGATTTAGTCTTTATTAAACTTTCGTGACTTGAAGACATAATTTCTCGGTTGTTTTTTTTTTACGTCAGGCCAAAAAAACGTGATAAAAACCCGTTTATTCAAAATTAAATTAATAATTATTGTCATGATAATGAACAAGTCAATATTTTCTTGTGGGTTTGAAATTAAAACGAAAATCCTTCTGATTCAAAGTCGAGATATACAACTGGCCAACATAACTCACCAACATATTTAATAATAGTAATGAATAAGACAATATTCTGTAAACATACGCCCAATAAGAAATGACTACTCTTGTTGATAGCAAATAAATCCACATTCGACATCTTGCAAGCCCTGCGTTGGCCACTTACAGAAGGGAAACTCATTTGGCAAGTTTAGGGGAGCCAATTTACCCCTGGTCCATATTTTATGGTCTTACGCTTTTTGTGTAACGAAGTACGATGCAATCAAGACTGGCCTTGCAAACTAGAATAAACATTCGTTGCAAGATTTCACTTCTTCGCTGAATCTGTATAGGTAAGTTGTAAAATAGGTACTATATAAAGTTGTATGTAGGTATGTCAGACGTTTGTAGAGGCCTTTTTTTATTCTTACCTCACGTAATGTTTTATAAAACAATTTGAACAATTTTTACCTATATAAAATATACATATAATTATACTAGCGACCCGCCCCGGCTTCGCCCGGGTGCAATGCTTATATTAAATGCATATATTATACATATCAACCTTCCTCTTGAATCATTCTATCCATTAAAAAAAACCGCATCAAAATCCGTTGCGTAGTTTTGAAGATCTAAGCATACATAGGGACAGACAGACGCGGGAAGCGACTTTGTTTTATACTATGTAGTGATAAAAATCACTTGGTCAGTAGTTACATCGAACTTAGTCAATAACCTTTTACTAAGAGCTGGTCAATGTTCAAGGAGAACCCACAGTTGATGCTGACAGTAGGTACAAAAGAAATGCATTTTACACACAGCTCTATAGCTCAAATTACATTTAACGACATTTCACAGTGATGCCTTGCACCTAGGAAACGGTAATCTTGTTAGCTGTTGCAGTAGATGGAATTTATAGGGGATTCTCTTAGGTGAGGGTTGAAATGGCTTAGATGGCACGGTTTATCCATGTTTCGGCTTTGCCATGCATTTAAGCGAAAGTGCGCATATCAAACTACATAATAGCAAGTGTAATCTGTATGCGCATGTATAAAATGAAAATGTGTAGTTTTTACATAATACCTCTGAATTTATGTGGAGTTTTGTTATGTTAATTCTTCATTAATTTGAGTCGAACCTAATATTGGTTAACTGAATAGATGGTCATAAATCACTTCCCAAAAAAAGTATTTTTAGGTTTACCGTGCGTCTATTCGTAGTTTGAACATAAAAACTAAATTATTATTATTCCTTATATAAAAACTAAAACATTGAAATAAACTCTCTATCACAGGTGGAAGATATATATTTGCCAATAGCATGATAATAAATTATCTCTAGAGAGTTTCATGAACATGGCTACTTAATTAGGAACATTGCACTCATTAAGTTGACCGAGTTTCCGTTGCCAATCATGCATATTAATTCGAATAAAACAATAAATTGCATGCAATGCCCCTATGGGAATGCAGCATGTTTTAATCTGTTATGAACCACATTTTCTTCTTTAGTACGAGTAAGTACAAATTAAACACGAAATAAACATAATCCGTCTTATTACAAAAAATATGAACCGAGTTTAGCGAAGCACTGACTAAAAAACTGTCTCTAGAAAAACGATCTTTAAATACTCGTATATAGAACGCTTTTTTGTCGTACCAGTTTTGTTTTGACATGTGTCAACATGGTGTTCATCTAAGGTTTAACTTAATTGTAATAAGGCCAAATTTCGATAGACTTCAAAAAACGAGTTACAGTAATTATATGTTTTGCAGATTTGGATCATTTTATGTTGGCTATTGATACTACAATCTGTATATTTACGAATAGAGTGATTCTGCCGAAATCTTTTACCCACGATTAAAAACAACCACAAAAGACTCGGAAACCTTATTTTTGGAATTCTCCCAAGGACAAGCTTTGGCTAGAAAGCAACACAAAGACTGTATCCTTGTATATCCTTTGTCAATTATTCGCTTCAGTGATTCCCGCCAAATAGCGGCGGCCATCTTGGCTTCGTACGTTCGAAGTTGGAACAGTCGACGATCTATTGTTCGGTCACTCGCTCATGTTTTTATGTTGGTCCAATTCGGCCCCCTTGATTGATGATTCAAAAGCTACAATTATTTTCGTGCTTCTTTGTGATTATTTGTTTTTTTTATCTTCTATTCTTAGTGGAAATTAATCCGTTTCCTCGTTGAATTTCCAATTACGGACACAAATAAGATTCCTCGTATTTATATTCTAAGAAATTACATTTGTTTTTTAGGAAAACGGGAGTTATTACAGTATTTTAGATACTTACTTATTTTATTATCTACAAGTTATAAAAATATGTCAAATATTTTATCCGTGAAATATCTACCTAACAATAGGTTTTATCCATATTTTGATCCTTTATTTAGATAGTAATCACAGCAGGTATTCATATAAATTAATTTCAATGCATGCAAACTAGCAATGCCAATCAGAGTCACACTCATCAATAAACATGACACATGCAATGATCGAGTCGAAATTAAAACGTCAAACATAGTGGCGCTTTTAAAGCAAGATTTACATAATAAATAATATTAAAGGGCTCGTATGTTTTCGTCTACCACAGGGTGGTGATTTAAATTCAGAGTTCGTTTCGCTGAAAAAATAGACCGACGTTTCTCAAGCAGGTATACATGTGTATACAGAATCTTAATACTATTTGCTCAAATCAATTGAATTACCTTTAAAGATACTGACTTGTAAGCATTAACAAAATAAAGGGGCAATAGAATACGTTCCATTATTTTGCCTTTTGTTTCTTTATGAAATACCTATAAAGGTACCCTGTTTGACAAGTCATAGCTTGTACACTTAATGATTTAAGTACTATTTATTGAATTTATTTTGTTAATGTGTTGCACCTATGATAATAAAGCTTTTCTATTTCTATTCTATTTCTATTACGTATCGTTAATTGTTTCTAGCACAAATCTAAGAAAATTACAATTGAGTTTTTGGTAAGCTACATCTTAAACATGAGCAGAATTTATATTTTATACATTTTCATCATACAAACAGATTCTTGAATTAAGTATATCTAGGTTATATAGGTAATAGTTTCTGTAGATTTTTAATTTATTTTGGAAATAACAAAATGATTTATGAAAATTCTTTTTAAGATAACTCCACAGACTTGAAAACCTAAGACGCCACAAATCGAATATAACCTTAGTCCATTTCTTATTTTTTTATGAATTTTAAGAGTATTTTATTAGTAAACCCGATACTGTTATTATTTTAATACGATAATAATAGTCTTCAAGAGTGATAAAATAGTATCGTCAAAATGCATTAACATCGTAACAGACAAGAGCTTGTGGTAAAAAGCTAACATAAAATTAATACTTATATTAAAACGACAGTAAAATAAGTCCACTCTTAGCCAATAATACCTCGGGTCAAACAAAGAACACCTATTAAAACTCCATGAAACGGCCATTTAGACTCTTATTGTAATATCAATAAAGTTCAGGTTACATTGCCTATTAAGCAAGTTGCAGAACTTTGGCTTGGTTTCAATAACATTACGGCGATGATACTACTTGTCTCTTAAAGTGCTGCCGAAATGTTTGGACGTCCCAACCTTAGCCATAGTCAAAGATTGCTAGAGAACTCAAAGTAAATAAATAAATAACACTTAACAGTTGCATGGTTTGGGCATGTAGAGAGGATGGATGACAGTCGTTTGACAAAGCAAGTGTATGAGGCGAGTGTGTATGGTACAACTGGAAGGGAAGGCCTAGTCGAAACTTCTTGGATCAAATTAGCAACATTTTGGAGAAGGGCCAGGTCAAAAGTACCCTAAACCGGCGAGCATGTATGAAGAATGTAATGAGACTGAATGAGGCAAAAGTTGTGTGTCAGGATCGTAGCAAGTGGAGATCCGTGGCCTACCCCTTCGGGAAAGAGTCGTGATAATATGTATGTATGAAGCAGTTGCATTTATAGTCTGGTATCTACACTGGTAGTCATATCGAGATTTGCTTCTATAGCGAACTCAGCTAACTAGTCAAATTGAGATGTGGTCCAAACGCTTTTTACCCTTAGCTGACCCGAACAATACAGAATATAGAAACGAACAATATTTTTTTTAATTTAGGAGATCGTTCCTTGTTGACATAACTGATGTATTTGTCTCCGGACAATTATACAGACAGGATGCATATTGTTGATCATGCAGACATTTCATCCCGCTACGAGAATCGAACTCGCAAATCTTGTTTGCGTCTCAGCCTCGTCTCTGGTTTAATATTAAATATAATTTGCATAAAAAATTGCGGGTGTCATAATTTTTATCTATTCAATTACAATATAACGACTTAGTAGCTGTCGTATAAAATTTATAAATAAAGCTTTTAAAAACTTTAATTAATTAATCATGTCGTGAATGCACCTTAAAATTTCAAACGGCCATTTCTTCCGTTATAATTGGCAAAGTTTATGTCATAATTTCTTTTATGAAACTTGCTAAATATCTTCATTAAAGTTGGTGAGTTTCGCAATTACGAAAGACAAGTGCACAGGTATGAGAAGAAAAGCATGGTTTAAATAAGAAGATTATTTTATCTACACCATGCATGGCATAGACAAAAAACAGTTGATAGTACTTATTGTAGGCGGGTTGTTCGTTAATTGTGTGTAAATGCATATGCACGTTTTTCTGTGTACGCATACAGAAAAAATGTGCATGCGCAACTTTGAACGCTTCATTGACGAATGAGCGCACACAGAAACAAAGTATCGCTTATGCACACAGAAACAAATCTACAAGACTTTGAACAGTCTCGTTTAAACACACAATTAGACCAACACGCGCTTTCGTGAGATTGAACAACGGCCTACCTTCAATTCGTCGACCTAGATAGGTACTCTACCAGTTCATTTCTCTATGCCACACACGTAATGTCACTTTGACATTAGTTTGACAGAACTAAGTTCGTATTCATGAAGTAATTTCAATTTCACGAAGTTAAAGAGTTATTCTAATGTTTGTAACTTATCATGAACTACCTTCATTCTGTATTCCTTAGTTCGAATTCTATTAAAGATAAAGATAAAGATTATTTATTTGCATTTGCATGCAAGATCAAAAGTTAATTATTAATTTTTATGTCAATTTATTTATTTATCTAATAGGCTCTAAACAAATCTTGGCACTAGACTATACAAAATGTTATGTTTTTAACCCTAATATCGTGCTGAACGAGAGAATCAAATGCATTTGCAAATTCAACAGACAAGGCGTTTATTTCTTAAAAACAATCCACGTCGAGAACGCCATATTGAAAGACGCTTGCTTCATTCGTAGAAATTAAACTTTTATTTTCAATTCCAACTCAATTCTATCCAGTTGGATCAAAATCCACTGAATAGCAACTGTTAAAACTTCTTATAAGCTAAAAAAGCCGAATACTAAATTCGCTTAAACGACCTGTTCCTAGCCACTCGGCTTTATGGCCAATATACATAACCTGGCTACAAAGGACTGCAGTTGACCGTTTTGTCGCGTTCAACTCGCTCCTTTGTTCTAATCACCCTTATGACTTATATCACTCCCGAAATATCAACTCTATTTACTCAAAAGAATATTAAAGTGGCACTAGTAAACTGCACAGAAAACTGGGTAGCATACGAATATCATGCGATTTGTATTATCTTATCAAAACGATAAATGGTGCTTGGAAACTATGATGTGAATGAAAGATGATTTTCATCTCTATTAGTAGAGAAATACAAGATTTTGAAGAATTTCTATACTTTTACTGGACTAATGATTAGGTACTTTAGGTACTTGTGCTTATGAACAACTTTTTTTTTTCCTTACCTCACACTTCTCAAACTTACACAGGCAAGAGCGAGGTCTACGATGGAGCGAGCTTACCCAGAAGGTGCCTATTAACTCTCTTCTTAAAAACAACAGGGTCGTAGCTCAGCGGAAATACAGACGCTGGAAGCTGATTCCAAATTTTTGCAGTGCGCATAATAAGAGAATTTTTGTTCTTTTTTTTTAATTAAAGCAATATTCATAAACAAAACTCGTCCTTTATACTGTGGGCCATTAATGAAGCGCACTGATTGTTTTATTTCAGCGCCCAAAGATTGAGTGAAAATTCGGTGTACCAGCACTATAATCTCTTCTGCGAAACCGAGGTTCATTTTAAGGTGGCGCTGGCTCGTAGTTGTTAGCCGAATGTTTGTTCGCGGTTTTAATCGTGCCAGGAGTTGGATTCAGGTGAACTTACTCGGAATGAGTGTTGCTAGTTTGGGCGTTTATTCTGCGGGCGGTGTCGCTTGTCTAATATAGGCTTGCAACGCTTTCCAAAGTTTAGTACGAGTTGTGTTTGACCATTGCGGTGAAATGGCTGCTTTTTAAAATAAATAGCTGCTTTTTAATGCTTTAGTCTATCTCTAAAAATAAAGATATAGGCTTTATTCTCATGAGAATATTTTTAATATGCTTCGTTGCGTTGTGACACAAAACACAAAAAGGTGGATTCATGTTTTCCGTAAATAACAAAGAGGATTGATACCTACGTTGTGTAGTGATAATATTGATTAAATATGAAATGCTGAAGTTCTCAGCGACTCACTTCAAAGTATGAATTATTATTATTATAACCTTTATTATTTACTTACACAAAAATAATAATTACATTATTCATTAACATATTAAATTCTACTACTACTAGCTACTTTGGAAATTTCAGAACGAATATAAAATTGACACTAGGCCCTTCATATTCAATATCAATTAATGTCTTCAAGCCCTGGACGCTAAAGTTTATTTTTTTCTTATACAGTTTTTTTTTTTCTTTCCAGAAATGTCGTCTACAACCTCAGTCTCACAGACCTCACAGAGCAGAGCCGCCTGGTGTGGTACTCGCCAGAAAATGACGTCAAAATGTGTGTCGTCAAAGGGAAAGATGAGGTAAGTTTATATCTGACTTTGTGATGGTCTCAGAGACCGCTTACCATTTGAAACTGATATTTTGATCTGTTTAATTTCTAAAATATCCAAACAAATATAAAAAATCTATTAGATTATTAGTATTTTTAGCTAAAGTTTACCTTCAATGCAATTCGCAAGTCCAAGGCAAAGTTTCAAGCCCATACATTTGAGTCAGTATTTACATATTTAAAACCGCTATACGTTAGCGGGGAACTTTATATGCGTAGTCAGTGTGCAGCTTACCTTAACCCCATTAACTACGTGCTACGTGACAAGTGGCTACGGTAGAGCCTTGCTACGACGTTACGGCGTAGCATGAAATTTCGTAGAAGCTACGTGCTTGTAAAAATATTAGCATCTAATTCCTGGTGTTGTGTGTAACCTACATGTTGATGTTTGAAAAGCTAATGTAAACTGTAACATAATAGAGGAATAGATTCCCGTTTTGGCTGCGTAATCCCCCACCGATCGCCAAAAAGTATATTAAAATTAGTAAAAGTATATTCATATATCAATAGCTTAATAATAAAAAAAAATAAGAACTTCAACTCCAATGACATCATATTCATAATGTAGATTATATGACTACTACCATCAGGCGCGATTGCAGCCTGAAATTGGGGGGTCGGTCACTAATCTATCTGATTTACTATAATGAAACGACTTTTTTAATTTGTAATTTCTAAAAGATTTTTCAATATGACGTGTACGATTTTGGGGGGGGTCATGTCCCCTGTGACACACACCCCCCCACCCTCGGACCACGCCTGACTACCATATTGTCTATACATCAAAAACATAACATATACAACCGATACCGTTTGTTTAGCTTTACCAATCGCAGACTCCTTTTCCAAACAGCTCGAACAAAGATATAAAAAAAACAGTAAAAACGTTATTTATTAAAACAATTATCTGCAATCAAAAATGAACTCTACCCCCGCTGCAGATAATTGAATTTCCACCTGCCAAGGAGCCGTATTCTGCTAATCGTCTCTGTACCGAATACCGGCAAATTAAAAAGTCAATCGAGTGGAAACTCGCTTCGCGTTTAAGACGACTCTAGGGTTGTCAGACGACTATTTGATTTGGGTTCTTGGGGCTGATGATGACCAGATTGTAAACAGACTAGAAAATTGGAAAGCTTCCTAAAAATATTCATTGTAAGATGTTTTCAACAAGAAAGACAAGAAAACTATTAAAGAACAAGCAAGTGCTTTCTTAAAAGCGAAAACCTTTGAAGCGCTCGTGGTTGTGCTTGCTTAGTCGTTCTTGATAGATTGTCGAAGTTAAGCAACGTTCAAAACGGTCTGTAAGTGGATGGGTGACCGCCAGTGTCATTTTCATCTGAGCGCTTCCGTGCTTCGGAGGGCACGTTAAATTGTCAGTCCCGGCTATTTAAGTCGTTAAGCCATGATGGAGGCCTTAAGGCGGCCTAAAAACTCCGTCACCAGAGTTGGCCATTGACACATACGAACTTACTTAATATAAATACGAGGTATATGTCCACTTTAACACGAATTTGGGTACGAGTACAGTACAACTACATTAATAAAGCGCTTCGGTTGGTTTCGTATTTATCTCTATTACCGAATACCTCCGATCTACTTCAAGGTAGTAATTATATCCCTTTACCTATCCTAAGTATATTTATATATTTTTAGATAATTACTAATAAAGAAGACTTTTAATGATATCACGTTTCTATTCATGTGTAAAGGATAGAGGTAGATAGATACCATAGAGGTCGCACACTGACATTATATACTTATAAGTAGGTTTACATTTACAACAATTACCACCTTGAAGTACTTGATGTATTCGGAAATAGAGATAAATACGAAGCCAACCGAAGAGTTTTACTGTACCTAGGTAGTACCGTGTTCAAAGATTTTTACGCGATTTCAACATTTTTTATTTAATTTCATCTGTGTGTTTAAAAATGCTGAAATTACTAAGTAAAAAAGATGTATGCTTATGCTAACTCCAAGTTGCTGATGATTTTGTTTCTAAATTCGGCAACCCTACCCGTTTTAAGATCGGTGTGGGAACCGGGGTTACCTTATTTTACTTCAGGTTAATGAGAGACCTGGAGGAAGTGAGGTTATGGAGCTCGGTGAGATTACAACGTATAGAATATAAGTTTTAATTAAACTTTTCATGAAGTTTCGTAGCCACTTGCGAATAATGAAATGTATAACAGTGTTATAGAGCAAAACTGTTTGCACTGAGCAAAAAGCAAAAATGTTTCTAGACTCATTTATGTAAATAAGTTTGTATGAGTGGTGACGGAGTTTTATGGCCGCCTTGAGCCCTCCATCATGGCTTAACGACTTAAATAGCCGGGACTGACAATTTAACGTGCTCTCCGAAGCACGGAAGCGCTCAGATGAAAATGCCACTGGCGGTCACTCATCCACTTACAGACCGTATCGAACATTGCTTAACTTCGACGATCTATCAAGAACGACTAAGCAAGCAAGACCACACTTACTTACCTACTTATAGCTGGATGATAATGGATGAGGATGGTTCGGGACCTGGAGTAGTTGCGGAATAGAGAGAAGTTCTACATCCAGCAGTCGGTATTTAATAGTTTAAATGATGGTGATGTTGATACTCTCAAAATAATTCTACAAACCAGGTGTCTAGTTTGCTACTTAGCAATTTAAAGAGCACTCAGCCATTTTAAGGCATCGGAGCCCGATTATTTCGCTTTAAATAACGTTCTAGCTAACTGCATACATTTTTCAGGCACTAATTAACCTTTACTTGGCTATTAAGGCACCCACAGAAGCACCTTACTTATTTCCTAAATAAAGATGCTTACGAGTATTACAGTGAAAATGTTTGCTAAATTTTACTTGTAACATCAAAATTCAATGTTAAAAACTTTAAAAATATAGTTTTAACACCAAGCTTTATGTGTTGTATGACTTTAATAAGTTTCTAACTTAGTTATTAGCTACCTATTACTTAATATTATCTTTTTTCTTTGAGTCTATGCATTTTGCTGTCTTGTACTTCAAAAATTATTTTATTCTCAAATATATTGAGGACAACTTTGATCTCTTTTTTAATTTTATCTCAATATGCTGAAAACGTTGAGATTTCCATTACATACATAGATATAACTATGTATAAAATAGATAAAACGAGCACTTCCAGCGCTCGAAACCGCTGTAATGACTTCCAATTTATATAACCACCACCATTTGGCAACAAAACTAGCTTTTAATACTTCAAAGAGCTTTTTCTGAGTGCAAAACGTTGTTGTAGCACGCTGATATGAAGATGGCGTGTCATAATTATAATGCGTTTAACAATTAAAAGAGAACCCAGGGTACTGATGGGTAAATGTGTAATAATGGTTTTGTTTCTGTGCCAGTAGGTTCACATAAACAGTTAATTCAATATGAAAACAGGATTCTGGGCGTTTATACGTATGATGGTTTAAAAGAAATAGTGAAACGATGCCTTTGTTGATCAAGGCTTAGCGACTTAAAATAAAAAAGTACGTGAGTGTCGTGGAACACTCGGTTGGAACGAAGCAGAGTTTTTTCTATACTGGGAATTTCAACTTAGTATAGTAAATAAATTGTCAATTAGGTATCCTAGAACGCTCTTCCGTACTAACAATGTTACAATCTATGGACTGTGTCGCGGCTGCGCATTTTGCACTGTGACGATTTGACATATACATGTGTCATGACGCAAAAATAAGCCTGCTTAAGCCTGCTTATTGCATAGCCAAATCCTTCTGTCATAAAATCATAAAATATTTTTCACTATACACATGGTTTACGCATACATTATCAACATCACCTCAATTCTGTCTCCAACAATCTATTCAGTCAATCTCGTTCCAACATCACATACAAAATTATACCAGTCTAATCCACCCGATATGTTGAGCTATGATTACATTTGCATTCCGATGAGCACAAGTAGTAATCCTATTGCATCGTGAACCATCCGCATGGAACCAGTGCCACTGAAGATCTCGAGATGGATTAGGGCATACGATAACTCTATTACGGCCGGAACGCAATTCTCAGCCGCTAGATTTTTGTAGGTTATTTTAGACATGTTTCATAGATGGACACAAAATAACACAAAATAACAAATATCTGCACCACCGTATTGTCCGTTCCCGAATAAGGCACTTTTTTTGGCTATACAAGCCGTATAGCCAAAAAAAGTGCCTTACTCAAGCGGATACTGTTTGAAATAGAAATGCCAATGATGTGGCACAAAAATATGATCGGGCTATCGTTGTATATGTACGGTCCGCGACAGAAATTCATGGACATTTGATTTATTTGAATCTTCAATATCTTCGAAGTTCCTAGGGTTTTAGATAAAACTTCAGCTTACAGGATGCTTTGCCTTGCACCATTACTATTTATGAAATAAAAATTTTTGAAAAAAAAAATTGAACCGACTTCACAGAACACAAACAGAAGAACCTTCTACACTAAAAAGAGAAAAATAAGAATATAATTTGAAGTCGGTGCCAACTATTCATTTACATCTAAGAAATTCAAAAGAACTTGGGTGCAAAATTGTATCCTGGTACGCTATGGTTTGATAGGTACCTAATCGTATTTACTTGGCACCGACTTCAAATTATATTCTTATTTTTCTCTTTTTAGTGTGTAGAAGGTTCTTCTGTTTGTGTTCTGTGAAGTCGGTTCAATTTTTTTTTTCAAAAATTTTTATTTTTCACTTTTTAGTGTAAGTAAATAAATACTGTGTAAATAAAAGTGTATGTGTAAATAATATAGTAAGCTACGAGTACATTAAGACTTTGCTTATCGTAGCTTAAGTAGGAAAGTATAAGAGAAGTCATGGGCAGACCTACTAAAGGACAGACCGGAGTTCAGCAAGGGGGAAAACTATCAATCCATAAGGAAAAGAAATATTTTGTACTACCTCGGGTGTAATACCCTTTCAAACTATTTAATGTTTGACTCAGATTGTGAGTCAGGGTGTGTTGTGTAGTGAGAATGAGGTTTTTTTAATGTTACGGGAAAACTGTCAATCCCTCAGGAAAAAAAATATATGGCGCCACCTTGAGAGTCAACCTCTTTCTAACAAAAAAAAAATTTTGGAAATCGGGCCACAATTTTCTTAAAGTTCAGTAATTGTTTTAGTTTTACGGGAAAACTATTAATTCCTCAGGAATAAAATTTATATGGGACCACTATAAGAGTATACCCTTTCAAACAAAAAAAAAATTTTGGAAATCGGTCCACAACTGACGGAAATATCGGTGAACATACATAAAAAAAAAAAAAAAAACATACATACAGCCGAACATATAACCTCCTCCTTTTTTTGAAGTCGGTTAAAAAATAGGCAATTTTCCCACAAATAATGATGAAAATGAAGCTTTAAAATCTCCAATTGTTCATGAATTTCTGTCGCTGACTGTACCTACACAATCAATCATTCATACGCGTCGTCTAATATGCCTACTATAGGAAAAAGAGGGGGTGATTGTTAAAGAAGACGAAATGATTGGAAAATCTAAACTAACAGAAAACTGTGGATAACAATATAAACAACTAGCACTTATACCATAACGTAAAATTATTTTTATTATAATTAAATTCTCGTATTCAACTAGGTCCTACGTTTTTACGACTCGAGCCCATATTTCACGTAGACGTTAAATTAAGATGCCATTAAGGGAAATTACTTGCCGTTTACGACGGTAACTAGCTACATTTTTACCGTCATGAAATATGATTTCTGGATGTGGAATCGCTTTGGTAATTGCACACAGTGCGGTGAGAATGTGTTGGTTTTCATATTAAAAAACCGGATCAAGACCAAGGTGAAAGATCCATTAATGTATCCAGATACTTTGAGATGTCTAAGGGGATAGTGAAAGGCATGACCAATAAGCGACAGATTCTCATTTCCATGTGTTCAGAAATTTACACAAGTCACGTACTACATGACACATACGTGCCAATTTGCAAAACGTCTTATTTTTGTTCCAAATTCAGCTCCATGTTGCCGCTCACATTTGCAATATCAAATTCTCATAGCAAGATTCATACCTAGTAAATATACAGGTCATTTACACCACAAATAGGATTAAAACCCATCAGACAAAGGCCCTTAGCGCATTCTACCCGTCTCCGTCTGGAGCCTGCAGCCTGATTGGTCGCTCGTGGGACGTTCGGAAATTCATGCCTCAATTGAAGGCGAACGTGGACTTGTCAGTAGAGTGGCCAGCGTTGCTGTTTCTCTAGGACATGTTTTATCAAAGAATTTATCGTAGGTATCACCCCAAATTTATCGTAACACTCATCGTATCATTTAAGTACTTCAATTTATTTTTTTGGGGGTTATTAATAATGGCCATTGGTTTGTGTGCGTATGACTCAACTAGCGTATTACCTAAAATACTCAAGCTGTAGGTATACTTACCTACATTGTTGTGTTACAAATTTATCGCAACTCGGAAACATTTCTCCAATACAAACCCTTCAGTTTCGAAGACGCCTCGAATAAGTATTTACACTACAAATATTTCATGGTAACACTATGTACTATATACCATTTTACTTTACCGAGAGCAGTCGACGTGCGACGACTGCAGCGGCTTCTAAACAGATTTCTACGATTTCAACCAACTCAAAAGAATTCTGGTGAAAATCTTTGGTTAGACTCGCTTTATCGTAGTTTGTACTAGAAAAAAACTTAGGCCTTTACATCTATATTAGGTGATTTATACAGCGTCAGAAGGCAATCCATGCCTACATTTAACGGAACGCTGTAGTGCCTGGGACATTGTTTGAGATGGAATAGGCTTGCCCAGCACCTAAACCATCCTCTCAGCTTAATCAGCCTGGCCCACAGGAAAGACGACGTCAATACGTGTGGAGCTGACTAAACTGCGGGTTTCCTCTCGATGTTTTCCTTCACCGTTAAGAGTTTGTACTAGAATATTGTTGATACCAGCAATGTTATGCATTACAATATTTAATAGTCATGTTTCTTAAAACATTTTGCTTACTCGTTATAAGATGTGTGAAAGCTAATGTGAAGTTATTGAAAAGTTATCTGTACATATGAGAGATATCTCATCTCTGAATATCGTAAGTTCATTTATTTTGTGTTCCATACAAAAGCCGTAGTATCTTTTCCCTTAAAATGGTCAAGCTATAAGTGGTCCTGTTAGTACCACTTGAATAGCACCATTCGGAACATAGACGGAACTCGGTCTGTTTGAAACTCGCAAAACCGTACTATATATCCGGATTCCGGTCGTCCCTGAATTAGAAAGTAACTGGTCAAGAGCATCACAGACGCGTATCGGAGCTTCAACATTTGGAACTGTTACAGACGTAATGGGAAGGAAGCAGGGCTGCCACTTCAAACATACTACAAAAAAAAATTGATTTTTGTAAAGCTATACAGCGCTATTGCGGTTTGTTGTAAGCCACTGCAGCTGTTGTGTGTAGCCTTCGTTCATGGTTTGTTATTTTATCAACCGACTTCAAAAAAGGAGGAGGTTAATTAAGTCGAGTGCGCCTGGAAGGGGCTTTTAAAAAAATGCTTTTATGACTTGCAAATTTAATTTACGTAAAAAGTTACATTTAGAATTATAACTAAAATATTCTAAGTCTGGTCGATGCGAGAACCAGGTAAGAAGTGAATTGATGAGTCGCGAAGTATCCGATGACCGGACGAAGCCCGCGCAGCGGGGCGGCACGTTGTGCTGAGCTGGCGTCACGTACGCCGCGGCTGTTTCCATGAGGCGTTCCAATTAGGATTGCAACTATGCAATTGCTATGTAAAGCGAGCGTGTAACACCTCCCCCCGAAGTTCAGTGACTATTGCGAAATATCTTTCGAAAGAGTCGCTGAGATGCTCTTGTGGTCCATCTTGATTTCATAAGGGTGACGTTTTCTTTCTGTAATCTCAGCATAAACTCCTGTAGGTGAGGGAGTGCTATTTTCTTCAATAGGATGTTCTTGATTATTTCGAGCTCGAAGTCGGTGATATGCAAAGCTGAGCACAAGTGCGGCTGCACTGAGTAATAAAATTGTGTAAATCGGAATAGTAGTGTGATAGAGACTACCATCTGAAATTTCGTCTAAGTGGATTGGTCCTTGAAGAGAAATTTTTTCATTGATATCATGAAGGTCTCTGAGATTAATTGAATTCAGGATGATGGGTGAATCCTTATCGATTTTTCGGTCCTTAGTTGAGAATAAATTCATGATCTTAAGCGGATGTCCTCTGATTCGGTCATCTGTGTTAGAGATAGTGATATCGGCGGTCTTGAGATAACAGTTGAGCGGGATAGTGGCTAAATAGCTTCCTTGAAGGACTCTATACTGCTCTTGTCCGCAGGATGTTTTTATCTTGGTCTTATTGGGAAAGCTTAAGGTGTAGTGCTTATCGTCGAGACGTTCCATAGCTTCTCCTGTCAGGATAACCGTAGTCAATTTGCAGTTCGTGTGGAAGTCCTGCTTGGTAATGAGTTGGTGAACGCAGTCAGAATTATCTGTTGCTTTGTAGGTGGACTTCTTGTCGCAGAGATACCATGATTTTACCTTCGGACATTCTGTCTCCATGTACATAGAATTTTCTCCAGATATTGCTATGAAGGGTTGGTAGGGTATAAGGGTCTGGTGGTTTTTATTAGGGATAATAGACAATTTATAAAGGTCATAGGTATCAGGAGAGGCAATCGGAACCTTAAAAACTATAACTAATTCACTACCCACGTAAAAGTATCCTAATTTAATTATATCGTAAAAATACCTAATATCTACGTCAAGGATCTCGTCCTTTGCATATAATAACCTAAGCTTATCTAAAAACGTCTTCAAATCTGCTATATTTAATATCGAATGAGGAACCCCCGATAACTTGATGAAAGCTAAAGTGTTTTCAAGTCTAAATAGTTCTTCAGATAAACAATCGATATTGTCACCTAAAATTATAAGATTTTGAGCCATATGGGCGTATTTGATCAAATCAGTTTCCCTAGTACTATCATGTTCCATTATAAGATTAAGAATTTTATCTATTTTATTCTGATTAGTAGTTATATTTTTTAATATTTTAGTATTTTGCAAAATCCATTCTTTATTTAAACTTATATGATTTTCAATTTCTGTTTCCAATTTGTATTCATTATTCTTAAGAACTTTAATGGCATCGTTGTACCTAATCGCGTCAGTATAGTCTAAGTTGCCGGATATGCTTTTAATTACTGAACCAAGCCCGTCAATCAAACCTCTTTTCTTACGATTATTAGGTTCAAAAGTTCGTAATTGATCGGAGATTCGCTCTAACTTAGCATCAAGGTATTCTATGTGAGGCTCGTACAGAGATGAAGTTTTATTATTTAACTGGGGTCTTAGTTCAGATAGCTGAGATTTTACTAAGTTGATTTGAGTAGAGATATCATTGAGATTAATGTAATTTAGAAAGGAATGATAGTGGGATACGATCTTAGTTGGGCCTAATTTGAATGGGAGTAAACCAGGGCCATCTTGCAGGGAATCAATCGTTACATCGTGTCCTTGAGTCGGATGTAGCAGTAGCGAGAGTGATAGTAGTATCCTGCAACAAAACAGGATCCTTATGACTTCGCTTAAGGCGGGACTTAGCGACAGGGCCACGTTTCTTCTTCGTGTAGATATGGATGGGTAGGTCCGCTAGAACGGTGTCCTGCGTATAACGTGGCGCGAGTTTTTGTCGGCTCGCCATAGGGTTTCGTACAAATACCTGTTGGTCAGGGACGTATTCCTTTTGGGGTTCCCGGTCCTTGTTCCTATTTTCAGTTAGTTCAGTCCGATTATGCAAGGATGTCTCGTTAATCACGTCATACACTTTAGTCATACGTTTACGATGATCTTGAAGATACTGTTGAAGTAGATGTTCCGTCATGTCAATGTCTATTGGGTCACGCGGGTCAAAATGACCGGTGATAAGATCTATAGGTCGACATTTTGTGAAACTGTGTATGGAGCTATTATAGGCCAAAACTGCATAAGGCATGAGATTAACTGTAGGTTCATTTTTACGCTCAATTTTAAAAATTCTAAGATGTTCTAAGATAGTCGAATGGAAGCGTTCTACAATACCGTTATCGTTGGGAGTATGTGCAAGTATTTTGTGGTGTTGGATTTTATGAAGTCGAACGAACTCTGAGAATAATGCGTTAGTAAATTCAGGTCCTTGGTCAGTCACGATAGTCAGGGGTACACCATGGTGGGTACAAAAGATAAGAAGAGCTTGGACTACGCTTAAAGCGGTGCCGTCTCTCAGAAGATACGCTTGAGCGTATTTAGAGAAAGCATCAACTAGTGTGAGGAATTTCTCGTTCTGGGCTGTGAAAAGATCAATGTGAACAGTCTCAAAAGGCTTCGTAGGAGGTGGCACAATAGAAAACCTTTGTTTTATCGGGTTACGGTCGTACTTAGCTTGACCGCAGATGTTACACTCGTTAATATATTTCGTGACTGAATCTTTCATCTTAGGCCAATAGTATTTACGAGACAAAGCTAAGAGACATTCGGTAATACCGCGATGGTTTGTTTTACCTTCGTGGTAATTCCTTATGATTTCTTGCTGTTTCAAGTAATCTTTGATGTTTTCTAGCTCAACTTTGGTTAAGACTAGGTTCATGGCTGAACTTCTGAATTGAGTTTGAATAATCGGTATAATTTTGTACATCGCTAAAGGTGGATTTATAAGAATTCCTGTTTTTACTTTAGGGTTCACATACTCCTTGATTGCATTTATAACGTCGTCTTCTAATTTGGACTCTGACAGTTGTATCGTCGTTCTAGTGTGAGTCTCGAATAGTTTTGTCACGGTTGGTCGTTTCTTTATGTCCCCTACTACCACAAAGATAATTTGTCGATTAAATTTATTTAACGGATCATCTGAGATGGGTATTTCTAGAATCGGATTTTCTTCACTAGTGTGGGCCGTGAGTGTAGCAGATTGATCAGCTACTGAGGGTTGCTTTTCAGATCCTGAGGGGTTAACTATGATGGAACTAGTTTCCTCATTATTTATCTCAATACGGGAAAGGGCATCGGCATTAGTGTTACTTTTACCCTGTTTGTAGATAGGTTCAAAGTTAAACTCACTAAGTTTTAATCTCCATCTCGTTAATCTGGAGTTAGGCTCCTTGATGTTCATGACCCATTGAAGTGGTTTATGATCCGTGACTACTTTAAACTTTCTACCGAATAAGTATGGACGGAAATATTTCGTTCCCCATACTATAGCTAGGAGCTCCTTTTCTATAGTGCTATAATTTATTTCACTAGAGTTAAGGGTCCTGGACGCGTAAGCTATAGGTTTCTCACTTCCTAAGGGTCCTTGTGATAGTATGGCACCAATGGCGAAGTTAGAGGCGTCGGTAGTCAGTACAAAGTCTTTGCTAAAATCGGGGTATTGTAAAATCGGGTCATTAGTCAGTAAAGTTTTGCATTTTTCGAAACAGTTGGAATAGTTTATGTCATGGGGTGTTATTTTATGTCCTTTCTTAAGGCACTGTGTCATTGGTTTCGTTATTCGAGCAAAATCAGGTATAAACTTGCGGTAGTAACCTATCAAGCCAAGAAATCTCTTTAATTCGGTTGTAGTTGTTGGAATAGGGTACTTTTCTATAGCTCTGATTTTGTCTGGGTTCGGCTTAACTCCATCTTTACTAATGATGTGTCCAAGATACGCGGTTTCTAATTTTAGGAACTCTGATTTATCCATTTGGATTTTAAAATTGGATGATCGGAGTCTGTCAAATACCTTTTCTAAATTAACCATGTGTTCCTGCAGTGAAGTACTAAACACGATTATATCGTCTAGGTACACAAGACATACTACATTTTGGAGGTCCCTAAGGACATTATCCATAACGCGTTGAAACGTAGATGGCGAGTTCTTAAGCCCCATGGGCATACGTAGAAACTCAAAATGACCATGTTCTACGTTAAATGCTGTCTTTTCTATGTCTTGTTGGTCCATTTCTACCTGATAGAACCCGCTGGCAAGATCTAAGGTGGTAAAGTACTGACAGTTGCCTAATTTGTCAAGAACATCGGCTATATTCGGTATTGGGTATTTGTCGTCTAAGGTCTTGTCGTTCAATTTCCTAAAATCAATTACCAATCGCCATTTTGTCTTCCCAGAAGCATCTATTTTTTTTGGAACGATCCATACAGGAGAATTCCAGGCAGATTCTGAAGGGCGAATTATCCCTTGCTCTAACATCTTAGTGATTTGATCTTTAACTTCCTGCCTATGGATAAATGGATACCTATAGCTTTTAGTGTATACCGGTTTCTCATCTGTGGTGCGAATAGTGTGCTTGATTTGGTTAGTGAAAGTTAATGGTTCACCTTCTAAATAAAATATGTCAGCGTATCTAGCACAAAGAATCTCTAAATTGGCTCGTTCTTCTGGATTCAAATGATCCATACGTAAACGTGACAGCACTTCTTTCGCACGGTTAGATATAGGCTCAGTGCGCATGCACTGGATATTAAATACTTCTGCGTTTACGGGGCGGTCCATTGAAAAAACCAAATCATGACGCGTCGTATTTGTGACCTCTACGATACCACGGCTATTTTTAACCATTGTAACGCAGTCTCCTATAGTGCAATTAGATAGGGATTGCTCTGGAATAAACACTTCCCCGTCATGAAAGTTAATTGGGACGTTAACTAATTTGGAAGACTTGGCTGGTATAATATCTTCATACAAGTTACAGTTTCGTGAATCGTACATCAATAATGGGTTAGTCGATTGTCTAGTCACTAACTTTTTATTTTTCAAGTCAATGTTCGATTCCCATTTTTCAAGTAGGTCTAGTCCGATCAGTCCATCGAAAAAATTATGGAACTTATAAATGAATAAAGTTATATCATCTTGTTCATTCATTTCTCCAAAACACGGTATAGTCAAAGAGTAGTTACTCTGAGTAGTAGAGTGTATGCCTGATATTTTAATAGGGTCATAAGTGGGTTTTATATGTGAATAGAAATATTCAGCGACTTCAGGGCTAAGAAAAGATTGATTTGCACCTGTGTCAATTAGTAGTTTTAGTGGGGGATTAGCAATTTGTACGTAGGGTAACTGTCGTTGTGTCTGTAGGTTAATCTCTACTTTAACTTGTCTGATGTCTTGGTTTTCTGAAAATTTTCATCCCTATCAGTCTCTGGGGCAACTTCTTGAATTTCCTCTACACAATAGCCTTCAGAATACTGAGGCTGTTCATACGAACATTCATAGGCAAAGTCGGGGTAGTAATAGTCCGAATAGTAGTCACAATAGTCGGACTGTGGGTCATCGTAATATGGTTCATAGTACTCATTGAAATTAGCTTCCCGGGTCTTAAAATAATTTGAAGGCGGCGGGTTGCCAAACTTACTCCAATCATGTGCCTGACGCTGAGCAGGGAATGATTTATTCACGTAGTTGCTAACTCCACTCATGGGCTGTGGACCTGTGGATGTGTTTCGTGGGTTTAACTTAAATACATTACTTTGGGGCCGATAGTTTGGTGGAGCTGCACCAAACATCTGCTGTGTCCTTGTTGGTCCTCTAAACTGGGGTTGGGGTGACCTGAACCCCTGCATAGGTCTTTGAGGTTGTGCAGTCATCTGGTGCGATGGTCCAGGCATGTTAAATTGTCGTGGAGTCTGCATAGGCTGCAAAGCGAATGGTCGCGGGGGTAGCATAGCGACCGAGGACGGAATATGGCTGCCGAAGTTAAGTTTTGAGTGACTTACTTGAGGCTGCTGCATCTGCCTTCTCTCAGGAACACGTTCGTTGCGCTGCTGCAGATAAAGAGTATTCTCTTCCTCGTGCACAAACTCTAAAGCCTTTTCAATAGTGTCAGGCCGCATGCATCGGATACGAGACCCCAATGGATCGCGGAGACCGCGCAAGAACGATTGAAGGGTCAGTTTTTTATATAGTGACCTTTTAGATTCAATAGTACTCGTAACCGTTTCATGCAGACTGATATAAGTCATTACAGTGCTGAAAATGTTCTGACATTTCTCGTAGTATTCCTGAGGGCTGGAAGAGCCTTGGCTCAGTAAAGCAAGATCATTATAGAGCGAAGTTTCGTCTCTCTGATCGGCAAAGGTATTAATCAGTGCACTACGAATGCCAGTCCAGTTCTCTGGAATTCCATTAGAATTTATAAGGCGGGCTGCTGGGCCTGTTACCTTGTTTAAAATGCCATTTATCAAAGCTAAATTTGTAAGGGCGTATTCAGGTCCGTCCCTTACGAATTGCTCTACTAACTGATCACATAACTTAATAAACCTCGTAAGGACATTAACGTTACCGTCAAACTCGGGTAAAAGGCGGAGGGCCTTATAAATTTGATCTACGCCGTTTGACATTGTTTCTGCGTGCGATTGTTCCTCTTCTCTAATCGAATCTAACAATATATTCCTACCTGCGTCTTGCACTAAAATTCTATTACTATTAGTTAACCTACGAGTCCGAATTTGCCTTGGATGGAAAATCTTGGAGAAATAAGGAAACACTTAGGAATAAGAAAGGAAGCAACTCTAGATAAAAACTAAAGTACTTACATAAGCATTTTGGTATCAGCTAGATCGATTTTCGGATCTCCTCCAGTCCGCTCTCGTCGTAGTAAAGTAGGTTCGTGAATTTCCAACGTGACGCGCGTGATTCCTGTGACGTATCGCGCGCGGGTACAGGAATATCTATCCGTTAGGCTGCGCCAATTAAGTCGAGTGCGCCTGGAAGGGGCTTTTAAAAAAATGCTTTTATGACTTACAAATTTAATTTACGTAAAAAGTTACATTTAGAATTATAACTAAAATATTCTAAGTCTGGTCGATGCGAGAACCAGGTAAGAAGTGAATTGATGAGTCGCGAAGTATCCGATGACCGGACGAAGCCCGCGCAGCGGGGCGGCACGTTGTGCTGAGCTGGCGTCACGTACGCCGCGGCTGTTTCCATGAGGCGTTCCAATTAGGATTGCAACTATGCAATTGCTATGTAAAGCGAGCGTGTAACAGGTTCTCAATTCGTCTGTATGTTTTTTTTTTTTGTTTTTTTTTTTTTGTATCTTGTTACGCAATTGTTCCGCCATTTGTTGACCGATTTGCAAAATTCTTTTCATGTTTGAAAGGGTATACTCCAGAGGTGGTCCAATATAAATTTTATTACTGAGGGATTGATAGTTTCCCCGTAAAACTCTAAACACCTTCCCTCCTAGCCATGTCACAAATAGAAATCGAATCGACAGCTTGACGCCCTGAGTCACACCGCGTTTCGAGTCAAACATTGAAGTCGGTTTTTTTTTAGTATAAAAACGTAATTATTCTTCTACATTATACATACTTTTTGTTTTTTGTACCTACACATCCAACGCAGTTAGGTACCTATAATTTTATGGGAATAGGTTTTTTACTTCAAGTAATCTTACAGAAAACTTGTCAAAAATGATTGCATAAGTATAATATGAATGGATGAAATGTATATACTACTTGTTTGTTGCTAAGAATGATATCAAATCTCCTAGACAGCCCTACAAAGTATTGCGGCGTGCGTCTCGATGAGCCTGCGTAATGGCCGCAGCTGACGCTCGCACGCCGCAAACAGATCCCGTTCAAGCGAGGACCAGCGCTTTATTCCAGCAACATTTCAAGGAAAAACGATAGATTTTCAAGATAAACTTTAAAAATGCGAATATTAGAATATCCAAGAATGCGAAAATATGTGAGAATGTAGGACATTTGTTAGTCTTTCACAATAAAACTACTGAATGGAATTTGATGAGCACAGCGATACCTATAGCCTGAAAAGGCACATAGGCAATTCTATCCTTGAAAAGTGAAATTTACTCGCAAAAGATAGCGGATAACACCTAGGCACTAGTGATTAATAACAAAAAAAGGCCATTTATAACTGAAGTTAGTTAAGTTAGTTATGTGGATTCTGTGGCCGAATGGCAAGGCACTCCGGCTTTAGGAGGATCTTCTGATCGTTGCGGGTTCGAATTCCGTCGGAATCGAAAATTTTAATAAGACTTTTAATTTCGCAATGAAGACAATATCATCGCCGAATAGGTACTCAATAATTTGCTCTTTTTTAATTTCAGGAGAGCTGTCAAAACTACATCCGTGTCCTGGTCTCTCTCGGCCCAGGCCGGCTACTGGTCTGCGGGACCAACAGCTTCAGGCCATTCTGCAGAGAATACGGCGTCCAAAGAGACTCCTACCATATGGAGAGGGAGAAATCCGGACAAGCCGTGTGTCCATACGATCCGGAGCATAACTCTACTGCTGTTTTTGCAGGTAATTTAGGGCTCGTGTCATTTTCTATCTTTCTTTCTAATTGGTTAATTCCAAAACATGGTTGAACACCATGTTCTTGAAAGGAGCCTCTTTGAGTTAAAATCCACCATACTGGTTTGAAAGAGCTAGTGATATGACAAGTACACGAACTCGTATTTGTTCACTAAATTAAACTAAATCGAATTCGTAATATAGCCAAAAAGCATATTTTCAGTAGGACCGTTAGGATCACTTTGAGCTAGGCGTTCCGTTAAATAATTCTCTATTCTATTCCTTTACCTTAAAGCAGCATACTAGTATATGTATAGATATAGGTTCCTACTGCTTTAATACTTAGGTACCTATAATTTTACAAAGAACATGCTATGTTTTAATCCGTTTTAACCCATTCTGACGTAGTGAAGCGCTTCAGCAGTTCATCACATGCTTACAGCGCATCTAAGTACAATTAACTAGAACTCACTTTAATTGGATTAGCGTGAGGCTAATCCAATACCCCTACCTATGGGCTTAAAGTGCACATCTGGCTTGGAATAAGCCATCGGCTGATGTGGGGAGTATGCATAACATGTATGTGGTCTTGTATCGTTTAATGAACATTGCTAATAATACCTACAACCCTCCGCACATTTCCACTTTTTCATATCTAATAAGTATGTGAATTCATTCTGGAGATCCACCACATAAAACAAACATCAAACTCTCCTTATCTTCAATATTAGTGCCTAGCCTATAGATGTATCTTGCATTGTCCAAAGATTTGAACAACAGACCCTTTTTGTATAGACATAGTAATACCCTTATTCACTAGACAGATATATTTTCGGTAAGTATATTAATCCAATTTCTCTAGTCTAGGTCGTTGTTAATAAAATATGCCTATTCAAACAAACTTATCAAAAAATCTTTTTGAATCCCAAACTACGAATATTTTTTATATAAGGCCCTTACTGTCAGTGACGAAAGTAGATTATCAAATTGACTTTGGCGAACTTAGGTTAACCTAATCTTATCTCATTCATTACTTATTAATTTGTCCTTCAATAATTTATTTGGTCTATCTCAAAAACTTAGAAAGATTAACGTGTTAGACGTACGTCTTGAGAGACTTTACGTCTCTCAAGACGCGCGTCCCAGACACACAGTAGAAAATCTCTCGCTATATTATATGACAGACCGATAACCTACGTAAAGAAGTGCAAGTGGGGTGAGAAGATAGTCTTGTAATTCTTTAATATACAAAAGATAATGGTTACAAAAACAATTATTTAAAAAGTACATGTACAAAGGCGAGCTTAAAGCTAAAAGAGTTTTCTACCAGCAAACCTTTGAGTTTAGGGATCACATTATTGTGGATGCGCTGTGTACCTACGCTGTATAAAAAATTATACTATCTATCTCTTACCGTAGTCTTAAAAGAGTTAAGCGTTTGATAAGCGGATAGCATGAGGAAGGGAATTCCACAACTTCACAGCGTTTACGGTGAAGGAATCACCATAACAGCTGGAATTGTGGGGTGGGGTTTTAAGGAGAAGAGACATTGTTGACCTGCAAGGCTCACCACGAGAAATAAGATAGTTGAAACGCTCACGTAGGCAAGGAGGATCATACAAGATAACAAACTTATCCATATACTATTAGTGCCTGAAAAAAAACCCATGTGAAACTAAAACAAGGTTTCAAATAAATATGAAATCGGCTACGGAGGATAACAGATCCCAGATAATACACTTTCGACATTTCTGCTCCAAAAACTCGTTATAGAGGTCACATATGCTTTACAACCCCGTTACATTCGTCCCTTTGTCATGAAATTAGGAGCAGGAAAATCTTTTTTCATATTGATTGTACCCACTTTCACAGTCTAGTAGCGTACAATGGCGTTCATTGTTGCATTTGAAAAGATCCCGTGTTGAATGGGTAACGTGACTATTATACATAATAGGTGAGAGGACGATTGTGGATGAAGTTGTATAGTTGGCAATACACTTATCTAATTGGCTGTACTTTGGTATGTAAAGATAGTGTGGTGTGCCCGCGACAACCACCACGTTCATACCCCAAATTTTCGTCACATGGATGTCCTTGGCTGGACCAATCATCTTTCTGTATGTTGTTGACAAAGATTTTGCTACTCAATCTGAAATACAATCTTATAATTAAGTTATATCGTGGAAAAAAACAACTCCGTCTATATCCGGATCTCATAGGACTTTCAATAACAATTGTGCCTCCATATCTCCAATTCACTTTTACGAGAATATTTCGGAGATTATCCCAAACAAACAGCGTCTTCGCGAACCAAATAATATATTTGCTTACCGCATTGTACTTCAAAGACGTTTATGTTAATAAAGTCGGACAAAAATCTTTTGGGATACCGTTTTGTTATACGAATGTTACCTTACAGACGAAATTTGGGTTACAAAGCCCATAAATAAAGAAAATAAAAATTGAAAGGCTGACATATTGACGAGGATTACAAAATGTATACAAGTTTCATTTGGATACTCATTAACTTAATTTGGTTAAAATCCTATTCTTGTTTTCAGTATAATAACTTATGCCCTAGTCCGCCAAAAAATATTATTAGCAGATTTTGAGTTCAGTCATAGGAGACCTAAAATCGTCATGAATAACAACCTTAGATATAACAACGTAGAAAGTAAAAACATTCGGTATTTCACTACTGTCAAAGTAAAATTTCTAGAATCAAAAACAAGTAGGTAAGTTCATCACGTAGTAATAGTAAACACGCAAGTTTCGTCCCCTACACAAACAATTTACTATCCGAAGCAGTGAGCATATCATCAATTACGTAGGTACATGGGGTGTCCCTTTACGCAATTTTCTTTGCATTAACGCATCCCCTAACTATGTGTATATCACTCGTGATCGAAGATACACAACACAAGTTGCAAAACTACGATGCAATTTGAGAAAATTAACCAATGGGATCGTATCAAAATTGCGTCACGCATCACGTCATCAACGCGTGACTTGATTGGTTTTCTCTATTTTTGCTCATACGAGTCTTTAGCTTTTTCTGAGTTTCAATCCAAACTGATTTCTATTCAGTGCATAGTAGGGTTATTATAACAGTTAATAGGTACTTCGAATGAAATATTCACGGTACTTTGAAAGTAAATTAAAACTGCATTTAATATTTTTAGTACTAAACCGTGTATTTTACGGAGAGAGTTAAATTACCATCGAGTGACGATATAAATCAAGTACGAAATTAAAGAATAATAAAAGCACTATAAATGGATATTTCTTTTGTTAACAGTAGCGATAAACTAAAGAGTAAAATCTGTTATTGCAGTTCTTAAAAATCTCAAATACTGCTTTAAGTGGCACGTGCTTTATTTATACGCAATGCGCCAAACCGGTATCCAGGTAGCATCGGTAGCAGAATGCCGGCTATCCGAACGATTTAAACTACAGGAAATCTACCACGACGAGGTTATAGTGATTTAATAGTACGAGTATTCTCGTTGTAAGTTTTACGTCTCTGAAGTACCAATACACCGTTTGTAACCTTGTAAATTCTTATTGTACCTTGGTCGTTTGTTAAATGTATGTTTGTGTGTGTTGCCAAATAAAATTCTATCTATCTATCTACCGACAAACTTAGACCCGATGACCGTCGCACTTACTAACACATTTAGCGTGCGGTGAGCGTTTACACGGGAAAAATTGGCATGCGATGCTAAAACGTACGTGCTTAGACCATGTCGTGTAAATGCCCCATAAGAATTTTCAAATCTACGTATAGTATAGATTGCAGATCTGAGAGAATATCAACGCTTAAGGGTGTAGTCATGATCCTGTTATATTTTCAGTCTCTGTTCAGTGTACAATGTGTACATACCTTTACTAGTATACCAACATTGTCACAACAAGCCGTAACGTTATACCGGATTGCCAAAATCGATGTGGTCAGCTGGATAAATGATACCTGCCGGCCTAACGCATTCTGTACACTGCGGCCAAAATATTTCGGTCTATGTGTGAGTTTGTGTGATTAACTTATGTTTTTGAAGCGCTCGTGGTTTATTTTTCCAATTGATCTATCGATAGATGCTTCATCTATGATTTGCGTACAGAGTGTGTCGTTTCTAAAGTCCGCTATCATCTGAGTCCGTCAAGATCATAGTCAAATTTTATTTATAGTAGGACCGCTGGGATCACTTAAAGGTAGTTGTTTCTACTCCTGTTCCTTCGCGACCAATACCGTGTGTCAAAACACTTACTTACCCAATAAAATAAAGCCGTGTTGGCCAAATGGGGTTGTACATCAACTTTCAATCCGAAGGTTGTGTTTGGACATGCCTCTGACTACCCCCCTTAGACATCTTTAAAGGATCTGGAATAAATAACATAAAAAGATCTGAGAGAATGTCTACCGCACCTTGGGGATACAGTCGTGAACCTGTTGACTGTTTTTACGTTTTAATTTCTAACCCTACAGACACACGCAATATAAGATACTACAACTCCATATCCATGTATAACCGTGTTAAAAGTGATTGGTCTGCATTCACATTTTTCACACGCACAGCCGATGTCCATTAAGAGCGGACACGGTTAGTTATCTCCTATTGATCTGTTCCAATTAAGCCGAGCGACGCCCCAGGGAGCTTGCAGCTATCTAATTGTACTGCAGTATAGTTTTGTAAGGAACTTTAAAATGGTTGTTTAGAGCCGGAATCTCTGAAAGTCGTTTGTTCTGAACTCATGGTTTCCTTTTATTGGGTTTTAAGAACTTAGACCATACTGATGTTGGGATAGTTCCACGTGGAACATTGTGTTATAGTCATTTTTCTATCATCGAATGATAGTAACCTAATATTTTATTGCAGAATGAAAACTAACAATCTTTCGAATTCTAATTTTGAAGGGAAGGAGACTTCTTGGACACTTTTATGTTGCTGTCTCTGTTATTCTTAAAGCAATACTACACGACAAAAAGGGAAAGAGGTATTCAGTCGTCCAAAAATGCCGCGTATATACTGACACGCCTGACTGACCGTCTGACGGACAGCGACACTTGACGGATATTTTTACTGTCCAGAAGACGAACACCGACACTTAAGAGAATGTTGACTTTATTGGTAGCGACACTTGAGGCGATATTATCTAAGTACTTGCTTGTTTAAACACGGAAGAAGTTGAGTCAAAGGCCTAGTGAAAGTTTTGGAATATTAATGCCTTCGACAATATAAATAACTATAATAAACCACGAATGAAATCAAAATATATTAAATTGAACTAATGTAACAGCATAATAGTTTATAAAACATTTGATTTGCATAAGTTCTTTTTCACAGCGTGTAGTAAGAGCTTTGTCAATCGCCTAGCACCTTACTTAAACTAGCTCAAAAGCTCTGAAACGCTTAAAACTTGCTCCCGCGCGAACGAACTCTTACTAATACTTATAATATACATTCTTACTACAACGCAACTCATTATTGAGAAAGCCGAAGCACTTCACTGAAAGGTTTTCTCAAATCCTAACAGCCTTGACCCTTGAATAAATACATATCAATGCCAACCCTCCAATATTGCTTGTCAGCTAAATGGCAATAGTGTCCCAAATAGGTCGCTTCGACCAATTAGCCCAGAAACTCATATTCGAATCACGTAAGCCGATGGCGTGTTACCCTCATATTACATCGGGTATTAAATTACAGGTTTTTGAGATACGAGATTCAGATGCTACATGATTTTCTAGTTTTCTAAAGCTTTTTGTAATAGATCGGTGTATAGTAAGCACAACGGATATTTAGCTCTCTGAAGTTAGGTGCAATATATGATTGCGCAGGTTTGTGCGCGTAGGCGAGATAGCACGATGCAAAAAACTAAGCGAGTGAGCGAGGCAGCTATACAACGCTAACTTCGTCTTTTAGGCGTCATCAAAAATGGGTTCTGCGCAGCTACTTCAGAGAGCTAAAGAATGATTGTGCGTATTATACATGTGTAAAGAACTCAAGTTTTGGTGAATCTACATTTATTGCAATCGAGTATTAGCTAGTTTTATTAGTAAAAAGATCACTACAGGTTCGACAGGCAGACGTCAAAATAAACTTATAACGTATACGAGTATAAAATATAATTGACTTATAGGAACTAGGTAGGCACTCGAAAGTGTGTGCCAACAGGCAAAATTATACAATCAATGGAAGTATCTATCATTTGATATTAAAACTGCTCAATTATGAAAATTGGGCTGTGTACTCGCAGACACTAATGAGTTTTTCGTTTCAGATGGGGAACTGTATTCGGGCACGGTGGCCGACTTTAGTGGCATGGAGCCAATCATCTATCGGGAGCCATTGCAGACTGAGCCTTACGATTCGATGACGCTAAATGGTAAGTAAACTTTAAAAACATTTTTATCTGTAGCAGCGAGTACGTAAATACTTACTAAGCGACTACTTACGGTACTAAAGTCCTGAAAAAACTTTAAATAATTTCTCGAAAACAAAAAGATTTATAATCTACTTGATCTAATTATTATCATTGATATCAATTAAATGAAAAGCAATCTTGTACTTCGGCAAATGACTATTATCCAAGCCTGTTTAAAACTATAATTTGTTCAAATTTCAAACTTAACCATCTGGAACGATAGTGTAATTTCTCCACTGTTGATTTAGCAACGAATATTTATGTAAATTATTAAATTAAACGTACCTAACCATGCGTATAACGTACATCCTGCATAATATGCTAACATGACGTAGTTATTAACAGATAGAATTTGCATGTAGATGGTTAGATCAAACGCTTAGCTTACGCAGATATGAATGAGAATGGGCTAGAACACAGGCTATCCTTGATGTATTTGTTGATTAGTTATGTTCTTTGACATAAGACAGTTGATAGGTACCTAGCCCATTTACGAGAACCTACTTAAATTCCATAAAAAGGTCCATTTTAACACATTGTATACTAAGATAGTTATTCCCAAGAGTCAAAACAATATTGACTGACTTGTAATTTAATCACAAGTAATTTAGGTACCAACTTCCATTTACCTTCTGATGTAAACCTTGTTTACATAAACGTCTGTGTTTACATTCTATGTTTACACGTTAAATGCGGCCGATTGCTATCAAATGCGTCTGTCAAACATACATCCGTCAATTTAATTGAATTCAGAACGGGTTTTGGCGGGAACTCGCTGTCATTCGAGTGACATTTGACACGTCAACAATCAGTAAATCCGATTAGGATCGCATTAGAATTATCGACACCCGGCCGAATAGGGCTACATCCCTTTGCATAACTTAAGGTTATTATAACAAAATAGTTAACAAGATCCCTATCTTGTCCCGGAGCGATCTGTCACTGATAAACATTAATTAAAATAAAACTTTTGTTGCTAAGTTTTAAGTGCTCTTTTTTTCTTTTTCAGCTCCCGACTTTGTAAATTCATTAGTGCACGGAAACTTTGTGTACTTCTTCTTCAGAGAGACTGCCGTGGAATACATCAACTGTGGAAAGGTAAAATTATAAACTTATGGTTTTAACTGTCAAAAAAGTTTATGCAGCTAGCCACACATAACAAAACTTTTTTTCCCATTCCAAATTCAAATAAAACATTCTTTTTTCAGTCGGTGTTCTCCCGTGTGGCACGTGTGTGCCGCGACGACCGAGGAGGTCCACATCGATTCAAGCAACGTTGGACATCATTTTTGAAGTCTCGACTCAATTGTTCAGTAGCTGGGGACTTTCCCTTCTACTTCAATGAAATCCGTAAGTACCCACAAAAAATTCACCACCAGTTTTTTACCAATTTTTTTGTCAATCGTTTTTATGATGACTTTAGTTTTTTGCTTATGAAGCTATGACAACGTTATCGTGTTTATAGTTTTGTTTCAATTGAATCTTCGATGTATATTTCCACCTTTACTTCCAGAATCAACCACAGAGCTAATAGAAGGAGTCTACGGAGGTCTAAGCGCGCAACTTATCTACGGTACCTTCACAACCCCTCCCAACAGTATATCAGGGAGTGCAGTCTGCGCGTTCAGTATGCAGGACATAGCTGATACCTTCGAAGGAACCTTCAAGGAGCAGAGTGCTATTAATTCGAACTGGCTGCCGGTTAATAGTGCAAAGGTACGGTTTTTGTTTTTTTTAAACTGATTGATCCATCTCTTATAAGTAGCTTTATATAAAAAGCTTATCAACCTTATCAACACAAGAATCTCTCGATGTTTCCTTTGAGACACACACACAGTGGCACATCACTATTTTGGTACTGAAAAGTATGTGCAGCTATTTATGTTTTGAAACCAGTCTTTCAGTTCATGCCAATTCTGTCCATGTTTAGTTTTTTCTTCTTTCTTTCTACAGTACTCGTAGCCACAAACATAATTATTACAAATGTTTCGTACAAGGATAAATGATTTAATGTAACTCTTAATAATATTGCAGGTTCCAGAACCTCGACCAGGCTTATGCCACAACGACTCCAGAACCCTTCCAGACCAAACGCTGAACTTCATCAAAACTCATGCGCTGATGGATGAATCAGTACCGGCGTTCTTCGGAGAACCCATCGTCATACGCACCAGTTTTCAGTAAGTAGTTCTTATTTATTCAGTTCAGGAAAAGAATAGGTAAAGCAGACCCTACTATTATACTTATAATTATAAGTACTTAATGCAATTTGTGAGGATGTACGGATATGTGGATGTTTCTTGATGATTCTACTTTCACGTAAAAACTAGTATTATGGATGTGTGGATGTTTATTGCTCATTCCCGCAAATAATACCGAATGGATTTGAATGTTTAGCGCAGATATAGATTGTAGTCGGAAATAGCCACGAAATAGCACATAGGCTACTTCCACAGAACAGATATGATCTACTAACATGAAGCACTAAACGTTTTGAATTGAATTTGAATTGAATTGATATCTAGATATCAGTTCTGTGGCTATTTCTTATCGCGTATAAGTGAACGACCGCGGGTATCACTATTGGAGCGCAGCTAGTCCTTTAAAAGTGCAATATATTTTGTTACATATTTTATTATTTTGTTACATATTGTAACATATTTTACCCTAGGTATCTCCTAAATAAATCACCCTAAAAGAAGCTGCTAGAGAAAGAATGGATGGCATACTGATATAAAAATTGTACTTCCAGCTATAGGTTTACGCAGATAGCCGTAGACCCACAAGTGAAAACACCTGGTGGTAAGGCATACGACGTCCTCTTCATCGGCACTGACAACGGGAAGATTATTAAAGCGATCAACGCGATCTCCTACGATTCGAACAAACGAGCAGTTCCAGTTGTGATTGAGGAGTTACAGGCCTTCGCAGCTGGATCACCTGTGAGGGCTTTAAGGGTAGCCAGAGCTGGAAGAGATGCGGCAAGACTGATTGCCGTGTCTGATAGGGAGGTGCTGAGCTTGAGGCTGCATAGGTGTTCCAGTGACAAGATCAGCTCTTGCTCGTAAGTAAATAGAACTTAAGTTTTTTTGAACTAGTGTCTGTCTTGAAAGAATAATTAGGTAAACTAAGGAAATTCGTTTCAGTCGTAGCCAACTCTGGAGATGGAGCTTTTAGGCCGCATAAAGGCTTTCGTCATGCCATAACGACTTTATAGCTACTAGCGGTCACCATTTTTGTGACTACATGGAAGGTTGTTTTGCTTCGAAAATCTATCAAGTACCAAGCAAGCTAAAGTAACATGCTGGTTGTCTTCTCAAGTGACAAGATTTATGGACCTTTATCATACTCATGGATAACGGCTTTAAAGCCAGGGGCCTTATTGTGTAATTCAACTGGCAATGGACATAGGTTTTATTTTGACATTTGAAACGCACCATGGACTTCAACTGTCATTTTAATATTATGTAATTGGTTGAGCTCTATTGGGATTACAACTGGGTATTTCAAATTAGACAATAAGACTGCTGGTCTTGCTTTTTTGTGTCTTCTTCTCTTTAGGAAGCTTTAACACAAAGCCATCTCTTCCAGTGAATGTGTGGTTCTCGAGAAGACCCTAGAGACAAGGTTTTTGGACCATTTTACGACTCGGTCATGGATAAGATCATACGTTTTGGTGTATCTTTATAAAGCTTTATATCTAGCCCCAAAGTAAGCAGAGCTTGTGTTATGGGTACTAAATGACTGATATACTACTTATATACTTTTTGTTTGTAAATACATACATATTATACATATTTATCACTTCCAAAAGTTTGGTTTAACATTAAACCATCTCTTCCAGTGAATGCGTGGCTCTCCAAGACCCTAGAGACAAGGTTTTTAGACCATTTTACGACTCGGTCATGGATATCATACGTTTTTGTGTATCTTTATGAACCTTCAACACTTATCTATCTCTTCCAAAAGCTTGTTTTAACATTAAACCATCTCTTCCAGTGAATGCGTGGCTCTCCAAGACCCTAGAGACAAGGTTTTTAGACCATTTTACGACTCGGTCTTGGATATCATACGTTTTTGTGTATCTTTATGAACCTTCAACACTTATCTATCTCTTCCAAAAGCTTGTTTTAACATTAAACCATCTCTTCCAGTGAATGCGTGGCTCTCCAAGACCCTAGAGACAAGGTTTTTAGACCATTTTACGACTCGGTCTTGGATATCATACGTTTTTGTGTATCTTTATGAACCTTCAACACTTATCTATCTCTTCCAAAAGCTTGTTTTAACATTAAACCATCTCTTCCAGTGAATGCGTAGCTCTCCAAGACCCGTACTGTGCGTGGGACAAGCAAGCCGGTCGGTGCAGGGCGTACTCCCACGGCGTCAGTCGCTGGCTGGATGAGAACGCATTCTACCAGAGCGTCAGTACTGGAAGCCATGCTGCTTGCCCTCACAGTAAGTTCTATGATGATTCTTTTCAGAGATTTTTTTAGTGGTTGGGCGATACGTTTCAAACGTAATCAATGATCTGGTATTTTCACTATATTTAACAGACTTGAAATATGTATAGTCACTTTAAACTCACGCGATTTAAACTGAGGGGACGAGATTGCGTGAAGGTTTCAGATAATATTCAAATATTACCTTACCTCGACGCAGTAAGCACAATGAATCTTTAGTTCTCTGAGGTTAGGTGCAATAGACGATTGTGCAGGTTTGGTAGAGTTAAATTAGGTTTTTTAATACCTTATAGCTTTTTTTTCCAATTATTTTTCTCTAATATGAAATTTTTGTGCACTACCGTCCTATTTCTGCTTCATTCGTTTATTTTCCATCCAAAGGTTGCCTGGAAGAAATCGCTCTCAGCGATAAGGCCGCTGTTGTATTAAGAACTTGTTATTGTTTTAAATGTTTTGTTTATTCATTTCTTGGTGTACAATAAAGTGTTCATCCATCCATTCATTCATTCATACATGTACGAAAGTATTCATCCTATCATAATTCTTAAGAATTTTAACACTTGTGTATCCTATATTCCTAAAATATCCATGATTCATGATCAGCTCTTGACATAACCACTGATACTCATAATCGTTATCACTGTTTCAGGTAAAGACGCGGGAGCGGTAGGTGGTCTCAGCTCAGGCTTGTATGATGACGCCAGAGGAGAGAACAAAGGAGAAGTCATCAACATAGTGCAGGATAAGGAAGGCAAAGGAGGAAGTAATAACGAAGGTAAGAACAAAGGTGTTAGTCAAATTACAGAAACCTACTATTTTACTTTATTGCAGTTGAAAAACAAACAAACTAAATTAGGAAACAAACTCATTACAGTTGTTCTTACGAAGACGGGTTGGTCTTAAATGTGCGTGTAGATTTGTTGTGTGAAAGACAGTGAACGCTCATTCGTCCATGGAGCGTTCTCAAGCTTACACATGAATAATAAATAAATAATAATAAATAATGCTGGACTTTTCCACACAGCATCATCTAGCCCCAAAGTAAGCAGAGCTTGTGTTATGGGTAGGTACTAGATGACTGATATACTACTTATATACTTTTTGTTTGTAACAGTTTTTTTTTTTTTATACATAGAAACACCCAGACCCGAGATAAATATTTGCAGATTATACAAACATTTATCCCGCGGCGGGGATCGAACCCGCAACCTTCTGCGTCGCAGGCGGGCCTTCGCCCACTGCGCTACAGAAGTCGTCAATTAACAATGTGCATATGCATCTACACACACAATTAAGACAAATCCGCCTTCGTGAGATGGAAACTTATATGTAGAAACTGAATATAAACAAACTTACCTCGACAGGTCCAGAAGTGTTAGCAGCAGATCCTCCACAATCAACATTCTCAACAGAGACGGTCGCTATAGCGGTCACAACAACGGGCATACTCGCGCTTGGCGCCGGTGTCCTCATCGGCTACTTCTGCGGCCGGCGTTGCAAGAAAGAAGAAGATGATAACATGCCTTACCCCGATACAGAGTATGAATATTTTGAGCAGAGGCAGAATATAAACAGGTTTGTAGACTGTCTGGAAGTTGCACTACATTCTGTAGTTCTGGATCATAACGTAAAATCATCTTCGTTAAAACATTTTACAAACCATAGCCACACTCAGAGTAATTTTGGTTCATTATTTTTTGAAAACATTTGATTCAATCATACATACGATTTCATATTCTATAGGTACATTTTCCAAGCAATTCTATAGCTACATTCAACCACCATTTGCATGTCTCATTAGATATGATCACACCATTCACATCTGACATCAAACCGAGCTATAAAACTGCTGTGAGTGTGGTAGTAAGTCCTCAAACATCTTTCCATAACTTCCACTACGACATCAAATCAACGACCTTCTATTTCCAGGATCCAAGCGGAACCAAAACTTCTGCAGCAAGTTGAAGAAGTGACCTACGCAGAACCAGTGTTAGCTCCACAACCAAAGCCAGCATCCCCTCGAGCAACTCTTCGCAAACACCCCCCATACCACCCTCACCATGAGACGCTTTTCCAGTTCCAACCGGACGCATACCGTCGTGACAACTTCGGGACACTTCGCTCACACCAGGTCAATGTCAGTTGTTCGTCTTTTATTCCTTTGCATGGCTTTGGACGACTACAGCTCAAAATTCTAACTCCCTTGTCTTTCAACAGCTGTGGCTTGGGACACCATATTTTTTGGTGAGATGTTTTATAATGACGCTGTGTGCGTTTTTATCACGATAGGTATCACGTTCATACATCCACGCATCACAAAATTTCGAGCTCTAGTCGTTTGGTATAGTCTCATGAGCGTCTTTCAATCATCGAGCTTTTTCGACTTTGCAATGTAGTGAAAAAAAATACTTCCTAGTTTTGTTTTACAGAAAAGAACTTCTTAGTTCTTTCTACAATAAAATTTTGGATGTTAATGAGACTATTCGATGTATTTTTCTTCTAGTTCTTAGTATTTTTTTCAGCTGACGTCGAGACGAAGACCTACAGATAAAAAAATCTTATTTAAACCAACAGCCTTATTGTCTAAATTTGAAAATGAAAATGACAGTTGAAGTCCAGGCTAGGTTTCAAATGTCAAAATAAAGTCCATGTCCATTGCCAGTTGAATTACACAATAAGGCCCCTGGTATTAAATGTTAAACGTGTTTTATAATGTTATTTAATAGAGTAATATTTGTAGAACTTTTTACCCGTATTCAAGTATTCTTTTTCTTCAGAGTGAGGCACTTAAAGTAAGTTTCTTTGAAATTGCCATAGCTTGTCACCAGGCTTTCAACCATACTGCATGTTTCCTCACTCATTAAATGTATATTTATCAAATTCACCTCATCCTTCACGGTCAATGTTTTGGATAATAACTCGATTAACTCGTTAACACAACATACCTTTTACTTTAAGCTAACCCCATTAATCTTCATTCTCAATACCACCCCACTGCTTAGTCATTAACCAGGTTGAAATGTTCGCAATGTTCGTGCAATTACGCCTCATATGTCAACGACAATAAAGGTGCTAATTTATTGTTTTCTTTGGGTTATGTAATTTACAAATACTGGGCTAAGATCCCTCAGAATAACCTAGCAAATAGAATACATGACTAATCAAGAAACAATTACCGTAAATAAAATCAGGGTTTTTACCTACTACAAGACTACTATTGAAAAATACCGAAAAGTTTAATCAAATCTATCCATGCATTTTAAAATTGCAAAATTATTACCCAATCGGTAGCCACAAAATTTACTTTACCACAAGATCTAGCACATCTACTAGAAAAATAACCAAATTTGTTGCAAATCTACGACAAATTTTGTAAATTTACAAAATAAATTGCTTATTTCAGTAAGTATAGAAGCATTTGCAAAACCAAAAAATTTCACCTTGTATCCCAAAAACATTACGAACATTCCGACCCGCGAATCATTAACCATTAACCACACGCACGTATTCACTTGGCATGTTAGTTAACGCAGGACTATTCGGACCGCAGGGCGATGGCTACCGGCGCGGCAACGACAACGGTTTCTCGACCACGCGCTCCGTGAAGAAAGTGTACCTCTGAGAGTCAAGCGGGGCGGACTCGCGGGACCAGATGAACCACCATAAGCATAATACGCACCACCACCATACGTTGGGTAAGACATTTCTTTATCTAAGTAATGAATTCCTAGACTCTCATTTTTTTTAATCTATGGATGCGTGACATAGACCGTAACAAGTAGCGTAAACAGATGGGGCAGATTTTAGCTGCTGGTGATACTGATTGTCCGTTTTTAGAGTCATAAAAAATATTTAAATTTACTTTTAGTTAAAAGTTTTAAATGGCTTAAAGTTTAACTTTAAATTTAATTTAAAACTAAAATGGCTTAAAGTTAAACTTTAAGCCATTTAAAACTTTACGTTTAAAGTTAATGTTAACGTAACATTTTAAAGTTTTAACTTTAAGCCATTTCAAATTTTCCGCGTATTGCATTTAAATAAATATCTAAGGAAACATAATCATCGCAATCCGATCAGGAGTTCTAGAGATCACTGAGAGATGAAAAACTGTCGGCGTTGCCTACTTTTATTATACTGCCATTAGGATAGTAGGCAATGGCGACAATTTATACTGCCGGCAAATAGCTTTGACTAGTAATTTAAATTAAAAGCATTAGAAATACTAACAACCTCCATATTTCAGTGTCGCAGCGCAGCAGCGGTTCTGGATCTGGGTCAGCGAGTGGCGGCTCCTCCTCGTCGCCTTCTCCGCCCTCCTCGTCCCCCTCCCCCTCAGGGGAGCGGCCCCCCACCCCGCCGCCGCCCGCGCCGCAGCCTTGCGCTTACATCTACCGCAACTGAAAACCGCCCCGTGAACAGTGACATTCCAAATTCGAATTAGTGTAGTGTGAACGTGAATGAACTGACATTCCAAATTCGAATTGTCAGATGTGATTCAAAATTCGAATATTGTTATTGGTGACATTCCAAATTCAAAACGTGCTAAACGGATTGTGTGCACCTTTGATGTTGACCCTGTTAAGTCATGATGAACTATGAACTATCTTCCATGATAAATATACGTACTGGTGATGAGAAAGTATTTTTTTTAAATAACGGAACAATACGATTGGAGTATGTAACATTGTAACAAATTGTAGATTGTTTAGAATATACATAGTTTACATAATATAGGCGAAAAATATAAGTTTGTTGGTAACATGTTGATGAATAGTTAATGTGGATGTGAGTGCTATTGCGGTTTTTCGTGTGAGAAAATGCAATGGTTTTCACAAATCGCTTTTTTACATACCTATTTGTAGAGTTACGACGTAAAGTTAGGAAAGGGTTCCCTTATTCTAAAATTATAGCATTAGTATAACCCGACTAAATTAAATACACAACACTGAAGTGTGTTATGTTTGCGTATTTAAGTTGGTCGAGTTTTAGATTAAAACTTATAGTTGAAACCAATGACATAATACACAAAAAATAATGATATAAAGTTATATTTACCATGTATAAAAATGATATGTGAAGTTCTGATACTTACTTACTCATTAAAGTGCTTCTTATGGATGTATCTAGATTATTAGGAAATCGTTTTGATAAATTATTCGATAATGTTATAGGGTTAGCGATTGCTGTATACATAGTTATAGACTAAGGCAGCGTGATGCCACAATGCCAACTTAGTTTATGGGTGCGCCACTTAATGTTACAAATTCGTAACTGTGATCATTCTGTACATACATTCTACACGTCATCTACCCTCGTTTTCTAATTCCATAAATGTGGGCCAAATATTGAAAACTCTTTTTTATGGACACTCTAAGGGTCAATAATTCTACTATTAATATTGAATTGGATCGCAAACGGACAATCAGTGTTGGAAATTCAATTATATTCGCATTTTTTTAATGATGATGTCCGACTATATCGCCAAAGCTCCATATTAAGGAAGGGCTTGATTAAGCAACATTTTAACACTAAAAGTAGGCCTTATCTTTCTACGTCATTATACTTCAACCAACAAGCTTAATAATGCAACAGAATGGAAATAGAGATTGTCAATCTTATTTAAATTAGATGTGACTGTCGTGACCGTTAAAAAAATATTATTCAGCAAAATTTTCAGTAGTTGTGAATATTCGGTTTAGCGTTCCAATTGCGATCCAATTCAGGTTTTTATTGGTAGAGTTGGGGCCTGTTCGTAAAGGCTTTAGAATATCATTTTGTAATATAACTAGCAGTTTTTAGTGATGGAAATCTTGACAATGGAATGTGTGTAATATGTCAATTCTATTTGTAATGACTTAGTGCCTAAGTGTCTGCAGGATTGTGATTAACAATTTATCAGTTTTGTTTACTTGGACTGAACGGGCACTGCGCAGGTAGAGTAGTATAGACATTGGATAAACCTTTGTATTACACGCTTTTATTAACACGCTCAGTGCCAGTGGACACGCTGCTCTAATTAATTCAAATACAAAACTTTTTCTAAGAGTCTGGCAGGACGCGTCAACCGGCTTCAAATGAGGCTTGAGCGATATTACGTTTGATTCTAGTGGAGCGTTATTGGCACTGAACGTGTTAAAAAAGCACACGTGGACATAGAGATGTTGACGAAAGAAGTCCTTTCGGAGTAGCGCTAGTATCTACGTGTATAGATAAATTTCAATAGCTTTTCTGTTAGTTCCGCTAAATTCCGTAGGACTTCTTCCGTGGTGCAGACAGCTATTACAGTTTTATACATAAGTATGCGGCATTCTCAGAACTGCCTTTAAATAATACTCTATTCATTCTTTATCTCTTCATACCAAAGATATGGTTTCTAATATTAATAATTTATTTATAATAATTAGTAATGCTAATAATCTTGTTATTTTACAAATAATACCTACTGCCATTTTATACTTTTTTTAATATAGTTAATCAAGTAACGCACAGATTAACATTATTTTTATAGTTAACCATGCGGTATTTAGAATGCTTCTAACATGGCCAGTTTGGTTGGAATAGGACGTGAAAATATTAAAATATTACTTACGACACATTTTTCATTGGTATATCCTAAACGCCAATAGTTATAAAAAACTTAAATGAATCATTGCTTGAAGTTGAAATAATATAATTTAAAGTTGTCCTCAATTTTTTTAAAAACTTTAGAAATACTGCGTCGTAAAAAAAAACACACATGTTACCATACTTGTAAAGATATGGAAAATGTTTTGTATGAATATTTATGTTTTTCACAAACTATTGAATGGAAAAATTTGTTAAAGTAGGTTCACATACGTAAGAGGCTAGTTTTGTAAATAGCGAGTTCAGTAATGTAAATTAGATTTCGTCAAGTATATAAATAAGCTAGTTTAAGAGCGAGGCACGTGATTGTTAAGACATTGTTTTTTATGACTTAAAAATTGATGGAATGTACAATAACCATTTCTACGTTAAACCACCCTTTTATACTCGTATTGTAAACAGCCTAGAAAGTCTTGTAAGCGAATGATTTACCTATTAATATATTGAAAATTATAAGTCGTAGTTATAAATATAGATACTGCTTAATTTTGTTTGAAACTCGGAGCCTTAGTGTTAGAAATTGAAGACTTTTATCGAAGTAAAATAAGGATTTATTGAAACTTATAAATCTGGAATGTTTAAATAATGTTAAGATAGTACATTTACAACACGTTATTATCTATGTATAACCCACGATCTATTAAACGTGAGCCTTCTCTATAACTCTACGAGATAGCTTTAAAATTCGTAGCAAATGCCTACGCCGTAGACTTGTAGCATCTGCGGCGTAGACGCTTGTAAATGTACTACGAAAACTACGAACACCGTCTAAAAAGGACTTAAGACTAAAATCACGTCTCTTTTTGATGGTGGAACATAATTCGTATATCTGTGCCGTAGAGTTATTGTGCAGGTTTTATAGACTCTTCAGTAAAGTAAATTCTATTTAACTATTATTCCTTTAGTTTACTTTAACATAATTCTTCTAGATATTTTAAAATCAGTTGAAGTCACTTGGGATTTATGTATTTTTATTAAAATATGTTCATAATATTAGTGTGACTTTTAAAGATTCATTTTAATATTTTTTAATTTTCACAAAATCATTCATTTTCGATAAACTAAAATTACTCTATGGATAAATGCTTTGCATAAATCAATGACTTTACATTAAACTATGTACCTAGACCATAAAGTACCTATGGGAAGTGCCTAACTTATTTACCTTAATGCACCTATCACCCTAGACAAATGGCAATAGGATACGAAAACGCTAGAAAATTTAAGTATTATGTATGTTGACAATTTTACATAATATATTTTTTCTATCAGCTATATCTATTGCTAATTGTCTAGGGGACTTTAACGCCTATCTGTTAATCCCATGACCCGACCATTTATTTATAAATACCTATTTCAATTTAATTTTAAGCCATGTTTAATTTTCAAGCCATTTAGATTAAAGCAAACCAGAACGGAAAAATAAAATCCCTTGCATAGTTTTATTATAACTCTGATTTGAAGTATTAATGTGTAAGTAAATCTCTGTCTTGTATGTACTGGCAATAAAAACAAAGATATGGCTTGAAATTAAATTATTTTATTCCACTATGGGGTAGTGAGTTCTAATGATAGTGCCTCTAGATTGGATTAGCTACTGCCACTTGTATTTTGAAGAAGTTTGGATAATCTTAAAGCTATGACTACTTGTCCTTGGTTTGCTAGTGTAAATCAATTAATCATCAAAAGTGTAATTATTTTGCAAGAAAAACATACCTCAGAAATATACCTAGTTTCACTTGTCTTCTGTGAAATTGTTGTAAGTAGGTAGGTAACTAGTATTGATCGAAGGTAAAAGCCGAGTGTTATTGGAAATGTAGTCGTTGTAGAGTACTAGAAAACCAAGGGCTAGTAACCAAAGCGCAACCTAATAGTAAGGGTATATTTTATCACCTACAGCTCATTTTCATAATGCCTTTCCAGTTAAATAGATCAATAGAATTAAAATATAAGTTATAAAAGACTGTAATTTATTTGCTTTTTATTCATCAAAATGAATCCTCGTAACCAAATCTACGTTACCAGAATGTCTTCTGGTAAGGTAGATTTGAGTCAAAAAGTTTTGCCGGTATAAAATATAAATACTTATGATTTGACTTCGAAACGGTTATAGAAGGAAGGAACTGTTAATTTACCTTGAACCAGCCTATTCATTTCTTTCTAAGCTTAGTTGTAAGTAGGAGTTTTATAATAAAAAAACGCAAGTGCTAGGATGTTACAACTGCTGCCCGTATTGATAGTGTGCAATTTGTTTTTACAACTAGGGACATAGATGGAACCTTGGTTTGTAAAATGCGAAAAAGCAAATTGCGTTTTTGTATTTTACGATCATCGTCCAGTGTTATGATCATTTTCTCATAATATTAATAATATTATGCTAAATATTTTAGCAAATGATAAAATGTATTCCTTTTCTTTAGTAAATAAAAATATTGAAACTTGATTTTGTGTAAATTTATAACTTACCTACCGATATTTCGCCCTTCTTAGGATACCTAGGTTTAGGTAGGTACCTACGTACCTACTAAAATTTTTCGGTTTGGAATATTTGGTCCTAGGTTAAGACCGTGTTGACGTTTGAATATTTGAATATTCATCAAACTAACGAAAGAAGGAACGCGAATACGGCCCCTGTTTTAATCTTTTTTTTTTTCCAAAATAAACAGAAAAGGGCTTTGTCGCTGAGCGACTATACCGCCCAATCGGTAACATCTAAGGCTCAGTCTTCTTCTTCTTCTCTTTATTCCTTCTTGATCCCTTTATTCCTTTTTCCTCTTCTTCTTTTTATTAATGGCAACTAACTGTAAAGTATAATTCTGCCAATGTCAAGTATCTTCACCTCTCAAATATGTATTATGTCACGTCAACTTGGTTTTGAAAAACATGGCGGCTTGTCATTTCAAAACTCCAACGAAAATCTTTCGTTCGTTCCATTATCTTTGCTAGTACCGAAGAGAGGGCTATCGGTCTACGACTGCATGGATCAGAGGGGTCTTTGCCTGGCTTTAAAATTGGTATAATTATCTGGGTTTTCCAGTGAGTCGGGATTGTGCCGCTATCAAAAAAAGAGTTTATAATTGATAAATATATGCTCTTAGCATAATTGGAAGATTTAGTGATGAAGGAATACGGAATACCGTCTATACCAGGAGATGAGTCAGTCAGTCCGTCTAGGGCAAGTGACAATTCTTCGGAGGAAAAGGGGCGATCAAATGTATTTTGGGATGGAAGAATAGAAGGGGGGGAGGGAAAAGAATTTAAACATGGGACTGAAGGAGGAGCAAGTTTGTCCGAAAAAGCCTCTAGCCATGATGATGGGTCATGAGCGGTGGGGTTTTCAATATTGTAAGAACCCTTAAATCGTCTAATTTGTTTCCAAATAAGGGAAGAGGGAGTTGTAGGTGATAAGTTTTCACAAAAGTTGGTCCAACCGATTTTTTTCTTTTTTGAAACAAGGCGTCTAAATTTTGCGGAAACTGCTTGATACCTAATAAAATTTTCATCTGTCATGGAGGAGTTGTAGGATAATTCAGCTTCTTTTCTCTCTGAAGCAGCCGAGGTACAGTCAGAGTCCCACCAGGGAGTGGAAATTTTGTTATTTTTAGAGGTTTTTTCCAAGAAGATCCGCACATGTAATTATGGAGTCTATAAAGGTCTGGTAAGCGGAGAGAGAGCTATAAGATGGAGGGAGAGACTCTAGTTTATCATCAAGAGATGAAGAATATGCCGTCCAATCAGCACCAGATAGTCTGTACTTAAGAGAGGGGTAGGGGTTACTGGGAGGGGTAACGTTATTTTGTAGATGAAGAGTTATGAGAATAGGGAAATGATCACTACCATATGTCAAAGGGAGGGTTTTCCATAGTAAAAAGGGGGAGAGGGAGGGAGAGCAGAGGGACAGATCAACAGCACTCTTTGGATTTTGGGATGGTCTGACTCTACGGGTGGGTGAGCCATCATTCAACAGACATAGGTTGGCTTCATCAAATATTTCCAAAAGGGAAAGTCCGAACATATCTGAAAAATTATGTCCCCACACAGTGTTGTGGCCATTAAAGTCGCCCATTAAGACTATAGGGGGAGGGATAGAGGAAAAGAGAAGAAGAAGGTCAGGAATCAATGCAGAATTAGGATGGGGAATATATACAGATACAAAGGAAATATTCATAGATCTGATACCAATTGCGTTGATATCAGGGGGAAGGGAGGGGAGGGGGAGTTGGGAGAAGGGAAGTGTGCGCCTCATGAATAAGGCGCATCCTGCATACCCGTCAGCCCTGTCGTCTCGAAGGCAGGAGAAACCAGGAATCCGAAATCGGGTTCCAGGCTTCAGCCATGTTTCCGAGACGGCAATGACTGACGGGTGAAAAATTGAAATTAAGTGGGAGAGTTCATGTTTTTTTGCGCGTACGCTCTGACTGTTCCACTGGAGCAGAACCACTGGATCCATTGTAGCCAGACAAGGAGACTAATTGTGTGAGTTTAGTGGCAACGTTGTACGGTATGGGGTGAGGATTGTTTGTGATGATACTGATGATTAGTGAAATGAGGGTTTCGAGCATATTCTCGTTTCGAGGGTCTGCTTCTAGGGGGTTGCCTAGAGCACAACCATTGGGCATGGAGGGTGTTGGGTCTGAGATGATGTGTTGGTGGGCGGCCTTATCATAGGACTTGCCTAATGGGGCTCTGGGACGGGGGGTGGAAAAGACAGTTTTAACATAGGAGCGGGAAGTGGGTGTTCTTGATGAAGACTGGTTCTGTGATCTTTGGGGCATGGGATGAGAGAACATTTCCTTTGCAACCTCTGAGTACGAACGGGACACCGGGGGGAAATGTGAGGAAGCTTCCTCATAAGAAATGCAGTTTTGTGCCATGACGGATTTTATAGACTTTTGGCGCTGGAGTTCTGGGAAATTTTTGCTGGTAGCGTAGTGTTGACCTGTACAGTGTAAGCATGATGCCTGGGACTCCGGGACCTCACAGGTATCTCCTGTGTGTTCCTTAGAGCATCGGAAGCATCTGGGCTTACTACGGCATATAGCTTTAGTGTGTCCAAATCTGCAGCATGAGTGGCATTGGATGGTGGGGTATTCGTAAAGTTCAACTGGGAGGGAGGTGTAGAACAGGAATACCTTGGAGGGAAGAACTTGCCCTTGGAATGTGATGACGACAGTCTGGGTAGGAATGTGGGTCACATTACCATCTTCTACATTTTTTCTGCTAAGTCTCCTAGCTCTCAACACTATTCCGCAGCCTGCAGGTAGAACTAGAGATTCTGCTAATTCGTCCATTGAAATGTCAGTGGGGACTTGCCTGACTAAGCCCATCCTAGTGACGTTGAATGTTGGGATAGTTGCAGTATACTTGCACATTGACAAGATAGGGTTCTCAATGAATTTATTGGCATCTTCCGCTGAGTTAAATTGAACAGATATTTTATTTCTGCCTACTCTTTTTACCCCATCTGGAGTTATATTACCTATCTTGTGGGTCGACAAGAATTGTCCAAATTTAATTGGTCTTAGGATAGTTCCCGCAGTAGGGTCTGCCTCAGTACGAGAAACGTGGACCACATATGGGCCCTTGTCTGTGGTTGTATAAGCCTGGATGGATCCAATCACAATGGATGGATGTGTATATAACATTTGGATTGAATCTACTTCACACTCAGCAGATTTGTTTGTTTTTTTACTAGGAGCCGAAGGGGTGTATTCATCTTCCGTTCGACGCTTAGTGCCCGCTGCGGGCCCAGGATCCGGCGGATCAGGAGGGACGGGATCTTCAACGTCCATGTTTGAGAGAAGCGAAGCTAACCTCAAACAAGGACGCCGACTAAAAACGCAAAATACTAACTAATACAATCTTACCGACACCACACAAAGACGACACAATATATAGACAAATCACAGTGGGATAAAAATTTTGAAAAAAGCCCAAATGTAGGGGCAAATCACAAATTAAGCTCTGCACAGTTTACTCGCTGACGCTAATGGATAGTCGAGAATAAAAATACCCTTGCTAAAACCCAGTTTGGTTTCAGAAAAGGAATGAGCACAATAGACAGTCTTAGCATTATTACATCTGATATACAAATAGCCTATAAAGAGAAAAAGTACCTAGTTGGAGTTTTCCTTGATATAGCTTCAGCATATGACAACGTACTGCTTCCGGTTCTCAGGGATAAACTTATCCATCTGAGAATTCCAGAGAAGATGGTTCGTTTTATTTGTAATCTAGCCTCCTCCCCCCTAAGACTGTTTGGAAAGGTCTTCCTCAAGGCTCCGTCCTGAGCCCTCTACTGTACAGTTTGTATACGTACGATCTAGAACAATCCATTGACTCCTTCTGTGAAGTTCTACAGTATGCCGACGACCTAGTCCTATACGTATCTTCCACCTCCATAGCAGAAGCAAATAGCCGCCTAAACTCTGCCCTATCTTACCTAGAAGAGTGGTTACTTAACCATGGCTTATCTCTATCCGCGTCTAAGAGCTCTGTTGTAGTTTTCAGCAAAAAAAGAATTATACCCCATATAGAAATAACTATAAACCACGAAATTATACCCCAATCAAATAATGTAAAATTTTTAGAAAAAAAGAAAAAAGAAAATATTTTATTTTGCAACATATGAGTAAATAGGTACACAGAAGATATAATAAAAGAAAGAAACGAAATGTTGCAAAACGGGCCATAACTCAGCATATGCTGGGTTGTGAACAACCAGCGCTGGTCTTCCGTTAGGGCCGTTTTGGAACCGAAAATATTACATGATTAGGTAGCGGACTCATAACAAACAACAAAATTAACAACTTAACAACGTAATATAAGAGCAAAGCAATAACTGGTAGGTAAATCAGTTATTCATTATAAAAGCTAAATGGAAAATAACTCTATAAGTAGGTACAAGGTATAATATAACATATACGTATATATAGGTAGGTATTATATTATGTACATACACATAGACAAATAAATAAATAAAATAAATATGGTACAAACTGAATAAATAGATACTTAATATTAATAAACAGAAATAGCAAGTATGTATGTAAGTAGTAAATACTAGCCTTTGATAATTATATAGCACTTGTATCGTGTTTAAGAAGTTCCTGCTTCTTTTGCCAATCGAATAGGTATCTCTTTAAATGCAATTTAAAACCATAAATACTTTGTAGGTTCCTTATCGGCGGTGGTATATTATTCCAGCATTTCGATGCAGCATAACGAAAGCTTCCTTTAGGCATCATCCTTGACTCTAAAATGACAGGCGTTTCCCACTTTGACCAAACTCTCCAAAAATGCGAAAAAAATATTAATATACTACGTGCATTGTCAGGTGTTTGGTGGGGCTCGCATCCCTACACCCAAAAATTGTTATATAATGCTATCATCAGAAGCCACTTGGATTATGGTACCTTCCTTCTCAATGTCTGTAACAAATGTACATTAAACAAACTTGACAAAATTCAATCGAAATGTCTACGCATCATACTTGGTGCATGTTGCGTGTAATGACCCTCCGCTAAGTTTACGTAGACAATTTCTATCAAATAGGTTCTTTTTCAAACTTGCTCAAAATTCTAATCATCCTCTTCTTTCAAAACTTGAACAACTTCGTGATCTATTTGATCCAAATAATCCTAATAAATTTCCATGTCTTCTACATAGTTTCATAAAATGGTCTCAATTCCCAAACCCTCCCATCCAATTCCCATCTCACCCACTTTATTCTACTCCTTTCAATGCTTTAGTGTTCCAACCATCTGTCCTTCCTTATTTTGGTATAGATAAGGACTCACCTGATGCCCGTAGACTATTCCTAGAGCAAATCCACTCCAGATATGATGGCTACTACTCCATATTCACCGATGCATCCAAACCGTCACCTGATAGTTACGTTGGTGCAGCCGTATGGATACCCTTCACCTCTATAAGCCTGAATTTTAAATGCTCGCCCTTAACATCTGTATTTACTGGTGAAGCAATTGCCATTCTTGAGGCTATTAATTTCGTAAAGTCACACCGGCTTAACAAATCTATTATTTTTTCGGACTCTAAAAGTTGTATTCAATCAATCCTTTCCAATCCCTTCCGTTCCATATCACGTTTTCCCTGTATCCTTAAAATAAGAGAATTGCTGTACGAATGCCATAACCTTAATATTGATATCGTCATTGCTTGGATCCCAGGACATGCCGGAATCCCCGGCAACGAGTCTGCTGACTCTTTAGCAAAATCTGCAGCTGAGACTGGTTCCTTAGAGCATCTCAATCCATATTCACATGATATATGCCTCATATCTAAAACTCAACTTCTAAATTCCTGGACTACCTACTGCCTGGAATGTATCTAAAAGTTTAAAAGGGAAACATTATGCTGACATTCAGCCCGACATCCCTCCCTCCCCATGGTTTTTTAAATTCAGAAAGGCAAAAAAATCAATTACTTCTACAATCTGCCGACTAAGATTAGGACATTCTTGCACTCCTGTGTTTTTAGCTAAAATTAGGATAAGGAACCATTCCCTGTGTGAATGCGGTTTGGACGAAGGAAATGTGGACCACATATTTTTCAGCTGCCCAAAACTAAGACAATCCCTCTATGACCTCCTCCCACCTGAAATCCCTCGTCCTACTTCCCTCAAATGCTTATTATCTCATACTTTTAACCCCCTAATCAATAATATTCTATGTAAATTTATAAATATGAATAACATAAAACTATAAGTATTATATACATAATCTTATTATTTAATATTTAATTAATATATTATTGCTTATGTAAATAACCCCTGTTTTGTCCTCTATGTTGTGTTGTCTCTATTGTTTTAGAAAATCACTTGGATGAACCAATTCTTAACACCGGCCATCTGCTAATACATAGTCTCTCAAAGTTTATGACACTAGCGTGAAACGGACACTGGCAGAATTGTGACAAACAAGTCGCAGAAGCCAATAATAAGAAGAAGTTGAGTTGAAAATCTTTCGTCAAATGAGAAATCTTCTTGAATACTCCCCCATTCCATTTACCAAATCTCATGTTACGTAAGCCAAGGCTTCATTAGTAAAATACCACCGAAATTACCTACATAATAAAACCTAGCAAAACACGAGAAAAGTAAATAAAATAGCAGAGCCACAACTAGCTCCTTCAAAAATGGCGAAAGACGGTCCCGCCCGCTTTAATCTTTGAAAACCTTTTTCTAACTCCTTAAAAAAAACATTTCTAAGCTAAAAAAATACCGTTGAGTTCTTTATAATTTTTGACACTGACAGATTATAAATCTTGACAAAATTGACATTTTAGTTAGCATGTCTTGTGCATATATATAGGATCTGTACCAAAAAGGTACCATGCTAAATCTATGGTCTTGTGTGTGTCGTTTTAGAAAATCACTTGGATGAACCAATTCTTAACACGTGACATAATACATATTTGAGAGGTGAAGATACTTGACATTTGCAGAATATACTGTTAATACAGTTTACAGTTAGTTGCCATTAATAAAAAGATGAAGAGGAAGAAGGAATAAAGAGAAGAAGAAGCCGGGGAGTGAAGTAAAACCAGAAGAAACCAAGAAGTGAAGTGATAGAGAAGATGAAGAAGACTTTAGAAGACTGACCTAAGATGTTACCGATTGGGCGGTATAGTCGCTCAGCGACAAAGCCCTTTTCTTTTATGTTTAGATAATAAATAAATAATGTCTAAATAAAAAAAAAAAAAAAAAAAAACACCGGCCATCTGCTAATACATAGTCTCTCAAAGTTTATGACACTTAGCGTGAAACGGACACTGGCAGAATTGTGACAAACAAGTCGCAGAAGCCAATAATAAGAAGAAGTTTAAGTTGAAGTGTGTCGTGTCAGTCATTGTCATGTCATGTCAATATGGTTTTGTTTTGTTGTGATTTTGTGATGTGAATGTGAGGTCATGTGTGTATATTCATGAAAGAAAAAATAACATGTTTTCGTAAAAAAGTAAAAATGGAAGATTCTATAATGCAAGAATGCTTCACGTACAATTTCAAACAGATATTGATTGAAGAGGTTGCGTTAGAAGGTTTGGAAGGTATCTGTCTGGACCTGCTATGGAGACGAGTGGAATACAGAATCAATTTTCCCCTGTCGGGGAAGATGAAGAATAGATTCTGGGCTTATCTACTAAATAATAAAGAAATACAACCATATCAGCTGCCCGAGCCTCTTCCCCACGTAGAAGTAGTCGACAGATTTAATATTGTCGACGATGAAAGTGGGAATCTAAAGAATCCTGTAAGTGGTTTTCTTTTCTAGTACAGTTCGAACAACGGATCTAGGCATTCGTGAAGTTAGCCGTTTGTCTGCGCAGTGACCGCTTTTTCATACAAAATTGTGTTCTACGCAGACAAACGGCTAACTTCACTAATGCCTAGATGCGTTGGGCGAACTGTACATACTACACATAGAATACTTATTCTCACCTGTATTATAATGATTTTTGGACGGTATCGGATGGGGGCTAGACGAAAAAATGCGTTCGATTTTTGCGTTATGTATGTAAATAGAGAAACATACAATTTAATTGCTAGTCACAACACATGCTGTGTCAAGTCACAGTGGGAAGTGCGCAGTCGCGAAGCAGTCCATGGATTGTTACATTGTTTGTTAGTACGGAAGAGCATTTTAAGGATTTTAGTAAATAATTTAGACATTGATACCTACGACAGAGATATCAGATTTTTTTCTTTCATTCACCTCACATAAAAATGTCTTTACAAATAAATAAATTATTATATTTTTACTTATATTTAAAATTGAATCTTCTTGTTTCTGTCCTTATCCCACTTGGTGGAGTCAGCATAGCAAGTTTTTCTTCTCCATTTCCCGCTGTTACTTGTCAACTATAAAATATTCTATTTTTTAGGGCCTGTTCAACCCATAGTTGTAGTCAAATAGTTCTATACAGGGCGTCCCACGGCTATGCCACATGGAGGGAAAGTACCTTAAATATTGTAGATGGAACATTTTACTGAAAGAAGACATTATTTTTATTTAAAAAACAATTTAAACTGCATTCACAGATATTTAAATAATTACATGGTTGAACCGGAAATCGAACCCGTTACATGACAAAAATAGTCACCTGTAGCTTTATCATACCGATCGAAAGGCTTCATCATAAGGATTATTTTTTGCTAAATAACATAGTGTCACACATAAAAGGAAGGCCATGAATTTTAACATTTGTGTTCAGAAAAATAAATACTTAGCTGACACTGTCGTAAGCACATACAACTGACATTATCATTAGTACGTATTACTAGTAAATGTACCCACTTGAGAAGTATAACCAGTGTGAAAGTGTCCACGAGCTACAAGCAGACTTAGACATATTATTCGAAATATCCACCACAACAAGATCAAAAAATCGACAGGGAGCGAAATAATCAAAAGAGTTCGACTTTGTATTCAACAGGAAGGGAATCATTTTGAGCATTTGATAAATTGATAAATTTTGTATTAAAAATGTTAAAGTTCATGGCCTTCCTTTTATTTGTGACACTATGTTATTTAGCAAAAAATAATCCTTACGATGAAGCCTTTCGATCGGTATGATAAAGCTACAGGTGACTATTTTTCTCATGTAACGGGTTCGATTTCCGGTTCAACCATGTAATTATTTAAATATCTGTGAATGCAGTTTAAGGTGTTTTTTAAATAAAAATAATGTCTTCTTTCAGTAAAATGTTACATCTACAATATTTAAGGTACTTTCCCTCCATGTGGCATAGCCGTGGGACACCCTGTATAGGTTACATGTGCTTAGAAACATCGTTTGCGCGATTCAGGATTCAATACTTTTTGCATCATTTGTATGGGAATCTACTTATCTGTGATCCCAGCGCCATCTAGTGGTACAGCTCCGAAGTAGCTAGGTCGCTGTATAATTGACATCTCTTGTAGTTCAGGCGATGGTAGATAGAGGTCGCTACAGAATGATTTAACTATTCTTTATTTGGATATTCTGACAAAATCATTTGTAACTCCTAAGTTTGCACTTATTATTGTTTTCATTAGATTAGCTATTAAAACCATCCAACAATCAAGTCTTGAACTATCAATTTCAGGAGATCTACTTAGATGGCCCTTACGAGTATTGCCCGGTAATGGGTGAATATGGCTCCTCTAAATACTTCTCTAGCCGCATACCGATTCCCAGCAACTTCTTTGCCGATACACATTATGAGAAGGTCATTGCTTTATATGGCAACTCACTGGTCTTGGTGGCTAGTCGAGAAGAAAGATGGAAGGCATTAGCAGGTCATATGCCAGCTATATACCTGTACCAGCTAACTCAGGTTCAATATTGTATATTGGAGCTGATCGGTAAAGGAAGGGACAATGTAAGTACATAACATATTAGTACATTGGGTCTGCTTTAAGGATTCATATAACATATTCTATGAGCCAAACACGGTTTAGTTATTAAGGTAATTCGTGCTCCTGAGTCCCAACCCAAGATACAGACTTCCAAGTCTAGTTTTGGCCTCCTTTTAGCTATTGTATTTTTATGTTAATCATTTTTATGTAATATTCTATTTTATTCTAATATTGCTGTCTTAAGGTAGCCTTTCGAGCCAAGCTTCATAGATGCTGAGACCAAACGACAGATAGCAATTCTAGGGAGCGCAGAGACACTACAACCTGGTCACCTTTCATTTCATACATTTGCTATCTGACGCTTGTTAACATTGCATTTGGGCATAAGTGTCTGATTTTCTAGGTAATCTAAGTAATCCTTCTTACAGGGTCAAATGACTACCGGCACAACAAACCTATTGAAAATAATAAAGGAACCTAAGAACTTGTTCTACAACAGAAAACTCTTAAAAGACTTAAATCTCATCAAAGTGCTGTATATCACACAGTGCTTAGGAAACCGAGGAATCAAAAGTCTGCTATTAAGACTGATTAAATTCCATAAACCAACAGTGCTTAGCATGCCTAAGCATGGAAGGATTTTCAATCTGGTGGAGTATTTAAGAGAAAAGCCAGGATACTCTGAGAGAACTGATGTTATGTGGAAGAAAAAGATGCTAACATCCATACAGACGAAGAGACTTAAGAAGACAATGAATGTTTTTGCGTTTGTGAGTACCCTTATTATTGTAACGCTATAAACAAAACGCTAATCCAAAAGAACACATATTGACTAGTTACTTAAATATAATGAGAATTCATTATGCTATTTATTTACCTTATTTTCCGACGACGTTCATTTTTCAACCGACTTCAAAAAAGGAGGAGGTACTCAAGTCGTCTGTATGTTTTTTTTTTTTTTTTTTTTATCTTGTTACGCGATTGTTCCGCCATTTGTTGACCGATTTGCAAAATTCTTTTTATGTTTGAGGTTTTTTCTTTTTATGTTTAGGGTATACTCCAGAGGTGGTCCCATATAAATTTTATTCCTGAGGGATTTACAGTTTCCCCGTAAAACTCTAAACACCTTCCCTCCTAGCCATGTCACAAATAGAAATAGAATCGACAGCTTGACGCCCTGAGTCACACCGCGTTTCGAGTCAAACATTGAAGTCGGTTTTCTTTTTAGTATTAAAACGTAATTATCATTATTATTGACAGAGATGATCGCAGTGGAAGTAGTGTATTCTAGCTTATGTTGAAGATTTTTTCACAACTACCCACACAAGACAAAGCGCCCTCACATATCTACAAAACTGAAACAACTACATAATACACCACATCACACTCCAAACAGTATCACAACCTGTTCCCCAAAGCAGTAGACATTATCAGATCTATAGGTAGTTTCAATTTCAATTTCGTTTCAAAAAATTTATATGCGCTTTAGCACTCAAAACGGTGAAGGAAAACATCGTGAGGAAACCCACAGTTTAGTCAGCTCCACACGTATTGACGTCGTCTTTCCTGTGGGCCAGGCTGATTAAGCTGAGAGGATGGTTTAGGTGCTGGGCAAGCCTATTCCATCTCAAACAATGTCCCAGGCACTACAGCGTCCCGTTAAGTGTAGGCATAGGTTGCCTCCTGACGCTGTATAAATCATCTAATATATCTATATTCTTTTACATCTGTAAAGGCCTGTCAACACATAGGCCTCCTCTAACCGTTTCCATTCTGTTCTGTTCTCTGCTACTCGCAGCCACAGTGGTCTTGCAATCTTTTTTATGTCATCAGACCATCTTTATAGTTGCGGGGTCCACTCTATCATGGCCCTTGTCCATTCTGTGCTGTCTCTCGCATTATGTGACCAGTCCAATCGGTAGTTTAGGATCCTCTAAAGATTCTTGAGAGATCTTTCATTTCTTGGTATCTATTTCAGGAAGAAAAATCTGTCAAACTGGACGATCCAGCCAAACCCGACTCCAAGAAGTCTCAATCGATGTACAGAAAGAGAAAATTAATCCGGATATCAGCACCAAGTGATGATGAATGTGATTCTGACGATGATGCAGAGTCCCCACCGATCAAGTGTCAGTATAAAATCGGAGTGGGGCTACTCCGACAGGCCTATGAAAGGTTCTTGGATGGAGGGCTCAGAGGGTTAAGTCAGTTAGAACTTGCAGAGTTGCTCGGTGTGGAGTTTTATACAGGCCGGACAATATGCAGGATATTCAAGACTAAAAAGATTGTGAGAGAGTTTTATGAGGATAGAGGCAAGCAGCGGATTATAAGGTGAATTATTTTGTTTTCTATAGACGAGCGTAACTTTTTTTTTAAAGAAGTTCCTTTTCGGACGGTATCCGATGGGGGCTAGACGAAAAAAAGTGTTCGATTATTGCGTCACGACACATGTATATGGCAAAACGTCACAGTGTGAAGTGCGCAGTCGCGAAGCAGTCTATAGATTTGACATTGTTAGTACGGAAGAGCGTTTCTAGGATTTTATTAATAATTTATTTAACAAATGCCAAATAATATCAAAGTTGAAACTTCGTTCCAACCGAGTGTTCCACGTACCTTTTTTATTTATTCAGTTTCATTTCATTTATTTTATCTGAGCGCTTCCGTGCTTCGGAGGGCAAGTATTACAGTCGTTAAGCCATGACGGAGCCCTTAAGGCGGCCTAAAAACTCCGTCACCAGAGTTGGCCACTGACTCATAACTTACGAATTTACTTTTTATTTAATTTCAGGTATGTTGCAATTGCTGCTGGCAAAACTGATACAAAATACACCCAAGAGGCAGAAACATTTTTGGAGCACACAAGAAACACGCAACCTCCAAACGACGACGATACGACATACGACGATACGCATGATGAAATAGAAAACATCCAAGAAATCAAAGGCACTACTGGCAAAACCCCAGATATGACTACCATGCTACTATCGAAAACTCTTACCCTTCGACAGTTGAGATTCGCGAACGGAATATTAAAAATAATAAAGGAGAGACAATGTGTCACTGGATACCAAACATTAAGCAACTTGGTATCAGCAGAGATCAATGAACCACCAATGGTGACGAAAGGACTGAAAATTTTCATACAGAAAATAGCAGCTGGGGGACATTTAAAGGTCTATAAGGTTAGGTGGCCTGGGGTAGGGAACGAACACAATTTCTCTAACCTTATCTGTGCGCCACATATCAAGTCATCTCATCCTATAGTCCGCGCGAAATATAAAGAAGTTTACTTACGCGCGGCTGCGAAAAAAAGACCAGCTTTGAAAGCATCTATCGCTTCTTCATCTCAAGAAAACGCGTGTAGACCGCTCTCAATGTTCGTAAATCCAAGATACATGAAAATACAATGTCTACACGAATTCATCATGAGAATGGTTTACTTTGAACCTGAGCCAACAGACTTGAAACCAGGATTCATGTCCTACACAGAGCTGATGCCTAAAATGACTGTGAAATTCGCTATCAGCAATATGACTGCTAATGGAATGTCTGATATATCCGACCTGACTATACTAGAAGAACATTTGAATATGAAACTTAGAGACGCGCCCCAAGAAATTAGCCATTTTATTATACAATCAATGAGCTTGAGGAATGCGCTTAGAATGAATTTGAAAGTGCTTGCGATGCATGGTTTGATTCAGCTAATATACCAGCCACATGTCCAAACTGCTGACTATGCAAACAGTCAACTCTCCAGTTTCCTCTTCTATGTGAATAGGAAAGCAAAGATTCTCAACACAACAGGCACTTGGCCGAAACGTAACATCGACCTCGCAAACATTGAAAGAGAATACTACTTCGAAAAGTTCGAAGACGTCAAAAATTATTGGAACGATGTGTATGAAATCAGTATTGCGACGAAAATTCTGATCACTGATCGCGCGAAGAAGACGATATACCCTCCAGTGAGAAAAGAAGAAGAAATTAATACATTTGATAATGGAGACAGGTATGGCGACGGCGGCGGCCCTTGCGGCTTTGATTCCTGCTTCTACATGGAAATACAGAGACTCTGGCAAACATTCTATGTCAGAACTCTGAAACCAAGAACTCAAACAAAGAAAAAAGATAAAATTGCTGTCAAAATACCCAAATTACCTAAAAGCAGGAAGCCGAGAGCTCCACGCAAGAAAAAAATCGCCAAAGTTAACCCAGTTATGAAGATAAAAGCACGCCCTAAGAACAGAAAGCGACTGGCCGATGACACAGTTTTGTGGACCGAAGAAGAGGACAATATTATAACAATGTGTCAGGCTGCGATCACAATAGCCAGCCCCAGCTCTCAACCAGGGTCTCTGAAAGTCAGGAACTTAGTGGCCAAAGATATCCTATCCAGGAACGATCCTAAGAAAACCCAGAGTATATGCCACAGGCGAGCGTTAGCTATACAAATTAATCCAACAGTTGCGCATGAAAAAGATAGCTTGCTCAATGAAATGAGACGGCGAAGGCATCTGATACAGAAGTACGAAGGGCTGATAAAGAAAATGAGGCTAAGACATTCAACAAACATGTCTAAGTTCATCAATGAATCGCGGCTACCAATGCTTGAGCTAGTCTGGTTGATATGGCAAGTTTCTATCAGCGAGTCCTACACCCGTAGACTACCATGCGTAGCGATAAACGCAAAACAATTTCATGAAAGCTATTCTATAGTCCCTGCTACCGCGAATAAGTTGTACAACCTATACAAGTCACCTGACTTAGCCGCGTTAAGAGAAGGTGTGTTATTGACGATCATGATGACGTATAACCGCGAGGTTAAATCGGATCTTGCGAAGAAAGTGTACGCGATTTTCAAAGTATATCCAGAGAATAGTCTACGTTCAGTCGTCGATCAGCTGAGGAAATGCAGCGCTGTGTCTGCTAAGGAGAAGCTTTTCAACAACCAGATGCATAGACTACATTTAGAGGATGTCGTTCAATCGGCTTATAAAATATCTGCGAACTACCAACGTCGATGGATCGGGAGACTGAATTCAGAGTTCGTAGTTACGATTGGAAAGTTGATTGAGTCTGATTTACCTGAGGGAGAGTTTAAGGGCTCAGCTGAAATTAACTGCTTGATGTCGGAGCTGCAAGCTTCGAATTTAATCGAGCTAAAGTCAGCCACACTTCCTGAAATAGTTGGGATGACAGAAAACCAGGAAGAACAAATCAATGTGATTGATATAGAAACAAAATTCAAGCTGAAATCTGGAATGGTGACGTGGACAAACGCAAATAATGAGACTAGAAGTAATTTTGCGTATTTGTATGAAAATATTGACTTCGAATCCGTTATTCAATCTCTCGCAAAGTAAGTTTCGTTTCTTATTTTCATACAATTAAAAAAAAATATTCATAGCTGTCTATTTTGTAGTAAGACGGGTAATCTGTATCTTTCTAATTTTTTTCTTAGAATGTAATCGTTTAATAGAATACATTTACCTAGTACTGAAGCAAACCTATTTAAAGATGCAAATATGCAAATGGTTTTCAAGATTACATTTTATCTGTTTTTCAGAAATGCAATACTACAAGTGAAAAATCTAGACGAAACGTGCAACCAAAAAGATAGCATTATAATACTATTGCTTAGTAAAGGCGAAGAGGGGCTAACGTTCAAAGAGTTACAGGTATGTAAACCTAAATTTAAAACTTCTTAGTAAGACTTGTGGCGTGTTGGGCATGTGCTCGGAAAAGACGCAAGAATTGCGAGCTCTATTCTCGCGATATGCCTTGGTGGCCTTTTAAAAAAAACGAGGTATAAAGTTACTCCAGGTTTAAACTCTTTAGCCCTTATTAATAAACATGGTGTAAAGTTACGCCGGGTGTAACTTAGGAGTAACCATACAATTTTTGGAGTTTAAACCTGGCGTAACTTTACACCACGTTTATTAATAAGGGCCTTTGGGCCTTACTAATAAACGTGGTGTAAAGTTATTCCTCGGAATAAACTAAAAATAACCATACATTTTGACAGTTTACACTCAGGAATAATATAATTATAAAATATAAAATAAAAATTAATGGGTTAATAAACCATACCCTCAGAACTTAACTTCTCTGTATTCTAGATTCTTTGAAGATTTCTAATTGAGTAGAGAGTCACGTGCAATTGATTTTCGATCATTGTGAAATCAGAATCAATCTTCTTGTTTCAGAAACATACATCACACGACACCCAATCTCTCATCACCAGATTATCCCAGTTGGAATCGCTCAGTGTCATCAAACGCGTCGGCTTCTACAAAAACACTATAATCCATGCAAAATTCATTACCAACTACGCGATAAAGATAGAAGGCCGATATGTCATTCCCACCCCATGGATTACAATTGAAGCTGAAATACGATACGATGTATTCCTAGAATGGGCTGGCGTTGTTATGAACAAAATATTCGAATCACCCGGCGTCGCTTTGACAAATATAGCAGACCACTTCGAACTCATCACTACAAGGGCTGTACAAGATATCTGCATATTTTTAGACAAGACAAACTGCATAAAACTTTACACGCTAAATATACCGGAGCAAGACCTATTTACCGATGAAGATATAGATCCAGAATTGAGCGATTTCAACCCTTACGAATCGCCTGAAGAAATAATAGCGTTTCCGAAGAAAGATTCGCTCATAAGATTTTCATATCTGAAGAAAACTATGTTGGACAAAATTCGAAAGGTTCCTTAGTTTACAAGGTTGTAATTGTATACCCCATTTTGTTGCTATGTTAGTAAGATATGTAGGTATGTTTTTAATAAATACAGGAAATCTAAAGTATTACACCGATTATTATTTTAATACAGCCTACTACCTTCTTTTTTATAGTAAGTAGGTATGTGTAGTAATTAAACACGATCGGGATATACCCGAGGAACGGCTGACAGGTAGACATTCTTTCAGATCTTTTTTTAGTGGGTTGTCAGAGGCAGATCCAAGCATGTTTGACACAATCACAAATACTTGCATTCCTTCTACAGAAGTTGGCATTCCATATTGACATGTTGCAAGCCCATCGCCGAACTGAATTTATTTTTATTGCTTTTCCGGAATCGAATCTCCAACTTGTTATCTAATTTATTTTTATTTTTGTACATTTCCGCTATATTATTTCTCTATGACTTTACCCCGTGCTAGGAGTTAAAGTGTTCTGTGCTCATAGTCCGTGCTTTCTTTACCCATAGAAAAAAACTTAAAAATTGCGCTTAGAAAGGATTAGAAGCGCTATCTTTTGTCGAATAGCAGAATGATTTGCGCTATCTAGCGGCGAATAGTAGACTTAAAACTATCAGCCCAACGCAACTGAAACTAACCTCAGACTGAAAAGCCGGTCGATATATAATTTTTAGCGTTTGTCTATGATTTATTTTCTTTTTTCATATGGCAACTAGTTTTCGGCGCAAGGGTCGACCGACTGGCGTGAAGTGGGCCGATCCAAAATTCGCCATTTTTACTTTTCAGTGAAGGGAGATTTTATATTTGTCAGGCTGGAGAACGAGGAATATTTTGTAAAAAGTGTGTCATTAGTTATAATTCCCGTAGCCAAGACTGTTATTTGAAAAAGTTTTAGTATAATAGTGTGGTTTTATTTATTACTAACGTTTGTATGTAGTGCTACTTCCCAATCGTAAAATTTGCTCGTTGGTGTGTCGCTTTAGCTAATTCAATAGCTATGATATCGAAGTTCTGATCAACCGAGTCGTTTAGACGTTCTCCTTACGGGATATCATTGAGAAAGGGGGGCGACTGCAATAGCAATGAGCAGGCCTCAAGGCGGACGCATTCAAGTCCCGGATGACCTTAGAGAAATCTTGTTGGAGTTCACCATCAGTTATCTTCTGGAACAACCGGGCGACGTGATCAACTACGCGGTCGAGTTTTTCACGAGGTTACAGAATAACAGGACGACCACTATTGTGAAGGGGCCCGTGGCCGGAACTCCTGATGAGTCCATAATATCAGATGAAGAAGGTATTTTGCACTTGTATTACATGTTACATTGATGTTGTGAGGATGTGATAAGGTGGGTGTTACAATACGGGGTCCAGACACGAGACACTGCTCCCTGTAATTTCCTTTCACATGAATGGATAGATGAATGTAGGTGTCTAGTTTCACAGCCCATGTGTTTATTTCATCAGTGAGATGGAAGTAGTTTCATACAGATTGTGCTTGATAGGGCTAGCTGATTGTAAAGAGGCATGATTCTAGTTCTAATAAGTACCTATAGTTCAAACAGTTTGGCCGCGAATGCACAGCCAGGCACCTAGCCAAGTGCATAGTGTCAAGCTAGTTGCCTAGCATGTAGCTAGGCTTGCATCCTGGCTAAAAAGCCTAGTTAGTAGCCAGGATACATGGCCGCACTGCGTGGTGGGTTGCTTGGTGTTTTGGTCAAAAAAACAACACATTTATTTATTTGGATACACGCTGGGCGTCTAGCTAAGGGACTACCTAGACGCCAAGTGCGCAGTGCAGCCGGTCGTAAACATTTTATGTGTATATAATGTTTGTTTTGCTAAGCTACACGCTAGGCGACTAGCTTGACACTAGGCGCTTAGCTAGCCACCTGGCTGTGCGTTCAAGGCCTTAATGCCACATAATATTGTCTGTCCATTTATCATGCTTGCTGTACTGACTTGATTTACATGTGTGTATTGGTGACCTAATTTCTAAGTGAGTGGCTTACTCAGAAAATAAGTAAAAAATGTTCTCAGTTTATACCAATCGGAATGGATCTTAAAAACCATAAAAATGTGCTACCACTAACAATCTTGTCTGTTTGATTTTTAAATTGTTGTTTTTAACTAATTCTTGTGAAAACCTACAACATTGACTGAATTAATGATGAATTAGTCACTTCCAAACACAATAAGAACTTAAGGTATTGAATGCATCCCAAAGTTGCTACCATTGTGTAACCAAAGTTGCTTCAACCTGGAATCTATGCATAATTTGGCCTTGCTCTATTCAAATGTACATCTTTCACCATTAGGTATATCTTAAAATTACCACTCTAACCATCCTCTTTGACTTTGCCCAGGTTAATATATTGAAATAGATTTTAAATAGATGCAGTAGTCCCAGAGTTTACTCACCACCTTATTTAATACACATGATTACTTTGATAGGCTTAAAAGTCTCATAAACTTGGGCTGTAAATAGTCCAAATCATTTCCAAATACCCAGATACAACAAATGCTAGGGGATGGCACATTGCCATTATTTTATTTATGTTAAAATATTTTACGAAATGTACTCTCATGCCAAGTGTTATATTGAAGTTCAAAAACATAATTATTGCTTGCACTATTTCTGTTCTGTCATTTTGGTAATATGTAAATTATGATAATGAATGGTAAGTTGCATATAAATTGTGCTATTCCATCTCATTGCACACTAAAGCATCCCGTTGAGTTTAGGCATAGGTTACCTCATGATGCTGTATAGATGTAAACGGCCAAAAATTTTATTTGAATTGTGATAGCATAATGATCTATTTTCATAATTTATAAGTAGGATTTTCTAGTTGCTCATGTCAATGAAAGACCATCAGATATTAAGACCATTTGGACAATAAGATGTCTAAGTCCATGTTAAATACCCTGGCCTTTATGCCTTATTCTTTCTTATTGATTTCCCATAAGAAGTTAATCTATGAAAATGTGTCCTGTGGGTTTTATAAAATCGGCATGAAATAAAAAATCTACAATAATTCAATTCACTTCAAAATCGTTTATTTTCTCAACACATTAGGTTATTATAGGGTATAGTATAGGTATCCAACTACGTACATTTGTGCAAAGACTTACTTTCATAAATCTACTTAACACAAGCACAACACAATATTATTTATACATATGTTTGCTTTTTTAAACTCTTTGAAGATTTCTGAAGATTGGATTATTTTTCAATACAGAGCTTGTGAACCGTACCAGGTGCTAACCTTTGCTATATCTTATTATTAGATGCGACGATATACCTCACGACAAGGATTGTTCAGGTGCTAAATAAACCTTGAATCGTATTTACCTGGGACGTAGCTTCTTACTACTTAGCTATTGTAAATAAACGAAATCGCCCGACAGTTTTGTAATTTTTACCATTTTAGTCGTAAGTATGTATTTAGTTTTGTATTTAGTTCAACCGTAGCGTCTAAACTACTCATCCGATTTAATTATTTTCGCAGTGTTGATCATAAACAAAAACAACATAAAAACTCGAATGAGGTGTCTATCAATGTACAGTTCGCCCAACGAATCTAGGCATTCGTGAAGTTAGCCGTTTGTCTGCGCAAAACGCAATTTTGTATGAAAAAACGTTCACTGCGCAGACAAACGGCTAACTTCACGAATGCCTAGATCCGTTGGGCGAACTGTATGCCTTTCAAACTAAGCCCGCGAATTATTACACTTACGAGGCGCAGTGCGTTTTGATAATATGATTTTGATGAATAGTTACAACTTGCTGGTCACTTATAAGACTTATAAGAAGATATGCCAAATGTTGTCTATAGCCTTCATTTGACCAATTGGGCATGAAGTTACAATTGGTTTAGAACAAATCATTTTTATGAACGCTACATTCGTAAAAACGATTACAAGTTACTTAACATGTGACAAATTGCGTTCAAATCGATTGATCCGCTTATTAGCTAACAATATAACAAAGATTTAACCATGAACTGATAAACTCATTCGATTCCATACAGTTTAATGTTCCGAGGAGTTATAAGAACCTACTTTACTAGTGTTTTACGATTGAATTGAATTATTATAAATCAACAACCGATTTATCAACCATTGTAGGACCGTAGCAATCTAGCTAAAAACCAGGTTCACATGCCCTTAAAATATGAATTACTAAAGAAACTTCAATGCGTAAGTTGAAACAGCAAATGTAAGCTCCACCGCTAAGTGGAGCAATTATTTCAATGTGGGTGGATCAACTTTTTAGTGTAAAATCTTGTCCCCGACGTAAAAAAAATCGTAAAAGGTGCTGAGTTAGATTAATTGTCGGTTTTAACATTAATTAATAAAATCAGATCCTTTACCATTACGCTTGTTCATCAATATTTTAAAAATATTTAGTCGATTATATTTAAAATTATCGTGACCCAGTGGACGAAAATTGGTTTTCATACAAATTTCACTTGTCCCCAGCGCAAATCACGCACATATGCAACGCTGCTGTGTAAAATTTTTCCTTGACTTGTCTTTATATTTTCTATCTACATTGTTCCTTGATGTAACAGCATTCTAAAATACTGATTTGCGAAACAAAATATTGCATTTTTCAATGAAAAAACACGGTTTGAAATGTTGTCCCCGACTTTTACCCATTTCGCGTTGTCAACTGGGTAACGACAAAAAAGTATTACAAAGTGTAAGTAATATAGACAGTTATTGGCTAGGCTAATAGAAAACTCATCTGCATGTCGTAAAATAAAGATTGCTGACCCTTGGCCATTATGTGGACTCTGCCATTACGTCTGTAGTTCGCAGCGGGACTGGGTGTCATTGTTTTTTATCCGCTGACTCACGGCGAAATTTCTTACAAGTAAACTGCTTCTCAAAGTAATTTTGTTATTATGTTTTGACATTTGATTCTGAAATGCTTTGCATCCACGTATTTTTTTACTTTCATTAAATTCGTTGAAGAAAAAGAGTTAAAAACCTTAGTTTGTATGAGTCACCGTTCCACTGGCTCACAAAAACTGTGACCCAAGAGACAATTTTTAGTGACCCAAGAGACATTCTGCATAAAAGTAATCATAATTTATACAATAAACAATTTGGTGAGTGATAAACGGATTAAATACATAAAGATTCATTGCACATTTTTAGTTTCTAATAGAAAACACTCAGATTTAAGTTTAAAATAGCTTTAAGTATGAATTAAGAATACAAGTCAGTTGTGAGGTCGATACAATACACCACACTTCATTCGATTCTGCTTTTACACATTCCATTTATCTTTTCTTTGATCTATTTTTACCCACACTCAATGTCGGCGATGGAGAAGAGTCAAGAGGTCAACTGGCTCGAATATGCATGGCCTTTGTAGATTACGAAAAAAAACCTTTGAAAGCAAGAAATCTCTCTCCATCGCTGTAAGATCCATTTTAACTATATGGATTTACTGCGGATGATGTATACCACCATAAATGTGCGGTAAAGAGGAAAACTATTAGTATTGAGACACCTTATCACCCAAGCTTTTTACGGGTGTCCTAGAAGACGTCGTAAAAACTCTTGAATTAGACAGCTCGGGAATAAAAGTCTGCCTGTAGGTAGGTGTATTCCTGTAGCACCTTAGGTTTGTAGACGATTTTTAGACGACCTCAACCTCATCCTTTTCTGGTGGAACAAAAAAAAAGATGCTTCGAAAGCTTCGGGCCTACTTTTAGAGATGCGTGATCCTGATCACTCATCTTTAACCTCCTAAGGACCAAGCTTAAATAATCCTATTCTGCACTACCACCCATTGTTCTCACCCGAGTACATAAACATACAATAGATCTGTCACCCAATGACATTTTTTTTTTTTTTTTATTGTTAGAGTTAAAATTCACATATGGGGGTTTTTATTCTGTATAAAATATAGCTAATAGAATACATTTCTGGAAAAAAAAACTGGATTTATTTTGTTCTCATGTGATCACATTGGGTTGTAGTTGTAAAATTTACATATTTTTATTTGTGATCACATGATCACATCAGACCTAAGTGAATCCAAGATTTGTAAAATAAAATAAGGTTTAACTTGTAGAATTTTTTAATTTCCATAGGTTATTATAATAAATATGACATCATGCAAAACCTCTACAAGGTATACAAAGAAGCTTCTTTGGAAGTACTAAATTAGGAACTTAAAAATCAATGTGCTAACTAAACATCGAAACTTATATTTAGAAAAACATAAAAGAGATCTTTTTAGTCTATAAAAATAAAAAAATTACACTTCCATATTAAAAACTAAAAAAAAATACCTACACCTCTGTCGAGGCAGTCTTGAAAATAAAAACAATTTGTTAGATTAACATATAAAAGTGAGTATTACTCATTGTGGAAAAGTGCATAACAATTTCTATCTTTGGTAAGACATAGACTTATATTGCAGGTGGAGCACTTGGTGCGGCTTTTATTGAAGTGACAGTGTCGGCATCTGGACTGAGTATCGACCATGACAGGCATGTGTTTTGCACTTGATGTTCTTTGTTTTTTTGATGGAAGTTCGGTAGTAGGTCTTCCTCTTTTTCTACTTGTTTCAGGGGCATCATAAGAGTTCGAGTCGTCCGAGTTATTCTCTTCTTGTATGTTGTTGGCTTCTATGATGCACTCTCCTAAATCCAGTTTAAAATATCGCAATTGTTGGATTTTCTTTAGTGGAATTCCTTTGGCAAGTTCCCGTTTTTTGTATTGGAGCCAGGAGTTACTGACTGCAAGATCGATCATGTGGGAGAAAAAGCGCTGTGTCCATTTTTTCGTTCGATACCTGTTTGGACAGACGGATAACATCCGGTCCGCCAAATCGACGCCTCCCATGTTCTTATTATATTCCCGGATAACGGCAGGTCTGTCCACCGTAACATATCGCTTTGTGCGTTTGCACCATCTCTGGCAAAAGTCCACCGGTTGTTCTGCTTCTATTGTGGACAGGACAGTGACAGGCTTATTATCATTCCACTTTGTGATAGCTATCGCATCATCTTCACTAACAATCGTATGCATTGACCCTCTTCCACGCCTTGACAATTCTTTGTCGTCTATCAATACGGAACGAGCACTAGCCGGAACCCTATTCTTTTGGATTGTACCGGTACATCTTATTCCTCTTTTTTTTAGCTCTCTGGCGAGCTTCACTGTAGTGAAATACCGGTCGCAATACACTATGTGACCTGGTACCAAAGAGTCAGCTAGTGACAGCACAGCTTTCTCTCCTAAACCGAAATCTGTGTCCTGAAGTTGTGGATATGTCGTATTGCCTTGGTATATGTCGAAGTCGGTGACTATCCCGTTAGGGTTAGCCAAAACAAAAGCTTTTAACCCAACGGGGTTCGGCTTTCCAGGGCAATATTGCTTCATACCACACGAGCCTGTAAATGGTATGATCATTTCGTCTATGCTCATCCGTTGTTCTTTTTCCTGTAGTCTACAACCTTGTTGAATGCGGTTTACGAGAGGTCGCATCTTCCACAGTTTGTCAAGCCTCTTCATCTCTTCTGTGACATCGCCATCGAACACAACTTTTAGCGAGTTTCTCAAAAGTGTAAACCGGTTCCGAGACATATTATTTGCTATTAGGGGTACTCGCCACTTAGCTTCCCAATACATTTTCAGAGATGGATAGCTTATCGCGGCCATTATAAAGGTGATACCAATGTAACTGAAAATTTCTTTTGTAACTAAATTTAAAGACCGTCCTGTAGCCGCAACTGCAGTTTGATTTGTGCGGTCTACAATTACTTCGACAAATGGGACGTCAATGTATTGTAGGAAAAAGTCGAATTTGTTGAAGTCATCGTCCACATTTGGCAGGTAAGACGGCTGTGACAGAAGCTCTTCATCTGTAACAAAATCTTTAGTTACCCACTCAGCCGTTGAACCACTTGCAGAAGGTATACTTTGTCGAGATATCTGTCCTCTTCGGATTCTTCCTCTTGGACCTCTGCCTCGAAGGTTTCCACGGGTCACGGATAGACTATGACTTGGTATGGGCTCTTCATCTTCAGAACTGTCGGCATTCTCTTCAGAATCAGTAGGATTTTGATCTAATTCAGGAACAAATGGTGGGTCTCCTAAGTCCTCATCACTAGGAATAAAATCGCCGTCAGAGTCGGCTAAGAAATCGATGATATCATTGTCACCAATAACTGAAAAAATAAGAAAGATAACTGTATTATGATTGCAATAGTATTCCCCGTTGACTTCTATAACAGTGTAAATGAATATGATCATAAAACGGGACAATTAGTCTTGACATTACTGTAAAACAGCAAAATGAATTATTTAACGGTTTTTACAAATTACGAATTTTATATAGTCATTGACTACCAATGTCATTAACTGAGTACAAAAAAAATGAAGCTAATATTGTACGTAACGACCAATGTTCTCGCATGATCACATAAAAATTTGAAAAAAAAGTGAGAGATTAATTTAATAATTAACGATTTAACTTACCTCTGTTACGTCGACCAGCCATTTTCAAAACTGTCACTAAAGTATTTTAAACTTCTGTGATTGGATAACCTATTTAACTGTCAAATCTAATAGCTCAATTCAGCCAATCGCGTTACACGGTGAACATACGAAGAAAAACGCGGTATTTTTGAATTTATTTCGGAATTTCGAATTTGTCATCGGATAAGGACAGTGGTTGGAAATTTTTGGTGCTTGGGTTGTAATGGTGATGGTGTTTATGTACTTAAATAAGGCCATTGGTCCTTAGGAGGTTAAGTAGTTTACTTTTTACCTCAAAAGTAGGCCTGAAGATGATGAAGATGGTTCCAAACATTGCATTGGAAACAAGCTCTGCCAATGTGTTCTACCAACTGCCATCATGGTGCTAACTACCATCATGGTGCATTGATGCTCACGAAGGAGAGAGACTGTGCTCTCTTGAGAGTCGCACTGAGAGCTATAAAGCGAGCAATGCTCGGTCATTCACATCAATCACTTATAAGATTGTCCCCAATACCGAAATTCCCGAATGAACAAGCTAAAATTGTAAGATGCACAAGCGGTTATTGGGGCTCAAATAATATTTGTTGGGCAGGACTAGCCAGGCGGCTGTAGCAAAGTAGTAATTCAGTCCACTAACTATGAAATTATGGTGCCGAGACATGGGCGCTCACGAAGGAGACTGCGCAAGATCAGAGTCGCACCCCTGTGTGACTCTGATCTTGTGCCGTCTCCTTCGCATGGAATAAGCAATGCTCGGTATTACACTAGAAATTTATTATTAGATCTACCCAGTCCTCGATGCCGAAACACACACACAAGTGGTTAGTGGGGCTCAAATGGAGTTGGTTGGGCAGGACAAGTGGTCAGGTGCGGTGATGACAGGATCAAAGTTGTAAATGAGTGGTGTCCCAGAGGTGGTAAATAGAGTGATGGTCGTCATCACAGAAAAAAAGGATCGACGGCATCGTAAAGTCTGTAGAATATAATACAAGGACAAGATTACCATACCACAGGACAAAGACGAATGACAAAAGTGAAGAAAGGCCTGTACCCCCCGGCATAGCTGGCCAGACTGACCACAGCTGGCCCAGCCTTTCTCATCCCACGGAATAAAATTTTGATGATTATTTTGATGAATCTACAGGTAGTTAAATTTTTTTTTTTTTTGGCCATATGTTGAAAGATATCTTCAGTCGGTAAGTTAGTGAAAAAACTACGCTCAAGGCGAGCCGCGGTTAAATGCGCTAGAGCCTAGAAAATAGATTTCATCTACAAAAAGCTTTTTAGGTCTTCTATTAAGCGAGATTTATGTTATTTGAGATATAGGACTGGTTTGCTACGCAGATGACTGTTTAAATCAACGAAAACTCTCATTTTCATAGAATGTTATCATTAATTTTAGAGAAATATGTAATAATTGTTAGGTTAGGGGTTATTTTCTATTATAACTTTGAAAAGTAAACTGGTTGTCACATTTAAGAGATATTTTTGTACCTTGTATAGTTTTTTATAATGTAATTTGCCTATGGCATAGTACCATATATGTCTCTGGAGTCACCATTATGTCTCCGGGCTCACGTAGTTGTCCCCAAAAATTTGGACACTGATAGCAGGATTATTAAAAAAGTAAAGGTTATTATACAAAATGTTGTATGACAAATGTTTGAAGAATAACCTACAATAGTCATGTAAAAAGTGCATCTTTCTGGCGTTTCTAGAAACAGAATTACAAGAAAAGTAAATAAAATTTCTTTCATTTAGTGACCCCAGAGACACAATGAGGTATATTTTCAAAAAATTGAGACACTTTATTTAAATTTTGATTATGCCAGATTGATTTAATTGAATAATAGTTCACATTGAAACAGATTTACTTATTAAAATATAGTTTTTTATGAACTTTTTACCATAATACGTCATTGTGAGTTAGGTGACATTTTTGGGAGCCACTTTTGGAATAAAGGTATAAAAATCCATGAAAACGACAAAATTTTTTGGTGCTCGTAGTAGATTTATAAACTACATAAATTTATTTAACAGTATTAGGTGAAATTATAGCAATATTTCAACATTTATTTTTTTACACAAAAAGTTGATTCATGACAGAAAAAAGTTGATCCGCCCATGTAACTTAACTAGTAAGCGATACCAGTTTTGTTGTAAACACCTGTTGGTGATGTCATGTCTGCTCATGGCTTACTAGATAATCCTGGTTGACAAGTTATTTTCTGTACGGAGTAGTTTTATACATGAGATTGATTGAGTTACTGCAAGAAGATGAAAGTTCGTCCTCTTTATCAGGCGGTAATCTAGTTTACCTACTTCTTTATTTATTACCTTCAAATATTTGTTAATCGTAAAGTCCGTGCGGCGTTAGTAATCAATAGCCAAGTATATCGCTAGTAAACTGCAATCTGTGACATGTTAGGGTCAAGCTACATGCTTTGGCATAGTTTCAGCGAAATGTGTTAGGTATAATATAATATTATCGTCAGAAAATTTTCACCCTAATCAAATACTTAAGTGGTAACCAAACCAACATAGAAAGCAAAATTGCAAACTGCTACGTCCAAATCCATTGATTTATAAAATAAAACCTTTTTGATATTAGTATGAATGAAGCACGTATCCAGAATTGAAAAACAAACGTCCAATGCAAAGTTGCAAGCTGAGCTTGTGGACAAAGAGTAGCATAATGTACAAGCTTGACCCTAAATCAATGCGAGTTTGTACATTATTACTGCAGTCACATACTAAACAGAATCACGTGTACAACTTTCTCAATAGACAGAGTACGACGTCGGCATAATTGTTTATCGATTCTATTTAGTATACCTTTGTTACTTTAATAGGTTTGCTGTTGCATAACATGGCAATGGAACTCGTTTAAGATAGCCTATAGCTGTCCACTGAAGGATTATTATTCTTCTACGAGTATATGATATGACCATCCATAAAGAACTTATTGTACCCAGCAAAAAACTTGCGTAAAACATAACATATGAGTAGATTTTAGGGTTCAATGACTTCTTGTCTGAGACAGTGGAGATACGTCATTAATGAGTTTCTAAGTGATTTTTCGTTTTAAGTAGATAGGGAAAACCCATAATAACAGATTTTAAAAAGATACCTACTACTCAATGTCGTTCAATTTACGTAAGTCATTAGATAGGAACGGTGCTAAGGAAATACGGAATCACATACAATCCAATGACTTGAGACGCCTCAGAGATTTCTTACCAGGGTTCCATAGAATTCAAAGGCTTTATGAGACATAAAAACAACCGACCTTATATGTCAAAGTCAAAGGCAAAGTCAAAAAGCATTTATTCAGTAGGACCGCTGGGTTCACTTTGAAACGTCTTAAAACTAGGTGATTCTACTCCTGTTCCTTCGCGACCAATACCGTGAAGAACCAGGGCAACAAACACGGTTTGGGGCCTTGCTTTTTTTAGGTGATCCATCTTAGATCTAAACTTAGGCTAATTTCTTAACTAACTTAGTTGTAAAATTAAAAGTAAAGTTAGTAAAATTCAAAAAGCTAAGCAAGATGGCAAAGGCATTGTGCACACATCAGCTGTCGAGGTGCAGAGCGACATCAGGCCACGAGAATTTATTTTTTATGATAATAGAATAAAACCAACAGATCAGATAGATATGATTTCGGTATTGTCGTAAGTTATTACAATACCCGAAAAACCTACATAATCTATTTGCAAGAAAATCACACTCATGCAGATACCAATGCGATCTTGATAAGCCTTGATGTATCAAATTAATTGCAGAGACTTTCAACTCTGACCACCACTCAGTAAATTTAACTTCGGAGCTATTTTCGTAACTTTTGAAAGGTGTATGCGTGTGGTTTGCGTTGACATTATTTTATCCCCACAAAATTTAATTAATTTTAAACTAATTTTATAATTAAAGTATTGAATATGCGTTTCAATGAAACTTGAAATAAATATTTCATATTCCTATGAAACATTAAAGATATTTTTAACACGAAAATCAACTTCGGTTATTATAACAATCCCAAAGATTAATTCGTAAGGATATACGAAGACGAAGAAAGCACACGTAAGCGTGATTTCATAATCCCTCAAAGTTGTTTTGTAAAACGTAATTTATATCTTAAGCTACCAAATTCAGGAAAATCTTTAAAGATACGTGACGTCAACGTTTTGATTTACTATGACAGCAGTTAGGTAATATTTGTTTTTTTTTTATATCAATTTACGAGTGTCTGACGTGATGCTACGCGGATAGGTGATAATAATTACTAGTTATTTGACCGTAGAACGTATGAAAAAGAGCCTCCAGCGAGGTTGAGCGTTTTATGAGTCTTGATAAGGATTATTTATCTATCCAGGAATTGATGAAACTCACAGGCCAGTCACAGCCAAGAATGGACTGCGGTTGATTGATATGTCAACAATATTGATAAAGTTTTGATGTACAATTTCTGTGAATGAAAAATGTATGAGAACTAATAAAACAAAAGGTGGATAGATTTTTAATGTGTAACACTGTTCGATTTTTTTTTTTTTTTCAATATACTTTAAAAGCTCGTTAATGAGCTTATTGATATTATGATAACTCTTCTTTTCCTGTCGAAAGGGTTAAAGTCTTGTAACAAAGAAGTCATGAAACCTGGGGCCGTATTCGCGTTCTTATTATCGTTCGTTCGATGAATATTCGGAGGTTTCTTACTACAATTTCCGACTTCAATGGCCAATTTTTCGGTTTGGAATATTTGGTCCTAGGTTAGGACCGTGTTTTAACGTTGATCTTATCGACTGAATACAACGTAGCTCGTAGTAAGAAGCATACGATTATTCATCGAACGAATGAAAAAACAAACGCGAATAAGGCCCCTGTTACCTCATTCTTACGCTAAAATTCGAATCTCTAAATCGTCATACTAAACTCTATCGTATGCTATAAGAAATAGAGCTTCAAATCCTTTTCCCCTGCAGAGCCGCCGGTGGCGCGCTTCAACAATCGCCGTAAGTCGGTCTTCGCGGAGACCTACGATCCGGAGGAAGATGACTCTGACGAAGGAGCCCCCGTGGTGTTCCCCAAGTCGGACGCACAGCGTTCCAGACTCGCTGAAGCGGTGCGAGGGATCTTGCTGTTCCGCTCGCTTGACGCTCAGCAGATGCAGCAGGTATGTCTCTTTCTTTCAATTTCTAGGTCCTTGGAATGTCCATTGGTAGGAGTGAGATGCACGATAGGATGAAGACTAGTAATGTTACTGTAAGAAGGAATGAAAAGTGCATCTTCCGCCCGCTTTTGTTTGTCTCAATTCCTCTCATCTTGTTCAATGCTCCTGACACACATTTTGAGAGGACGTTGGTTGGAGGCAAATTACAAACTTTTTATCCCGTTTACCGGATGTTGCAGTTTGCTTTGATAATAATGGCTATTTCCAGCGCCTACTTACGAAGAAACGAAATACAGATTCGTGAAATTTTAGAGAAAACATAAAGTGCGTAAACTTCCTCGAATAGACGAAGTTATATGATACGCGTTACTATAATACTTAACTAATAATTGGCTATCGTTATTATAAGATTTTCTTTCATATTACTTTTTCACAGCTTTTAGTTTAAATTCAAGCCACTTTTTAGTGTGGGATTTTAAGGTTAAATGTGGCACACTTATTGATTCCTAGATGACAATATATAATATCATGGTGAAAAATAGCTGATCTGATGATGGAGTAAAGTATGTTTTTAGCATACGTATGCCTATTTTTCTATGAGAGTAGTAGAGTAAGGTGTGATCAATCTTTACAACATGACAGTTACAAACATCATGTCCTATTCATTGTATTACTCTCAGTTTGACTTCAATCTCGACCAAATCCTGTCAAGGATGCCTGAAAAATCTTTTAGAAAGTATTTACGAGTACGCATCTTGAAAGATGTATAAGCGGTTCTTTATTACGCCGTTCAAGTTCAAAACTCTTGGCATAGTTGGAAAATGGGTAGGCTTGTGAATATTTAGGGATTGACCTTGAAAAACTTGAGCACTCTAAAGTTTTACCTACTTACTAATTTACTTAGACTCTTATTAGGTGATTTTTTAATTTAACATGGTACGGTCAGCGATGACGGTTACATTTTGTGAAACAGAGTCAACTAAATCGATATAAATCTTAATAAAAACAATAATCCTTGTTGACGTCTGATTGGATAATCGAGCAAAATATGCCCATGATTTTGTGTTTCCGTTAATAGTTAACATGTCAAGCCCCATCGACGCTTTAACGGACTATAATGACTGTGTTGTACTAAAAAGTAATTTTATACATTAATAACAGAAGAATACAGGTATTTTCTTATTTAAAAGAGGGTCCCAAACCCATGAAATGTATTTTAGTTTAAGTTGAAGAACTAAAATATTTTGTATAATGAACTCGCAAATCTTTCACAACTATCCCAAGTATAACACTCGTTGCAAAAGACAGTTTTTATTTATTCTGTTTTTCATTTGCGAACCAAGCGTTGAATAACTTATTTTAATGACAATTGTATGCTTGATCAACAACTTGATGCGTCTCCAGAATTTGAATCCGAATTGACTCATTTTGCTGAGTCAGAGACGTTGAAAACGTTTGAATTAAATAAGAGAACCGGAGCTATAGCGGAGTTGAAGAAAATCTCGTTCATCTTGCTTAGTTGCAGGAACTTGGTTGATATAAATTAGGACTAGAAACGTATTAGCTTTTAATACATTCAGGGCGCAGCGCAATACATAGCGCGCTGCGCAAGTCTTTATAAAATGTACGATGACTATTATATAATTTACCGCGTCTGAATGCCACCTACGCTTACCCTGGCTAGGTGGGATAGTGTTCGTGTATGTATATGGATTAGTCTTGTCCAGCACGTCTCATTCTAAACGACCTCATAAAAGTAGATTTACTTTAGGGTAATAAGAAAATTCACTAGTAGTCTAGTAACCAACTCAGCTAACTGAGCACAGACTACCTGAAGACCTTTATTACTTACTGACTATAGCCGGGACAATGTGAAATACGTGCCTTTTGAAACTTAATTGAACGTGCGACACTGACGTTTATTGTCACAGTAACATGTTGATTATTGTTACACGTGACATGTTCTTTGTTGGTAAAATTTCGATTTATCGTTTATGTAACACATCGAATATTGTTCAGGTAACATGATCATTATTGTTTGGGTAACATGTTGGTTATTGTTATAATAACATGATGATTATCGTTCAGGTAACATGTTCATTATTGTTTAGGTAACCTGTTGGTTATTGTCACAGTAACATGTTGAATAATGTTCAGGTCCTAGACGCGATGTTTGAGAAGCGAGCGGAGCCTGGCGAGTACGTGATCCGACAAGGCGATGATGGAGACAACTTCTACGTCATCGAGAATGGAGTCTTTGATGTACTGGTCTCTGGAGATGATCGCGTTGAGAAGGTCAGTGAAAATCATCATTCCATCATCCTTATCCCACGCTAAGAGGGGTCGGTGGTACATTTCTTCCACTTGTTTCTATCACTCGATATTAAATGCTGTATTACCAATGTTATTAAAAGAAAGCCATTTTTGTGGTGTATTTGGAGAGTGATTTCCGTAAAAAATATATAAAAGCGAATTTAATGACTAATATTATTTTTACGCTTCTAGTACCTAATAACTTGAGCAAAAGCTAGTAGGTACTTTAATGTTATAAATGTAAGTTTGAGAGAAAATATGCCTGAATAGTGTCATTGAAGGAAGGAAAGTTAACCCATACAATATTCTTTGAATAAACCGTTATACCGCCAGGGAGTTAGCCTTATTCATATGCTTTGAATATGCAATTATTCATTGCTCGCCTCTATGTGAGAGAAGAATAAGGTAGCTGAGCGTAATAATATCAAACTGGCACACGGACTCTTGTCAAAACTCCACTGATATTTATTGTATACTAGCTGCGCTCCCGCGGTATGTCCCGCGGTCCCTCGGGTTTTTTTATTTTTTTCGGGATAAAAGGTAGCCTATAATAATAATAATAATAATAATAATAAAATATATTTATTTCCAAACAAAGTCTTTACAAACATGACCTTAATATGTAACTTATACCAAAAAGGTTAATGTCCTTCCACTATGCCAAATTTTAGCTTAATCTGTTCAGCGGTTTGGCCGTGAAAGCGTAACAAACAGACAGACAGACAGAGTTACTTTCACATTTATAATATTATAGTATAGTATGGATAGTATGGACTAGCTGACCCGACAAACGTTGCTCTGTCAAACGACTACTAATTATGTCAAACGCCCTAGGGTTATGTCGAAAATATGGTCGTTTTCTTTTTCCGTGTTAAGTCCTTTTTTTTCTTTGACATTAAGAAACTGTCCTTTATCTATACTACATTTTTACCAGAGTTGATCACTGACTCATACGAACTTACTTACTTTTTACTATATTGTAATACAGTGAATACAATGATGTTAATATGTAAACATGTGAATATTCGAAAATTGTTGCCGTACTCGGCATAGTTTAAATAATTATTGCTGATCATTTCACTCTGCATAATCTGATGTAATATAAAACTATTTTTATCATCAGTCTTCACGACACTTGGTAGAGTGAAAACCATTTTTCAACATCGATCATATATTTTCAACATGGTCGATGCTGTCAAAATAATCAGGTTACGTAGATTGAACCCGGGAAGTTAATAACTTTACCGAGTAAAATATAATGTTGGGGCGTGTAGAAGCGAAATTTGTATTTCTCCGAAAAAAAAAACAGTAATCGGTAAAATGCTAAAATGCCTTTGAAGTTTCCCGATTGGAATCGGAAAACTTCAAAGGCATTTTAGCATTTTAATAGTGTAATAAATTGAATTTACTCAATTGAATTTACGTTTTATTTGGGCACGATTTGTCATATTTTATTGTTTTTATGCTTACCTTACCTGTCTGTTAACTTGAGTTATGAGAATGTTCTAGCACTACCTACCTAGTCGCGAGTTTCATTTCTAGTTCAACATTACAGACTTACATACACTCCCCAAGTTTCTCTACAGGGAAAAGAAAATTACGAAAATAAGACTTATTTCAAGTTTTAATGTCATTAGTGATACGGATCCAGGAGTTGTTATTTTGCAAATAAAATTTTATTCGTTTCGACAGGATGGATGTTTTAGGGAAATCGAGTGTCTATTTTGAGAAATGGCGTAGCTTTTCGGAATTTGTCCTCTACGATCAACACTTTCTGTAATTTACGGGAATGTTTATAGAAAGAAATGAACGATGGGTTTGTTACCTGTCACGTGCTATGTGCCATATATGAATTTGGACATGCCTCTAACTACCTCTTTTGACATCTTTAATTTCTCCCAGATCTAATAGAATGTCCACAAAAACTTGAATAGTGATTCAGTTTTTACTTTTCCATAAACTTTAAACACTATTCTCATAAAATGTGGTTCACTTTGTAGGTAAAATGTGGTTCACATTGTAGGTAAAGTGTGGTTCACATTGTAGGTAAAATGTGGTTCGCATTGTAGGTAAAAAAGTCCTAGATTGAACCTAACTTTCAAACTTAGCAGTAAGTTTATGAGATACAGTTCTATACTATTCTAAAAGTTGTAACAATACAGACGACCTAATATTAGACTTGAGTTTGAGCAAAGTTGTTGAACTCGGGTTAAAGTATGTTCTAAGACACTTTGTAGTTTCATGAAAACGTTGACTCTATTAGTTGCTATGCTCCAAGTCATTTTTGAATCTCTGCTTCGCAAAATTGATTTCTAAAAACTTTAAAAATATGTCCATATTGGTCCAAAACGGCATTGACTGGAACCTGCAATTTTTGTTTTTAGTCATACCGATTTTGATTTTAATGGTGTTGGTGTAGTATTTTTCGCGTAGGAACGTATCCCTGACACAGAACTTTTACGTCGCTGTACAATAATGAAACATCCATACTAATATTATAAATGTGAAAGTAACTCTGTCTGTCTGTCTGTCTGTTTGTTACGCTTTTACGCCCAAACCGCAGAACAGATTAAGCTGAAATTTGGCATAGTTAAAGGTTGTATCCCAGGGAAGGACATAGGCTACCTTTTTTCCCGAAAAAATGAAAAAATCCCGAGGGACCGCGGGTCACACCGCGGGAGCGCAGCTAGTTTTGATATAAATGAAGTCTAGTGATAATACTAAAATATAGTACAACTTAAAACAAAAAAGATTTTGTCTATTTCCTTTTTTAAAATTTCAGAAATTAACATAAAAGAGCCTTGTCACGGAACCGTTCCTACGTGAAAAGGACTATAGTAAGATTCAATCGTTAGTTCAATCACTGTTTATTATTTCAAAATATACCCAACGTTCGTAGAAGAGAAGAACGCGGTATTTTAACAATCTTTCACTCAACGACGACGTTTGTGTACATCACTAGCGAGATATTGAGTGGATGACGTCACGTAGCACATTCCCGCATGACGTCAGATGACGCCGCGTGCGAATCTGCCAAGATTTACAGACGAGCAACTTTTTTATGAAACTATTGCCTAATACAGTTATTCTCATTGATACAATCAATACAAAATCATTCAAAGTATTAGCCCGTGATGTCACACTGCAGGGCGATTTTCTTTTTTACCTGTCTGACTGTCAAGTCACAAGGGCTTCCACTGTTCTCTATTGTGTACAGTCAGCAACGAAACACGATTAACAGTTGGACTTATTTAAAATGGCTTTTGTTTTCGGAAACTAAGAAAAAATTAACTTTTCTTGAGAAATTATTATGAACCATAAAGTCTTGGCTCTTTAAATATTAGTAAAATGTTGGTCATGATGTTACGGATTTCGGAAATATTCAGATTTGTGATGCATAAAATTTTAATCGACATTCGTTGCTGACTGTACTTGTTGTAACATTGACTGGTATGATATTGAAAAGCGGTAAAATGTGGCAACATAATAGAAATTCAATATTGTTTTATTATAATGTACGTTGCTATGATATAAAAATTGCATAATGCAACACAGTAGAACAATTTTAATCACTCGTTTGTCATCCGTTTTCGTTATCTCTATGTGCTTAGTATCTGCTATAGAGTCGAGTACTTCGGAGCAAAGTTGTTCAAGATTATTCAATGGTCATCGAAGCAAGATTTTATAAGAGCACTTATGCCTATCTATACAGGATGTAAAAAGACTACTACCGAAAACTGAGGGGTTGCAATCAGACCATGATTCTGAACATATTTAGCGGAAAAAAAACGCAAAAAAATGTTTAGCTACGTCATTTTTTTTTATTTTTTTTCCGGTTATTTACTACTAGTACAACATAATAAGACCATACCTACCTAATAATTTCATTTACAAAAGAAAAAAAACTATTAAAACTCAAAATCCAGCAATTTACGTATAAAAACGCGCCCAGTACATACGCAAACAGTAATCTTCAAACGCTGTTTTCTCCGGATATAATGTTTTTTTCGGAAAATCCTTTTGGATTTGGTTGTGTGTTGGGATGCTGTACCTATCCCTTTCGACTTCGGTAGACGTCTTTTTACACCCTGTATGTCAACATCATCTTTAATGATCCCACGGTTAAACTTAGGCTTTACATCTATATTAGATGATTTATACAGCGTCAGGAGGCAATCCATGCCTACACTTAACGGGACGCTGTAGTGTCTGGGACATTGTTTGAGATGGAATAGGCTTGCCCAGCACCTTAACCATCCTCTCAGCTTAATCCCACGGTTAATCTCGTAACAATCGACATCAAATGATTGTTGATGATCATAACTTGAGCCGGTGTCTTGTATATAGCGATTTCAGTTCATCAACAGTATACATACATACATCAGTATTTTTTCCAGAGAACTAACTTGGAATACACTTATTCCAAGATTCAAAAATCGTTAACCAGCGGGGTGTTACTTGTCGTAGCTAGTACATAAATAAAACATGAATTTTCTTTCTGAATTCCCGTAGCATTTCTATTTAATATTGCATGTGTTGAAACTAATTCTTAAAAAAAAACAGTGGTTTTAATGTGGTTTCTTTTTGAAGCCGACCAACCGTGAAGCAGTGTTTTTTAATCAGTTCATCTCGGGACTGATGCCCACTACAGAATAGCTTTCAGGATTAACGAACCGTAAGTTACTGTGTAATAATTTCAATTTTATGAACGCGTCATGTTCTAGGGCTAAAATAAACATGTTAATTTATGTTAAAGCTCATATAAAAGTCATTTTTAGGGTTCCGTACTCAAGAGGTACACCCTATTACAGAGACTTCGCAGTCTGCCACGAAGCTCATGAACCGTGATAGATAGTTGACATTTTCACAGATGATGTATTTCTGTTGCCGCTATAACAACAAATACTAAAAAACAGAATAAAATAAACATATAAGGGGGCTCCCCTACAACAAACGTGATTTTTTTGCCGTTTTTATAGATAATGGTATGGAACCCTTAGTGCGTGAGTCCGACTTGCACTTGGCCGGTTTTTATATCAGATGACTACGAGTCTTGGGAATACATTCGTAAAATGACATCTATTGAGTTCCATCCAGGACCCAAGAGGATACCATATCGTGTCATCATTAACAAATAATGACTTTTAAGACCTTCAACTCCCCAGGAAGCAGTGGTTACTAATTTTAATGGACCATATTAGAAATTAGGAGACTCCCAGAGGCGTACTAATGGGTTATATAATAGTCGTATATAATAACTTATCGATATGAAACGATAGAAAAATATTTGAAATATCACAACGATTATTATTCAAATTGTAAGTTTTATTTATATAATGCTTGAATAATTATAACTTTATTGTTTTATCATAAGAGATTTCCGGGAACACTTAAAACTCTATAAGTAATTAATAATAATAATAATGCTGGACATTTTTCACACAGCATCATCTAGCCCCAAACTAAGCAAAGCTTGTACTATGGGAACCAGATAACTGATATACTACTTATATATGCTTTTCGTTTGTAAATACATACATATTATACATAGAAACACCCAGACCCGAGACAAATACCTGTAGGTCATACAAACATTTGTCCCGCGGCGGGGATTGAACCCGCAACCTTCTGCGTCGCAGGCAGACCTTCGCCCGCTGCGCCACAGAGGTCGTCCGAAATTAAAGTTATTTTACTGATCGAAATGTACCTACCCAGTCCCCGATTCCTTAGTTCTCTGGAAAAAATACTGATGTATGTATGTATACTGTTGATGAACTGAAATCGCTATATACAAGACACCGGCTCAAGTTATGATCATCAACAATCATTTGATGTCGATTGTTACGAGATTAACCGTGGGATTAAGCTGAGAGGATGGTTAAGGTGCTGGGCAAGCCTATTCCATCTCAAACAATGTCCCAGACACTACAGCGTCCCGTTAAGTGTAGGCATGGATTGCCTCCTGACGCTGTATAAATAATCTAATATAGATGTAAAGCCTAAGTTTAACCGTGGGATCATTAAAGATGATGTTGACATACAGGGTGTAATAAGACGTCTACCGAAACTTGGAATACACTTATTCCAAGATTCAAAAATCGTTAACCAGCTTTTTTTTTTCACTTATCCTTGGAATATTGAAATGTTATCCGAGCGAGCATCTGTGAAGTTAATGTAATGTAATTCTTTTTTCCATGTAAACTAATTTGCTGGGTGCATCCTCAAACATAAAGGTAATTCTCAGTCTACACAGTTTAATTTATAATGCACCCATTTTATTGGATATCGGCAACCAATCTCCTCCATAACTTACAGAGCATGCGAACATTATCTATCTCTCAACGTTTATCGAACTTCTTTGTCACCTGTCCTACATCACCGGCAGAAAGACTAGCTGTCATTAATACATACACAATACAGATCCCGTGCTAATAAAAGAGATAAATTAATAGTTGGCCACTGTTCTCATGGCGAGAACTAGAAAAAATACTCAACGATGCCCGCTTACGCTTAGCGGGATAGATACTCGTTTCATACGAATACCTACCATATTCGCCTATAAAGCTTCAAAAATATTAAATCTACACATTCGCTGCCCGCCCGCCAACTTATTTTAGTTTTCGCTAATCGTCGATTTTAGGTTATGTGCCTAAATTATAGAACGATTTCCTTTATATCAAGTTTCAGTTATATGTCATTAAATACATTAGATAGTTCTGTTTCATATGATACGTTGAAACTAACAAGGTTTTCCTATTAGGTTGTAGTGTAGTGCACTCAGGCTGAGCGCTATGCAAAATTGCAAACAATCCGGCCAGTTTCAAGATTCAATTTAACTTATATAAGTGCTTGTCATGAAATATGCGTGTACTTTAGCGGAAAAGTGAGTGCTGTGCAATTATTTACACTGTAATGGGATGTATGTAGCTCTCTGTAAATATAGAGCGGAGCTCATTTCACTATGCGTGACGCGATCGACCGTATCGTAAAATAGGCAAGACATCAGATTTTCCAGAGTGTGAAACTTAGGCTATTTACGGACTTAGGCATAAAGTAAAACAGCCGTTTCAAGTTCAAATTACGACTTTATTATAAGTTTTTTATAAGCTGTACAACAGGAAACTAACAGGAGTTTATTATTATGTTATACTAACGTATAAACTGAACGTTGACACACTTGGAATGTCAACGAGCTGATCTGACGATGATGACAGAAGCTGTTAAACGGAATGTTCAATAAAATGTTTAATGTATTATAAAACAATTAAAATTTATCAATCACCAAAAGATCAGGGTCTTAGCAAGTCGAAATATACTTTTCTTGTCACTTACGGGAAATCTATGCACTCTGTCCTCTACGAAAAACGTTTAAATTTTATGGATTAAATGTATCACCAGGTGGTCCACACTTGCATTGCTCAGGCTCGTTTGGATAGCTTTGCACTGAAAGCTAAGCTTTTATATTGAACTAGTGGACCCAGGCGCGACTTTGTCTGCGCATTGTTTCGTCATACAAACTTTAGAGATAGAACTACCTTGTTCCAATCCAACCCATGAAAACACTGAATTTTGGATTTGCCGTCTTTAATAGATAAATAAGTACCCATTTAAGGGGTTGGGTAGTTTTGAAAAAATAATAAATAAGTATACGTGTTTCGCTATTTAAAAAAACTTATTTAGGCATCACAACCCCACAAATTGCTCAAAGCATAGTAGAACGAAATGACATCGCCATTTTGAAAAGTCAAAAGTTATTGGTTGTCATGGCAACCTTAGAGCAGTGCTCTTTGTGTCAAACAGAGTAGGTACTGCTAAAGTTTATATGCAATATTCCCGTTGTCCTTTTACATATTTTTTGGTTTTCAGGAAAGTTTTTCGGCATAAAAAGCCTATATGCTATTCTGGAGTTATAGCTTTCTCCTTACCAAATTTCACTGTAAACTGTTTCGCTGTTTGAGCCTGATCCTTACACAAACATACAAACATCCAAACATTTAAACAGACTCACAAACTTTCAGCTTTATTATATGAGTGGGATTGATTGAATATACATATTATCATCAGGTGGTCCACACATACGAAGGCTCGGGGTCGTTCGGATAGCTTTGCACTGAAAGCTAAGCTCTTGAATACATTTGCTCTTATATTTATTGTATGAATGTATCACCAGGTGGTCCACACGTACGAAGGCTCGGGCTCGTTCGGCGAGCTGGCTCTGATGTACAACATGCCTCGCGCGGCATCTGTCCGCGCTCAATCTCCCGGCGCTCTCTGGGCCATGGACCGGCACACCTTCCGCCGTATTCTCCTCAAGAGCGCCTTCAAGAAGCGCAAGCTGTATGAGGAGCTGCTCGATAAAGTGCCCATGCTGAAGGCTCTGCAGGTGAGATCTTGAATTTAGTCAATGAATTTTCTAGATAACCTTGTTGCAGGTATGAATTTTGCCAGTCTTTTCTAGGTAACCATTTTTTCACGAACGAAATTCTGTAGGATAAGTGTGTTGAAAAGCGCAAGCTGTCTGTGGAGCTGCTTTATAAAGTACCCATGCTGAAATACATTGCATTTACCTAGCACTGCTCGTATTAAAGCTGCATTTCAATTACATAGTACATACAATAATCAGCTGGCAAGACTACAATCGTCAAACAGATGTTATTCCCATCATGCCGGTTACGATTCAATCGTAATCACCTGTAATTATCTACAAAATCTATATTTAACACGAGCTCTAAACCGTAAAGGAAAACATCGTGACCAGTTTGTAGCTAGCCATCTAATTGGCGGCCATGGTATTGTATGTAACCTGTTATGTATGAAATGCGAACCTCACCAAAATGAGGCTTCCCTCAATTTGGTTGCGTTTGTCAGAGGTATCATAAACTTGAAATATTTGGCTCGATCTAAAGATGACTAGATGTATCTCGTGCTCACAAAAGCTTTTTCGTATCATGATCATCATCCGCAGCCCGACATCACCCACTGCTGGGTATAGGCTTTTTCGTACTCTTTGAAAATTTTCAATATACATTTGGATTTTGGATGTAATAGTAGCTACACATTCTTTCAAAGTCAAAGTCAAAAAGCATTTATTCAGTAGGACCGCTGGGATCACTTTAAATTGAAGTTCAGACAATTATAAAACCTGTAGGTTCCTATGAGCTCGTGGCCGTAGAAAACCTGTTATATTGTGTTGCTTGTGATTGCACAAAGCTTATTGAAACAAACATCGTCTCTGTTCCTAGCATTTATTAATTTACTCCTACCTCCTGTTGCTCTGCATCAGTGGGTAAAGATTAATTTGGCTCTGACATACTATTTATTTAAAACCGCTTTTATTACTGGAGAATGACAAAGATTTACACCAGTAGTTCGCCGGCCCATGCGTGACCTGAAATGCGGACTTTGAACTCAAATTACTTGTAATAACCGACATTCAAAATAAATTCTTTCGGTAAATCAAAAGAGCGTAAAGAATTTGAGACAGCCTTTTCTTATATTTGAACTCGAGTTGTGGTTTGAGTGACCTGAATACTATGGATTTAAATGCTTGTGAAAATACTACAAAAATAGCCTTACAGATCTTTTGTTTATGATTACACAATTGAAGATATCCTGCTTTATATCTTTTTTAGTTATTCTTGCGTCACTCATCGTCGATGCGTTTTTTGCGTGTTGAATGACGTCACCCAACCATGCCTTGATCATCTGCCAACAACTTTTTTCACTTCTGCATATTTATCAGAATTCGATGCTAGACTATTCTGTTACTAACAGAATCAAAGTCGATATAATGATAGCTATTTTCAAGGTTTGCCAAAAAAAATTTACCGAGCCATGACTGTGTTCCCTAGTAAAAAAAAAAGTAGCCCTATTTGGATACATTAGCATAAAATATTTGTATTTCTATGCCCATTTTACAATAGACAAGTTGCAAACTCATCGTTTGTAATAATCGAATGAGGTAATGGATTTGAAATTATTATAGTCCAGGGGCCATATTCCGGTTCTTATTTTCGTTCGTTTGATAAATATTCGGATGTTTCTTACTACGATTTCTGACTTCAAGGGTCAATTTTTCGGTTTGTAATATTTGGCCCTAGGAGGACCGCGTTTTAACGTATCAACTGAATACAATGTAGCTCGTAGTAAGAAGCATCTGAATATTCATGAAACGAACGCGAATAACCCCCAGGTCGTTATGACAGGTGCAAAATAAAGGCCTATTTTGAATATCGCAGTTGGATGAAACAAGCACATTAAAATGATAACATCTATAGCACTTACAAAATGTAACAGTACATTTTACATGCTTGTGTCAAGTTGCACAAAGCTATGAAATATAAACTACCCTTCATAACATCATACAAAGTAGCTTTAAAACTGAAACTTTAGAAACCGTCGCACCGTAATAAACCGTTTCAAAGTAACTGCGGCACGCGGTGTGGAGTGCGCCATTGACTGTACACTACTGGACATGAAAATTAATCCAAGGCCTACTAATAACTTTTTGTGTTGGATTTTTAATGTAGGTATTTATTTTTTGTCATCATCTCCCTGACCTTATCCCACGCTAAGTGGGGCGGCACAATATTATATTAGGTATTTATTTTTTGTAAATATTAAATAATAATAAGAATATATTTTTAATGTAAATTTTGTTTCTGAGAGAAAATAAATAAATATTTCTTCTGTGGGCAAGTTCATGTGCTTTCGAAGGAACTGTCTCTACCCCTTGTTATTTAATTTTGGTAAAAATACAGTCGGCAGTATAAGGCCGTAAAGAATGGCCCATCGAGCAGGTAGTATTAAGCAATGGGTAAAGTCGATGTTTGATGTAAGATACTACCAGTAAGGCAATAATTAAATATTTAATTGTTATGGCGTACAAACAGTTCCGCCTTCAAAGTAATGAATTCAAGTATGACAAAAACCGTATTTAACAAAAACATAAGATTTATTTGAAACTAAATCCTATCCGCGGCTTTGCTTAGGATAGACGTTCTTCAATATGCTGATCCACTCCACAATCTACAACTTAATTGAAACACAAAAATACTCACAAACTGTCAGATTTATCACAAGTAGAAACGACTCGTTTTTACTGAGATAAAGCGTCTCTCTTGTTATAAAATGTGTGACAGGAAACCACTTTACCAATTAAGGCTACCTTGGTTGTCTAACGGATTAAGGGCGGAAACAGCAGTGTTTGTCCTCCCGAAGCTTAATAGCCCTAGCGTGAACCCCCCATGATCTACGCTCGGCTTCGCTGCTCAGTGTCCCGAATATATTGCCCCGTCGACGCTCAAAGAGACAATCGATGTTGCTAGCTAAGTGTTGTCTTTTGAGTAATTATTTTATGAGGAAGTCATTATTTTGCGGCAAATCTTATCACTTTCTATTTTAGATGTGCTTGCGGCCCGGGCTTATGCGTATATTTTTGTACTTATTCGATTATAATTTGTATGATGTGAGTAACAATTTGGTCGTGCCTCTGATTGTTTCAGTAAACCATTTTTGGTTGGTGGTTGGAATTATAGTAATTATTAACCTTGCCCTTGAGGTTTCTTGCGTATTAATTAAAACTTAACTTATTCGGAAAACGTTCAGTTTTGATAGCTAATCTGTGAAAATATTAATTTGCAATATCATACCCCTAGTTCACCCGACCTTGGCAACGAAGCGGCGCCAAAATTTCTCTGCTATTGTTATCTGACAAAACACGCCTATAATCCATAAAATCACATACCTTATAACCTTGAAACTCATCTATGCGTATCGCCATAAAATGCCAACTATCTAACTGCAGTATTGATTTTAATATCAACAGGAAGGCAATAATGTCATTTCAATATGACGTCAGAGCCCCAGTTACATCAATGAATAGGCTATTATAAACTCGAGCATCTGAAGGGTCAATTTTGCGAAGGAAATGCACGCTTGTTAGCCGTGTGCATCAACGTATGGACATGAAAGAATTTTCACCACTCTTATGAACCAAGCTTGTCTCGTTAGTTCGCGGAGTGAAAACTGTGGGCCAGCGAATCTTAACATGTTTGTTTCAAATTTTCTAAATTATTTTGCTTAGGTCGTTCTCGACTTGTAAATCAAAACGGAGGCCTTCAGGCGGCCTATAAACGCTTATGCAAGAGTTGGTCTAGCTCATACTAAATTACTTAAAAAAACGCTCGTGGCTCGATTCTCCTAAAGCTATTTCGGTAACTTCAAATCCCACTTGTAAAAGATTCTTACGAGATACTTTTCTGGGAAATATTTTCCCAATATACTCCTTTACTTCAAAAGAAACACGTTTAAAGACTGGGCGTCAGCGTCTGTTATTTTTATTCTTACCATATTTAGAACAATATCAGTTTTCTCGGCTATAAGCTATACGAATGACAACGGGACAAAGTTCAATAGAAAAAGAGTCGAAATGTTCGTATGTGCGTCTTCAGAAGTTGGTCTATAGGTCCCTTGATACCACCACAGATGTTCCCTGAAAAACTATTTTACAAGGTGAATAAGACCACTCCCAAAAACGACCGAACGACCAAAAACGATTCTATGAACTGGTACCGAGATAATATTTTGATTTCACGGCACACATAAGAGACACGGAAATATCGATCTTGTAACCTACGTAAAATTAGTTAGAAACTGAAATTCCAAAAATTCTCTTACGTTTCTCTTTTAAAACTCTCCTGAGTTTTGCTGGATATTATAATAATAAGTAACACATTTTCACGTTATTCCAAAAGTATCTAAGTATAATCATTTACATAAAAAAGGAATTACAATTCCTCAGAAATGTTAATAATTTGATGACTTTTTTCGGAACATCTTCCAGGTCGACTTCAAGCGTGCGTTTGAATTCTAGAGTAGTTTTATCACACCCAGTATAGGTAAGGATTACGGACAAAGTTTTAGAACTGTGGTTCTAGAATCTCCGTCCCCGGCGAAGCTACACTAATATAATAACGTCGGAGCGTCTGTTGGTAAACTCGTTTACTTGACAGGTGGTAGCGCTTATTACGAGGGGAGATTTAAAAGATTTCCACCTAAATATTATTTCACTATAACTAAACTGAACTTTTATTATTTCGGAAATTACTTTTTAGGGTACCTTATCAAAATGATGCCAACTAGACCCTATTGCCAAGGCTCCGTTATCTCTCCTTAAGTCACAGGGCTGTAATATTACAACCTTGTAGGTGTTGAAATTTTCACAGATTGTGATACTATAAAAATGTTATTAAGGGGATTTAAACCCATTAAAGGTATAATTTTGCTTGATTAAATATCGTATGGCATTTATAAATAAGGTATTACGAAACCCTTTCCGAATCCGTTTCTCACTTGGCTAGTTTTTTTCTACTCAATTCTGTAGGATGTACGAATTTATAAGCTTCGGGTTGCCAATCGATCGTTATTCTGTCGAAGGGTTTGATTCGCCCTTTGATCCTTTAGCAGACTTTCAGGAACCCAGGGTTACTTTACCAAGAAAGTCTTATTATCCCAAGATACTAAAATACCTATCTGATCATATGTCCGAAGGTCCAATATTTGGAGAAAGCAGACATACATTTTTACATACAATTTGGTCTTTGGTCTACGTTTCTTTATTATTATATTTCATACCTTATTGACTGGTTTCAGAGAGTTGTTTGTTTTGTTCGTAGCAATTTTGCATCTAAGTACAGAGAATAATGTTTTTCTGAGTGTTATATTGTAATTAAGTTCGTGCTACTGCACGTAAACCAGAAGTTTAAAGCCGAAAAAACCGAGCTCTTCCGATGACTACAGGTGAATCAAAGTTCATTCTTAATAAAAAGAAAAAGACTTGGTTAACGATAGAACTAGAAGAACTATAGTGAGTTTAAGGAGCAATTCGATAACTAGCCGGTAAATAATGTAATTCAGTGTCACGTGATATCGCGTAGCCGATTGCTTATCACTGTTATCAGTTAATACTGATCTGAGCCAAGATAAGGCTGCGGTTGATAAGGCTCGGCCGGCCTCTTTGCAATCCTACGCTTGGAACACATAATTGGACTTAAACGTAATCTTCAAATTAAAAATTTTCAGTGATTGTTTTATTTATGTAATTTTTCTGCATATTAGACCGTTTTTTTCTACTTCTAAAACATGGTGAAAATATTGAAACTTGAACATAAGACAAATTAACATAATACGTAGATTCGTTTAGAACTCCTTAAAGAGTGCAGGTATATTTTTTATCAGTATCTCTCTGTAATAAGTTTCATCTAAATTAGTACAATCGACGTATTTTAATTTTTGTGGATTATACAAAGCGAGATTCATAACATGCAAACATATGCTTCGCCGTGAGAATCGTACTCGCTGTGCCAAAGAAACCGTCAAAGTTATACCTGTTAAAAATAGAAATAAGTCTTCATCACAGATAACTTTATCAAATCAAAGTGTGCTCTTCAAATTGAAATGCTATCAAAAAATTCGTTTTTATATCTCGACGCACTTCAATGCACTTTGCTTTGATTAAGTTGTTGTGTAATGCTAATCTTCTGACGTAAATTTCAAGAATACTGCCAAAAAACAGCTTGATAATGAAAGTGATTGCTGTAATGTCGCAATTTACGTCACATATGTAAGGTCGTACAGTTTACAAAATCATTTAAATCCTAATAATATGATAAATCTGAAAGTTTTTCAGCATGTTTGTGTTTCAATCACGCTGAAATTACTGAACTGATTTGTATGAAACTTTCATATAGGTGTAGATAGTGACCTAGAATAGCATATAGGCTATTTAAAATAGTGTTACCATGCGAGCGAAGCCGCGCGCAGAAGCTAGTAAGTAGGTAATATTTCACATTGCGTCTGTCATGTAATATTTCACATATCATTATAATATAACATACTAGTACAATTTGTCTAAGTTATTCGGCTAGTAGATACTTAGCACAGTTTCAACTGCATTTTCTCTTCTGCGATCCTTAAGACCCAGGCGACTTTAAAATAACGATTTCGTAACCTAAACTAACATCTTCATCATCAAATTTAAGAGCTCAGCTCTTGTCGGTGCAATGATGCAACTTCCTCTACCTCTCCCTTTCCAATGCGGTCTCCTTTACTTCTTTATACCACATGACAGCGATCTTCTCCTTTATCTGACTCATGAAATTTATTCTAGGCCTTCCTCTTCCTCGTCTTCCTTCGACTTTTCCTTCTATGATGTTCTTGATAAAGCTGTCATGTCGTAACTAACCTAAACTAACAAAACTTGTAAATATAGGAACTAACACGCCAACCTATAGATATTTTCTTTGATTGATAAATACTGTGGTCAATTCTCGCCGTATACTCAGTTTTGTCCTGCTAGCTATTGCATCGAAAACTATTTCTATTGACCCATACCATCTCATGCTCCGAACAGCCTGCATATACATACCAATCGCATTCTGTATATACTACGTCTACCAGTCAAGGCTTTTCCCACACTTCAGAAAGTACCTAAATCACCTTGAGATCCATTGATTCCGTTCAATTATCTCGATCTGAGCTAGAAATGTAACTAGTGATCTGCCAAGTGCACGAGGTCCTATTAGATATTATTTATCTATGTTTCGCTCATTCTAAACTTGGTCAGAACATGGACAGCTCGAACAGACCTATGATGATAGCTTGAACAACTGCAATTGGACTTGAAGTTTCTCTGAATGATAACATAAAATAAACCTAATAGGTACTTCATTCTTCAAGATCAAGAGGAAGATAAATAAAAAGAATCACTACCTTATCTCCTAAAATAAATATCATTAATTCATATTTTACAAGAAACACCAACGCAACTATTATTTTAAATCTATCGCAAAAATAAATCTGGTTACTCAAAAATAATAATGATCTACAAGATCTATATCAATTTATCAATACTTTGAAATTTGAATGCGCCTGTTGGCGGTCATAATTATAGACCTGGCAAGATACTATGTTATGGTATCGGAAACTGATGACGTCCTTGCCGTTTTCGGCCACAGCGACTGATTTCTGCTGGACAGGCATATTTAATTCTCTAATTTGAGGCGTCGTTGATCTGCCCTTTGGTGCGCTCTTTCGTGACTTGAAGCTGTTGCCTCTACTCCCAAACGCATAACAAATATCGGCACCTTTCAAAAAGATCTACAGTAAATTCGTTTTGTCCAACAGCCATACGAGCGCGCCAACTTGGCCGATGCGCTCCTTCCTCGCACCCTTATCGACGGCGAGCTGATCATCCGGCAAGGCGACACTGCCGACGGAATGTACTTCGTGGAAGATGGATCCATCAGCATCCGCATCGCAAGAGACGACGGCAACGAGCACGAGGTCAAACTGCTCGGTGAGTAGCGACCACTAGAGTAGCTGACGATGAGTAGATGTAAATGTAAGGTGATCATACAAGGCAACACTGCCGACGGAATGTACTTCGTGGAAGATGGATCCATCAGCATCCGCATCGCAAGAGACGACGGCAACGAGCACGAGGTCAAACTGCTCGGTGAGTAGCGACCACTAGAGTAGCTGACGATGAGTAGATGTAAATGTAAGGTGTGTTATGTTAGGAATACTAAGGTAAAGGAGTTACTTGCTTAGCTCGTGCCGTGCATCAAATAATAACAGCTGCTTGGTGAGTTGCCAGAGCGAGTTCAGTAGGTATACGTGATCGCCACCTTTGAATATTATCTGGATAAGAATACACAGGTGGTCTAGTTTTGAGTACTCAGCTTATCCTGTCAAGTAATGGATCTTACCATGTTCAGATTGATTGATATCGCTGTTTTCTCGTGATATTTTTACGACTCATTGTTTGTATTACTGATAAGATTAACATTCGATTTCTAATGTTAATGTTGTAATACAATACTTTGCAAATAAATTGTTTTTTCCTAATATGACGTAGGGACTAGCTAGAGATGCTATTGGGCAGCGATGGGATTGAATGCAAATATCTGCAAAATGTGAACATTCTCAAATACGTACTTGAGTTTGTACGTAACCAACTACTAGCCTAGTATTTTATTTTAGTAGCTAGTATTTTAGTCGAGTAACGAGTAGTTTAGTAGTAAAAAAAAACGTATTAACCTACTCGACTAAATCGGTTTGATGTTCAGACACGTTTAGGTACCAAATTTCTCGCTACTCGACTAAAACACTAGCTTAGTCCTAACTAGGCTTTAGGAAGCCTTCACCCAAACAGGGATCCATTTCTCCGAATAATTACTAACAATAGGATAAGAAATTAGCTATAAGATGCTAACAGACACAGTTTATTTATATTAAAGCAACCATGTAAAAATAGATTTGGAAATAAAAGGCTATCGATATCAACTAGGCTTTAAGTATAGTTTTTTGGCAATAACTTAACATCGTAATATGTATGTTTCCAGGCAAAGGCGGCTACTTCGGCGAGCTGGCCCTCGTGACCCACAAGCCGCGCGCCGCATCCGCCTACGCGGCCGGACCCACCAAAGTCGCTTGTGAGTGCTGTATTGATTGCACGCCTTAGTGTCAGTAGTACCATTGATGGTACAAGTAACACAACTTTGTATAGGTATAGGGATGGTAATAGGGATTACCATCAATAATGTTCGGTGAAGAACAAACTTTAAATGAAAAGATGGTTTTGAGCAAGTTATAATTAATTGAAGTGTTTTACAATAGTTAAATCAGGACGGGACTTTATACAAAATGGTTCGAGAGATAGGGCAATGGCGGACACGTCCGCCTCGATTGGCAAGCTCCGAAAAAGGGACGAGAGGATCCTGAACCATGAGTTTCGATAGTGCTCCGACTGTCTGTGGCTCCGACGTTGTCTTCTTGTAGATCGCGTTTTGTTGCAGGCGATTGTGTGAAACGGCGCGAACAAATGGTAATTTTGACAATTATTTAGGATCAATAGTACCATCATAAATATTAATGTATCGCTAGTACCATGCATGGTACAACAACTTGATAATGTTTTCCGGTGATAGTGTGACCTAAAAGGTAACAAGTCATTTGAAAAGTTTACTTCTTATCATGTCACCAGTTCTTCCGAACCAGTGTGGTGAAAAGATTTTAAGTGCGCCTCAAAGAGGCTCCTTTCGTTCATTGACATGTTTTCGAACTTTTTAGGTTCTACGACATGCCGGTTTCCTCTCGGTTCTCGGTTTCCTTTTCTAGGCGACCATGTGAAAAATGTTTCCATTGTAAAACGTAACACAAAAGTATAGTTTATTCACTGATTTCATTTCTATTATTCTCTCTGAACGACAAAATCTGGATGATACAATACAATGTCTTTTCAGTTACTACGGTCCTGACACATTTATCACATGATAATATTGAATTGTTCCAGTCCTGGACGTGGAAACGTTTGAGCGTCTCCTCGGCCCCTGCATGGAGATTATGAAGCGCAACATCGACGACTACGAGGAGCAGCTCGTCAAACTGTTCGGAGACAAGAGCAACCTTACCGATGTACGGTGAACGCATTCAAGCACCTTCCATACAGTAATCTACATTATGTTGCACCCTAACACGCGATTGCCAAGGCATTATCTACCTTATTTACTTAAATATACGAATTATATTTCAAAATTATTAGAAGCGGGATAAATACAATGTTTTTTTGAGTTTCGTTATATCAATATCGGGAAATTATCCAGTTTAAAATGATATTTATGATATTATGTAACTGATGATAGTTTAAAAATGTTTTAGAAAGTTCACCCCAAGCTATTCAATGCAATACATGTATTCTACAATTTCATAGTTCACCCAAAGAAAGTACTTAGGTAAAAAAAAAATTTACTTACTCAAATAAAATTACCATTTTACCCAAATTATTATGAATAGCTAAAATTTATCAAGTTTATACAAAAATATTTAAAAACTAAAATAAAATAATCAGATATGTCAATTTTATTCGTGAATTGACGTCAGAACTGAATTTATACTTACAAATATTTACCTATAATTAATGATATATCAATTAAAATTCCACGTTTTACGGCTCTGAAACTAAATGATATTGCCTTGTCAATCCGCTAACTAACATGAGCAATGCATCGAACGATTAACTACGGAATGTCTCACACATTGATCTCATAAAAACATCGACTTCGCGCATTTTGCTCATGAATTTCATTATTTTCATCTGTATATTGGCTCGAAATTAAACTCTCACTTTTCTGAATACATACGACTGTATTTATGTAACGTAAACAATTCTTGTAAACCCATAACGGTTATCAAGATATTTGTCTACGAAGTTCAAACGTTCCGTAACTACTTTTATCAGTGCGTTATGTACGATTACGCTATTGGAAGGCGATTTCCTAACGAGCGTTCGATAATATTGCATTGGTACGAATATACGCTTATTTAGGTAGATAAATGCCTTAGTAGCTAAGTTTATTAGTTATTAGTTTATTAGGGTAACAACTTTGGCATAAAACAGGCGCCGGACTAAGGAAAAAAAAATTAACCACACGCTCATTTTATGTGCCATAACCTGACAATGTGAATAGCATTATGATTTATACGGAGCTTGTCTTCAGAGAAATAAATCTTTTTAATTTGCGTACAATGAAAGATTTTTAATTTGTTTTCCATGGTCACTCGATGGCGTAGACTACGAGCGGTAGAAAAGGCATTAGTCTTAAAATGAACAAATAAAATGTTAAGTAATTAAGTGTCAATGCAATATTGCTTAGCACTCGGCCCCGAGTTCACTCGGTTGCTCTTCACTCTTTCTTAAACGTAAGTTTTCACTGACACAAGCTTTTCTTATACGTATGATTGTAGATAAAGTTATTTTGTGACTAGATGAAATCTATCACTCTTCATTATTAATTTATTTGAACTCTATTGGTTTTCTTGACGATATATGTATATGGTGGTTCTATGTGAGAACGGATCGAATGCCAAATTATGATAATTGTTGTATCAGAAGGCACGGGCTTGTTTGCATCAGCGAGCATAATTCAACTCGACATCGATCGAAAAATTCTTGTAAATGAACAGTTCATTTAGGTGATTATAATTTTTGCAGAGTATTTTTAATTACTTTATGGTTTCATATTAACTTTTATTAAGGAAAAGAATTTGTTTTTGTGTTTTAGTTAATTTATGTTTTATTAAATGCTTCTTTTTCTAGTAGAGAGTTCCTATTGTTTTGTTTGGTCTTTAACAAGTTTACGTAGATCTGAGGTATTTTGCGTTTGATATTTTTTTATCAAACACAATCCGATAAAATACACCTTGGTCAGGTCAGTCAGCTCGAAGTAAAAAAGTTGATTCGATTCAACACCGGCTTCAGTTGAAGCCATTAGATGAGTTTGTGTGATTTAACCACCGAATGTTTATCTATTTGTATTCTAAATAATGAATGTGTAGTCAGCACCGCTGCACTAATCGAACCCTCAGGCAAACGTTCCAGTATTATTTATCTAGGCAAAATCACTTTTCAATTTGTGAATCCAGCCAAAGTAGGTATTTGCGTTATGATCATAATTGTGTAGAGCTAAATATTTAAGTCTATATTTACTATGTAGTAGTTAGTTTTTGTCATTTCTTATCGTAATTTTAATATTAATAGATTAGGAAAATTTTAATGGAATTTTAGTCAAATCCTGAGGGTGACGTGAATTATTCGACGCCAGGTACAAAAATGTACAAATTTATTTCAGATGCCATAGAAGTTACATTTATTTTTTATCGAACCAGTTACATTTTTTATTTAGGTAGGTATTACGTTTCGTTAATTTCTTCGTTTCTCTAATTAACAAGTACGAGTATAATGAAAAGTTTATTTAATTAAAACGTAGCTAATACATTCCCATCTTTACTGGTTGACATTTTATTTTTTTAAATAGTTTATTTTTGTTAATTAAATTATATTTTGTACATGACCATAGGTTTATTTTCAAATTTTCACTTCAAGTGCCTATTTCATACAATACCGTTAAACTGGTAACAGTTCTGTCACTAACAAGTTAATAATAATCTCGTGTTTTTAACTTACTTAAACTGCCTTTTCTATGTGAAATTGTGACATGTGTTGTGAGGTATGTGTATGGTCATGCATCTATCGTTTAACAGTAACATTGCTTTCCATAAGACTATCCTAATACTGTCCACTTCACTAAATGTCTTGTTGTCATAAATAATTGCTGTATAATCTGAAATTGCTCTATTGACGCAAAGCTTGTGTGAGTTTAGTGCAATCCTGAAGGTATAGTTCGATATTCCCATGTGTAATGTTGTGTGTTATAGGTGCCGGTACGGCGCACCACGTGACCGCCATTATGTATGTCTGTGTGTCCCCCCAGTGTAATGAGAACCCGGTAGTTTATAGTATTTGTGCAATAACACTTTAATGTCATTATCAATGTCGTTTGCAATATCATGTGTTAAATTTCGTCTGTGTGAAAATTATTTAATAGAATTTAAATAAATCATAGTAATGTTATTAATATTTCTCTTTAAACTGATGTGTAAGGCGATGCATTCGTGTGCATTGTTATTAGAACAATTTCATGTGTATAGGTATCCATTTTAATAATAAAAATTATATGTAATCAATTTGCGATTCTTTACCAATTCATATGGAAATAGTTGCACAAATGTCTAGATGCGTATGGGATGTATTGATTCTGTTGTCTTCCTCGGGACGCACAGAGTTCGGGCCACGAGCACGCTCCCGGCGCATTCCGCTTTCATTCTCTGGACTACTGGTGTAAAATTATTATGTAATACGCTTAACCGTACGTAATTTTTTTGTAAATTATACTAGTCATTGGTGTCTAATGTAGATTTGTAACCGGACAGGTCATCTGCAAATTCTCCATAACTTTCAGATTCACAGTAGATGTAAGTCGTCATACCCATAAATGTGAAAGCATATCAGTGCGGCGGCTCCCGCCGGCGCAACCCTTCGCACCACATACTCCGTATGTCCCGGTAGCCAGTTGTGAACTAGTGCCGCTTCTCCCACGTCATGAGCTTACCCTGTACATTTATAAAATTATGTATCGTAAAATGTTAGAAAACTGAATTATATTTGTTTGTAGATCTAAATTGTGTTGTTTATTTCGCAAGCCATCGCATTACCCTCGCAATAGTAGTGTGCAAATTGTGCAATGTAATAAAACCGGCTAATGTCACATTTTGCTGTTTCAGAATAGGCTAAAGATGTGTTTTGGGAATAGGCACCTTCACTAAATGAAATGGTTGAGGCAATTGAGTGGTGATAATTTGTGATAACAAATAGAGGACCTGGGTTAATATAATGGATTCATAAAATCAGCTCGTATAATTGCAGACCTTATGTCCACTTGGACATAAGGTCTGCCATTATAGACACTTGTCTAATGTGTCCGTATGTGAAGTTGGTCAGAGTGTACTTGTGCAGAAAACCTGACTAAACAGCAGTGGTCATTCTACTTTATTCTATTAGTGTTATATTAACTAAATAGTGAGAAGAGAAAACAAACTAAGGAGATACACAACACAATCATCATTTTATTCATTCACACGTAGAGTAGGTAAAAGTAATATTTTATTATGGTCAAACTTATATTTAATTATATTGGTTCTGGCTCCCTTCCATAAACCTGCATTATTTTCTCCATAATTTCCCAGTTTTTCTCTTTTTGGAGATCTTTTGTAAAAACCTGCAACAAATTAAATTAATTTTAGTACCTATTTGACGACCTCTGTGGGGCAGTGGGCGAAGGTCCCCCTGCAACGCAGAAGGTTGCGGGTTCGATCCCTGCTGCGGGACAAATGTTTGTATGACTTACAGATATTTGTCTTGGGTCTGGGTGTTTCTATGTATAATATGTATGTATTTACAAACAAAAAGTATATATGTAGTATATCAGTTATCTGGTTTCCATAGTACAAGCTTTGCTTAGTTTGGGGCTAGATGATGCTGTGTGAAAAATGTCCAGCATTATTTTTTATATTATTATTCATTAAAATCATACAACTTTAGCTAATCAGACTTGAATGAATAAGATTGTAATCTCAATTTACTCTCAAATGTTAAATTTAAAATCCATTTCATCAAGTAACTAAACTTGGTACTTCCAATTATTTTTTATGCTACTTATAATGTTGAATAGAAAGCATGTAAGCTAAATAAAACTTACTGAGTACCAAGCCGCATCATCATCCAGAGTAGATGCTAAAGGCACAGACACTCCGAGCACATGCAGAGCTAATGTCAGACTCGCCACTGCAATGTGCGGCGCCCTGTAATCCAGAACTGATGGGGAATGGTGGAAGTCTTGCAAGAATGCCATTGCCGTTCTAGCGATGGGCGCCGATCGCCACTGAGCTGCAGGAAACCATTCCTGGAGAGAGCGCAAATAGTGCAGCAAATATCGATGAGGAGAGGGTGCGTCCAAGTTGAATCCGAGCAATCTCAGTACTAGGAGCTCCGCCTGGGCAACCGCTCCCCGCCAGGACCAATACTCGTCTCCAAGCTCCAAGGGCCCAGCGCCGCGGTTGATAGAATTATGCGCTACATTCACCGCGTCCCGCAACCTCACTGGTTCATCTCTCGACTTCCCAGCAGCGCAGAGACACGCTGTACAAATCACGTAGCAGTCATAATCATTCTTGTCAGCTTCTTTGAAGAACTTGTGGTAGAAAACGGCAGCAGTGGCGACGGAGGCCGGTTGCAAGCCGAGTTTTATGCCACATTCGAATATGAAGTTTGTGGCTAAACTATGACCGGGAGCGCTACGATAATCAGGTAACCGACGTTCACGTCTATTGTTTTGTAAGGCTAACACATCTATAACGTCTTTCATTTTGTCCAAGTCCAAGAATAAAAATACAAGAACCCAAGCACAGCAAACAAAGCTAGATTTTTGTTTTGAGGTTAGTTGGTTGTAGTTGTTAGTTAGATTGACAATGACAGTAGAGTCAATACTTTGCTGACAGCGACGGATGAGAATATTTAATACAAAAACTCGTTTTATTTACGTTTTTTTTCGCCGGGGCGGGCGCTGCTTCGCTGCTTTTCATTTCTACAACTTTTGTTTGGTTTGACTATTACTCAATACCTACTATGATAAAATTTATATATTGGCTTTGAACTATAAGGTGGACTTCTTTCGCCATTTTTGAAGGAGCTAGTGGCTCTGCTATTTTATTTAGTTTTCTCGTGTTTTACTAGGTTTTATTATGTAATTTCGGTGGCATTTTACTAATGAAGCTTTGGATATGAAACAGGAGATTTGGCAAATGGAATGGGGGAGTATTCAAGAAGATTTCTCATTTGACGAAAGATTTCTATTGGAGTTCTGAAAGGACAAACCGCCATGTTTTTTCAATTGACTCAAATTGACGTGACATATTATAATAATTATTTGAAGAAAGATTTGAAGTGAACTCAAAGTGAAAAGAAGAAGAAGGAATAAAAAGAAGAAGAAGAAGAAGAAAAAGAAGACTAAGCTAAGGTGTTACTGATTGGGCGGTATAGTCGCTCAGCGACAAAGCCCTTTTCTTTTTATTGTTAAATAAAAATAAATAAATAACTATAAGGTAGGTAAGTTTTCATAAACCTTCGGATGCTCTTTATATAAAAAAATTACCTAATAATAAAACTTAGACATTGACATCTATATTAGACGATTTATATAGCGTTAGGAGGTATGTATGGAATATGTATACCTAAGTTTAATGTTAAGTATGTTGAATATGTGTAAGTTTTTGGAATATCATGTTAAGCTGTGGATTTTGTTGATAAATAAAATAAAAATAAAATTGTTTGAGATGGATTAGGCTTGCCCAGCACTTAAACCATACTCTCAGCTTAATCAGCCTAATCTCTAGGCCTGGCACACAGGAAAGACGACGTCAATACGTGCGGAGCTGACTAAGCTGCAGGTTTCCTCACGATGTTTTCCTTCATCGTTAAGAGCTCGTGTTATAGCGCATATAAATTTTACGAAACGAAAAATCCATTGATGCACGGCCGGGATTCAAACCCACGACCTTCAGATTGAAAGTCGAGGCACAACCCCATTCGACCAACACGGCCTAATAATAGATAGAGGTAAATTTTTGCCTTTTACTTCAACTTTTTGCTAGGGCTGACATTCTACAGCTGAATGGACTTGCGAAAGGATCTACATTATGTACCTACTGTTTTATCTCCAGAAGCACGTAAAAACAAAACAACTACTTGTGAACAATCTTAATCTACTTGATAAAGTGATATAACTTATGTAGAGCTAATATTCATACACCAAAGTGTGATGGGTTCTTCCAGCTGGAGCAACGTTACCCTAGCTGGAAACGTTTTTTCCGTTTATTTCAAAAACTACAATATGCACAAATTTTTAATTTGGCGCACATTTATAGCTCACTAGGCACAAATTTTTCCTCATTCTCAAATCTCTCTAGGAGACACTTTCCAGCTAGGGTAACGCACACGGGTTCTAGAACCAGTAGGTACCTTAGTATTTTCCACAAATTTTATAAACTGAATAGATAGCGCAATCTTTTTAGGTGTGTGTCGCCATCTAGTTTTAGATAACGTACCATCTTCATTCTAAGTATTATAATGTTAAGGAATTTTGGGTAGGGTAAAAATAAAACGAACATAATTATTTGAACATAAAAATTAGAATATAATCATTTTCAGTAATTATTTAAAATTATACACTTAAAAGTACATTTATAGTAAATTCAATAAAAAATACCAGTGCAGACGAGATACAAATAAGAGAAAATATTGTTTGTTACATCGTTGGTTAAATACTTCGCTTTCAGTAAATGCATTACAATACAAAACATAAGTCGGAAACTAAAGAAATTAACATTCAAATTAGGTCACTCGATAGAAAAATAAAGATAAGATTGAATCACATTCAAAAATTACCCACTAGTGACTAAAAATTTTACTTTCAAACGTTTGCTCGATACACTCGGGCGCTCGGAGCGTGACTCGAGGCGCCCTCGCTCGCGGGAGGCAAACGCTTACATGTTCATCAATTCTAAATAAGATATTTCTCAACATTGTACTCTGTTCAGTACCGTTACACTATTCGGGCCGGGCCGCCCGCCTGCCCGGACCTCAGACATAATTTAGATATCAAAGAACATACAGTAGGTATAAATAGTGAGGTTAGTAATTAACTTTGGCAAATATGAATGAAGCATGGTGATATCGATATAGATCGACGACATGTGACGAAAACAGCTTTTTATATTAAAAAATGTACTGAACGTCGGTCAACTCTAGTGTCAGCGACGTTGCGTCGACGCGGGGACTCCACTCATGCCACATCACGATTACATTGACGAATCCCGATCCGATCACTAAACTACTCCTTTAAAAAACTGCAATAAACCTCTCCTGGATCTAATAAAGCGCGAGAACATTTTGAGCCGCAACAATTCAGTCTTCAAATAAGAAGCCTACGCACAGAGAGACATTTTGTACGAACGTTCATTTTGTGCGTACGTTTGTGTAACTGATGAACTTAGGGCGTGTGCGGGTCGATCGCTGTCCTATCTTATAAACTAAATGTGATTCGAGTGAAACGATGCGGCAGTGTACAAAATTTACATCACAATCACTCGTTATATTAAAGCATACATGTTAATCGTTCTGCGGCAGAGGAACACATTGAAATGCGAAACTGACGACTAACTAGACATCCTACCGAGCGCCGCGAGTGGCTACTGGCTAGCCCTCGCGTCCGCCCAGTCTCCACAGCGAAGACATAATACAATGAACCTCTTATCTCACTCACAAAAAAAAA